>BOPP01000013.1:8261265-8285503 GCA_017312745.1 Gryllus bimaculatus | reverse complement strand
CTGGCGGTCCCTTGGGGACGGTGACGGCGCCTGACAGGTCTTCCGCGCCCCGCTTTCCTCCCCGCGCTTCACCCGGGCCAGCGGCGGAAAATTGGAGGCCTCCTGGCTTCCGACCGGAGGGCGCTTCGCTGCTCGGCACACGCGCGCTCTTTTCCTGCTCGTTGCTACGCAAGGCCTCCCGTCGGTCCGAGAGGACACTCTCTTCCCTATGATACATGGGTCTCAGTTTATTATATTAGTTTCATAGTGGTTTGTCTTTGGCGGACGTTAATGTTTGATCAGCGTTTTCATATTCAACTTCAGTAAGGAGCTCAATATACAGAATGTATTAGAATAAATGGTACGTACTTCTAGGTAATGTGGTGGAACCAAAGATGGTAACCCCCCCCACACATGTCAGGGAACATTTCATTTAATGAATTGTTACATATGTGTCATTTGCCTCTGATTAACAGGGAACCTCTCGTGCATTTGGTGTTTGACAGGGCACGTCCTTATGTCTCTGATGCAGATTTCCTAAACCCCCTAACATTAATGATGGATTGGCTACCAATTATAGGAAAAAGTAAGATGTGTATGTTTGTTATATGAAATTTCTCACCACGTGTTTATTGGTTATTATTTTTATTTTTTTCAATTATTTAGTTCCCTTTATGCCCTCGAAGTTTGTACCAATTATCCTGAGACCCTAATGAATTTGCACCTTTATGCATTCGTAAAATGACTTCTTTCTTTTGCACAAAACGTTCAAAGCGTATTGAAGAAATTCGATCTTACGTCCAACAATTCGTTTAATTTTACTATTCTAAATACTGTAAACTAAAATATCTCGATAAAATGCTCTCATTATGGAGGATGTGCTAAATAAAAAAAATAATGATTGTCACGTTTCAAGTAATCTTCATATTTATATAACCTCTAACAAATATTACATTTTTAAAGATTAGCTTGTGAACCAATTTTCATTGGGTAAGTATCCCTAGTTCGTTTTTGTTTGCTACTCTTCTTTGGAATACCGAGTTCTTTCATGTCGTTAGTGGGAAAAGCAGTAGATATGTAGTGTTTTCAGTTTTCTGTAGACTGTGTGACATAACGACTGCCTAATTATGTTTCATCTACATCTTTTCTAAGGCACGAGTTAATGTTAAATTAAGCTAAATATCCTAAGGAAATGACAGGTTATTGCGAAAAAACACAGTTGATGGAGATCCTCAAAATGAGTTAATATTTTCAGTTGTGTACTGGACACGCTGATTGATATGTTTGGCTTACAGCACCAGACTTTCGCGAAGACGTTTTTAAGTAATTGTAATTCATACAATTGTATTTTATAAATTTTAAACCTTACAATTTTTCATCACTTAAATTACCATAAGCGTGTCTTACGATGAACGAAAACCTTAGTTCTAACAATCCACCCAGTCGCAATGTTTTTAAAACATATTTCTAGCTACATAATAATACACCACTAAAATTTTCTGAAGTAACACTTATTCATATTGCATCATTGTAAACTTACTGAAATTTTAAAGCAAATGATATACGCAGCGTTGGTAGCAAGTGGCGCAATTGTTGCATTAAATTATTATGAAATTCATGCAGCAACTAAGGGATGTCATTTTTATTTAATCCACATTATTATTCGAAATTTGTTTCTTTGTAAATCTTTGACAATATAGAATAATTTTAATGTACTTGGGTGGAGAACTCGTAGATCGTCGGCACTATATTTGTAAAACATATTCAGTAGTTTAAAAGTTGTGCTGTCACTTACAGAAACTTACAGAATAAAAGCTGAATTACTCACAGAATGAACTCATACTTACAGAAATTAAAATATATAATTTTAGTAGAAGGTCTAAACAATGAATAATAGTTTCACGGTTGTCAAGTAGGCACATGTTTTGCATGAGAAAGCAATCGTGCTAAAATGGCTTCTCTTCTCTCATTATGTCTATTCGCATTTTCACGTCCTCGTTTCCCTCCCCACTTGGTCAGCTGCGAGGCGCTCGGATTGTCGCATTTCATTGGAAACTCCGCCACCTCCATTTCCACCGCCCGAAATCGCCCCAACTTCACAGTCACCCCATCCCCAAACTCGCTCCCGTTATCTTCACCGCCATCGCTGTTCCCACCTCCAACGTCACTCCCGCCCCGTAGTACACCGTCTCTATGTCTCCGTATCTGCTACCACCTGCTTCTACGCCGCCTCCGCTTTCTCCCTCCGTCCCATTCCCTCTAGCCCCCTCTCGACCGGCTCTAAGTAGGCGGGACGTCCACGCCGAGCCGGTTTCCCGAGATCCTCGGCGTAAGTTTCTGTCGCAGGCCCTGTCGCCCCAAGTTCCAGCTTCAGGGCTGGCAGCCGGCAAACAAGACAGGGGCGGGGGAGGCGGGCCGGGCCGAGACGGGGCGGCGCGAGACGGAGCGGGGCGAGACAGGGCCGTCGGGGAGTAGCGGGGAGTGGCGGGGCTGGGCGGGGCGGAGCGGGCAGTGCAGGGGAGATGCAGCACGTAATGGCGCGGGCACAGGGACGGAGATATTCTGGCGACCGTGACGCCGCATTTCGCCGCCGCAAATGACAGCTTTCTTGACAAGATAGTCCCCAAATCTACTTGGGCTTTCGAATAAGACGTTGTCATGAATAATTACTCATTTTGATAAAATGCCATTTTATTTTCCGGTCATGGAAATGCCTTAGAAATTAATAGTACTTACGGAGAAAATATGTGGTGAAACAAGGCAGTGACTAGTGCTCATTATTGAATTTAAACATTGATACATCGTTTACAAACAATTGAGTAAATTTTAGGAAAAAGTGAAATAGTTCTTTGGAGAATAATTATGCTGAATATATACCGGAATTTAATGTATCCTAATGTTCCCTTGCATTAAGTTTATTTTAAGATAGTAATCTGATATAAAACATTCCAAAGAGCATCACTTTTTGAATAAATGGTTACATGCGTTTGTCCGATGCCGAAGTTTTCAAATGAGTTTCAACCGATTGTTCGAAGATAAAGACATGTGCCGTGTGTCACAGGAACATTGTTTTGAAATGTCATTTTGGAAGCAAAACTGCACAGATCTGAGAGAAAGGATTAGCAATTCAATAGGCTTCCAGATTTATTGTATTAAGCATTTGCCGAAGAAGAAAATAAAAATGGAAACGCATCATATCGTTAATAATTAATCATTCATATTCAGTTGAAATTGAGCAACTGAGATATGAAGTAACTTCCCATCTATATTTTCCTAGAGCCGTAAATAATGAGACAACAAAATATTCATGCTTTTTTCTTAACTCATTTTTTGGGGCAGAATTCACAGCAACTATTTATTTTCCTAAATGAAATGTTATGAGATCACACACTTTTATTTGTCGCGTGAAATAAATGCTGGGATGTGATACAATAACAGTTGGCCCTCTGAGTGTCTCTATTATCACAGAGAGCAAAGTGAAATCAGTGATCATCAATCATGACTGCTGCTATGCGACATAAATGTAACCCGCATTGAGCAGCGCTCATACGCAAGATAGCTGTTCTTCATAAAAGAAATGCCCGAGAATGTCACAGGAATTTGGGGAAAGCTCTGAGGAATAATTCCCTTTCATACTGGACAGTCGCGAGATGGCAGGAAAAATTCTGTGAAGACACTTACAACCAATGATTGTCAACGCACGTGACATGTGACTGTGCGAACCGATGTGACAGGTACGGTAATCAAGCATCTATCAATTCGGGCCTTTAGGACGGGTATGCAATGCTTTTGGAATGAAGTGAACTCGTATATGTTAAAACACTTTGGAACATTAAAACAATACTGTCATTTCATTTACCTTGATAAATGTGAGAAACATTATTTTGCTGTGTTATTAGATGCCCACGCACCTAGTCCATACCTCGTTATGTTCCACATTTGCCACCCGCGCTTGTTTTCTCACAAAAAATTAGTTATCATGCCCCAACCCTCATATTTCAGACAAACTCTGTAAAATCATTAAAATTAACTTGTGAGTTATAAATAAATGTTTTATATTCACCTTTAATTAGATGACTAAAAATATTAGTTTGAAAATGCATCTTAAGAAAGTTCTATGGCACTCACATGATTTTGTTTTACTTTAAAACAAATAACTGCAATACAAAATGTCACCTGAAGAAAACATCGCAACTTTATGCGTAGTGGTTCCTCATTCATCACAGTTTCATTTAAAATAAGTATTTGAAATCAATATTGAATTATTGTGTTGACTTTTTTTCATTCTGATATAGTCATTAAACAAATTAAATATCGACAAATAATTGACAGATTTCCCTTTCACTACCTGAAGACACTGAAATTGTGTTCACTTTACCATCCATCGGGATTGATCTATCCTGTATACTGCCATTCAGGTTACAGGATGGAGTGTTTGCTGTCGAGACGTCGGCTATAACTTGCCCCAGTATGGATACCTATGATTAACTGTTATGTAACTATCGTTGTGTCACTAACACTTCCGTGCATATGTTAGCCAGCGTGACCAGTTTACACATATCTCATTTATCATCGTAGTTAACTTAATTTAAGGTCGATTATCTCGCATATAATGATTGAAAACTCATTAGATTTCGTATAACATTGTTTCCGAGGGGCGATTTTGAATGGTCTGTGTATTTTGAGTATAAAATCTGAAAATTTGTCCGTGATTTCTTAACAGTTAATAAATGAGTTATTGGGTCATATTAAGAATTGACTGAAATAATTGAAGTTTCTTTATTAAATCTTCTTGTTACTATACTTTTCCTTTGCGTTCAGAAGGAAAATTATCGAGTGTTCTTTAACTTACAGTCGCATGCTCCCTGTTGATAGTTCTACAACACTTCAGAAGCAGAATAACTGCAGAAGTAATAGAACCAGTGTCTTAAACACACATGAGCACACATCTTCGCTCACTTGGACTCGAACACATTTTCAACAACAGATTTAAGATAATACGCCCGTTACACAGGGAATAATCTTGAAATGAAAAGGAAATATTCCATTTATTAGATAAATATATAACGAGTTTAGTATGGAATATCTGGTTTATGGAAGCAATATTCAATTACTTCAGGATAATTTAAGAATATATTAATAACAACACATGTATATTGAATATATTACATCTAATTTTATGTAAATTTCATCATAGTTCATAACTGATATTACATTTATTATTTATTACTGCCGTTGAAAATCGACTTCTTGCTCATTGTAATGGCAAATTATTCATATGTTTCGTGACATTAAAGGAAGTTAGAAATGAAGTGAACTTGTTTAAATCTGATTTCAATTATAAATTACAATACATTTATCATAACGAATAATAATACTAAACTGACAACAAGATTTCTACGTTATGTTGATTGTAGAAAAAATGGTAGTATGCCTTTTAACCTGAAAAAGTCTCAGGAGTTTCGGGACATTACGATTAACTTCAATTGGATATTTTCTAAAGAATAAAATCTCACGCCCTCACATACGTAATTCAAGTAGTAAAATATTATAATACCTTATTACATAATTTTATCAGTATTACCGTGTTTTCTCCACACGGTTCTCTTGTAACACGCACGGTCAAACTTTCCTCAAGTTCATCGTATCGAAGAAATCCGATAACTCCATCACGGCGGCTGCGCTAGCGCAAACCGACGAGAGTAATGAAGTACTTCATAAAAGAGGTTTATTCCCACTCAATTTGTTAGCACTCGCATCGTCGGCAGCGCACATCAAACTCCCTCCCCCCGTCCGCCCATCCTCTCTCGCCTGCGCCTGCCCGTCCTCGATACCCCTCCGAGAGTTGCCGGCACTTAATATCTGTTGACTGCGCGGCGATCGGCGGCTGATACGATGCGGCGCGCCGGCGGCGGGCGGTTCGTTACGATCGGAGAGGTAGGTGGGGGTGGGGGCGGATGGGCAGGGCGGCGCCTAATGAAGTCCCGAGAGGCTGGCCGTCCGGGCCCTGGCCTGCCCCAGCCGCACAGTTGCGTATGTCCATGCCTCGTTGTGCCCGCTCCCTGCCATCTCGTTTTGTTCGCGGTTTTTCAACTCCTTAGCGCCTTTGTTGTTGGGGCTCGTCTTGCATCGCGCGTCCATTGCTGTTCCACAGAAGACCTCATCCCAGACTCGAGTCAAAATTCCCACCAATTCTCAATTTCCTTCGAGATCCCCCACTCCCATCCCAACACATACACGAATCCTCATTGTTCCCCAAATTCTTTCATTTTCTGTATACACTTCTTGTAAGATAACCTCATCTTTCTTCGTCTTGCCTCAATCACGAGACGTTCTTTGTTTTCCTTCATCGTCCCCTGACGCTCCCAAGAGTCCCCATAGTTCTGGGTCAGTTGATTAAAACCATAAAAATCAGTCTCCTCTTACTCTGTTTTCCCTCTATTCTCCTCTTCAACTTTTCCCCTCCCCATATCTTCTTTTATATTTACTTACAATGAACACAGCTTCATAAACCTGTGTATTACACCACGTGCCTGTAGCACACGGAAATATTTTCTGTAATTTGTTTTATTAAACGATTCATTAAATGTAAATTTAAAAAATTACCGTACACAGATAAAACGCAGAATTCTTTGAAACAAATAATTGAAATTGAACATATTCTACTCATTGAATGAAATAAATTGCCATAAGAAACAATTCACCAATTCCGACGAGAGACTAGCAATTGGTGAAAGAACCACGAAACTCAACTACAAACTGCATTATTTTTAAAATACTCTATAATCCGTTTTCTGAACTCCAGACATAACAACAACGACAATAATAATAATAATAATAATAATAATAATAATAATAATTATTATTATTATTATTATTATAACTCAAATGCGCACTAAGGTGCATACTTTTGATTCACCGTAACCGCTGTGTTTCTACACTTTTATTCGCGGAAGTACTATCAATATAGTATATGTTTGTTTTCACCGTTGTGTATGAATTTCTTATTGGTGGCGTACCAAACAATTTTCCAAAAAATTCATTATGTTCAACAACCTGTTTCACAAAATGTTTTATATACATTTAATAAAACTCCTTTCATAAAATAATGTAACCGTGTACAACAGTCAATGCGCAAAGAACTTTATGTTTCGTCCTCACTCTCCAACATATTTCATAGGTAAAGGATATAATTTTACCAAACCCTTTTAAAGGATCAGATGGCTTACCTCAGCCAAAATATAACATAAATATCTTCTTTTTTTCAACAAATTTTTTGAGACAGCACTTTCAAACAAGAAACAATGTATTTGTATTGGGTTATCTTTGGAGGTGCATCTTCAAATTACAAAAATTGTTTTAGTGTCGAACTGTTGATTTCTTGCACATCAATTTTGAGCATAAATTGCTCATGTTTCCTCTTGGCATACAAGTTACGCAACTGTCTTCCAAGAACTTTTCACATGTTATTAATTCATTAAATGCATACCTCGGGAATCATGGTTATCATCCATCACTACAGAACCAAAACAACAAATTAGCAAACATTGAGTTTCTCTCACCTTCAGTATTTATGGTACTCTTTGTGAACATGACGTACCCTTTTAAAGTACTTCACATATACAAATTAATTAATTGATTTTTAGCTATGTAATCTGAAATGTTGTTTTACCACTCTATTTGAACTACTTCCTACTCGTCTCCATAGAATCATGAACAAAGCTTTTGTAAATCCATTACAAAAGCATCCAACATTCGTGATCCTACATTTCCTTTCTGAATTTGATGCTTGAAAGAATGTGTAATAATTTCTCAGCATGTTCGTGCTGGATTTTTTAGGCACCACAATATCTGCCACTCTTTTACCAGTCTCCTAGATCGTCGTTACAACCACATCGTTATTGACTGCGTCACAGACTTGATACCTCGTACCGTCCCTCGATATATATATGGCTCTCTCACGCGAAGTTTTTCGCTCTCGATCACTGACTCCATCGCCTCTACGCTGCCTTCATAGACGCGTTCCAGGTGCACTCTCAGCACAGGTAATACTTCCATAAGCCGCTGAAAGCTCCACCGAGCAATATGTCGCTCACAATACAGGCACTTCACCGAGGGGGTCTAAGAAGCGAAGCTCTCGGAAGAGAGAAAAGCAGGTAAGAACGACAGGCATGCCAGGATAAGGATTTGTATACTCACGTTTAAGAATGTTCTAAATATTACCCTTTACAAAACAATTTTTAACACAGAGTTAAGCCTCAGATTTCGTTAGTTTATAATGAAAAATTTACTTCTTAAATCTTACATTTAAAAAATCCATTGCCACGATATTGAGACACATGGTTTTCTATGGTATATCAGCTAACACAATTAGTTATGAAATATTAATGGTGATAAAACATGATATATTGAATATAACAATTGTGTTATATTGTAGACATAATTGATAATTACATATAATAATTAAATGCATACAAGTTCAGGAGATTTTAACTTCAAATATTCTTAGTACATTATACTAGTATATCTGCAAAATTGATACCATCAACTAGTTACGAATTCCCTAAAAGTCCTTGAGAAAATCATTCTAAATCGAATACTACCAATATGAAACAAAACGACTTGCTTCCAGACAATAAATTCGTATTCCGACAACGACATTCAACAAATTAAGAAATTAAATAATCGTAAACGTGAAGAACGAAAATTAAAATATAAGATATTGTTCTCTGATATTTCTAGATGTGACTAAAATCTTGGACAAAATATGGCACCAGGGCTGTTATACAAAGTTTAGAAAATATTTCAATACGGAGTCTTTATTGTAGCAAAGTTCTTGATGATGACCTAACTTGTCACACAAAGGAGGACGCAGCTATGCTAACGTGCAAGCCATCTCTATACAAATTTTATGAATATTTATGAATACACTGTTGTACACATCCACCAATTTTTAAATGATTTCGGCCGTACCTTCTGGGTATTGCAATTTTGACAAATCGTGTATCTTCCATATCACGATCTGTAGTTATTTCCACTATTTATAGGGCCAAGAAGATCGAAGAACGCATAGGCTCTCTGCAGAAGTTAGAATTTGTCCCTTTTTACCATTGTACGAAGTTGGAGAGGACACTTGAGATTAGCTGTGTAGTAGCTACACAGTAGGCAGACGAAAAGGTGACAATTAACTGCATTTTTATCATGTATACGTGAATATTTTATTATTATTTTAGTTTCAGGCAAAATATTCTTATAAGTTTTTCTATGATACACTAAGTTAAGAGTGACACATATTTATAGGCATGCATTCACACATTTCGAAGTTCGGTTCCAAAATTACGAGTATCTCTTCGACACCTTTACCTACCTTCTTCATATTGAAACGGCACTAGTATACTTGTGCCGATGAGCGACGTTATAACTAAAAATATTCTGAAATACGGATTTTAAGTGCGAAAATTAGAGATCGTATTGTCGAAGTGTCACCAATACATTTCCTCTCTGTAACATGATGTATAAAATAGAGGTAATAAGAGCAAAGGAACAAATTAGTATGTGCAAGTCGACAAGCCGAAATCTGTGACACAGCTACAGATTTGTAACTAAAAGTATTTAATACCAAAATATCATAAAATTCCCAGTACCAGAGTAACAGCGAAAAAAATACATTTTCACTCAATCGGAAATCAATACACCTATACTGAAATAACTAATTTGGTTTCCGGAATGTAAATACTCTAAAGCAAACAATTCGTTAGTGATTAAATTACTCAAAGTTGTAACAGGAGTCTGCGTGGGTAACTAAGGAAGAAAAAAAATTAGGCAACGTTTAAGATATACGTACTTGGGATTAAAATACGTAAAATATACGTTATAATTGGGATTCAAAAATAAAACTTTCTTCTCTGAATAGTAATTGAACTACCTTTTACTCATTTCTGGTAAAGTAAGTCTTATTAATTTACATTGTAATTCAATATGATTTGAAACACATGTTCTTTATATAATGGGCAAGTAGAGAAAGAATGTAAACATTCAGTGATTACCCTTATCTACAACAAAATGCCTCCACAATATGGAGGATATTGAAGGTTTTGAAGGATAAAAAGAGAGTATAGAATATCTGAACAAAGCCCTCTTTATATATTTTCTTTGTCAACAAATTCCACTACTTAAGTCTAATTGTCATCCTACTGAACTTAATTCAGGTTTAATTTCTAATATATTCTGGCCATGGTTAGAGCGTTTCGATTCCAATGGTTTCATGAATCTATCAATCCGCTTTAAAGACTACCTTGCTTAATATTGTATTTTGAAATGTTTGCATTGTGACTATTTCTTGGTTAAATATATTATATGTCACTGAGTGTATCTTGTGAGAACCTTTTCCATGAAATTCGAAATGTCTTTTTAAAACCCTTTTCTGTACAAATTGTCTCAGAATAAATGTTATAGATTTCTTGGGCATGTAAAGGAGTCGAAAAAGGAACACCCTTTGCCAATCAACGTACGTTGACAAATTTCGTACATTGAAAATACATAATATGTGACATTTGCCTCGAATTTGTAGGCAATCCATCATCCATTAGTATTTGGCAGGTCACCTAGTGATACAAAGGAATTTCGTGTACTCGCCAGACACCAGCGCATGAACGGTTACTTGTCAATCCTGGACATCTGCCATAAATGCAAGTGAGTTTTCTGAAGTTTCTTCATACATGTTTTTAGAAAACAAAATACCATCGTACGTAAATTGGTTCTAGAATTATCATTTATTCTAAAACACCATGTCTACAATACTGTTTATTATAAAAAAATGATCTGCATTCACAAGTTTTGGATTCAGATTTATATATTATAAATCATCTTAATTTCTCATGAAGAGACTGTGAATACAAAATTTTGTTTATGAATAGGACCTTGGTATCAATATTCTTAGTTATCTACTACTCTTCTCCAAAAGTTTATTACAAGACGCAAGTTTTGAATGCGAACATTAGGTGAGCAAATTCAAGTAATGGTGCAGGTACCTTTCATTTCGCAGTTAGTTATTGGAAACAGTGGAGTGTAAATATTATATTAAAAATCTCCATGTTTTAGACTTGTAATTGGTGCTTTTTACAAGTTAGTATTCTCACAATACTTGTCCGAGAGTCGTTAGTTGACCACAGAAAAGGTTTTGTGTCCAGAACGATTATATTAGTTTCTCACATTTTTGACGAAATCTTACCAGTAATTTCCCAGCAGAATTATTTCGAATTTAAGTTATGCTTTGAGAATAAGGGAAAGAGTATATGAAGGAAGGAACAAGAAAACATTGTTCCTAGGGTGTGAATTGTTTTTAAATGGGAGCATTCTAATCTTCGGTGAACAAATCAAACAATTGTCACCTATGTCAAATAAAACCCATTTGCTTATGCAAAATAATCTAAATGAATCGTAAGTACAAGATATTGTTTAAAAATTTGGTTTTGATTGTTTCTGGGCACCGTAAGTGCTAGGGTTATTAGTACCGTTAGTGTAGTGAATGTTTTCATATCTGGAGGAGCCTCCTGGAGGAGGTGTTCCTACCACCACTGTATGATGAGATCCGGCTCCGACTTACATGTTTCTGCAAGAGATTTCCCCATCCAAGTATCTCACTCATCGGGGCACAGCCCCGCCGGGCCGAGATGAACGCTCCCCAATAGTCTCTCGACATGTGTAGTAGTGCATCTTTGTATAAGTGTGTGCGTAATGCGAAAGTAAGGGACAAGCATGAGATGGAAAGATTGCGCGCCATCTTGCTTGGCCCGTTCTTTAGGGTACTGATCCTGTATTTACCTGGTGTTCATCGGCGAAACTACGGAAAACTATCGATCAGAGCATCCGACCGCTGTAATTCTCCTCCAGATACCGGCTGAATTCCACTTTGTATTGTTAATATCGAAAAATTCGTTAGAGTTGCCGGTCAGATTTGCTGCAGAGACAGCGGCAATACTGACTCTGAACAAGTGAATAAGCCGGTCCGACATGTTTTCTTGCTCAAATATATGAGAGACAAGAATAAGTGATTGAAATAATTAATTGTGATTGAAGTGATTAATTGTTTTCCAGCAGGAGTTATCAAACACTTTTGAGGGAATAGTTCCCAGTGATATTTCACGCCGTTTGTTCCTGTTGCTCGTGCTGTATGCAAACACGTCATCGACAAGGAGCGCCAGTCCCAAATCTCAAACGAATCCACTTCACCCCACCGCAAAGACATTTCACATCTCTGAAGGTGTGTGGAGATCGTTTTCCTCGTGCCAACCGATCCTCGCCGGCGTCTGCGAGTTTGACATTCGCGTCTTGAGCCGTGGAGGCGCTGGGCGGCGGCGTGGTCGTCGGCGTCGCGTGGAGCTGGTGAAATCGGAGCTTTGAGCGCCTGCGACGGCGGTCCTCTGATCCTCGTTACTCCTACGACACCAAATCCTCTTGGCGGAGGGCGAGAGGGGGAGCAAGCGCCGGCCTCCTCCGTTGAAGGGACTTCTCTTCCTGGTCCTTCAGCCCCTTCGCCCTTGCCAAGCCGTGCAAGTGCGCGCGGCGATGGTGTAACGGTTAGCGTACCGGACTGCTGTACCCAGGTTGGCGGGTTCGAAGCCGTGTCTTTTTAAGGGCGAAAAAATCCTTCGTACGCCTTCCTTCGGGGGGGAAGTAAAGCCAGCTGTCCCATGTTAATAGATTTACTAGCATGTAAAAGATCCTCAAGCCTAAATGACGCCTCTGAGCTAAATTCAAATCGCCTCTTTCTCGGCCAAGAAATGCCTCCCTTCTCTGCTAGTTGGTGAAAGGAGCGTAGCGAAATTTGCGTGGTCAGACGAAAGAGAAGGCCTCATGACCTGAGTCTCGCCACGTAAAATAAGGCATTTATTCAATTCAATTCTAGTCGGCGGCCGCATAATCTTTCTCAGTTATTAATAAATTTTGATTGAGTGATTATTTCGTGTTTCCAATACCTCCAACTGGTGTGTCCTGTACGTGTAGAACATGTTATTTCGCGATTTTTTTCCTCTCCCCCGTGGATAGTGAGATCCGTATCCGACCTACATGTGAATATGCGGTTTTTTTCTCCAACCAGGACAAGCTCTAAACACCCAACTCAGTGTGCTTTTAAGGGGTGGTTATAGAACAAGCAAGAGCAAGGAAAGATCGTGCACGGTCCGTGGCCCATTTGTTAGGGCATTGTACAGTAATTCTCCTGGTATTGATCAGAAAAACTACGGAGAGCTACCGCTCAGAGCAGCTGGTCGCTAAAATTACTCGGCAGCGATCCTGCCACCGTCGGAACTCGTTCCCTAGGACCTTCCGAAAAGAGGTATTGCGGTGTAATTAATTGATTTCCGCCATATCTTTTTTTATATTTCCAGTTCGCTAGTCACCATTTCTATGTTTGATATTTTATGTTATTAACAAAATATTGAACATGTTTTCTCCCTTTTCTACTGCAGTGTTCGTACAGCCGCGGATACAGTACCTCTGCAGATTTAACAATCTCCTTGCCTGCTGACTGTGAGTTGTGATGAGGGAGATTACTAGTCCAATGAATGTTTTTTTTTATTTAGAATTTTTCTCGGTCAAGATGGAACCCGACAACTCAATTTTGATAGCTCCTTATGGTGTTACTCCACTGAAGCAGTAATACATATTATATACGATAACGAATGAGTGATATTGTTTAGTTGTAAAAGGCATGCTTTATTTCAACATGCAATATGCACGTATACTTTTAAGTCGTTTTACAATGTTTAATTTTATTTACTGCCAATCAATTATGTACGATTGGTACTACAAGGATTACATGGTTAGCTTTTCACATGATTAGTTAATTGTAACGTAAATGCAAACAACATTTTTGTTTGTTAATGAGATTAAATTTCAAATGACACTGTGTCCTCATCGATCAACTCGTTAGAATTAATAATTTCACAAATAATAATTAGGATAGTTAAAAGCGTAATTTGTGAAATTAATAACAGTGATAATGTGAAATATTCGTTTTGGAAACATGAGAGTCTCATCTTCCGTGTGACGTTAGTCTTCATAATTTTTAAGGCCCTTCCTTTTACCAAAACCTCTCCCCTAAGAACAAATGTTCATTGAACGTGCATGTAATTCGAGATAGAACGAGTAGAGTTTTTTCGAAGGATCACAAGTAATAAAGGTAAACTATAGTCGGAGTCAGTAGTATATTTATGGGGGAAAAGCTGATCATTTTGATCGGGAAATCAACAAATTATTGATATCTGTGATCTCAATGGAACGAAAATATCAAGAAAATCAGAAGAAACTTGTCGAAATCGCAAATTAATTTATTTGCGATCCCCCATATGAAAAAAGTGGTGGATGAACTCATGAGCTTATAGTTTTGAGACGTTAAGAGTACAAGTGCAAGCGTATATAACAAATTACACAACTCGTGTTTCGATTAATTAGCGAGAACACAAGAATGAAAATTAAAGTACATACCGATGTTTTTGTGTGAATATTTTTCGTGCAAAAAGGATACTCAGTAACTCATTCAATGAGATTCCTGTTCAGTTTGTGAACATTTCCCTTTCAGACATGTGCCAGTTCATTTAAATTCAGACATCTGTTTTATTTAAATGCTTTTACTGCACGTAAGATGATCTACATAATTACATCCTACAACAATCTTCGCGCTTTTTATGCAGTAGCAAACCTACACGGTAGCAATCCACAATCATAACATTTTCTGAGTCTTAACATCACGTCACGTCTCCCGATCAAATCACCTCCACGTGTCCGTGTCTGCGTGGGGTGTAGCGCCTTCCCAATCTGAGTTTCCCGACCGTCGATTTCCGGTCTTTCTCTTTCGGTCGATCATCCGCCCGCCCGTGGCATCCACGCGGGTCGCCCTTTTGATTCTCAGAAATCCACCACAAGCCCCTCCAATTTACTCTGGACGTGGCAGCACCAACACATCGACGGTGTTACTATTCATTATTTTCTCGACACACAGTAGTCTTGACCATTAATGACATTTTATTCGTTTCAGATCGTAGGTACTGTGGTTTCCAAAAAATAATCTTTATGGAATTATTATGAGTGTACGAATAATAATAATAATAATATGAAAATGTAACTATCATATTTTGAAGGAAATATACAAAATAACAAAATTTCGCGACTCCTGATACATCTGGAACGACTCTGAAAATGGAAGTTAGTAATTGTGACGCTAGGAAGTCATACCCAGAGACCTGGTAAAACACCTGACCGTACATTTCTGCAAGACTCGCGTACCAATTGAAAAGGACCGCGCTGCTGGACACTACAGCTCACATTCTGCGTTAAGTACCTTTCAGATTGTAGGACCCACATCCAGAGAAGTATTAACGAGGATAAGGCTACGAAACAATAATTATGAGAAGACGCAGAATGTCTACTCTCTTCTATGTCTATTAAAACTGCAACAAATGTTTAAATGCCTGAATATTTTAGAAAGTGAAGTTTTAAAAAGAAAAATAATAATGGGATGTAATAATGTATGCATCAATTTTCTGAAAAAGAAGAGAAAGAATTTTGTGTCATCACAACCCACAAAGAGCTGTGGAAACGTTACAACGAAAACTACTTATGCACAAGATAGAAAAACGAAAATCCTAAAAATGTTGTTTCATGTCGTTCAGTACTTATTCTCCAAAACTAATGAAATTAGGGGGATAAAGAATTGAAAAATACAATCACTATTCATTTTGGGCATGGAGTTAAATATGTTTCTGAAATAAAATTGAAATATTTTATGCTTACATGTTTCCTGAAATCTCCATATGAATGTTGTAGTGGACTATTATAGATTCTCTTCCTATACACCTTCAATTAAAAACGTAATTCATAACATAATTACAATTACTAATATTTTTTCACTAATAGGAATGTGTTAGACGAGTGCTGGATATTTCATTACTCTCACTAACCATTTCATTTAAAAATAGTCAATCTTCGAACTTAAAAAAATCTTCATATATTCCCTTCAACAACAATACCCTCACGATTCATTTTCTTGAATCATTTATAACCACACCCTTATGATGAAATGTCCACTGCTTTTAATTGCAACTCGCTAAACTGAACGACTAAGATCAAATACAATTGAATTGATCTTGAAACTGGCGTAACGTACAAAAGCAGACACTAGTTCAATCCCTTAAATTTTAATGTATTATTAACAGTTTGTGTTTTTACTATAAAACGTTAATAATAGTAAATGCCTATTTAAATGTAAATATAAATATCTGAATCCATGTCCTTTTCATTTGAAGAAAAAATTAAAAAATTGGTTTGAACTTAATTTCTTTGTGTGCTAAAATATACCATTAGTGTTTTAAATAAATACACTCTTCGATCATTTTTATCATTCACATACATTTTCCACCGCGAGAGAATAGTGTCAGTTGACTCCAGATGCTCCGATGGAGTTGTACTAAATAAGCTTGGATATTACATTTAAAGATTGACTTTCCTCGGCGAAATAAACATAATTAATTTAATTAGTATTCCGGTCATATTCCGTCTTGGATGGTTTGCTGAGCACTCCGGCCCAGGAAGGGTTCCTCTGACAATGCAACATCGGAACGAACGCTTCAGGCACTTAGTGTTTCAATCACAATAACAGCCTCCCTCTCTTCTCGCATCGGCTTGAATTATCCTCCTCTCTTTCGTCTTAATCCTTCTCCTCGCGCGGGAGCTTAAGTTCACTCCCCATTATTTGCCAGTGCTCTCCAGCCATACATCGCTCCCGACGCATCCATGCTAATACCTAAGTCAGCGTTGAAAAGGCTCGTTTCAATAACGACGCCATTCCGTTGCCTATCTGTTTTATGAGACAAGATCCTATTTGTAATTCCGGTTTCACAGCACGAGATGTTGTCTATGCGGAATAATTTGTACTGAAGATCATGTTCAATTACATATGTTCCTCCGTAACACTTTTTTACAATTTTTTTTTTGAAAGTTAAATGTAAAGAATGGTTTCTTTTGATGAAAATAATAACTATCTCTCAAGATATAGAGATGTATCATCCTAATGAGCAAACAATGGAAAAAAATATACTCTTTATTGTTTCCGTGATGTTTATTTTTCTCTATTTTGTCTGTGGGAGGTGCAAATTTATACTCAATTTTTACTTTCATTTCACCGTTACTATTTGAAATATTTAACATTGAATGTATAATACCGTATATTTCTGTTACAAATAATGCAAACGAGTTGATTGTCCATATTTTAATTACAAAACGTGTTTGGATATCTGTACGACTAGCAACATTACCTACAGCTCTCGGGTGGCAAAGCGACGATCGAATGTGCTGTCCAAACACTACCGAAGCAAGCCGAAAAGTTACTAGAAGCTCTGAAGTACGTCTGACGAACCGCTTGCAGGTTGATGACGTTTCATTTACGCGCGAGAGTATGCGACATGCTAATAAATCACTTGAAATGCTATTTTCAGGCCCATCCGATTTACCCGATCCGCTTTCATCGATCCGCTTAGCTCCCGTATATCACTTTTTAACATTTTACTCAAATTTCAAGCAACGTAAGGTTTGAGGCAGTGAAAATTAACATTAACTTGATAATATAATTGCATTTAACGTCTTAATATCGAAATTGAATGCACTAAGCTTACTTTACTTATAAACCACTGTAATTGCATAATGCATAATAAAGTTAAATGTACCTGATGAAATATTGAAAAAACAGTGATCACAATCGAACATTATATGTTTGCATGTACAACTGACAATTCTGTTGTCACAGGGTAAAAGTAGAAAGATTTAGTTAATAACTTAAGACGTTGTACCCTGTGAAAATAGATTTATGTATTTAATTGATAGTTTCAATAATTATTGTTCTACAAGCATATTAGATTAAACGATAAATGACGCTATTATCAAGAACTTAGCGTGAACATTAGCGCTATGACCGCTCATACGTTTTGCCAACCCTTCATGTTCTAACTGAATCCATTATCACTTTCGCCAGACTCTTCGAAGGACATATCCCTTTGAAGGACAGAATAGTATGTGTTAACAGTATTCAGAATTCTGAACAGTATTCTGAAATTAATTTTATTATAAATTGAAATTTTCAATGTGATTTGTGGCCTTTAAAATTTAAACTGCAAGAAGACAATTATTATGAATACATTCTTAAAAATAAAATTCAGTTTCAACTAGACAAATCTAACGTAAACCTGTGAACTGTAATAAATACGCGAAGAACAAACAAAGAAGAAAACGCTGCAGGATAATGTTTATTTGTTACCATAATTACACGTGAGTGAAAAAGTTAGATTACAGCATTCATTAAATCTCTTCCTCGCAGTCTACGTAGTTACAAACATAAATTAGAATTAACGTGGAAATAGAGTTACAAAATTCTTCATATGTAGATAAAATTAAACTTTAAATATCACAATATAAGTTGGACATACTTGTGTGGTGATGTGCACAGCAGTATTATTTAGAACTGTGCAGGAAAGTATAATGTAGTTAAGCCTTATATAATACTTGCTCTGCAGTGTAAAATGGTTTTAAAATGATTTATTAATACTTAAGTAGGCATAGATTCTAACACTTTACCAAGATTATTTTTATATTCTGTATTTTTATTATTCTTAATTAACTGCCACCTGGTTAACAGAATTGTATTAAATACTCGTAAATATATTTAAGCATATTGATTTAAAAATTGTATTTAAAAATAAGGCAAAATATAAATCTGCTTTCTATGTAACAGCTGCATGTATTTGTATGATCAGGGAATCGTTTATAATCTGATAAAGTATTATTCTTGCATGTTAATAACAGTTCTAAAATGGTCGTTATAAATTATGGAAATTAATTTTTATATGCAGGGCTGAACTGAATTCTGTGAAAGCAGTGTGACTAAACGAATATAAAAATACCAGAGGAAGTAAATTCGATTCTATAATTGGGACAGAGCAAAAAGTAGCAATTAGCACCAAAAATCACGTAGTTGCCCCTTCAGGGTCTCTATAAAATTACTTCCTTTATATTTAAATCATTAGCGACCACTATTGACGAAATCGTAACTGTGACGACTTGATGTGGTGAGGATAGGGTGTGAAAGGACGAACACAAATACAATCAACCCGCGTTCCTTCGGTTCGAGATCGCTCCGGGACTACTGCCTTAACGATCGCGGCCATTCTGCCCGCCGTGGAACGCATCTTTATTGTACATTCCATTATTCTTCTCATCTCTCCAATTGCCGCCCGCACCGTCGCTGCACCTTGTTTACCAGCACCCGCGCCCTCTCGCGGCCGCCACTTAGACAAGACCTTCCATCATGCCCGCCGGCCGCCGTGTGGAAACACGCTTCGTGGCGCGTAGCGTTTAATATCGATCCCCTGGGCATCGGCCCGTGCCGGAAGCTTCGGCGTGTCCCAGCCCGCCGCGCGTTTCCTGCTGCGAACGCCACTCAAGAAGCAAGGGAAGAATGTGGACTAGGACAAGGTGATGAATACCGGGCAATCTGGAATTTGGAGGAAACTGATGATTAGACAATGGAAATTTGGTTAAATGCCTTCTTGTTATTATTACTATTTCATGACTTTTGACTCCAGTTAATTGTGCTTCTGGAGATTTTTTAATACATTTTTATTCTGCCTGTCTTGAATATTTTATCTTTTGATGTCTATTTTTTGCTATTTTGTTTCCTTGTTGCCTTTTTCTGCATTTTACATAATTATTTTGCTATTTTTTTCCTCCTGACACCGATCAGGCTGGAAATATACCCGCAAACCTGAACAACTCGAAGGTGCGGTTGTGTTCTGTCTTTCTGTGAAAGCAGAAGCTATAGTAAAAATCTAAATGACAAAGGAAGGTGATATCAGTTTATATTTTTGATCTTTTACTGATGATGACAAAATTTTTTATTCGCTCACGAGAAATCTCATCCTGATTTTTAATTTGACCTCCGATACCTTTTCAGGACAGCTCTCTGTTTATGAATGGGGCTTGTGGTAGTTGACAACTACTATATAAAGAATCCCTTCCCTTTGAGTACAGCCATCAATGGGCACTACTGTCCAGTTTGCCGAGGAAACACGATAATAAAATGGATGTCACGATCTTCTGAGTGTCGATACCGAATAAATCTTAGATGTGAAGAAATTCGTGTCACAGCACTTGTCGGGTGAGTACTGAAAAATTATTACTTAAAATTGTGAAATAAAACAATTATCACAATCTATGCAATAACAGTCAACGTTGAAAGCAGAGTAACATTAGTTATCATTTATAACACTGACCTAAAACCCAAAGTTATTGATTGCTTAAAGGAACGTATCAGAGAAATCAAATTGAAATGTAGTGAAGCGATAATGGTGTAATGGTAGATTGTATTAGGGATGATATCTCTTCTCCTATTTGTCTCAATCACACCTCGCAGCATGAAAACAATAACTCATTCTGGTAAAAAGTACTCGTCAATGCAATTAATACGTTCCGTAATTTTTTGATCCTAAAACAATGACCAACATGTGAGAGCGTAGGCTTCCGCGGCCGGAGTCAGTATTTACTAGGCTATCCGGGTGACGCCGCGTCCATGGCGAGGGCAGGCGCAGGGCATTACGCCCTGAGGAAGGTCGCAGAATGGCGACCAAAACGTCGGCACCTTCGCCATGGACGCGGCGTCACCCGGACAGCTTAGTAAATAATGACCAACATTCCACGTAATGTTCGTTCCAATACCTAATCCTTTGCGAAAATAACAAAATTTAAATAAAAAACCGATAGTTTTTGGTGATTACCAGCTACCAATACGGAAGCATGTCGTATCTAACTATAAATTCTATCATTCTCCTTTCGAGCTCTCCGGATCTACGGGAAATGCGAAAGTGTTCTGAGGAAGTATTGGCGGGGGCGGCGCGATGGGGGTGGAGGCGGCGGAAGCGCTCGGCAACTTGAGTCGCCTCCGGCGCGCCTCATTACCTGCGCGTGTTTGCCCGGACGCGCGCCGCCACCACCCACGCTACCAACGCACCACCACCACCACCACCACCGAATTCATCCACGTCTCCACAAAGCTTCTGCCGACACCACCATCGGACCACCATATTCAGTCGCTCTCTGGAGGAGAATTCTAGCGGCCGCCTGCTCTGATCGGTAGTTTTCCGTGATTTCTCCGTTAAACACCAGGCGAACGCTGGAGCAATGCCCTAACAAACGGGCCACGGACCAAGACCGCGAGCGATCTTTCCTTGCACTTCCTTGTCCTATCCTCTCTCCTTACAAACACATTTACACCACTAACACGCACTATACAAGCACACGTGCCGGGAGACCGATCGAGAGCAGTGTGGAGATACCTTTTTGTGGAAAACGCCACTACTTGAGGGTAGGTCGGCGCCGGATTTCGCCATAGAGCGAGGGAAAGATCACCACCACATCCTGAGCAAAAATTTGCACTACACGTACTGGACTAATGGCCCTGTTAGCTGACGTACCCGGAATCACTAAAACAATCAATCGATGGAACCACCACCGCAAAAACCATCATCTTCAGCGAAGCCTCTGACTCCTCCACACAACTTCTGTTGCCACCACTATCGACACTACTGCTAGTGCCGCGACCCCTGCAGCCTATACTATCGCCAACGTCAACACACCCAACTCTGCCCTCTCTCGTATCCTTATTCTCGGCCACCAGCCTGACCTCCATTAATTTTAGCATACTCCAGATTTCATCGCTGACATGGCCAAGAGACAGCTTTATCGCCATCACCATTCCCAACGGCGACCATCTGTGCCTTCGTAATTACATCCTTGTATTGATGAATTGTGATTTCCGACGCATCAACCGCTAAGGTCATTAGTCCCGAAAATGTTGTGTAAGTGTTTTCGTTCGGGAGGTGGCGGTAATCTTGCTCCGCTGGATGGCGAGATCCGGCACCGATCTATCGTCAGCTAGCAGGGTTTTCTCCAACCAGGTATCTCCTACCAGCGGGGCACCGCCCAGCCGGAACAAGCTCTATGCTCTCGATCGGTTTTCCAGCATTGTACGTTAATCACGTGAAACTCAATTTTATGTGAAATTGATACTTATATCTCAGTGGTTTGTTATATTTTTATTAATGTATTTCTAAACACCTATTGTGCTTCAGTAGTGACCATTTGAAAATTGTAAGATTTAACTAATGATCAGTTACTGAACTCAGTAATGCAGTTCCAGTGAAAAAATATCTAAAGTCATACGTATCTCACGTGTCTGTTTACTCAACGTATGATTCTAGTGTTCCAAATATTGATCATATTTTCAAATGAAGTTCTATTGTTACATTTGAATATTTTTTGTTACTTATAATCTATTAATTCTGAGTAAATAATAATGTTTCATTACAAACTATATATCTGAAAATAAATATTAATTAAAAGTGGAGTTATTCTTCAAAAATCTTGTGCAACTATGTTTGACAAATCTTTTTTATTAATTATTCCAACTATTCTAACTACTCCAAAACGTATTGACAAGTATAATCTCTTGATGTTAAGTTCACCGTATATCTCTAAAGCAAAGTGTCTGAAGCGTAAATTCTCAAGAAACCCAACATTACACAAGTTCGTTATTCCCATTGAATTAAGATTCCTCATTTCCATATTGCGTACTACGAAGTGCTACGCGTTAGCGTTCTACATCACGTCTTCAGCACCAAACTAGTTCCCGAGAACATTCCTCTCTTGCGTGGGGTTTCCGTGAGAATAGCCCAGCAACTCAGCAAATCCCACTTGCTCCGTTCTTCGCCGCTGTCAGACAAGACGCAGAGCGTAAAAGCGCGCGCCCGGCCCAGTGCCTGTACAGCGCATACTAGCGAGAAATGGAGTGAGGAAGAAGCTTCCCGAAAAATGCAAGGAATAAGTTCACAGAACAAGCTGACGGAAGAAGCTCACAAAAGGAGCATGCGGAGGAAGCTCGCGGAAGATCACGATGAAGACTTCGGAGAAGAAGCTCACGGAGGAAGCATGCGGAAGAAGTTTACAGAAAAAGTTTGTGGAAGAACTTTACTGATAAGCTCGAGGAAGAAGATCGAGAAAGAAGTTTAGAATGTGCGTCTGTTTCCCACATTGCTGTCACCACAGTCACTGTAGCACAGCTGTTGCTTCAGGCCCGCTTCCATTGCCTAGTTCGCCCTCGAACTATCTGCCCCATTCATCGTTACCATCGCCTCCACCGCAATATCACCTTCGTCTTGTAGTTCCTGATCTTCTTATCACGAGGGTTTTTACAAGAAGCTAAATCATAGAATTGTTAAATGGAATCCGTTTCCACCGATCCTAGGGCTGGAGCCTTGCTGTCGACTTGGAAATGCGCAAAGATATTCAAATTACCTGATCAAATTAAATGTTTGGCAAGGTTAACTTAAACAACTGTAACACCTACAAATTTTTGGATCATCACCCATTACACCGTGCATTCCATTTACCCATTACACAAGCCGGATAGAACGTTCCGACAGATTTCACTCTTCTCTCGTAGACGTGTTAAGTGCTTCATATTCTATCGCCTTTCGACCGTCCCTTCTGTTCTGAAGGCGTCAATGCCGTTGTCCGTCTCGCCGGACGCCGCCATTGCGAGAGATGTCGACCCTTCCCTTCTCGCGGTTATTGAGGCAGGCATTAATTTTTCCCTTCTCATTCTCCCAGTGTTCTCACAATTCATTGCCTCGATATTCCCGTCATCGCGCTACTACCTACCGAGCTACACTACCTCAGTGGCAATCCCATCATAGCAGACTGTCTCTTCCCATACTGCCCATCATCATCGTCTTGCTTCATATTCTACATTCATTTTTCCGTCGATTCACATCTAGTCCATCTCGCACTGCGTTCTCGTCATTTCTTGTGTTAAGTATACCCACCAGCTATTTATTGAGTTTCTGGTAACATATGAAATAGTGTCACTTTGATTAATTGTTTCCTAGTTATGAAATTACTGGAATGTGAAGCATGGTGCAACTGGCTTACGACTACTGGTTAACGGTCGATAATTTCAAGTAAAAAGGTGATGCTACCTTTAATTCTAAATAATTAGTTTTTAAATGATGATATCAATACTTTGTGTTCTAAAAATATTTAAATGTGTTTTTCTACAAACTAGCCTTCTCGACGATGCCTGGTTGATTACGGAAATACATAAATTGTTGATACATTTCTTTATTATACAAAAAACGGTGTCGGCTCATGAAACCATCAT
>BOPP01000013.1:8229839-8250936 GCA_017312745.1 Gryllus bimaculatus | reverse complement strand
TGTGTCACTGCTAGTATGAAATTTAAGTCGAAATTCCAGAAGATCGAGTACGAAACTTGAAAATTATTCGAAGTGTTTGAGATATGCTTGATGCAGTCAATGTTGCAACAAGGACATTTATAATATACCCAATGAATACTTCTACGCATATGACTTACACCCCCATTGGTGCTCTTAATAACTGACTTGCCCCTCCCCGGCAACGCATGTGTTCACTCAACGCATCAATGTCAGCTCTTGTAGTTCGCTCTTGTTTTTCATGTGTAAAATGAACTCCGTCAATGTTGGGCTAATACCAAGTCAAGAAATTGGTATCTCCGCCATTGCGGCATTAAACTGGCTTAAATATATGGCAGAGAACGTAGGGCAAAGTCAGCGTCTTCGTAGGCGTTGTATCTTGAGCCTCTTTACGAGGGGTGCTCTGTGCGTCTCGGGTGCTAGCAGACGTCGCTGGGCAAATTACAGTGCACTCTCAACAGACGGGGATAGGCGGAAGCAGGCGGTTTGAGGTTCAAGGGTTTCCCAATACTAGCTTGACACCACACACATGACATCACACAGCTCATAATAGATATATAGTATATAATATCCTAGATATAATAATATATATATAATATATATATAATATATTATTAATTTACATTTTTGAAAACCACTAAAGTGTGACGTGAAATATATCACTTTTTACTTTCTCTGTGGTTGATAATTATTCTTGTTGATCGTTAAACTTTTTTTTCCTCAAAGAGGGGTTAGTCACTGCAGTAGAGGTACGTTATCTTGGTCAGGCAATCCATTGCAAATTGGGAGGTAGCCCAAGTTCTATGTGTGGTGCTGAAATTAGCCCAGAATTATGACCGCAAGAAGTTCCTTTCTTGAGAATAATGTTCATTCTTGTGAACGCACACTGTAAGTGAATTAAGTGTCTGGCAGAGTATGGTAAATACTGGCTAGGCCATAAAGACATATAAAGAAAAGGAAACGGCCGGCGTGGAAGTGGGCGTGGCTTTCGAGCAGCGCTCTTTTGTGGTGGCTGCTGAGAAAGTGAACTAGCTCTAAAGAACAGGGAGCAGAGTGGGAGCGCACATTAGGTGGCGAAAAGCGTAACATAGTTATTGTCATTTGAAATTTTAAAAATAGAAGATAAGTACGAAATTTTTATTATTTAGCTTCTCAGGCGGTCATTATTCGTAAACAGAATTATACTTCACAATTGCACCCAGTGCGATTACTATCGTAAATAAGGGGGAGCCTGCCCTACATTAGACACAATCGTGTATAAAGTCCATCAAACGCACATACTAGACTATCCCCATATGCCATCTCCAGAATCTATAAGCTCTATTCGTTGTCATAACATTTATTATATGGCTTTTTACATTCATGAAATATTTGGTAATCTAACAGGAGCAATTGTCGAGTGTTATATCACCATACAACTATAGAACAGTAATGTTTGTTCTGACTCTTATAATTTTCAAATTCACTGGGACGGTTGAAGACAAAAGGGGACGGAACAGAGCGTGAGAGTTGGAGGTGGCTGTGCGCCGCCGCTTATTGCTGATTAAGCGTGCCGAACGAGTAGGCAGCTGCTATGATGAGCAGGAACAAGACGGTCGGCTGGGATTATGTTAGCTCGCATGGGACGTAGAAAGAAAGTCGGAACAAACGTATTGTTTTCACCATGCGAGAATATCCAACTAGCTGAATCACGTACGTATTTTATTATACTCAAGAAAGACATTCTCATATATTTGTACGAATTTTCCATTTCCCAAGCACAGTAGCGCTGGAACACCCGATGTGACTCATAAATAATATCGCGCGCAAAACGGCGGTGGAAGGTTGGCCTTGCTCTGCATTAGAACAGATGTTATAAATCTCCCGACTGCACATACTATCAACTACCATCCTTGATACGTCATTATTCATCTCTTAAAGTTGCACATTCATATGTTCAAACGCACATTATTTCAAGTAACGAGAAGGAGCACATTGCAATTACGATAATCGCAAGCAACAGGATGAGGCAATTCCTATTTAACAAAAAGTACGAACAAACTTATCACTCACCTAATTACAGGCGGGCGCGGGCGGGGAGGTGATTGAGGTAGCGGTGGTGATGATGGCGGCGGAGAAGGTTCGTGCAGACGGCGTGAAGAACGGTGAAGTCAGTGATAGTCGCGGAAGTGGTGTTGTTGGAGAGGTGATGAAGGTGAATGAAGATGGTGTGGGGTAGTTCAGAGATGTGGCGGGTAAGGGGGAAAATTGTTGATTATAACATATTTGAATGGTGATGAGGATGAGGGTGGAAATGGTGATTCCGAGAGTAAGGCGGTGAAGGATTATGAAGGCGGTTTTAAGGAACGGTGATGTTAGATAGGGTATAGTGATTAAGAAAGCGATTGGGATTCACGAAGACGGTTTGAAGAACGGTGATGTTGAGAACGGCCCCGGGAAAGGTTTCATTGGAGAGGTGATGGAGATGATTGGTGTTCGTTAGTAGGGAGATGAGATGAAGAGTAAGTGGGGAAATTCTTGATTATAACATATTTTATTGGTGATGGGAGTGAAAATGGTGATTCCTAGAGCGTGGTGTTGGTGGTGGGGGCGAAGAAGCGTGAAGACAGTTTAAAAAACGATGTTAGTAAAGGGAGAGAATGTGGCCGGAGGATATCGTTTCGAAAGTGATACAGGTACGTGCTGAATGTTGTTTGAAAGTATATGGAGTTTACGGGTAAGATAAAGGAGAGGCAGATACGAGAGGATATGAAGATATTTCAAGGAAAGTTGTAGATTGTGACGATGGGAGTCACATCGCTGGATGGGGAGTGGAGGTGAATGATGGGAGTTCCATGGCAAGAAGTGAATGTCGGACCTGAGAATGATATGAAGATATTTTAGAAAAGTGCAGGAGGAGGATATGAAGCTATTTCTGAAGGCATCTCCTACGTAAGTGCAGACAGGTGCGGCAACCCCCTCATCACAAGGCTTTAGATTTCAGTCGTGTCTAAGTGTGGGTTTTCATCTCAAGATTTTATCTTGAAAGACAAAGGTAAATAATCTTGTTTTATTCCAGTTCCTAAACCATATTTCGTCATATCATAATGGAACAAATATAAAGTAGGATTGTTTCTATTCTTTGCCGCCATTTCACATCACTAACATGATACTGGACTCGGAGTCGGAGAGATAGTCACATATCTCATAGGAGTGACTTAGAACCCTTAGAACTCATAGAGTGACAGAATTATACAATGGTAGTAGAAAAATACTCTGTGATTGGAACTGTAAAGCACATCTGTGACAATTGTTGCATCAGATATAGAAAATACAATTACAATTCTTAAGATTTACTCTCCCTCTCTCTGTCTCTCTTTCTCTTTCTCTGTCTCTCTCTCTCTCTCTCTCTCTCTCTCTCTCTCGGTTTTTACCGAGGTCGATGTTCCCATCCAGGGTTTGTTGTACCAGATTCCACGGTTCGGGTTGTAAACTCTCCTGCTTCTAAAGTAAAAATCGAAGAGAAAGAGTGAGAATGCAATCTGTACAAGATAGAAGCGCCTGGAATGTAAAAGTGGGGCTTGTATATCGTAGTGGGTGGTTGTCCAAGGTTTGCCAATAGCATAAAAGAAATGTAAAAGATGGTGAAGGGACAAGTGCTACCGTATACTAACTAGAAAAAGTGTGAGAAAAGAAATAACGCAATAAGCGTATCAAAACTGGACTGTACCTGAAAAGAAAGAAAGAGAAGAAATGTTTGATTGGATTGCAAAGAGTCGAAAGATACTGCATTATTTTCTTTTGGAAAGGGGAAAAGAGAAACCAAGTATAGGAGGTATTTATGAACCAAGTACTGGTAGAAAGAGGTGTGGCATTTTCAAGATCATTTCTTCAAGAGATCAAGAGATTTCTTGGTACAAAAAATACATTTCCACATTATCGAACTGCTAATGCATCAAAATAACTTAAAAACTCTTATTTTATGAGAGTAGTATGTATTAAATCATTTGAATTCATTTTATTGTTTAGTTTAACATATATCGCTGCCACAAAATAAAATATTCTCTACATTTTATAATCTTATATTATTACCAATAGCTTAGTTTGTAAATAACATACACATTATACTTAGAGAATCCTTCCCCTCGTCTTTACTACAATCCACAATGTCGCAAAATCTTTAATCGGTCATCCGACATTGTTTGGCTTCTGTATTCATAGAAACACAACACAATCTTTATTGTTTCTTATTATTTTGATTACAATTATTAGCCACAGAAAAAGTAACATTTCTTCATCAACTGGTTTTCATCAGTCACATACTGATGGAATATTGTGATCATTATGTTATGTAACAATTGGTTTGCTGCTAAATATCTTATATAAAACTTGTAAACGCCTTTGCATTAACACAGTATTTAAAACCGAATCTGGTTTCCACGGACTAGTGTATCTAGTTAAGTTCTATGTTTTCTAGAACAAGTACTGCTGATATTACATTTGTACCAATGATCCACAAACCTGTTTTGCTAAAAAATTTGTTTTGGATGTGAATAGTGAATGTACATAATTCGTTGGAACCACATTGCAAGTGAGAAAGACTAATATCATCTTTGTCCTAAGCCAACTAAGAAAATATCTGACTGCTCACGATTGCTATCATAAGTCTCAGAATCTTCTCATTTGTCAGATGTTTGATCTTGCCTATAGCCGCTTCTGAGTACTGAAGTATAAGTTTGTTCGTTTCTGATGCGAAACGGATTTTTATCCGTGTAATACTGTGACAGCCTGTATGGTGCTTTTAACTTTTCTCTTTGAAAACGCACAGGCTTTTTATAACGTACTGATATCTCCGTGTTCGTCAAAGACTTTGAGTTGTGACGTAACTCGAAGCAAAGCGCTGATATGTCATGCTTATTTAAGCAAATAATTGATGTGATCGGCATGATAATACTTCTCTGGGAATTTCAAACGCTTTTGATTTTTCACTTGCTTTTGCATTCGTTGCATTTTCCGAACGAATTGGAGCGAATATAAAATAATTTTCTATTTGAATATTGTGCAAGTCCATCATGAATCCATGTCCTATTAAAATAGTTTATCTTATTGGCAGATTTCACAGCTTTAATACTTGTGGTTCTATACACGATTCTATTTTAACATATTTAAGTGTTCGTGGAAATTGTGTGGTCATTTTTCTTTCTGCACATATCGTCAATATAATTTCGGCAAGTAATTTAATATTTAAAAAATCTAAGAATAAAACTTTAAACAAAAACGTACATAACATTTATTTTTTTTCAAGATCATTTTTTGCAAATGCACTAATAATAAAAGTCTATCTGGAAATTACTTCGAACACGTTCTGTTCGAAACTTGAATATATGATGACCCAATGTTACCCCGCACGTTTCGTTTTGCACTTTATTTGAAACTTATATTTGTGGCATTTGGTAATTTGATGTTATATGATTTAGAATTATTGACCTAGATAGATCTGGAAAATACAAACTTCAGTATCTTAAACAGTAAATACTTGACTAATCTTGTAGGCCCCTGAATAATCCCACGTTTTTATGTGTAAATTAATTCGTTGCCATTTCTCTTAAATATTTCTTAAAAAAAGAAGAAGAAAAGTTGTCTGATTGCGTTTCCGAAAACATACTATTTCAATTTACGCGCAGTTCGGAAGCTGCTATTGCTATCGCAGGACTAGTGCCGACATAGTCAGAGCACATTCGCATAAACGCGGTTCCACACATTCTTAATTCGGCGAGAAGCGAGCGACAGCTTGCCGTATTTCGAGCATAAGATCGGGTTGTCTTCTGACTGCAGAGCGCCCAGCATTCGATGCTCGTGATACCCGCAGAGTGTCGGTCTCTCGCTGGTCAAACACCACTCGCCGAATGCTGAATGTGAGGCGGCGCTTTAATGCAAAAGAGTGAACGATTCATGAGAGGACCGGATTTTTCAAGGAGAGGGTAGGAAACTACAATAACCAATGGACAGATGAAATACTCGGACAACACGATGCAAATAATGACGTACACGCAATGGCGGTGGCTATCTCTCAGAGTGCAAGAAAATACTGGTTTTGTTTAGCACAGCTGTATCAGAGAATTAATATATTTTACGATGAATGCTTGTAATCTAATTCCGCGTAAATTCCCTCTCATTCCAACCAAAGCAGCGGTTATTCGCTAGTGTGGAACCGCGTTGCTACGCAAAATATTGTATAATTACTTCTAATGGTAACTGGCCCTTGGATGCACAAACTAAGCACATTTTTTGTATTATCAATAATTATGAATTTTGGATTCCATTCAAAGTTTATACACACATATTTATTTTCATTTTTAATTCCTATAAGATTTAAGAACATTAAAGCATTAAGTTTCTCACAATATACTCTTCACAAAATACTCCCAGTATAAAGAAATGGTAGACCGACACCACGTAGTTTTGAAAAATAATTGTAAAGGGAAGAAAGTTACGACAATGTTTTATGTTTCTTTTCATTTGACAGCAATGATGATACTATTTTAGGAAGGATGACGTTGTATGTACAGAGGCGAAAGAAGGACGGAGAGGGGGAGTAGTTAGAGTGGAACAGATGGAGATGAACACTTAAAAGAAGCAAGAAAAGTAAGAAACCCAAATGGTAGTCAAAACTAGCGAAGGAAAACTTAAGAATAGTGCTAAAAATTGAGATGTTCCAGGGTGACACCATGAACTCTACGGTCTAACTTCAGGATTTTCGTAGAGAAAAATATTTTTACGGCCGTATAAAAATGAGTGATTCGTCGCACCAGAAGCTTACGTGAACTGGTTCTTTAATTAAAATAGCTGAAAACATGTTTGTCTAAGTGAGAAACACACTTTTTTACTCGACGTCTCAGTGCAAAAAGTATTTCATATGACCTCACTGCCCGTCCGTATCAAACAGCATTACTCCATACCTACGCATTCTCTTATCCACTCCTCACTGTGGAAGTCGGTCTGCCTTTAAGATTCATCGCTCCCTCCTGAGTTGAGCTTCCTTCCCTGCTAGCAGGGTAAAGCTGTGAGAGTACTGGTTCTCGCTCCAGTCAGGGCGTATCCACCCGCCCTCGCGCAGAATTTTCAAACTTACTCTCATATTTGTTCTCGTCACTAATCATTGGTGAGTGGTTGCGTCTTTCGATGAAACCATGAAGGGAAGAAACAAATTATGTTTCACACTATAAACATAATATACAATCGCAATTTTTTTGTTATAAGTGGGAGAAATGATTGGGTCTTGCATGATATCGATTTTATTACCTCAATCTACCACGGTCGGCAAAATAACTCAATTCTGAACGTGAAAAACAAATAATTTCACGCACTAAAATAAAAATATTTTTTTTATAAGATGCTTCCTGTCTGATCTTTTTTCTGCAGAAAGAAACTGGAGGGTAATAGCACAGTGTAAAAAAAAGCTTAACCTTTAAGTACTCGCGCTGTTGTACTGCATAAAATAGTATTTTTTGTAGAATTTATTGATTAAAAAATATCCAAGTTACATAAGTCCCCTAATGGTTTTAGTCAACTCACCCTTTACAATTAGTTAGTAACATGATGTACACTGTTTATTGCGCAATCACTTACTCTACCAATCGGCACGCGACCTCTTAAGGGTTAAATCCTTTTTCAGACGTTTTCCGTTGATACCATCTGATTCAAAATTTCCACATCCGGGCACGTTTTACGAAGAAGAGCGTCTGTGGTCTGATCGTCGTATTTCACATCTACACCCACCGAGCAGCGTGCTGGGAAGGGATCTGAACGAAATAAAAGGGGATTCTGCAGTAGGCAGCGAACGAGACTCTTCTCCGCAAGGTTTCTCGTTCATTTGAGAAATTCCCTGGAGCTTCTCCCTTGTTGGGCTTCCTTCTTCCTCAACCCCCACTTCGCACGTATCTCTCGTACCTTCGACGGTAAATCTGGCGTCAAATTATGAGGACTTGTGAGTAGAAAACACGAACTTCACATTTAATTTTGTTTCTTTAGGAAAAAACTAGATATAGCGCTTGTTGAGTTGTTTTTATTTTATTTACAAGCTTACTTGAGATGTGTACCTTCTTTTAATTCAAATTTATAACTCCTTTAAATAAAAATCTATATACCAAATGTTCAACATTTTTCATATCATTGTCAACTAATTAGAAATCAGAAGCGAGTAAGTATGTGAATTCAACTTTTTTGTATGTGAAATGGGTTCTTTTTATATAATGAACACACTTCATTATTTGTTTCGTTCACGTCGGTAAATTACTGAAAGTATGAATCTGAATGCATGATTATTGCGCTCTAAAATAATCGGCAAGGATTCATTATAATGTCGCTGCGTAATCTGGCCATAAATCACCACTATGTTTTTGCAAAAGCATTGTCATATGTCCACTGATTACATATCAATACAGTAAATGACGCTACATATAAAATTAAACTGCGCAATTATTTGGAAAATTCAAATCAATACAATTAATGGTGATGTCTTTTTTGGCATGTGATCATTATTCGTTTAGTCACTTCCAGGAACTTCATACGTCAATCGTCCATGCAAATATTTACCATACTACCCAAAACTACAGGACTAATTTTTAATTTTCGTCTTACGATTTACTTGTAACAATGTTTTTTCAGTTCATCCCACGAATTTTTGGTTGAGATAGATGTCCATCGGATAAATTTTATTGGTCTAGCGTAATCAATTTCTTGAATTAGAATCATATGAAGCAAAGGCTCAGGTTCCTTCGGAGAGTTTGTTTGAGAGGCGAGTGTGCGAATGCCCTATCCCCAACAACCGCGAATGCGCGACCCACGGCCCTTTCTCCATTCCCGGTCTTTAAATCCTCATATAAAGTGGTTTTCGGCAAAAGTGCTCGTTGCATCAAAAAGAGAACAAACGCCAAAGTTTGGAAGATATTTCAATTGAGAAAAGTATATGCAGGGAATTCTCTTTCTTGCCTTTTTTGGACAGGGTTATAGCAATGAAGTATCGCATATACTTTATATTTAAGGCAATTAAAGGCTTTCCTATTCCTTATACTCTTATTTCCCATTACGCACATTTACACGCACTGCACTACCGTACATGTCTGGAGACCAATCGGCCGCTTAGAGATTGCCTGCAGGTGCGTGCCGGGTAGATTCGAGATAGCTGCAGTAGGAAACACCAGCGTAGGAAACAGGAGCGTTTGAGTAAGACGACGAGGAAGGTTGTCACCGGACCTCACGTTTCTACAGGGATACATGCCACTTCCCAGGAGATAACGCGCACTTGAAACACCAAGAAACACCCATTTATCAATATGTCAAAACCTCCCATCCCTATTCTGTGATAAATCAAGAGCGGAAGGGTTTTGATCAAGATTACCCTCGCGGTGGAGGCAACAGATGCTGGCATTTACCTGGATGGGTCAAACGGTACCGTTCTACTTGCACGTGCAGTTGAACACTTCACGTAAAATTCTAATTCGGAAGTCTCTGTCTTGCACTCCTCTTTTAACTGTCACCCACCGCAATTAATCCGCGTCACTCCTAGCGGAAAAACGTGCCTGTGCAGTCTCACCCCATTTCGCGCGAATCATCCGCGTGCGAGGAACGAAAGCGACCATTGTACGTTCGTTGCGCCAACTTCCTCCGACCGGCGGAATTCGCCGGCGGAAGGGGCGGGCGGCGGGGGAGCGACAAAGGCAGAGCGCTTCGGCTTGTGAGCGCACGGCGGCGGCGGCGGCGGCGGCCGGGGGCGGCTAATTGCGCCGTCAGCCGCTGCCAGCGCCACCCGCGCGCGCTTAATCAGGCGGTAATGAGCGCGGATGAGGGCGGCATGGCGACGCGCCGCCTCGACCCGCGTTTGCCCGGTCGACTGAGACGGCCGGCGAGCGGGCCAGCGAGTGGGAGGCGCAGGCGACCGTTCGGGAGGGCGGCGGCCGGTCGGCGGCAGAGTGGGTGATCGGCGCTGGAGGATGGGTGACTTTGACGAGCGCGGCGTTTGGCGACCGGGCGGATGGGCACACCGAGGTGGTTGGGTACCCGGGGGGGGGGAAGGGGGCGTCGAGAGCCGGGAAAATTGGTGAGGCCGGTGCACCACGCTGGAGTGTTGGGAATGCCATTTGGGAGGCGGGGCGCGACCATTCGGTGAGAGTGGGCTGACTAGGTTAGCGACTAGGGCTGCGAGCAAGTGGAGGGGTGGCGGGCAGCGAGCGTCCGGCTTGCGGCTTTGCGTCGAACACGGATTTGCCCAAGCGGCGGCGGCGTCCGCGTCCACGCCCTCGCCGCCCGCTGACGCCGCCACGCTCTTGTCTCCGTCTCCATCGCGGTTAGCCCGCAAAGCTCCTTGGTCTGCCCCTCACCTGCTAACTGTCTAGTTTGCACAATCTGAGTTGGACTTGTTAGCGTGGCATTGTGGGGGAGGAAGGATAGGAACTGGTGAATGCTAGAAAAGGAACGGGTGGCGGGGACATGAATTGGTTTGGATGTTTTGCAGAAGCGCCATTTGTCATCTAAAAGAATCGAAATGGACTCTACATGTAATATACCGGTATCTTGCGGCTGTGATCGACGTGACTTAATACCATATATTGTCTGCTAGGTTCACTTGTGTACAGCGGGATGCAGTCCCACCTGAATGTATAATCCTTATATAGGTTCAGTGGATTTAATTCACTACAAATTGGCTCTAAATAACCACTCTTTTATTATTTATACATAAGATGACTAAAATGTTTATTTAAAATACTTTAATTGTCCCAGATGCACATGCTTGAAATGGAAGAAATCTTTTTTGTTTGAGTTTCTATAAATTTCCCTTTTTAATTATTCCACGTTTTCTAATTCAAACAAGTAAATTCGATAATAATGCCTTATAGTTATATAGTTTTATTGTTATTCATGATATTATAGACATTCATTAATCTATTTTTAAGTCGAAAAATACTATAATTCAGAAAACTCATAGGATGTAACATACAAATCAAAGTGCCCTTAGGGTACATCTAAATTGATCTCCGACGAAGATATTGAAACCCATCATCGTAGCAAATTTAGAATTTTCTGAATGCAATTGTTTCATTCTTGCAATATATAATATAACTGGTCTTCTTAACTCGACAGAAGTCTGAGCTTTAAGCTAAGACATAATTACAATTTATATTTCATGTTATCATTCTTGTTGAATTCAACATCCTCTTGCGTTAGATATTTTCACGGTTGTAACTTTATTCTCTGCTGAAATTTCCTTCATATTAAATTATTGTTCTTCTTTGCACCAGCCATTGTTTTTTTAACCTGACCTCAACATTAAATCTTCCGTTTTTGCTGCCTTTAATTCTCTTATTTTTCGCTCCCGCATTACCATACTTGTATGCCCTTACCACTCCCTTTTTAAATATTCACTGTTCTCTTTTAGCAGCACCTCTACATTACCCGTTCTTGTGTTTCTACCACCACATTATCCTGCTTCCCATTCCTGGAGTGAAAAATCAAAACCCAATTCCATCCGCTCTCTTATAACACTTGTCTGTCCCCATCACAATCGCCTTCACTTCTCCATCCTCGCCTTAAATCAGAGGTGGCCAATATGCAGCGCAAGTGCCGAACAAGACATTGAAGAGCTACCAGCAAAATCAGTGGGCTCAAATTTCTACCCTGACTGAGCTCCATCTCCTTCAGAGCTCTCGACAGAGACAACGAACGCGCTCTCACCCAAGAAATCATATCTTGTTTATATATTTTGATGCGCAATGAACGTGTTTTCTTTGATCTTGCGTACAATAAATACTTTTGTGGCTAAATAAAATCCTACTTGTTAATGAAATCCTAAATTGTTACTAAATACATCTCTCGTCCACCCTTAAGCGAAGTATATCCTACCCAATGCTTATTTCCTAACCCCTACCATGGTTGCTATAAAGTAGAAAAGCTGATTGGGTTGGAGGGAGCATCTGAACTCGTAAGTGAAAAAAAAATTCCGCGAGGAATGTAAAATGTCGGACACTCGTGCCTTAAACCACAGCCACCTCTGCTTGCGTCGACGCTGTGCTCTGCATCGCCTATACGCCTCCAAGCGAGCTAACAAGCTCCCGGGTTCGAATGCGTGGGAGGTGACCGCGGCCGCGTTGACGCCCCCCACATTGCTAATGCCGACCCGCGCACAGTGTGGCACTTTGTCGCTCCAGCTGTGGTAAGTGCGCGTCACTTTGCGAGATCTTCAAATTAGGTTTCACAGATTGGATCCCTGGTGTAGTCAGCATCTGAATTAATTACGACAAAGGTTTCTCTAACAGGTCCATAACGATCGTTACAGGTGGCAATTGGTACACTTTGCAATTCCATTCTAATCAGAGAATGAAGATTTCTTTAACTTGTCATTCTAAAGAATGCAATGTTTCTACTATATTTAGTGATAGAAACGACAGGTACAAATCATACTTATAAACGGTTCAAGTCATGTGTGGTTGTTCAATTCAAGGAAGAGATTAGCAAAATGTTTTTTCTACGTAAAAGTCCTTGTTGTAGAATTACAACTATCCACAGAAATGTAAAAATAAGCAACTGTCGTACCCATTTTAAATTTTTAATAAAATATTTTTTTAATTGAAACAATGAACCACAACTAGACGGCAAAAGATTTACCGCAGCATTTGGCCGACTCTATGTTTTTAAATTTCTTTGATTTAATGTTTTATTCTATTATGACACCCATTCTATGTGAAAAACGGGTTAGACCTTGACCTCTCGTCACACTTTCTTCACTAAAATGAATAGTAGAAACATTGCAAGCTTTATCAACCTGTAACGATCGACGTAGACCTCTTAGAGAAATCTATGTCGTTATTAATTCAGATGTTGACTAACTTGAGATTCAATCTGCCACTAACTTAATACACCAGGAAGCGGCGACACGACGCATATCCTTAACGATATGCAAGCCACGTGTCCAGAGGTGATCTTTAACTCTTCCCAAGAAAATAATCTCGCGTCGACGAGGAGTGAATATCCTGCAGCTAGATTGCATTTTCTGCAGCGCTGTCGCCGCCCGGCGCCGACGCCGACGCCGTCGCCTACAGCCCGCCGGCGCGACGGCCTCCATGCCTCCATATGAATTTATATTGGTCACTCCATAACCCAGCAGCAGCTCCGGCCGGCGGTTGGTCCAGTCCCCCGGGAGGCTGTGAGTGGAGAAAGCCGAGGGAGGAGGTACTGCTTCCCTTGTCCTCGTTCTGCGACAGGGACGACTGACCGGGGAAGGCGCGCAGTGTCGTTTAGAGCAGGGATTTTTGACCGGTGGGCTGTGAATTAGCCGCAGGTGTGGTCGCGGGGAAATCATAACAGACAAAAAAAACATTTACTTCTGGGTCTTTAACGGGAAATTATATTGCAATATTTTACTCGTATTAAAGTACACATAACAAATAATAAAATGCTAATTATGCTTTTGATGCGTTTGTTGACATACTTTTCTTGCAATAAAAAACATGTCCGAGAGAACCTCAATACTTTTTACTTTTTTCGGATGTCGGTCGGTATAGAGGAGAACTACTCATATCGGTCTCATGATATACAGTCTAGATTACAGTAATCATCGTAATAAATATATCGTAAAATATATCATAGTAAAATACGTTTTGAAGTGTTTTGAGGTGATTCAACTGAATTTTACCGTTTCCTGTACAAATGAATGTATGTCTTTGTATGTCCATGTATGTCATAACTTTGATTAGAAGCCGTTTAGCTCTTACTGTGTAGACAAGTTAGAGCTTAACTGTGTACAATAGTCAACTTTGCGAGTGCTACTCCAAAGAATAATAAGATTTGTGCATAGAAGAAAAATAGAAGAATTTGTGCGTAGAAGAATACATATGTCATTTTGAAAAAAACTTAGGCCTACGTTAACAAATCGTAAAAATGTAGAGTTGTGTTGAAAGTAATTAAAATTTGAAAGTAATTCACTCTTCACAAATATCCTATTACATCACTGGCATTTCTGCGGAGTTTCAAATTATTAGTATTTAAATTGTTCAACTTCCTTCAAATTTTGCGATTCACTAGACTAATACAGGGATAAGTCTTGGAATGCCAAGCATCCTTCGTTTTAAATAACTCATTAGTGTACTTTTAAGAATTAGATGGATCTCTCTTTAGATTATAAATTGCTACTTTACCTCATATTGAATAATGTTACTGCAATACATTCAATATGTGATCAATTTTGTTGAAAGGTCAACTTAGAAAATTAATTAATATACTCAATATGATAAAGTAATATATTTATTAAATGGTATTAAAATATTAATATTAATAATAAATTAATATGTTAATACATTAATATAAATATTAATATTAAAAACAATATTTGAAATCTTACACGTATATTGTACACATTCTTTGATTGCATTATCAAATATGTTAATGCCGTAGATCTGCTACATTCGAACAAGAATTTTTTAATCCTAATTTTCTCCATTTATAATGAAATGGTTAAATATGTTTTAAAGAGTTTTTATTTAATCAATTTCCATTGTATTGTGATTGATACTATTAAATTGTGTTAATTATTGTCTTATTGTTGATTTGATTGCCGACGCAATTTGTTGGTAAAACATTCTATTTATTTATCTGCACAATAATTATTATTTAAAATTTACTACCACTTGAAACAATGTTTACAATTCCAGTGCGACTGAAATCATTCTGTGACGGGCAGCCAACGTGTTATAAATAGTATTTAACACACTTGATTAGTCCAAATTGATCACAATGAGTTCACGGATGAATATGAATAAACGGATTTATACCAAAACTTTATCCGCAGAACCGACTACTTCATCCGGTACAGTTACAAGTAACTAGGTCCACAGTTCTTATTAGAAGATGATCAGGAATTTAAAAAGTCCTTCTGTTAAGTCACAGTAAATCATGTATTATAATTATCAACTAAGTTCATTATAAACTCAAGCTCCTATCTGAGCTTTTTAAATTCATGTTTGAAATACTCATTAATGGAGGTTTACGAATATCTGAAAAATTGCTTTACTCGAGACCTATATTGCATGACAGAGATGCCGAGGTCTCCAATAATTCTGATTCAAAGGACTTGACCTTCCATGTCAATCTTGAGACGATCAAATACAACGGAGTCAGATGTGGTCACGAATTTTTAATAAAACGATCGATATTTCTGTGAACTTCTACCTTTCGGGAAATGTTTAATCAAGTGGAGGAATCACTCGATTGCAGTAGTCTTACTCAGGTAAATGGGCGATGCACTTGTGTCGTCAAATAGCCTTTCTCCTCTCTGGTAAGTAATTCTTTTGGAAGAAAGAACATTGATTTTATACTACATACGAATGAAGTTTTATGCTATAAGAGATATATACTTTGGAACTTTCCAAAAATTTAATGACATTCAAGTCATAATTATTTCTAAAATATTAATCCAAATATGTTATTTCTCTTTAAAATACATTTATATAATGTGTAATTTGTTATAGAGAGCCTGTTTCTACATATCAGGTCCGTTTGTGAAGAAAGTTTCCAGAAAATAATTTAGTTGCTCTCTAAACTTTATATTCGTACATAGTGATTAAAGTGTCTTAAATTGTTGGCATGACACTAAATTGAATTCACTGTGGCCAGACGTAAAAATTAAAGTTTAAAAAAATCATTACTTCAATAAATTCTTTCTGAGAGTGACTTTTGTTATTTTAGAACACCTTTACAAATATGTATTAGTAAATACGCTCGCTAAATAGTTTTGGCAGCGAAATGTATTGTAAGGGCAAATCGTTTTAAGTGAAATACAGTTCGTTTATGACGTATAATTAGAATGAAAAGACAAAGTTAATAATAATACTAAAATACGTACTAAATTACCGTAATATTATTAACTTTCTCATACATGTTAACGAATTGAATACTGAAATTAACTAGGAAATTTCAAAATTTAACACTAAAATATACTGAAGTAAATAATTTTAAATCATGGGATTAAATTCATGTTATTTTTCAATTTTTCCTTAACGCAAAGTAATTTTATTGAAGAATGAAAATATATTTTGGTGACGATTCAGCCTTTTATTTATCTCCTGATTGCTAGACATTTCTTCATCTACAGAGAATCGCATCACCACATTTTTGTCTGTTTTTGCTGCCATAAAAATGTCGGTTATAAGACGAGGGGATTTCGGCAGATCTTTCGTTGTTTCATTGTTCGGAACGAGTAGACAACGTGATCGATGAGTCGATATAAAACGCCGACAGCAACAGAATGATCACGAGATTTTTGAATTTTCATCACAATGGAAGCCCGCAATATTGGTTCCCGTCGTCACATCACTCTAGATACAAAATGTATGCAAATCAGATTCTAGGCTTTCCGCAAAGATTGAAAACGTATTTGGACTTTGATAGCAGACACCCCCAGTCACAATTTGTTACGAACCAATCCAAATGTATTATACAATGAAACAAGATGTATAAGGTAATATATATTACTCTGGCTTTGAAAAATCACAAAAATTGAAATTGATTATAATTTTAAAATGTGTAATTTGTTTCCATTACTGTATAAGGTAGAATATCGATGTTGACATTCTTTTTTGTAACATTATCATTTGAAAATTCTATTACTTCCCTTCCTTATTAATTTTCGAATATTAAGTAATAGATGTTTGATTCTTTACAAATGGTAGTAAAATTTCAATCTATAAATACTTGAGCACCTTCACGACTTCTTTAATTTTCGTTTTACATTATTTTCTACTTTTAATTATTTTATTACTATTATTTATTTATTACGCTATTATTTTTATACTTTTAATATTATTTTAATTACAAATAAAAATCATATAAATATTTTGGAAATTATTATACTAGTATATTATTTGTAATGTTTCAAAATAGAACGTTCGGTACTAGCTAGAAATGTTCACTTCAGTCAGTTTTATATTTTCTCAAATTATCCCTTAATTCGTATATATATCATATATATATAATATATATATATATAATATAATATAATATATAATATATATATATATTATAGTATCATATATATTACACACATCAAATCTGTGACTGCCACCTAAGATAACGAACAAATCAATACTGCTGGTGGACTAATATATTCCGCATTTTGACATTACCCTCTCAATTTCAAAAATGTTCTTTTTACTGGCCAAGAGTAATACTTATTTCTTGATTCAGCTGCTATGAGGTATACAACTGCGTTAGTATGAACACGCTGCGCACGTACTTGTATACTTGAGCGTATCGTAAATTCAAAACCAGAGTTGACATATTGGATTATACTTCGACGTAATGGAAACACCGGGTTATCGATCGACAGATGATTTCACGCATTGGCGCTTTTGTGGCTCACTTACGCTAGGAACTTGGCAATCAAAAGAGATAGAGCTTCAGAATTAAAGAGAAACGTCTTGTTTTAATTATTTAACTTATGTTGGTATGCGTTTGAATGAATACTAAGTACTCTTCAAGAAATTCTCCGTACTACCTCTGCTTTCAAGCAGGATACGCATATTTGCAGCGTAGCGTAGGTGCAGAATCAGAGTTATCTGGATTGCATAGTCACACATGTCCACATGATCCAAACACCGAGTTATCGACCCGAAGCTGATTTCGAGCATCGGCGAAGTTTTCGGCCTCGCACCTTACACAAGGCATATGGGCAATTAACAGAGATCTTCAGAAACTCATAAAAACTAGTGGTATGGATCATTTCACAAAATTGATATTGGTACGCATTTGAATTAACGTTGAATTCCAAAATAGTTATTCAAGCTTCCTTCAGATCCTCCAATTGTGCAGGATATATAATCCACATTTGCAGCAAATCATAATTTCAAAACCAGAGTTAGAACACTGGGTTATACGTCCGCGCAATACCGGGTTGACGACCCGAAGCTGATTTTCGGCCTTGCACTATACGCGAGGAACATGGCAATCAAAATAGATATAACTTCAAAATTAAAGAAAAGTCAGTGGAATTAATTATTTAACAAAAATGGTTTAAGTTTGAGTAAATAGTCTGTAGTCTTCAAGAATTTTTTCTTTCAATCGTGTATATAGTAAATTCAAAATGAGTGGTAGCACACTGTTTTATACGTCCGCGCAATCGAAACACCGGGTTTTCGACCCGAAGCTGATTTCGCGCGCCGGCGCAGTCTTTCGGCCTGGCGCCTCACGCACCGGCGGCTGGTGCTGGCACGGCCAGGCGCAGCGCGGGGCGACGGGGCGAGGCACGCGTAAGCGCACGGGCGTTCCCGAGGGCGCTTCTGCGGGCGGCGGCGGCGGCGGCGGCGAGCGCTCCCAAAGGGCAGTGGCCCTTCCGGCGGGTGAACGCGTCGCTGCACCTCCCCCCCACCACCACCTCCACCACAGCCTCCGCCGCCGCGATTTGAATTTCACACGGACCGGGAGGAGATGTGGCTGGTGCGGGCGGGCGAGGCGGAAGGGGAAGAGGCAGAAAATGGGGAAAAGAGAGAGAGAGATAGAGAAGAGATTTGCTTAATAATGCCGTATTTTGTAATCTAAAGCAGGAATCTTCAAACGTTTCGGTGGAAAAGGAAGAATGTTCTGGAAATTGCACGCCGGAGACGCTTCACGTGAAGTTGAAAATAATGTTTGATTTTCACGCCCAGATGTTTATGAAAGAAATTTTGTGCTTACTTTTTGTAATACAATATTCGTTTTTATTTAATTTAAATAATATATATCGTATTTCGTAATATGTAAATATGTTAAATCTCATAGAATAGTCTCCTTATGAAAGCACGACCATCAGCCCCAGTAGTCTACTACTAAGGTAGATCAAGAATGAGTGTAATTCGAAAATAGTTAAACACATTTTGATGGTTCAGAATGAATAATTATGTTAATAAGTTAGTAGTTCATTATAGAAACGTTAAAGAGCGGTTGCGAAAAACTTAACAAACTAATTTTCCTAGATAATACCTCCATTTCAATTTACGTGCTTTTGCTACGGGCAGTAAATATTTCTGATTTTGCAGTTCTCAGCAAAATATTAAAAGTATATTTTTCCTTGCATATATAACCATTTTTAGCGTCCCAGTATCGTTAAGTTCGAGCAACTGGAGCAAGTTAGAAATTTCTTTTTGCATATTATTACTTATGGTTTAAGAATATGGTGCCAAAAAGGTTTTTCGAATAGAACGTTTCCATAAGCAAGAAGAAATTAAATATCGCTCAGGTCGCGAAGAAAATCGAACATTACTTGGCAATGTTGGAAACGCATTCGACAATACAATTTAATAGTTTTCGCTGCGCGCAATTCGGGAGTTAGCCTGACTTCGCGATTAGGATAGAGGTAGTTGGAATGAGTTTGGTGTAGGGTAATTTGATAAATACCAGGTAGGCTTCCCTAAATTATTTTCGATTGAAGGCTACATTGATTTTGGTGGCTCAATTATATTTAGTAATAAAAAATTAAATTGTGTTATAATGTTAACATGGGAGTTTCGTTTTTTTCGATTTAAGTTTTGGGGGTTAACCCTAGTTTACTATATTTGGTATCACTTTAAATAGTGTCTGATAGTGTGATCAGCCTTCAACACATCAACGCCTCCCACAACGAGAGAATTAGATACGACGTCCGCCCTCCAGCCCCGCTGAAACGACACTGAGCGAAGGAAAGCCCTCCACAAAGAGAAAGGACGACGCTGTTGCCGTCTAGGAGACGGTCTGCGATCTCAGACGCCGAGTAGCTAACTTCTTTTACTCCCAGACACCCTGTTACTCTTCTATTTGGCCGTTGGCTTATTTTTCTTTGTGTGTTTTACTCTTTCTTTTCCACTGAAGTAATTTGATAACCGTTTATGACGTTATCTTCTGAGTCACGGCCACCCTTTTTCCCAGCTGTCGAGCTGATTTGAGTAACCGAGTTAATATTACTCTCTCATAATTAGATTTTGTTTTGTTTTCCTTTCTCTTGTATTTCTTTGTTCTTCTTAGTAGGTCATCTTTACGAACCTTCTAGCAGACCTAGGAAGGAAATTTTCCATCAAAGTTTTGGTGAACTCATTTGATGTTATGATCACTTTTGTATTAAATTTTGCATTACAGTGTTTGCTCTCTGACCCAATGATTTTACAATGATTAAAACATAACTAATTTTGCATTTTACTTTTTTATTTCGTTGTTAACCACCTTTTTTTTTAATTTTCATTACGCTAGTATACTAAGCTTTATCAATTTCTCAGTCTCCAAGGATTTCCTTTCAATATCAAAGAGAGCTTTGTCATTGCTCTTTAATTTCGTATAAGGGACGCCAGCTAACAAACAACTGAAGTGAGCATGCTATACAATTCTTCAATAAACGTTCTGGTTTTTGACAACAAAATACTGAAGAACTTTCACAAAACGGCACTGGAACTCCCCGTTGAATCAGGTGCAATGAAGTAATAAGCTAAGCCGCTTTGTCGCAGAGGACAATATTAGCTCGTTCTCCGCGCAGTAAGTCGTATTTGCTGAGTCGCGCTCCGGCGCTTGGAGACGTGCCTCGGTGTGGGGCGCCGCGCCTCAGCCTGCTGTGCGCGCACGATCGCCGACGCCGGCGCTCGCCTCTGGCCGCCCCGCGCGCGCGAGCGCGCAGTGGGCCGAAACTACACTAAACGCGTGCGTACGTTTATTCTGCGATTTCGACAAAAAAGTTTCAACAAAATTTTTGTTTCGCGGCCGAGGTTAGAAGTCAGATTTCATGCCACAAAATTGGCTAGAAGTAAACATTTGTTCCTTAGCAGGATATTATTTTCTTATATTATACGAGATATTTGCTCCCTACCATTTCATTCGATTCGTTTATAAATAATAAAGAGTTGATGTGTGTTTGCTGAATTTTCGATCCAGCTGTACCCTATCGATATTACTTCGAAAGCGTAGCTTGTTGGTGGAGGGATCGCTCAACGTGCGCCTTTTCGTGGTTTATTTTTGACCATTTTGTGTCGGGCGCCATATCGGCGGTTGCTTCTCAGCAGCATCGGTGTTGCGGGACGACATGGTCGCGGCTAGGGGGTGGTGCGGGGATGGTGTGGGG
>BOPP01000013.1:8185402-8223429 GCA_017312745.1 Gryllus bimaculatus | reverse complement strand
GCAAGAGTATTTGGCAACGGGGTCGGGTGCTGAGGGCGGGCGCCCATGCGAGTGCCCTCTGCGTGAGTTTTACTTGGAAAGCATTTTCTTGGTGCATGCTAGCGTTGAAACCTGACATCGTTTGGCCGATTGCGGTCGGCGTGCGGGCGGGGTCTCGATTTTGAAATTTCGTAATGATGAACCGGGGGCTCCCATTAGCCGTTCGACGAGGGTGAGCGGCGCGCGCGCTGGGGGGAATGATGAGTGCTAGAGGTACGGGGTGGCAGGCTGGAGTGTGTATGGACGGTGGGGAGACTTGGTGGGCCCACAGCACCCAAAATAAATGAAAACGATCCGGGTAGCCTCTGGCGGACTTCGAGAATGGGGTAACGGGGAGTACTTCTGGCCTTGAAAGACACCACTTGCCCGCCTCTAAAGTGCGTCTGCGATTCCAGTGGAAGGTTGATGATGGATGTTTTAGTGCAGATCACAAATCCATCTACCAGCAAATATTCCAGAATATTGAATTTTCAAATGTTCGACATATTCCTTTAGTAGACGGCTTTTTTTGGGAACGGGATTTAACACAGGTGAAAAACAAGACTTTTCATTAATTACAAAGATTTAGCTTTCCGTCGTTCTGGTATGTATTTGATTGAGTCTATTTTGCTTCATTGCGACGAATTATTTTCACCTTTTCAGTACAACAATAGCCACTTATTATTCTATATATAGTTAATAGTATTTTACTTTTTGAAATACTTTCAAATACGTTTTTCATACTTTTTTTCAAAATTGTAATAATTGTTATCTATAATGAAATTAATTTTCCGTCCCAAGATGGATTATTCTACGTAAATTTCATCATTACTGTCTTTTTGTTTGTTGTAATGTATGTTAAGAAGTTGTTGACCGTAAATGAAATAAAATAAACGGATGATTATGCATTCCGGGAAATTATGAAAGTTTTCAAGTTCGGTAACATAAGGTATATGTTGTAAGTTGGTATATAAACAATTTAGGTAATCAGTGGGGCGAACACGTTCATGAAGGTACACATTAGGGAGTACTTGAAAAGAGACGCCAAAACTACAACTTCCATTCGTTCTTTGTTGAATATTGAATTACGTTCTGAACATTATGTGTCTCCCCCTATTTACTGATTTCAACGCGGGGCAGAAATGGAAAGAAAATAGGCAGCCTGTGGTCAGAGAGTGGTGTCTAAGGATCCGTTACATTCCAAGAAACCCGGAAAACACCAAAAAGCCAAGAAGTACTTGCGATTTTGACTCAAAAATGCAGAATATTTATCTTGTTACTTCGCCTATCTTCCTTACTGCACATACGACTTTCGAACATCGCCGACGCCATTTGATGCAGCAAGGTCAAGAAGGAGACCAACCATTAATTTTCTTTCTTACGTTACTTATTGCATTAGGATGCAGAAACTTTTTAAATATTCGTCTGGCAGTAAATAAATTGTTCTCTTAAAATATATTTAACCAATTCTTATTCGCAGCTAATTCTTAATGGCTTTTTGGTTAAATATTTATTGATTGCAGTGTAATACGACAGTTTTATTTACAGTTTTGCGCAGTTTACGTTGTACCTATTACATGTTTTTGGGCCCACCAGATGTAACTACGCTTCTTTATACATCACCACGCACTTATTTTTTTTTTTTTTTGTTTTTTTTTTTTATTTGTTTTTTTTTTTTTTTTTTTTTTTTTTTTTTTTTTTTTTTTTCCCCCGAAAATCGTGTTGTGCCTAGTCCAGCTATTCTACAACCTCGTCACCGTCTCGCATCCTTTTCGCCCTCCCCCCCCCCCAGTCTACTTTTCCACAGGGACCGCCCCTGCCTCCGCAAACTCGGTCACAGGCGCAGGTCCTCCGGACGCCCCCCAGGTCGCGACCGTCATTCCGCTTGCCGTCCGGCCGGCATCGGCCCAGCCTCGCCTGGCCCCTCGCTGGCCGTCCGAGCAGCCGCCGCGCGCGCGCGCGCGTTTGTACGGCCGGCGCGACGTGGACGGATGCGCGCGATGGTTAGCTGCGCGGCGACGATTTTTTATGCGCGTCGGGCCGCCCCCCACGCCCCTCGCGCGACGCCCCGGGGCCCCCGCACCGGGGCCGGCCCGTGCCGCCGCCGCCCCACGGCGTCAAAGGCTGCGGAACCTGGCCCTCGCCCGACCGCACCCTCGCCTGCCTCGCCACACCCCTGCGCGCGAACCCGCCACGCACCCGCCGCGCCACCGCATGCACCCCGCCGCACCAATCCACACATCGCCACATACTGCTAAACTACCCTAGTCCGCCACGTACCCGCCCACGAATCGGACCACAAACACGCTACGCGCCAACCCCACCGCCACCGCCACGCACGCACGCCCGTGACGCACCCACCATACCACCGTCACACACCCGCCATGCCTCCACCACGCCCCCGCCACACCCATGACACGCACCCGCTACGCTATCGCCACGCCCCCCTCACGCCACTATCACGCACCCGTCACGCATCCACCATGCCACCGTCACACACCCGCCACGCATTCGCTACGCCTCCGCCCCGCACCCGCCACTCCACCGTCACGCACCGCCACGCACCGCCACGCCTCCGCCACGCACCGCCACTCCACCGCCACATTCCGCCCTTCCACGCTCCGCGCTCGCTCGTGGAGGTCGCGGACGCCCAAGTGCAGCGCCCGGCGAAGGCAGGGGCGTTTTGGGCATTCAAGATGTTTGTTATCAATCGCATTCCAGTGATATTCCGGTTATGGGGGAACACAAAGGGGCAAGGAAACTGCGATCACAGAAATAGAGTGCATTTTGTTGCAAGTTTGTGATAGAAATACGTGTGAACTTTCAAGTGTGGCTTATTAGCACAAAAATTATTACGTGAATAGAACATGAAAGTTAAAGTAAGAATAAATCATTAAATTAACTAATATTTACAACCAATATAGTTTTGATGGGAATAAATAAGTTTTAAAAGATATTCCTAACGCCAAAAGAGCAATATGTATTAAGAGAAAATAGTTTTATGTGTAGCATCTTCGTATACAGTATTCTTCATACTCGTACGCCTGCCCCTACGGTAGTCTTTGCAGTTCCTTTTCCTCAGCGCAACGGACTAGTGACCCGATAAATCCTAGCCTATTATCTATTACACTGTCCATTATAGCTCTATCAATTTAATCTAGATGACACCAATTCCTTTCCCTAATCTCAAAAAACGATCGTCTTATCCCCGCAAAAAATAACCTTACTAGTAAAATGTGGCTGTAAACTGTTTTAAAATTGTATCTTGTGTTGAAAATTTATTTCATACTTCATTTCTTTCATGCCCAGATTTGTTCAAATATGTTCTTTCCGTATCTGGCAAGAATTATAGTAGCTTATACTTTCGTCCAAAAGGGTCAAACACCCAAAGGCCTTGTGTGCTACCTCCACACGGGAAATGAAGTGGTCTTATTGCAATTTCAAATTTGACAAAGTTTGACCGGGAGGCCATAGGTTCAAGTCCCGACGGTGAAAGGATTTTCTACATTGCCTAGATAGCTAGGCTGTATTCATTCGCTGTCTGGAGGAGAATCCTAGCGGCCGGCTGCTCTGAATGGCAGTTTTCCGTGGTTTCTTAGATCAATAGCAGCCGAATGCTCGAGCAGTATCCTAACGAGCATCTACACGCACATCTACATACACTACACCACTACTGTACATATGCCAGGAGACCTGTCGGGAGTGTAGAGCTTTACTAGGCTGGGTATGTGCCCCACTCGTGGGAGATACATGGTTGGGGAAAAACCCCTCTAGCCGACAGTTAAATCGACGCCGGATATCGTCCAACGGAGGAAGACCACTTCCCGAGGAAAAAACAACAACTACACTTACGGTACTAATGACCTTCGGAGTTGTCGCGCCGGGAATCACTAAACAATCAATCAACTAGTGACAAGACGGCTTGCAAATGTATGCAGTGCACGTTAGTGACAAAGAAACCTTCACTAAAAATCTTCCCAACATAAGTTGTCTGTAAGGTTCCATTTATTTTAAATAAGCCATTCACATGTTTACTGTTTGCAAAGAATTAAAAATATCAAGTGAGATATTGGGAAAGGAATTTACCCTTGATTGAATATTATTACACGCGTTCATTACAGAGTATGTCATGTTGCAATATCATCAGTATAAGTGTCAGTAATGGATATTGCACTCTAATTTTCAGAGCTATTGAATTCCCTGATTATTTTATTACACCTCGTGTAAGAAACATACCCATTCAAGTGTACGTAATGGTGTAACTGAACAGATGAAATACATTTTCAATAAAGAAAAAAATATGTAAATGATTATCGATATAAAGTCTCCGTTAAAAAATGGAATTCATACCCTTTAACAAGCATAGAAATTATTACCACTGCATATTAACAATAAATTTTCTTAATCTATTATTTACTTTTGTAAGTACATTTTTCGATTAACCAAGTTGGTTCTGAAGAAGATGAAAATATTGCTTTTGAATATCGCTTTAACGAGAGGGTAGCAATAAATATGGTCAATATCGATTTTCCTGTCAGCCTTGACTAACATGTAACTCGATATCAATGTGTAATCCTGTACTCCATTATTCCCTCAGATTTGTTTAAAAGATCAGCCTTCGGTTGCACGTAAACTCTTTTCCGGAACATTTTCGATAAAAATGGCCAACAAATGGAAATGTAAACACAAAAACATTCATTCTCTGCTGCCCACCCTTGCCTGAAATTTAGGTAGGCATTAATATCCTAATGCATTCACCAGCCGTGTCTTGCTAATGGAGAAAAGTGTATCCGTAAATGTAACAATCCTATTAACAATGACGTTACGAGGCGCAGTTCCTGAATCGAATAACTAAAATGCAAATGGGTTTTCACACAAATGTTCGCAAATCCTCTGAAAAAGTTCGTATTTTAGTTTACATTCTCGTGACAATTTTTACACTTAAAGCAAAAAGATTGCACTATTGGTTTCTATAATTTGAGGTTTTTAAATTCAAAACTCTAAAATGTGGAAAAATAGTTTCTTCTAATTTAGAAGAGTCAAGGAAAGTTCTTAATCCCATTACATTCCTGTAGTATATCTTTATTATCCAGAAAGGTATTTCTTGAGAAATAGTAAAATGTTTCTTTCACATTAATTGTTATATTTTAGATTTACCGAAGACCGTAGTTTTTGTGTGCTCAAAATGAATTTTAATATAACTGCTGCCAACCGAAAACGGAAGTTATGATATATTGATATTTTAGAAAAGTCATAAGCACTTAAAGAAATAATATAGAGATATAGGTATCTTAACATGCACAAGTGTCTATAATTAATATTAACTTACGTGATTTTAAAAAACGTAAAAAATCGCTGAACTTTGAACAAATCGATGAAATTTGGTTTAGACTTAATTGGAAAATATTAAGAGAAAATAGATTGATTTAACCTCCTTTTTAAGATAATATAAAAAACCAGCTAAACCATTAATAAATAATTATATTCAAGGTACTTTGACATCTGCTCAGATGGTAAAAAATAAAACATTCCAGATATTTATACAACTGCGACAAAGTGTAAAAGAAACATAAAAACAAAAATTAAAAGGTATAAGTAATATTTTAAATTTCGTGTTCGTAAACATCAGTTAACAGCCCTCGAGCAGCGCGGCCTGGGTCACATGTCGGCCCACGAGCTGTGAGGCCGTCGTGCTCCAGTTTCGGCACTGGGGGAATACATGTGATCGATTAATGCATTTTATCCACCGCAGCGCTGTAGCGTGCGCTCGCTTTCTCGACACCGTGAAAAACTCGTGGCTTGTAATTGAGGTATGGTGGATGGCTAACTAGACCGAAAAACACGGCCAAACATGAACAAAAGTTGGTGTGTTGATCGGTAGTTGTCTCATTAAATTTCATTCGCTAGAATAACCACGAATTACAACCGTTTCGCAACAGTATCTTCATTTTTTGCTTTGTAATGGGTTCCTACTGCTTATTCATTGAGTACAGGTAATATAAATTATAAATGTTATCTCGATTAATTGAAATTTACATATTTTAATAAGCTTGACCCAAGAGATGTGGCGACTTTACAACGTCAAATATTGTCTAGTTAGTCACACACCGCACTCTTTGGAACGTTTTTCTAGAGTCTCTGTTGAGCGCCAAAGTTTACAAAGGCAGACTCTTTGATTAGGCGAGGAAAAGTTCTAAGAAGCCAAACATTTTTTACACATTTCGGGATGATTTGCCTAGGGATTGGGAGTATTTGCTTCTACCAACTTTACTTTTCGTGTCTTAGGGAACACCGTTTAATTTGATTTTTTTGCTTGACCACGCCTTCAGTAGACAGATATTTTATTAAACAAATCTAAATAAATGTTAGCCTATTATTTAAACCTTTTTTCCGACGTGAAGAATAAGAGGTATAACATTTATATTGTTAGTAAAAGGATTTTTAAGGGCTGCTGCATGACATTCAAGTTTTTGTCAATATAAAATGAAAGAACAAGATAACTAGTATTGAGACTAAACTTATACATGAAAATTTCAATGTAAGCATATACTTTGGAGAAAATCTAGATGACGTAACTCCCAATTGCACTTTACCTATGATAGAAATATGTAGTAAAATCTGTCTTAACCGGAACTTGTACAGGCCGGAAATCTGCCTTAACCAGAATTTTTTTCCCAGCCCGTTTACATTTTACACATCTTAAAACGGAACCTATCCAACGCGAAAACGAAACTGTTGTTAGGTCCTACAGGGGGGAAAATTCTTTATAAAACAGAATTCTTGTGAATTGGCAGAGAGGAGCAAGATATTCTTAATGAAATGAATGCATCTGATGATTTGATTTCAATTGTCTATACCTGTGACGCACATTTTTGTCGTGGCTGCCCCACAGTGGAGAGAGCTTCAGCTGTCATAGTAGAATTCGACCTTGGGGTCTCTTGTCTCTCATGGCGTAGGCCATTCGTGAATTCTCTCCCTCCCGTCTCTCTGAGGTGGTGAAAGGTGTACGGGAACGGGTTCTATTACACATCTCCACTCCGAATTTAAAAGCAAAACTCCTCGGGCATAGACACACTGCTCAAGGCCATGCGAGTATCAGAAATTCATAGTGCTCGAGATTGTAACTCATTTTGATTTGAAAGAGTCAGCCAGAAGTCCTACTGCAGCCACTAGGTCGTGAGGACGTGTGTATTTGTTTGAGTTTTAGAACCAGTTTAACAATGGTTGAAAAAAGAATTGTAACCTTAGATGAAAAGGTCACATTTATTTCTACAAATTTGAAAAAGAAACAGCTGTCAATAAAGAATATTTATCATCCATTTATTGGCGATTTCCATCCACCAATAAATAACCATAAATGCTTGGTATGTTAATGTTAATTATAATTAAGTCATGTAATTTACTAGTTTCAGGAAGGATATATCAATATTACAAGTCTCATAAAATCAACTATCCCGCATAAAACGGAAACCTACCAAAACTGTACTTAATTGTCCCAATCGATTCTGGCTCAGAAAGATTTTACTGTATATTCAAACACACTTTATGGGAGTTCAGACAAGACGTAGTATCCCCATCAACACCCCCAATGTTCCAGTATCGTCCTCGATGCAGTATCCTCTTGCATATTCATCAGTCAGTGCTTCTGAGTGCATGAGAGCGAGTGCTGTACGCGGGTGCCGACAGCCCACAACGATGAGGGCGTCCAGCGCGGGTGAGCGGCGACGCAGTGTCGGCGGCGGCGCCGCGACGCTCAGACGCCGCGGCGCCGCGGCGCTCGTCACGTGGGACGCCCGCGCCTCACCCCGCGCTCCCCACGTCTCGCCCCGCCAAGCCGCCTGACATATCCCGAACCCAATTCAAGTAATGTGACGTACAGACACATTACTTGCCTGCAACTGTTTTAAGCTGCCGTATTTTCAATTTAAAAACAACTGCAAGCATAGTCTGATTGACGCTGATACTTCAGCAACTCTGACCAGGAGGTTCTAGGGAATGAGATCCATTGGTGGCAGATTTTTGACAGTAGATAAAGAGCTAGGTCGAAATCAATATATTTTGGACGATGAATTATAGTGTTCGGCTGCACTGGACTATGGTTTCTTCGATCACTTTCAGGAGAATGCCGAAACAGTCCCATACCAAACAGGCCATGGATGGCGTACGATGTTTCCTTCCTCTTCCTTCTTCTATTCTCACTCCGTTCTTACACACACACAGACACACTTACACGGACTAGATTTCGACACATGGCGGGAGATTAGTCGGAAGCTTAGACCTTGTCCCGGCTGGGGCGGTGCCCCACTGGGGGAGATATGTTGGGAGGGAAATCGTCCGCAAGTCGAAGGGTATATCGGGAAAATACACCTCGTGGGAAAAATACTCAGCGCACTAATGGAACAAATGACCATAGTGGTTGACGTGCCCGGAAACATAAATCAATAAATCACTTGCAAGGTATAGAATTGATAGATAAAAAACCGTACGATGTACGGTTCGTTACCTATTATCCAATTGCAATTCGAAAGCAAGGCTGATTGGATAAACTTTGAAACCTCTGTCATTTTTTATGATATATCTCCGTATATTTTAAAGCTTCAAAAAGATTTATATAACCTTTTAATAAATGTTAAATGTATGTGTGTTGTTTTCATTTTATTCAATAAATGGTTCACACCCATATTTTTTAATTTTTTTATGTACATGTTCAATGGCAAACGATCTGATGATGAGGATATGATCTAGAGTCAGCAACTGAAAAAAATGAAAAAAAGTATTATCTATCGTATTTTCTATCGAAATTATCTAAAAGACCGTCAACCTGACAAAAGAGTATATCCATAAACATTTAAAGAGCTTTCATTCAATTAATGGTTTGAACCTCTAATGGCTTTCGATAAAATCTCACTTCGAAAATGATTTTTTTAGTTAATGTCCTATCACCCTTTTTTCCTAAAGAAAAAAGCGAAGTTATATGTTGCCTTACATAATGTTAATGTTTATTTCCTTTAAAATATTTATCTTGTAATTTTTTAAGTGTAATAAGTATATTAAAGAACTGAAGGCAAACGTTATTAACTATGTGTGAACGTTATTTGTCGTACAGCATTCGCTCATAATAGCACATTCAATAGCATTTATCGACAGTAAAAAATACATTTCGGCGCACTCCGTGGTGACAAAGAATCTCTTCGCCCACACTTCGGCAGATAGAGCAATGAGAGAATAATATCGGAGATTAAAGGAAACAATGATAGGAGTTTCGGCTGCAATGAGTGAGTTGTAAACAATAAGAGCAGTGGAACGAGTTTAGTTTAGAGACACCAACAAGTGAGTGATGTTTCTAATAAGTAGGTGCGAGTTAAGAGATCCAGTTTAGGTATACCCATGAGTATGAATTCTCTTTGTTTTATGGTGTATTGGTATGTGATGTGTATGATAGTGCTGTTCTATGATACCAGCACACATTCTGAATAACTCATAAGCTATTTGACATTTGACAACCTGACACTGGCAAGCATTTTGATTAAAAATAGTTGGTTTTAAACTAAAATATAAGTGTATCTATCTGAGAAGAAATAAAACATTATTGATTTAAACGAATATATCATAATGAGGCACAACAAAATAAACTAATCATGAAAACTTGTGGATATGCAATGTACCATTTATCACAAACCTCAGTCCCAAAGGACCAGGCTTGATGCACAAATGAACGATCCCAGCATTTGAGAGCGTAGCTGCTTAACAGAATGAAATGGCGATATGCGAGATAAGATGTTTTTGAGATATCGAGCCGTCGCCTAGCAATTACATTCATTACTGAAACATGTACTATTTTTATTAGGAATAAAAAATATTCCGTTACCGGCTTGGTACCTATTTATATGAAGAAATGGAATAACATGTTTCTTAACGATGAAATAACTGCTTATTTAAAATAGCGCCGGGTATACCAGCGCTTTTAACTGGCAATAACTTATCAATAAAATATTAATTAACATTTTCAAGAAATATTAACTAACTTGCATTAAAACTAATAACTGTTCATTGAAAAATTGATTGTACTTCTGAACGAACATATAAAGTGTTCCTTGTACTGAAGATATTAATACTGTAATTTGAATAAAAAACACTGGATGACAATGTTTGGTCGTCTTATTTTCCATAAATTCAGATAATACGCATTCCCTTTCATTGTAACGTTAACCTATTTAATGCAGAACACCGTGTCTTTATAAAGAACATCGCTCTAACTTTTCTTGGCAATATTTTCTTCAACATTGCGAATTGTAGCTTCAAAAGTACACGCGTATGGAAACACGACTCCTCTCTATTTAGCTTGCTTGCAGGTCCCGGAATAAAAGAAATTGGGAATGGACGGAACAATAAATTTACGCTGAAATGTGTGAGCATTCAGAACAGTGAAATGTACGCACATTTTTTTGTTGACATGTTTAACAAGTTTTGAAAACATGTAGGATTTTTAAAAACAACTACAAACTACAGGTGTCCTCTTAGAAGAGGAGGGGAAATCAAGTTTTTCATATTATATATTTCATATTATTTACATTCTACGATCATTTTATTTTCACACCTGAGTTGCGAGAACGCTGCTCAGTTACGAGAATTTTTGTAGACACCTCATTAACATATCGACGTGTAAATAACACTAAACAAAAAAATACACTACAAGAAATAATTCATAATACAATATTACTGCGCAAAACATTACACTGAGTGAATGCTGTGTGAGCCAACTAATACAAAGTTAACGTCTTTTAATTACAATACTCAATTAACTCAAGTTACGAACAATATTATATGCATTTAATAGCGATTGACGTTCTCAAATATGTTGGCTTAAGGACGCATATTTTTGCTAGCTTAGAGAGAGAGAAGAGATATAGAAAGAGAGAGGGAGAGGAGAGCGAGCGAGGGAAAAAGAGAAGGGGAGAGGAGAGAGAGGAGACAGAGAGAGAGAGAGAGAGAGAGTTAAAACAGGCGCCTGACTGAAAGCATCTGACAAAGGAACAAGGAACCAAAGCTCTCGCCGTGGCTAACGCCACCTATGAATGTAATTCCTTCCCATTCTGTGTTATCAAAGGAGCGTGTGACGCCAGTTACCTACATTGGGTCGGTTGTGCAATAAACGATACCATCTCTGTGAATAATAATTTACAGATGTTTCTTCCGCCTCATTTCCTTTGTTCGAGGTTTCCCTGCTTTCTACAGACAGTGTTCTGCCTTTGACTCCGGCCTAAAAAATTTTACATTTTTGACTTCGAAATGTTGTTCACTAAGTCCTCTTCGTACTTCCTCCATCGTTTACTTTTACCATATCTTCTCTGCGGAGTTAACTTCTCCAAGTATGTTATCGCCCCCCATTCTAATGTAGCCCGCCATCCTTACCTATTACTTTACTTTTTTATTGTTGCAGTGATTTTTAATATTTCAATATGTAGGTGATTTTGCTCTCGCCATCTCTCCTCAGAATGTCTGCGCAATAGAAACCATTTAATAATTCATGAAGCTACTCTGCGATTAGAATGTGTTACCAAAGCACTATTTTAATGCATATAGATGCACATGAAAGAAAGTAGAAATGGAAATAAAAGCGAAAATAAATTTGACTGTTAAAAGGTACGTTAAAATAGAGATAGAGCTCTGAAACTTCTACGAGGTAATTAAGATTTTTGTGTATACAAATGTAATCTCTAACGATGTGACAATGAGTGCCCATGAACTGTACAAAATGGATTCCTCCCCGCGTAAACCTGTAGAAAGCTAGGTAAATAATCGCAACAAACAAAACACTTCGATTCAGGAATCGAGACACAAACTCTCAAATAAAAATAATAACTGAGCAGTGTAGGCGTTTTTCCAATGCCCGCAAGGAATTGAACTCTAAAGACCAATGTGTTTTTTCCTTCTGTATAGAGATTACAAATCATTATAATCTAATATCCTAGTACTTGCTTCCTTACTTTTGATTTCTCCCTTAACTCCAATTACAACATTTATCTAATAAAATTTCGAATTAATCTTCTTAAGACAATGAAACGCCTACCTACCGATCTAACAACTAAACAAACGACTAACGTCTTACAATAAGTGAATGAAAATGAGGTTAAATTACTTAGCTGCATTCAATATTTCTAAAATATTTCTTCTAATTTTAGCTCCTAATCAATTAACGTTACAGCATGTACTGTTCATTAACTGCATTTCAAAAAATATTAATTAAAATACATGCGATAGCGACTCAACGGCAAAACGTCAGGGCATGCAGACTTCGGGACCTCTTTCCCCGACTCCCCTCTGACAGAACAACTTAATCAATTAATCCCGAGCGGCGTTTGCGTCGGGAGGCGTGGTCGCCCCGCCCTCGCGGTCACCGCCGCCCTCCACCCCACCCCTCGCCTCACCCTTTCTATCCCCACCTCCTCAACACGGACCATCGCCCCCACCGCCCCATCCCAGCCTCTGCCTTCACATCCTCCTCCTCTACTTTCGTCTCTACATTCTACTCTTTCTCTCCCTGCTCCTTCAAGTCTCCGTATGCTCCCCCTCCGCCCTTTCCATCTGCTCCTCTTCCTCCACTTTCTCCTCCTCTTTCTCCACTTCTTCCTGATCCTCCTCTTACCCTTTCGCCTTCATATCCTCTTCCTCTTTCTCCGCTTTCGTCTCCACATCCTGCTCCTTCTCTTCCTGCCCCTCTAAGCCCTCCTCCTCCTCCACCGTCTCCGTATCCTCCTCCTCCCTTTCCATTTCCGCTCTTCCTTCTCCACTCCTGAATCTACTTCCTCCTCCGCTTACTCCTCATCACCTTTTTTCTCCTCTTACACTTTCGCCTTCGTATTCTCCTCCTCCTCTCCTTTCGTTTCCACATCCTACTCCTTTTTTTCCTGCTCCTCCAAGTCTCTATATCCTCCTCCTCCTCCGCCCTTTCCATATGCTCCTTCACTTCCTCTTCCTCATTCTCCCATCGTCCCCACCTCGGCCTCCACCGCCCTGCCGCGCCGCGCCGCGCCAGCAGTCTTTGTGCGCAGCGAACTTGGCGCAATTTAAAGCCCCGGCCGGGTATTGTCGCGAGGTTTTCGGGTCGGCGACTCATGAGGTTTGGCTAGCGCTGTGCCGCGACGCCCAGTCACTCGGCGCGGGCGATGGCGGCGGCGGCGGGCAGTGACTCGGGAAGAAAGATGGTGGTCTGGGTGCGGGGTGGAGGCAGGAATAACAAAAAAAATTGAAAATTGAGAGAATATTGTAAGAAAAAGGGTGATAATGGTAAAACAATTTGGTGGAGAAATAATCAAGCTAGAAAAGGGAGAAAGTGGAGAGTTGATGCCTACGAAACAAAAGAAAGAGAAGTTAAGAAACGAGAACCGACAGATTTTGGTGAGTGATGAGGATACACTATGTGTTATTTATAAAATATTTTCAATATAATGATTAAACATAATTACTTACGATTTGTTATAAAATGCAATGTTGATTTAATTATATTATGTAAGCTTCTTGACAAGACATAATGTTATATCGAAATGTTGAAGTTCTGTGTAATGATGAATGGTGTCAGAACGAAATTGTGGGCTCATTCATATTATTCTCTTAATCCTGTAGATTACTATACATTGTGAAATTTTGACATGAACAGACAATTTTCTAAATTATTAAAAAAATTACAGTAAATTGAGGCATTACGAATTTAAAAATTTACAGGAATTTTTGAAAGAATATTGGAGCTGTTCAGATTGATACATATTTCCACGTAGTGGAAAAGCGACAAAAGAGAGATCGGATTCTTAGAATAGAGCAAGGAAATAAACGAAGGACTGTTTTGAAGGAAACAATGGGGAACATGTCTGGATCAATGCCATTGTTAGGGTTGAATAGTACCCTCAGACAAACCGAAGTGACTAGTGCAACCACAGATTGTTCTTTGCGTACTGGAGGGGTCGGCGGTGAATTTTACGTATGTCATTACTCTGCAATGTAATGGAAATGAAATTAATCATTTACCTTACTATATTTTTTTCATTAACTGAAAATCCGTAGCTTTTATTTAAAATTGCCCTGTAGTAGATTGTGTTTGTTCGTTTGCGTTTAATAATGCCTTTTACTTTTATTGACTTCATTGCTGAAATGTAAAGTAAACAAGGAGGCTTTTGTTTGCATTACAATACCTACTTATTTCATGTGATTTAGTTAATGTGAAGTTACATAAAATTGTATACTGTGAATCATAAAATACTTTATATATATTATATATATATAGTATATATATATATATATATATTTATATATATATATTTCCTAATGAGTCTCGACAAGGATTTTTTATACTATTGATAATTTTTCATCAAAATTATGTGTGTTTATGATATGGTGTCAACAAATCTGGACAACAGATTTTTGGAAAAGACACCAATGGGGTCGGAAAAACAAAAAGATATAAATGGTTACAAAAATACCGTGTCTGTTTTATTAAAGTCATAAAAACTATTTGCAATAAAATAAACAATATAACAGGTGCTGTAATTTGTAGATAACTATAATTACGCAATATTTCATTATTAACTTTTTATCTGCATGACGTAAAGCTTGTTATATCATATCAATGACCATTTTGAATAATTTCTTGATACCCGTGTTCCAAATATCATATCCTAGGATATAAGTTTTCTGTACTTCGCGGACACATTTTAAAGGAACACGATGACGTGCCTTCTTGACTCGAAAAATTATTGCGCCCAGAATTACCCAAAGTACTTGTAAGTGAATGACACTCCTGTCTTTTTCATTGACTTCCATTATATAATTGACAACGTTGCTTCCGTGGACAAGTGTTATCTCGTATGGAGAACTTTATCTCCGTGACACATTTGAACACCTGCAAAACCTTTTAAACAACATGTCATTACTATCGAGAAGAACTCGGTCTATCAGGGGATTGAAAATGGCGAACATGATACATGACTTCTAAGAATGTCGAAGTGAGAATCAATAACGATAGTATTTAAAGTAAGTAGCCCAACATAGATGAAAATCTGGTGTACAATGTATTTTCATTTCATAATCGAATGTTTCTTTATTTGAATTAGCTTGTTCTACATATTTAAGAAGCTCTTGAAATGGATACTAAAGAATACCCCGTTTCCCTAAACTTTCTCTCCTCTTCTCTCTCTCTCTTCCTCTCTATCTCCTTCACTCTTTCTCACTCTCTTCCTCTCTCTTTCTCTCTCTCCCTCTCTTTCATAACACTCTAATACATGACTACAAACTACCCAACCATCTACTCTATCATAATTTTTATTAAAACATATTTTGCTTCATGACTTACATCCTTTGTCGCAGCAAAGTTGAACAAGAGAGGAAAAACACGGCGACCGAATTCGGGAGCGGCCAAAAAGAAGACTGTGAAAAAGTCTCGATTCGTTCCGGAGAACACATCCGTCGCCTGTGAAATCCACCGTGCTAGACAGTTGCTAGACTCGCATCGCCCGTTTCGGGAAAATACGAGTAAAGTACGAGGGGGACAGTATCGGGACGGGGAACGAAAAACGCGCGATCTGAGTAGAGGGTCGATGATTCAGCTACGAAGCGCCGGGCGCTGTTCGCGAGATGTTTTCTGAGCACTTTTCGCGCTTGGAAGAGTTTCACGCGGCGAACATTCCGAGAGAGGAGGGGGGGTGAAGACGGAGGCGGCATGAAATATGAGGGAGGCGAAGAGGAAAGATGAAGTGCTGGGGCAGAAGAGCGACAAACAGCGAGGAATGTGAAGCATGCTGCCGTGCTGACGTGGTGACGTGGAATCACCCATCACCAGCAGGATGTAAGGGGTCGGGTTGGAGGCTGAAGTAACTACTACTTGGGTGATTGTGTCCTTCCCTCTGACCACGTTGAGACCTATGACGTGAAGGAAGAGCCTTAGCGGTGAAACATACCATTTTCTTAAACGGTTATTTATCGTGCGGGTAGAATTACTGGTAGAGCAGCCGGCCCCAGAGTTAGGGCTAGTACACTGGCTTTCAGAGCACAAATTCGCGTGCACAATGGCGGCGATAGGAGGGAGGAATTTTGTAGGGATAGAAATCCTTCCGACTTCAGGTTCTTTCAGAAGACAGAACCATCCCATCTGCTTCCGGCCAGTCAATAGGAAGGAGAGACTGAAAAACTCGATGGGAGAGAGGGATTACATTAAGACTTCAGATTATTTTTAATGTAACCGATATTTAGTACGTCAACATTGTCGTTGTATTGACGAAATAATACCTATAGTGCTTAAAAAATTTACGTAATTTGTTGAAGGAAAATCAATTGTTATCCACATAACCGTAATGAATAAAGGTGACAATATGGAATTATATGACTAATGTACGACAATCGAAGCGTAATGAAAACTAAGAGCATATCATTGACATTTCTACATTTGTATGTATCTGCCATTTCAAGACATTTTTGTTTATGGTTGTTATTTGCAATTTTATCATCTTCGTATAAGTTTCTAATCCTTAATGTGTTATTTGCATTTTCCCTAATAATCAGTATACAGTTTGTCACTAAGGGATCATTTTGCTGTTCATCAAACAGATACTAAAGAGAGCGTACCATTACTGGCAAAGAGTAAAAACCTTCTTCTACTATACGAAAACAAGGTTTTAGGTATGAAACTACGCCATTACAAAATATGTTAATTGATTCCTTTTAAATATATTACATATAATTGATAATGTAAACAATATATTACATCTAATTGATCTGACTGGAGCGGATGCAGGAAGAGATTAAAATGTGTAAGGGTTTTACCATTTGACAAACGTCTTATAATAGTAATCTGCTTTTATAAATTAATATACAACGCTTGTTTCGTGTTTGATTTCCCTGTCTTTTGAATTTTCATTTTAGGCATCCAAATACGCTGAATATCTTTTTGTTGTATGTTAATCGGATTCAAATATAGAAGTAAAGGATTCTAAACCTCGTCTGATATTAATTTGAGTGGAAATAACATAATAGAACAGAAAGAGAAGCTAGCTTTAACAACAGGCTGCATGTTTAGAGCCCGGTTTCTTTATCTCTTTCCAGCTCCATAAAGGAGCTCTAACTGTACAATTACTTCGGTCAAAACAAGCGCCTGCTCTTCATTAACAAAGAGCATCTGGATATCTCCACAGAATTTCGTCTCGCGTGTTCACGAAGTTAGTTTTTAAGGAACGAAAGTCCAATGTTTCCTAGTTTTACGAATCTTTTGAAGTTTATTCAAAATGCTAATTTCATCAATAGAGTTCAGTGAACAATAATAATTAAACCATATATATTTTATTTCTATATTATGTGGGTTACGTTAGTGTTTAAAAATCAGAAAATGAAAGAAAATAATGTTCGATAAATAAATCAAATATTTTAATTCTGAAAGAAATTAAATATTGTACTTAAATTTAACTTTTTGTTTCATACGACGCTAGTTTCGTATTGTAACCTTTAATTGCAGTCTGATATGTTTCATGAAAAGTCTACAATTTATGTTCACAAGTTTCGGTTTCGTCATTGTTTTTACGGAATATGAAGTTATCTATCTCAAGAAATAGTATTTTTCCTCTTTTCTTACAAATTCTTACCATCCGCATTAACACCTTTCAAGTGGTATGCGCATTTTATATTTGTACGATAAAATTCTCAAACCCAACTAAGAAATTATACTAAGAAATGAAATCTGGTAAATAGAAACGTAATTTTTATTAAGTTACTGAAGTGAGAGAAAATATGTCGAAATGGAAAGTAGTTAAGGCTGGAGAAGTATCATCGTTACGGTGGATAGACTATCAAAACAACTCTCGCGAACTCACTCAAATTTCTCAGAGAATATCTCACTCGCTATTGTATTCCTCGCTTAGAATCTCGAAGGCACAATGCAGAAAGGGGATACGAGTTTCGAGGTAGTTGAGTAGATGCTGCGTCAGCAAGGAACAGACGCCGTTTCCAACTACCGTGCTCCCTATCTGCTTGTCTACCGCCCGTGAAGGATAGAAGGCATCGCGCCTAGAGCGGTGGCAGATGAAGCAGCAGAGAGCGCCACGGGCGCTCGGCTTTCTTGACACGCCCCATCCGCCGCCCGCCCTCGCCCACGCTCTCGCCTCCGCCCTCTGTCACTGTGTAATTACACTGACGTTTATATACAAACACACAATGCAACTTTCTGCCAAGTCGGAAGGAAGTGTAAGGGGAGAGGCGTACACTCGAGAAGGTCTGACTGACGATGAAATCTCCTTGATGTTATGAGTGTTTGGTATTGTGGGGTTTCATTTCATAAAATTGCATGATATAGTTTTAAATTTGTATGATATAATGTATAAATATTCCTTTTTAGAATATGTGGTAAAATTTACACATTAAGTTGCTAAATAATTAACAAATATCTCTGATAGTGAAGAACGCATATTAAAGTATTAGTATTGCTTTCCAAACTACATATTTCACCTTCATAAAAGCTTTTTTCGAATAGAAGTCGCGCAACAATTGAGGGGTTTCAAAATGTCAGAAAACACTTGCATCTCTTGTTCAAAAAATATGAAATTCGATCCATTTGCTATGCGTGCCTACCTCTTCTATAATACTTCGAAATTATCACTGTGGAGAAAAATATATTACTGTACACACAAAACCTCATTTCATCGGTAAAGTTAGAACATTTATTCCAAAAGAAGTCGACAACTGGGAGAAACAAGACCGTTCAATTCAAAATTAATAATTTCAAAGTTCTTTGAATGCATTAAATGAATTTTGCATCGTAAGAATGAGTAACAAGAAATAAAAGAACATTTATATACATAAAAAGGAGTCAGATCTGCCGAAAATTAGACATGTATGATCAACAAGTGTCATTTTCTCTCTGGATTATTCTTCTGTTAAATTTATACACATCTTTTTAATTTTTTACAACTTCTGAAATCGGACAAATCAGATTCAAGTTTGCGAGTAGTAGATTATGCTAAACTTACGTCATACTTTAGTACCTTACTTTAGTTCACGAATGATCAGACACGTATCAAGAATATTTCAGCGTAAGACTGCGTAATTCTCAAACGTCCACCTCCCCCATATAATGGGAGATGGAAATAATGAAATGTTAACTGATTCTGAAAAAGAATAAATTTAAAAATTTATCCATCTAATTTACCTACTGTTATCCTACTTTGGTATTATATTTTGGTATTTGAAACATCCTGCGTATATTTTTCAAAACATCAACCAATGCTTTTTTAAGTAAGAGTGTTTCAAGTTTGAACTCAGTTGCTGTTAAATCGTTTGGGAAACTCTTGGCGATTCAAGAATATTTCTGAATAACGCTGCATAATTCCGAATCTTCCACAGCTCATGTGATGGGACATGTAAATTATAAAATAATTAACACTAAAAACGAAGAAATAGAAAAATAGAACTGCTTAATTTATCGATTGCTATTCCACTTCAGTATTAGATATTTGTTTTTAAACCATCCGGGGAATAGTTTCCAAAAACCTCGACTGATTTTTTTTCAAGTAAGAATGCTTAAGTTTGAGCCCAGTTGGTGGAAAACCATCTGCGCAATTCTTGGCGTTACGGGGGGCGGTCCCCAGGGGTTCCATATGGGCACTCGAGGGGCCCGTCCTCCGAGATCAACGGCATTTCGCGATCGATTTTCGAGGAGGACCCTCTGGAGGGGGAGGAGGCCTCTGGAAGCAGGGAAGCGCCCTATCGCTTATCAGCTAACATTCTCGTAATGGTTTCTCCGATCGGCGCTCACCGCAGAGAAAATGGCTAAGGCTTGTCGTAGAGATGATACAAAACGAACTTTGAGATAAACATTCAGGTTTTTTAAAGAATAAATTATATTTTTCGTGATCTTTTATTTCCGTTACAAAAATCAAAAGAAGAGTTTTCGAGAAACGCAAGCACTGTCCATACATGGATATTAATGGCGTGACTTTGGTTTAATATAAAAAATTACGGTTTTGGAAAATATTCTCTAAGCAAAGAATATGAACGCTATTTTTCAGAGAAAAGACTGACGAAAACTATCCAATGAAGTTATTATTCTGTAATGCAGAAATCTCTACTTGGTTCAAAGTTAAATGTTCTGATATGTCAAATGCTTTACTGCATTTAAAAAATGAACTTCTTAATATGCGTTAAACTTTCTCTAAAGGCACATTAATAGGTTATTAATCTGAAAATTTTCATTGCGATTTTGCGAAACTGAAAGTGCAAAATCCCGAAAATCTAAAAAACCTTGTCTAGAACTATGTACGCGATTTTGCCGTAAAAATCTTTGGAACGGAAATTATATTAAGATTCAAATTCATATGTATCAAATTTTGTAATGCACTTACGATTAATTTTTGTTTCAAAATCCCATCAAAAGAAAGTTTCAACTAATGAACCTGAATAGCCTTCCCGTCGGCGTTAGTAGAAGTCCACCCAATACATTCTTTTCGTATTGTCGTTACACCCTAACGAACAGAAGCGCCCCGACGGGACTAAAAGCGCGAACACTTCGCATCAGAGCCCTTATCCCATTCCCAGTGAGTAACTGCATTCTTCAAAATAATAGACTCGTTTCTGCCGACACGCCGTTCGTCGGAGGGCAGAGGCGCAGCGTCCCGTCCGCCACCGAACGGACGGAGTCTGGAGCGGGCGAGTCCCCGACGGCGGGCAAGGCTCTCGCGCACCTCACCTGTGGACGAGGGTTAGCTCGACGGCGCGGCGGCGGTGAGACGCGGCGGCGGGTGGCGGCGGCGGCGGCGGTGGTGGCGGAGGAGCCTGTGGCGCGTTCCGCGGCGCCGCCTCTCTTATAGGGCTGTCGTTGGCCGGGGGCGGCGCGGCGCGCCCCACGCCGGACGCGCGCGGCGCCGCCGCCGGACGCCACCCCATCCGCGCAGCTGCGCCCTGCCGGCCCCGCGCCTCCCCGCCCCCCCGCCCCCCTTCCCCCTCCCCCCGAAGTCATCCGCGCTGATGCCGCACCAGCCACTTCCCCGCTGCCCGCCCCGCCCCCACTCCCATATCGGCGCCCGCGCCCACGCCCACGCCTCTGCCCACGCTCCAGCCCCGCCACCCCTTGCCCTGCACCGTAGTGATCCGTGCTGATACCGCACCAGTCACCTTCCCGCACTCCGCCCCACCCCGTTCAGCTCGGCCCCCAGCTGCTCCCCGTCGACTACCGTGTTGAAGCTAGCGCCTACTCTCGTGCCCACGCCGCTACCCACTCCCGCCCCACGCCACGCCCCCGCTCGCGCTCGTGCCACGTTGGACGCGACCGTCGCGCTGCGTACGTGTGGGTGGCCCACCTGTAGAATCCAGACTGAACCGTAATCCAATTTTCTCATTCTTTGATAAAATATAAAGAATAGCTTACGTGCATTTTTTCATATTTGACGTCTCTCAGTTATATTTTAAATGTAGCCTTTGTGGCATTTCCTTTAATGGTCGCCTCTATCCGCATGCAGACGGACTTGGCGCAACCCCGGTGCACACGGGCAGAGACTGTCCTTGGTCCTTGGAAAAAAACCTAGATGAATCCGCACAAAAAATACAAAATTTCAAATTATTAAAATGAATTAAAAATAATAATTTGCTTGAATGTTAGAATTTGGATTGGAATATATTAGAGTATTAATTTTTTCAATATCACTATCATTTTCTATGACCGTTTCAATCCGGGTTCAGAAGTCTTCTCTTGCCTTCTTGAGGTGTTCTTTTCGACATGTGCAAACGACTCCACAAAATAAGTCTTGAGAGGCTCCACGTTCGAATGTCCAGTCTTGTTTTACAGTCTATCAACCTCTTGCCGGTCCAAATAATCCAAGAAATGAATTTCAGTACACTTTGCATTATTTTGTTCGGATTTCTCTGTGACCAAACACTGTTTTCCAGAAAACGCTCATGTTTTCTAATACACAACCCTTTTCCTCATGACAGATATACGCGAGCACTTCATATTTCGTATGGCATACAGCATTCCTGACTTCACGACTTCACCTAATTAAGATACTTGTGATCGAGGTGTTCATGAACAATCGGCTAAACTCCAGAAACAATCGTTTTCAAAACATCCCATAATATCCTAATTACAATGATTGCTAGAAGCATGGTTTTGCACTTTTTAATGCGTTCTGAAATCCTTTCAGCTATCTCTTTAATCTGAATTTTCTACACATCGTTACTTTCGTGGAATATTCCTGTACTTTCAAACTCCAAAAAGCAAAAAACCTTGTTGTTGTTTGTGGTGAAATTGTAAAAAGATGTTATATGTAATAAGACTATATCCAGAGGGAACACCTTTGTATTTTGAGTTGAGTTCACCAAATGACTAGGTACCACTCTTGCACCCAAAGTATCATGATACGTAGTGGAATATTGTTGCAAATCAAAAAGGTTCTCTTGAAAACAACAACTTTTTTTGCATTGCAACAATATACCGAAAAAACATGTGTCAAGGAATATTTTTGGGATACCTCAGCAACCGCATAGCAACTGACAAAACCCGAAACTAAAATATTTTGTATCTTTGGGTTTGTTACAGAATGTTTATGTTTTCATCACTAACCCGAGGTTCGCACAGTGGCGTTTCAAAGCGACTGAACGAATGTAGCGTTTGTGAATCACAATGGTATATTCTCAGCTCAGTGCACTAGAAAGGTAACCTTCCGTATCAACATGGCCCCCCTAGATGCATTCCTAGCCTAGGAGAGCATCCCTTGATGTCTAAGTACGAATACAGTGAAAAAAGATTGTCTGAGGCGCGGCTTGTGGCATCGACTGAATTCACTGCAAAGTCCGAGAGGTCCTTCGTTCAGATCCCGATGGGGGAAAAGATATTCTATCCTAGGCTAGATATTTAGTTCATATAAAGCCGCTGCCAGGAGAATTACAACCAATTGGGTAGTTGTACGTGGTTTATCCGATAAAGACCAAATGAATATTGGAGCAGTACCTTCACAAATGAGCAATGGACATCGCACGATCGTTTCTTTCTGTTCTTTGACCAATTCTCATCTATTACTCACATACATTCACACACACACGCACTTACACGCATTACATTAACACATACACGTATAATTGGATATCAGGCGGGAGCTTAGAGCTTGTCCTGGCTGGGGCGGTGCCCCGTTGGCGGGATATATTTGGACGAGGGCAAACTTAGTAGTTCGGGGCCGGATCTCAACAACCAGCCGGGTAAGAACATCACCACTTCTCATGATGCAAGCGTGTGCTACACTTACGTGAATAATGATCACAGCAATTTGGTCACTCCAGAAATAATTGTCAGAACAGAAATAATAAGTCAATCGAAAAGAGACGAAAGAACGTGCTTTCTCAGTTGGAGTCCAACGTTGAAGGGGCATATTTTTGAGGGACTCTAATTAAAGCAGAGGATTTCAGCAATCATTTGCGACGATATCATTTTCAAACACAACAAGTGGCCATTTCGAATTAATGTTTTAATTCATTTATAAGTGATACCCTCTTTTTACTCATTGTTTCCAGCTGTACTTTGACGCTAACCCTTTGATTTAGGTGGAACTCAGACAAAATTAAAAAATGTCGATAATATATATATATATTAATATTATATATATATAGTATATATATATATATATATGTTATTGTTGGCGTTATGGGATTTGTGCAACCCATAACACACGTCTCATGTGTGGAACACTCGGAAGCGCGAGGATAACAGGCGTGTAAGGCAGAGGTACTTAAACGCGCGGCCTGTATCCGTTGCCGTAACTAAGGGTCGAATGCGACTAGCCGAGTATTTTTCTTTTGAAGGGTTGAAAGAGGGGAAAGCCACCCTTCCCTTCACTGATATTTCCAGGGCCGCACCATAAAACGCGAACGCAAAGCGGAGCTCTCTTTTTCTTGCACCACGCGTCGAGTAAAGCCAGCTGCTCTTTGATCACCGTTCGACGAGTCAACATTTCGTTAACATTAGATAAATGTTTGGCCGTTGAAACGATATAGGTAGGAGTATCGGCTCGAATCAGACGTTCTAGTTAGTCTCCGCGAGATAGTGCAAATTAGTAGTGTTTCTTCAATTAACAAACGGGAGTAAATGTTACCCGTGTGAAGGAACTTCAAATTCTGGCTTGTAAAAGTAAAGTAGCCACGAGCGAGGAACTTGCACGAGTAATTCGGTAAAGTGCTAGGAACATTTTCGCACCGTGGGCGTAGTCAGAGGCGGCGGTAGCAGACGAGGAACGAAGAAGAGGCCGAGGACTTGGGCGCACGAGGAAGGAGACGGATCGAAAACGAAGAAGTAAGGAAGAGGACGCAAGAAGGCAACGCAGACGGCAGGGGCGAATCCCGCTTCTCTCAAGCAGGGTTTGGGACCGAGCCGGCGTCACGCAGCGACAGCGCACAATCATCAAGGCGCAAATTTGGAAAGTCCACGAGGTAACAGTTAGGAATCGCAGAAAATAGGTCAGTTTCACGTCGGCAGGAAACTAGTATAGGAAAGTGTTTAAGATTTTGGGACACGGGTGGCAACAAATTACAGCATTATAGTAGGAGACGTTTTGATGGCTATTTCTGCTAAAAAAACATTCTATTAGGAACATTTATTATTTCGCTATTTTCAGATCGACACAGTTAAATTTGGTAAATTGGTAGTGCAGCTTGTACACATTTTGTTTTTACATGTAATATCTTGAAACGAGATATTGTAAAATTGGATTTTTGATTTCAGTGCAGATGTATTAGGATGCAACAATTAGATATAATTAATTTTCAAAGGGAATTCCAGTGTAGTTTAGGGTAAATTACTCAGAGTTTAATCTTGAGTAAATATGTGTTCATTATTCACATGAAGTGTGTTTGGTAAAGGGTTATATTGTGTTTTGAATTATTCTTTGTAAAAGTGTGATTCTATATTCTTGGTTTGTCATTAATTATGCCATACTAAAAGTTTATGGTAAATTAATACGCTCGTTTGTGTGCAATTTGTTGTGATTTTTTATTGTGTCAAGGGTTCAAATACCTTTCTCGCACCCTGAAGATCCTCTCCTAGATTTTTATAAAAGCTCGCTTCACGAGAAAATCTTGACAACTGCCTTTACGGTTCATGCTGCTACTGGTGAAAGGTGGTAAGTTGGGGGGTAGGCGGGTATGTTAGATTTTTGTGGGCCAATTCGTGGGAGCGATCGATTAAATCGAGCAAGCAAAGGGAACCCTAGACAGCGATCAACGATCATTTAGGGGATCATATTAGGTTGTGTACTGTGTCTTTTCAAGCAGTGTTTTCTGTGTACAGTGAATGTGTTTTTGCTAGTGTATTGCATTGTGATATTTGGAAGGGAAGTGCATTCAGTAAAAAGTAACAAAGGCAGACGCAAAAGTTAGTATGGCAGGTAGTCCGAATATAGGGAATCTAGTCAATCAGGGAGACGAAAGGACAGTGAGGGGACGAGAGGGATCGATGGTCTTCCGTAGGATGAGAAATCTAGGTTTGGCACGAGGCAGAGGAAGTACGTGAGCCGACGCGGATCGACTGAATCAGCAGAGACTATCGCCCAGAACAACATTGGCAACACACAGAAGAAGATTCGATGAAGGACATTAATGCAGGCTTTATTAGGGAATTTGCGCTGCACCTATTCCGCGGTTCTCTGCCCTCTTCCTCATCAATTTCATCGTATCTAGCGCACTCCTCCCGTTCTTGTCTTTATATTTTTCGTTTTAATGACTTAATCAACAATTTCATTATGTGCCACACATGATATAATTTTTTGCGTATTAAAATTAGGCGCTCACGCAACCCGCAAAACACATCACGACGCAACCCACTTTACCATCATGCTTAACTCCGAAATAATTCGACCAGGTATTAAAACCAGGTTTTCGTGTTAAGTTCCATTAAGCAAGCCAGAAAAATTGAAAGTTGGGCTCTAGGTTTAAGGTAATTTCACTTTCAACGCAATGATTTGAACAGTGATTTTGGGGGAAAATCTTCTCCAATATTTGGAGTGAGATTACGGTTTTTTGCTACTCTAGCTGTTCGCAACTTTTCGTTTCACGTGACTGATTTGAACGTCGAAAGAATAGTAAAAGTGTTTATAAATTTGACTTTACGCTTTAATCACGCTTTAATTTGTTTTGCAATTTAATTTCCAGATTAAAGTGCGCGGAAACACTTGATGAACATGTGCAGAGCATGTGAGAGAATATATTTGCAACATATAGGGAACATAAGGGGAGCATGTAGGGATAATGCCGGAGAATATGCAGTGGAACTTGTAGTAAACGTGAAGAAACATGCAGGGAAACTTATTGGGAACGTGCGTTGAATCACTTCGCGTTCTTGCAGCAAACGTGCGGTGGTTCATGCGGAAAACATATAGGAACCACTGCGGGAAACATGGGGGGAGAACGTGACGGAACATGTACTTGCGGGGAGACAGGCGGAGAATGTGCGGTGACTATTTGGGGAAACATTCGGGGGACAAGTGAAGCCCTATTTTTTAAAGTAGTATTATTCAAACTTAAACTCTTTTGAACCTCATTTATATTTTTGGAGATCGTCTCATGAGTACTCTCAATCCGTAGCATGCACTGGCGCTCAGAATCAAGTAGAACTTCAAAATCTAATAAAATTTAGTTGACTGGTTATTAGACATATGGTGACGAGTTCAGAATGCTTTAACGTACCTTCGGGGATGGTGGTCCCAATTTAGGGTTACGAACATAATTATTATCAGTTTTTCAACAATGATATACAAACTACAGAACTGTAGCATCGGTCAAGCTAATTTACTATACGTTTAAATTCAGAAAAAATTCCGTTTGCATGAGCGATGCCGAAAGACCCCTTTCCTCAACCACGATTTTATCAGAGAAAATATATTATATTTTATTAGAGAAAAGTGATTTATTGAATTACGGACAAATAATTAATTAAATGGAAAACGATCGACGTCAGAAGCTGAAAAATGGTCCTAAGCACCATATACTTTAATTGTATTAATTGTAACGGGTTCGCAATATCATACTACTACAAGATCCTGAAAACGTTTTCAATTAGAAAACAAATCCATAGCGAGACTCGAATCAGGTACACCGATTAATTCACCGTGCACCTTATTGCTACACCAGGCAGCAGTTCTGACGAACTAACTTGGGCCGACGCTTCAAAATCTAATTGTTTCGCCCATTACACTAGTCTACAAAAATAACGTTTTTTCTGTAACAAGAACAAAACTCACTGTTTATGAATGATAATTTGCATCTCAATCCAGATCACATTTCAGAACTGCGTTGATTACGCTTTTTCATACATACTTGTGAAAGTCATCTATGCCTTTTTTCACCATCACTCAACAAATAAATGAAATGTTCATTTAATATTAATTTTCTAATTAGCAGTCCTAAAAAATCCGTCCTTAATTGTTGCTTCTCTGATTGTTGGAAAATTCTCTTGCAAATACATGACTCTATGTGACATTTGTCATTACTTTCACAATCAGTGATCTGACTGTCAGTGATCATAGACATGACTTTCACAAAGTTTTGACACGACCGAATTTAATGTGAATTGTGGGGAAGTACACGTTTTTGGAGCTTAAAAGAGAAGTGATAAGCACATTTCTATGTCCAGGCACTAGTTCAATCCGAAAAAGCTATTTTTGCCTCAGTAGTGATTTTTCGTGATTCTACTGTCTCATTCACATACAAAACAGCAGTACTCTGTGTATCTGAGCTGCAGGTCAACCAGAATTGCAATTGCCATGAGATCTCTACATATAATTTTTTTACGAGTATTTCTTTAATAAGTGCTGAAGCAGTTTAATACGTCGCATACGTCTCCTCCGAGTTAACTGCACGAACAATCGGAACGGAAGGAAATTTGTTCCCATTGTGGAGAAGTATTGGCATCAAACTAAGTTTGCTATAATCTAAGAACAACCGTCAGTCAGTAACATTGAAATCATGACCAAGAGTCTCCATAACGGATTCGATATTATCAAACAGCGACGTCACTTTTCTCGGAGAGCTATATTGAAAAATAATATTCCTGGTGATCACAAAAAATAGTCACTTTCGTGCACCAAGAAAGAAGATTCCACTTTTTAGAAATCTCAAAGCTCAAACTGTTGCTGCAATAAATTTAAATCACACGCAAGTTTGTTGAGATCGTCATGTGACAAAAAATTTGATTCATTTCGGTCTGGAAACACATCATCTTCACTCACTGTCATATTCTCAGGAAGTAGAGGTACACTTCACTATGACCTAAAGATGGTAAATTATGGTATTGAACAGTTTTCTCCTTTTATTAAGTGATTCCAGATTTTTTGTCAGATTGAAATAACAGTATTTTGTATGATGCGTAGGTTCCATCCAAATTATGGGAAAAGCAAAATATGTATGTTGTGAACCCTTTAACCAGTGCGTCAGGACGTACAGAATACATGGGGGCCCACTTCTTGTTCTAGTTTCGAATCTTACATTCAAAAAACAGTTCATAGCACGTCCTTATCATAGAATTAATGTCTGTTTTTGCAATTTCAGACTTATTTTTCCGCTGATATAACAAAATGAATTTGGGCTAGTTGTGCAGATACGAGACACTTCTTTTTCTGAAATAATACAAAGCACAAACTTTCAGGAAACTTTCACGAACTTAGAAACACAAGCAGTCACATCCAAGCCACTTTCCGCGCTGTCATATCTCTCAATCCTGTGACGCAACTGGCAGCAACACAACGCAATTCTATCTGATATCGTAGGCTTTCGCGGCCAGATTCATTTCAATTTTCGACGCGGCGTCACCCGGACAGCCCAGATCGGGATTCTATCTGTGCGAGAATGACTTATCAGCAATGAAACCAACAGCAACCAAACCCTTCTTTCATTTCCTAGAGGTGAATTTTCTGAATTCAGTGACATGTCTAGAAATTTCTTGTACACATTTTGATTGTTCCTGAACAATTTCATCTACGGAATAATTAATTAAAGCTACAGCAAAATAACAATATGTTGCGTTTTCCAGTATTTCTATAGATGAAGAGTAGCGCGTCACAAGAAAAGATAAGTCCGATAAACAAAAACATATTTCAAATTAGAAATTCAGTGGCCAAGTCTTAGCTGAGAACATATTCGCATTCCTTATTGCTAAAATACTATTGGCAGTTTTATTTCCAGCTATTGACCATTTCTTTACTTCACGACTACAGATGTAATGAGTTGGTTGAATGTACAATCTGTTCCGGGAAGCATCCATCTTCTTAACAATCAGATCTAGGGTTTGTCGGTGCCTCTATAGCACTTTGCCTGAAATGAGTGCTGTTACAAATAAAGCAGAGTCTTGCCCTTCCTAGTGTTTTGAATGCCCAGGGAGGTTTCCCAAGTTCTTACATAAATTTTGCGTAACGAATCCTAGAGCTGCGATAACTATCGGGACAACCTTTGCTTTTACGCTCCACATTCGGCTGATTTCAATTTACAAACTGTTATATTTAAGATGTTTCTCCGTCTCCTTGGTTACGACTGTTTGATCGCACAGCACAACAAGTGTCTACAAGTAGACACGTTTTTTTTTTCAAATCCCGAATAACAATATTTGGGATGTTTGCGGATACAGTGCAGTCAGTTTTAATTTATTGGTCGTACAATTTTGTACACAGTCCAACACACGTCACAGATTTTTATGAGTGTTCAAACCGCTTGGAGCATGTGTTTGGATCGTCGAGGGTGTTACAAATCTGCCAGTGGAGGTAACTACATACCCTGTCGTGTCTTTTTAAGTATCCTGTCTTTACTAGAATTTGATAAGATGAGTCGATATGATCAAGGGGTTTTCATTGTTTCTAGCAAAATCATAATGTCGTAGTCTCAACGACTTATGTTAAGCAGATATTACATGTTCTTACGATTCTGGCTTCATTCTTCCCCTTTTAAGCCACATAAATTATTCATCTGATTTGATCTTGTCCATTCATTGTAATTATTGTCCATGGAGTGATTCGTCTCTCCATGATTTCTTTAACATTTTTGTGTCTCACAATTCATATTAAGTAGCATCATTAATTCAATGTTTGTGTTATTCTGCGGGTCTTGCATAGTTTTCTTTGGGATGATTCTTGCTTCACCTACAATACCTCTGTTTCCCATTTTCCCATGCTTCTTTTATGCTTTCCAGAATGCGAATATTACTTCACGCTAATATATTTGGATTAGACCTGAATAATATAATAACAGATCACCTTGGTCGGTCGCGCTGCGTGATGATAGTGTGTGAGAGGTGGAAGAAGACGCCAAGGGACGGCCAATAAGAAGAACCTGATAAGAGAAGAGCATACGAAGATCAGGTGATATTGATCTACAATTGTAAACTGTGAATGAGAGAGGAGCCGATTTCAATGCAATTGTTAGCTTTATCATGCAGTAATTATTATGAATGAAGATCAAATTGGGGGTAGGGATAAAATTGAATGGGACTGGCGCATTTGAGGCAGTAGAGCGGGAGGCGTGAATGGCGAGCGAATGGGTGATGGTCGTGGCGTATAAATAAGTAGTAGTGGTGAAAAGACATGGATTGTATTGAATTATCTCATATGTTTATTGCATATTGGTGGCTATAGAACTAGTGATATTGTCAACGTATATTTTCAGTAAATAGTAGCACTATGAATTGCTGTCCTTTGTCAATTTATTTTATTAAACTAGTTGCTTGAGTTTTATTCGTTAATGGTTTATGTTATTGGTGACACCCGCAATTTTTTACCATATGCATTATCTGGATCACTGAGGGGAAGAAGAAGAAGAAGAAGAAGGAGAAGGAGAAGGAGAAGGAGAAGGAGAAGGAGAAGGAGAAGGAGAAGGAGAAGGAGAAGGAGAAAACAATGGGGATAAGAAAAACAAGTACAAGAAGGATTAAGGGAGCAAAGCAGAATAGAAGTAGAAAGAGAAGAACAGTAAAGGAGAAAGAAGTAGAAAGAAAAAGATGAAAAGAGAAAGAATAAGAAAAATATTATTAAAGAAGGAGAAGAGACGACAAGAACAAAAAGTGAAAAAATAAAACAGAAAAGTAAAATACAAAGAAGGGAGAGAGGAAAACCCTTACATTTCCCAATTATGAATACTCTATTCAATAATCGAAATTCCATTTTTCACTTTCTTATTTCTCGCTTGAATAGCACAGTGCCCAATACTGAGAGCCCTCGATAGGAATGGGATATGGCAGCCCTCGATAAGATAATGGAAAGGGATGACCACCGTAGGCTAAAAAGCACAATCAACCATTAAAACTCTCATTAATATTATAAATATTTTGCAAGTCACGAGTCTGTTTTGAGAAAAAAGTATGATTGTGACTGTGCCATCATTATAACTGTCAATTCTAATCTTCTAGAAACGCCATTAAGTGCTTATATAGATTGTGAAAGAACCAGAATTTGGTAGCACGAAATAGACTTTGATTTCCAATGTCAATCCTAAAATACTCATTGACCTTTTGAGAATCCTATAGATTTGAATAGTGATTTGTACCATATATCTCATGCATATTTTTGTATTAATAAACTATGACTCTCCTCTAACCATATGTAAAGGACAATGTAATGGATATTTTGCCATGCTCAAACGTGAATGCTACTATTGATACTAACATTTCTAGACTCATATGCGGTCGAGATGCACAGCAATGTTATATTTGGCACGTGTGGCATTTGAACTATCGGTTGAAGGTGATTTTGATACAAGGTGAGTATGAAACAAGAAAGGGTATAGTTTATTCTTCATGCTCTTCATGCATAACAAAAATTACCATTATTCAAAATAATATTTCGTAGCCGAAGATCAAATATGATCTGTTTATATTATGAACGACGCACCAGCCATTACCCATGTTTTTAATCGGTACATACGTATTTATTGTATTTTGATTTTACATTCAAAATTTTGAAATGCATTATTTAGGGAATCCTTTTGTTGAATAACTTTGTATTTGGTTGAAGTTTTATGGTTCGTAACATTTCTAATTTACACCTTAAAATATAATAAAGTGTATTGATAAAATGATAATAATAATAATAATTATTATTATTTAATAATTAAGGCTCCCTTGGTGGCACTTTAACAGCGTGGTAGCTTTTTATGAGACGGTCCCAAGTTCAGTTCACGGCAGAGACAAAAAACACCTGTTTCTAATACAAATCGCTTTAGTTTCTGTAGCTAGTATGTGATGAAAGAAAATCTCAGGCAGGCTATGTATGTTACATACGATGATGGGAATACATTATGGTCGCCACATGTCTCTCTTAATCCAAGAAGTGAATAATAAAGAAAAACAGGTTCCAAGTCTGGAAACACCGATGGCTGTCAATCACCTAATTAATAGCCTGATACTTACGTACATTTATGAAATTATGTACTGGTGGGTAGAGACCGGATTGTTATGTAATGACATATTTTTTGTGTTTCGAGTTACCGTCCTCAAAATTGTAATCTTCGGCGAATTATCGCCGTCTTTCTTTCACAATTGACAAAAAATTCATTTTTGTACAAGCTCTTTGAAATTGACTTACCAAAAGCTCGCACCACCTCCTGGGAGGTTGTGACGAAAGATTTACGCATTGTCAGATTACTCCGAATCCAGTTTTTTCCACATCAGACCCGACGAGCTCGCATTGTTTGAAAATCAGAGGAGCTGCAACCATTTTCTTGACGAAAGCTAAGCAATACGCGTATTGGGCGATTTGAAAGTTCATGGTACGATGGCAGCAAGCAATTATCGTAAATTTTCCTGTGAATCGGCGCTCTGAGACGCAGAGCGAAAAAGCAGAAAGCATGAATAACGTGAAATTTGCAAGGAAAGCGTTTATTTTCGTGCAAACATACCAGTCTCTTTAATATTAATTGATTTTTACAGCATAGTAATAATCGTTGTCAATTCTGTGTCAATTATGTGTTTTTTAGATCTCTCTCGTCTGTTGAGAACACAGAAGGCTATGCATAAAGTCGTCGCAGTAACTGCTAATGCCCTCCCAATCTTCTGAGCAATATTTCGCAAGCCTCAACACCGACATTATCCTTATTTTTCGTTACATATTCGTACTTATGTAGTAATATATTACATATTTTGCTATTTTTACGAAATAATTTTTATTCTATCAATTTTCTTCACTTTTATTATATTTTGTATAAAAAAAGTATTTAAAAAAATCAGTATTTCCCCTTCACTATTACTAGGTACAATCCACTCAAGTTATGCTACGTGAAGACGCGGTCGGATGTTATCACAGTCCAGCGCGCCAGCTTCAGTAATCTCAGTGGTGGGAGGTGCGCCTCAGCGATTTGAGTCCATTTTCACCTTTAGGTGTGAAATATATTACTGACAGTGCGTTTCGATACCTTTAATATTAACTTACACGAAACTGCACGCTGCAATGATTGTTTGCTTGTCGTAGATATCGCCAGTTTGTTCAATGGTTTCTATCACGTTGTCTGGCTGCTAAATTACAGTCCTGCATAGCAATAGATGAAATTTTTAATACTCATGGGAGAGTTGTATGGTGCTCAGTGTGCATCAACTTAAGCTCTGCAAATGATTTTAAAAATTGTATATTTGTTTTATTTTTAATATTATTTTTGTGTTATGTTTAAAATTTACTTAGAATTTTTTTATAAATGTAATTTGTATCATGTAAACGTTTTTTGAAATTACTGTATTTTAATATTACATACTATTTTATCCGATTTTATATATTTATTACATAGTCTTACTGTTTTCATTACATATTTATGTTCACGTTTTGACTTTTCCATTCAACTGATGGCATTAAGCTTCGAATATTCCTTATTCTCGATTTAACACTCGCATATAATTTATTAGAATGCAATCGGAGAAAACAATTGTAGGTACAGAGCCAACTGGAGATGTACTGAACCGAGCTAATGGGAGTGGAATGTAATGGCAGCGGTTTGAGGAGCGGATAAGGTGGGGGAGCCATCAGACTGCGGCAGCGAGCCGACCTGCGCACGCGCTGAACAGGCGGAAGCAGCAGGAGTGCTTACATGCCTCTACCGGAAGGGGGTCGAGGGGACGAAGAGGTCGGGCGAGGGGATTGGGGGAGGGGGGCGGGGATGTCGTAGACAGACCAGAGATGATATGTAGGGATAGCAATGGCAATCGAGGTGACCAAAATACATGTGTTTTTACACTGCTCGTTGTGAATATTTCGTCGCGAATGTTCATTCCCGCCGGAGATTTGCCATAGTATTCTGGGGAAATACATCTTATAGCTTCTGGACTTTTCGATTACAAAAAATAATTCTAAGAATAATAAGCAAATCTCACCCAAATGATTCATGTAAGATTCTCTTTATTCATCTACGTATTTTACCATTACCTTGTCTCTTGATATATGAATCAGTGTTTTATTGTCAAAAATGTCTTACTTAAGGACGGGAATATATTTTCAGGAAACGCCGACGCCTATAACCACAACACTCGACGTAGTCATTACATTCAGTAGAACACAGTATCAACAGCTCACAACAAAAAATTCACATACAATACATGTTCATTATTTTACAACACCTTGCCAGATGACATTCAACGATTAAATTCGATTCAAAAGTTTAAGTTCCAAGTAAAATATTTTCTGCTGCACAACTATTTCTACACAATTGGAGACTATATCGAGCATGTAAAAGAAAAGAAATATTAATTTTAAGAACTACATTTAGTGTATTATTTATCATTTGGATTGTATAATTCTAAAGAACCTATAACAAGTATTGTACTTCAGCTTCTGGATCAATGACTCCTATCTCGATCAGGTTTTCGTCCAGTTTCCCTGATCCTTGAGCAAATGCTGAGAATGCCCCTTGTTTTGCTTCTGGACATAAATGTAACATCAAATTAAATTCTCGCCATAGCACATCACGCACATTTTTGACTGTGTTTGAAGTTAATAAATAAATATCTTAATATTTAGATTTGATACCAAAACATAGTTTGCATAACAAAGAAAGTGGGAAAATTGTTGAATACGTTGAAACAACTATTCTAACTGATCAACACACTCAATAATCACAAAATAACAGATTCTGCTGACGTCAGTGTGGGGCTCAACAATTCTTAAGATAAGTGGGTTAAAATTAGCAATCATTCAATTTTACCTTAAGTTGTGGTTTATATTTTCTGTGTTGAATTGTGCACCTTGCGTCAAGTCTAAGTGATTTATCTTGTTAAGTTTTGAAAATTCTATTTTTAAAACCATCCAAACGGTGTGTGGTTTTAAATCTATTACACGTACAGGAATCAGCATTAAAAATTAGTTTTTGCTTTTAATAGTGCGATGAAAAACGGTGAATTGTCGACACAGCCCTGTTACAAATGGATAAATCTTATCTATCTATTTATCAATCTATCTATATACTAATTGACGGGTTGAATGGAAGAAGGACGTAATTCAAAAACCCAGTTTTGAGATAATCGAGAAAAGCTGTGTACAATATGTATTTATCACGAGAATATATAAGTACAACGCGATATAAGTACATATCGCAAGAAAAATCATACTAGTGACTGATTAAGCTCACAAAATGCACTAAAAAGGTCAAGTATATGGATTTACATTAATTACAAAATGACGTATGCTCTTGTTCCATAGAACAAGCTAATTTTGACATGGGTTGGTTTTCTTACATAAAAATCTGCATGTATTTCTTAATTTCAGAAATATTGAATTTCAGAATACTATTCTGCATTTTCATCCAGGGTAATTAAGGTTCATTAATTATTGTTTTCTGATTTTTTGGAGAAGTTTTCCTTTTTAGTGCTTTATTTTTAACTTCAACATTACGTTAATAACCATCTGAAGATGTATTATTATCATTATAATTTGATTAAAATTATTTATATAGGTCAAAAGCACATCTACTGTATTCACAGCCATCCTGTCGATGATCTAAACACCAGGAAACGAAATAATGCAAGATCATAGAGGTAACGATGTTACGAAAAAGGGGCGCAATTCAGAATTTTAAAAGCTCTCAAAAGTCATCTATTTGGGTTAGCGCAGTACCGTTTGGAGGGGTGCTAGAAAGTCACCAAATGAACGTTTTGAAACGTTTAACGGATAAACGCCATAATTTGAGTTACGCCCTTCTTCCACCCAACCCTTCAATGACTTCTTATAACACACTGTGTAGACAAAATCCACGTTTTATGGGTCCTTGGTATCGAAAAATCGATTGATAACAAAACTCCTATCCGTCTGGGAACAACGATAGCGGCTAAACTGTAAGCAGGATTTTCCTCAAAACTGATATTTTTCAATATATCTGGCTGATGTTGTGGTCTCTTGAACTTGAAACCGATGATTTAATTTTGGAGGGTATTTTACATGAACCCCGGGTTTCATTCCGGTCGAGACAAGAAAATAGTGTGCATTTTCATTTCAATGTCTTAGTATATGTTGCTGTGTGACGATAAGAAAATTAACTTCTCCGGTTGAGAAGCCCGGAATACGACGTGGGGATGTCTACGTGCTAACCACACGAACCCTATTAACCCATGACCGCAAGGCAGGGTCGTCGCCGGTAGGCCTGGATCCGCTCACGGGCAGTCGCGCCAAGTACATTCAGTAGATACATACATACTTTACATGAAGATAGTGAGATATTTTCAATATTTTAAAAAATGGTATCAATTTGTTTTATTAAAATTTGGCCTCGGATAGAGTAAAGGACGCTTAGGAAAATGGTGAAGGTCTTGTTTTGATAAAATCCCTAATGTTTCGAAAATTGAAAAGATTCAAAATGTTTCCGGCGTCTTGCTTCAAGTACAAATATTTTTCTCTTAATGAAATATAATCATTAGAAACATATCTTAAAATACTATCACGTTCAATGTTTCGAAAATATCAGTTTTTTTACGTAATTTTTCGTGAAACAGGCAATTTTATAATTTTAAAGAAATATTTTCTGAGAAACCGCACTAATTTTTTTTGTTACATTTTTGTTCATGTATGTAGCAAAGAACGGCAAATAATGTGATTCAGATTCCATTTCCGGAACATTCTCAGTATTTTAAAATATTGAAAGAAAATCGAAATACTAAATTAGAATTCCCGTGCTTCTCTGACGGGTTATCAGTTCGCAAAATGGCAACACGTCGATTTCTAATTATATTCGTGTTGAAACAAAAAAGACATCATTCATAAAAGGTTTTTTTATTCACTGCAGGATTTTACAGAGTGTGCGATAAGCAACAATGTCCAAAGTATTCAGGAGATGTACCAGAGGCGCGGCAAGGTACCAAACGACAAGAAGAAGTCCAAAATCACAAGCACTGTAGCGAAAATATCCAGGAGAAATGTGTTGTACAATAAGTACCGAAGTCCTCTCTTGAATCACTCACAATAGTTCGCACTTCACTTCAGTCCCTCGCCGGTATAACTCGAACTGACAGTCTCCTTTCGGCTGCTTTATATCCTCTTCGGGCTGAGGGCCCGCTGCCTAGTGACGTAAGGCCAGTGTCGAACCCATGCGCGCCGGCTGGTCGTAACGGATTCCCCGACTCCGCTTCGGGCTACCTCTCTTGGGCGGTGACCGCACTTTTCTCGGGCGCCCTCGTGCGGTCCATTCAATGGTTCGTGGGCGACCATTACGCCAAAAAGCGTGGCCAACCGGCTTCACCGACCGGTTGGTTCCCCTAGTACGCAGTTCTGCTCTGGATGACCCCGCCGACTCGTTGTCTGGTATTCCTTCTGTGGCTGCCGGAGGAACTGCTTGCTCAGCAGTTGGAGAGCACCCAGCGGCTGCTTCACTGATGAGTGGAAACCACTTGCAAGCTGTCTACCCTGCTGTGAGAGTATGGGATGTACCCATATATATATATATATATATATATATATTGTGGCGTTATGGAATTGTGCAACCCCATAACACTAACACCACCGTCTCATGTGTGAACACTACGGAAGCAGCGAGGATAACAGACGCGTAAGGCAGAGGTA
>BOPP01000013.1:8096589-8184518 GCA_017312745.1 Gryllus bimaculatus | reverse complement strand
ATATATATATATATATATATATATATATATATATATATATATATATATATATATATAACGCCTGGTAGCCATGCTGGGTCTATTTTAAATGAATGGCAGTACACCTACCTTGCATTTTGGCTGTTACCTCAGACGTATAGGTTTCTCCTTGTCTACGTAGAAGGGACAATAACATACGCGGCTGCCTACCATAGAGGATCTCTGGCGAGTTCTTGTCATCTCTGCTCGGCAGTGCGCCCTAGGTGGCGAGAACTCGAAAGAGTGCCCGGGACCTCAGTGTTCCAGCTGTTGCAACCCTACCTCTGTTACGATGTGGAATTTACTGCCGTAGAGAAAATCGTTGAATTTTCTTACTGCAGATAATCTCCAATATCTCGATTTGCGAATAATTTCTCTGGTATTTGTTCAATGATTTGAATGTGAACGCAATTGGTCTTTCTGTATTCGTCATTTTGATAATTCTGATAAAATTTGATAAAACAGCTTCCAATCCGTAATCTGATGCATCTTCAACCTTCTCCGTGATGCTTCCTGACACAAACTTCCTGACACTGATTTAGCTTGACAGTTTGTACCAGTGATATAGTTTCAATATGTCCAGGCTGTTTTTACAGACCTTTTTCGATACAACGCCTGTTTTCTCAACTCAATCAATGAGGCTGAAATTGAGGAAAACACATTGACAAATTTGTTGTAATTGATTTTCCGAATAAAGCTTACAGCTGCTTTAAGTTGGTTGGGGTGTGGCAACTGTAAAATAGCTTCCACGTGCTGGAGAGTAGGAGCTATGTTCGCTACCGGTGACGATAATCTCCAAATAATTGCAGCTGTCTTTTAAATTAGCCGTCAACTGTTCTAAACAGCGTTGAAATAATGCTGCTTCTGTAGTTATGTCAACTGGATAAGTATAGTATCTAAAATAGCCAAGTGGGGTATTAATAAGCAAAATCTCTTTTGCTTTTTGGTCGAGTGGCAACTGGAAATATGCATCTCGTAAATAAATCTTTGAGAAACGATGCCCTCCCAATAGTTTGTGGAAAAGCTTCTCAAGCTTGGGGATGGGGTATTGGGGATGGGCTACCTCTGCTTTCTGATTTACAGTGGTCTTGAAATAATCACACAATCTGACCATCCTATTTGCGTTTTTTAACCAGTACCAAAAGAGTGGCTCACATGGAGACATCGGAGCTATGACGTCATCTGCTTGTGGTCTTCTGAGCTCCTCCTTCACTTTCATTCTGACAGCCCATGAGACTGCGCTTGCTTTATAAAAAAGAGTTTTTTAAACCTTCCTTGACAGAATGCTGGCCTGAAAAATCTTGCAATCCTAGCCTGGGCGAGAACCGCAAATTCTGCGTACTCCGCAAATTATTGTTCCAGCTCGCTGACGATCTCCGCCTCGCCCTCTTCGGAAATCTGATTTCCCAGGTCTACTACTACTACGAAGCGTAATTTGTTGAAAGAGTCCAGCCACAGAATATTCATGACGTCACACCTGTCGAACAGGATGACCTATATTTTTGTCTGTCTATTTTGTACGTTCCCTGCAGGGCCATTTTGCCTAACACTTTGATTGGCGTCTTGCCAAAAGTCATCAACTTCCTACATACTCTTGAGTATCAGGGGGCCCCTGACTACTGGTAGATTTTTGCGTTCTTTAATTTAAAATGAAATTTGGGGAGACATTAAGCCCCCCGTACATTTTTAAAATGTTCTCTAAAACGACTGCACTTTTTGTTTTGAAAGTTCTCGTAAAAATAGAGTAAAATACACTTATAAAGATGGCATAGGAAGGATTTTCACGGTCACGGTTTTGAAGTTTCGAAAATTACAGAAGTTTGCATTTTTTACGTCTTCTTACAACTACAAAATTCTTCGATCTATCTAATCGAACTCAAGATCCTGCGATTTTCAATCGATATTGTGAATTTTAGAGATGCTTCACATAAAGCCTCAACATCGTCTTCATTTTTTAAAATTTTTCTACATTTTTATTATTCTTTGTCCTTGCATAGAATACAGAACTCGTAACCTGAAAAGCGTATAAATGGAGCATGTCTCTTTTTGTTGAAATCTCGGAATTTTGACAATTGAAAAAGCTCAATGATTGTGTTGTTTAGAGTTCTTGAAATACGGTCATGCACTCTTTTTTCAAAAATATGAGTGTTTTGCTTAGTTTTGTGTGAAATAGAGCCCAATTTTAAGTAAATACTTTATAAAAAATAATTTCAGTTTTTTCTTTAACGTTTTTCCTCGTATTTAGCAAAGGTTCGTAATAAAACTGGTGTTGATCCCATTTTCGGTGAAAACTGCAAACGTATAATATTGATAATAGGGTTTTTTTAAAAAATAAAATTTGCCCTTAAAAAACGACCTCGTACATTTATTTGTAAAAACAAGTAGTATCGCATAACTTTTGCCTGAATTAACGCAATTTATAAAAAAAACTCTCAAAAGCAATTTCATTTTTTCGTTTAACTTTTTACTTTGATAAAACAAAGAACGCTTGAAAAAAGAGTTGGTCTCCTTTTTAATGAACTTACTTAATTTTGAAAATGGTAAAAGCTAGAATAAATACGAGAAGGTATTGCTGTTGTATTCCCACTCCTTTTAAAAATACAAAGGAAGCTAGGTATAGTATCTTGAGCTAGGTATTCATGACTTCATCATGAATACCTTTCCAATTTTAATCGAACGATTTACAAACGAAATCAATGTATCCCTATACTCTTATGTGATTTATTGTGCTCCTACGAGAGGCAGCGGAACCGGGTGTTTTGTTTTCACACTCTGACAGCCTCTATAATGTCTCATTGATTTGAACCGAGATCCTTGATTTATGAATCTGAGTGCATTTTTTTAAATCTTTTCCAACACTTCAGTCTGACCCAAACTAGAGGGTTTCCTACCAGCTGACATAAATGAAAGTATTATATGTAAAGTGATAAATTATATAAAAAGTATAAAATATAGTGACTTTCATGCGCTTCAGGCAATAAATTAACGTGTTGCCCCATTCCAAATCCTGGCGAGTTAAACGCACAAATAATTACAATACGTAATTGTGGAATGGCTACTCCCTCCGTGTTGTATTTCAAGCAAAGGTTTTTTATTAGTGACTTAATTTTTTGCCCGTTTATCCTAATTTTATAAATGTTATGCAGTCTAGATAGTTTTGAAGTATAAAAATATCATCTGATTCTATTTGACGAATAATACAATCATCCGCGAATAAGCGGGATCTTGTCGACTCAAAACAATATGGCAACTTGATGATGAATACCATAAATATCAGCAATTTTAAGACACTTCACTGGAGGAATCCGATTAACATGTTTTCTGATTATTCATGATCAACTCAAACTTGCTCAATACCGTTTATCTAGTGTTCCTTTATTAATATTTCTACGCGCATGTAAATCACCGTATATAAAATTTTCGTACGTAAAAACTTTTCTGGCCTTCCTTTTCAGTTTCCTGATATCTGCAGTGTAGTATTCTAGATCATATATTCTTAGACTATTAAAGATTGAAAAAAACAATGTCCTGTCTGTAAGCACCGTTCTTTTAAAATAATTCCATATTTCCTCCACGTAACTACCACGCAGTTCTCAGGCGCAGGAGACCCCTATTAACTATTCCTGAAAACCTATTGTGTCAGAACGATTGTGCTAAATTGCCTTTTTTCAAGTACCAACTTCCCTGCCACGACTTCCGCATTAGGTCACCCTTGTGAACACTTTTACCTGGTGTTGTTCCTTGAGCTATCAACGCCTGTTTCTGAATTACTACAAATATTCCCAGCACCGCGCGTATACTTGAAAGAACATCCGCTTCCAGAGCTCATCCGTGGTTCCAAACGAGTTCGTTAACTAGAGATTGTCTAACTTCTTTAATCTTCTACGACCCCTTCCCACAATATAACCGGTAAATAGAGATCCTCTATAATTATATTTCTTGAAATTAACCAGAACGTATAATATTTTCTATGAATTTATGTAATGCTATCAAGTTCTCTTTATGTGAGCGATATATTTTTACTATACTTATAATATTATATATAATTAATATACTTATAATATTATATATAATTAATATACTTATAATATTATATATACTTAAACTATATTTAAAATAGTATTGTTCCTCGTTACCTGAACACATAAAATCTCATGTAAATCGTCAGTAAATATATTAAAACTACACAAATTTCTCTCTTATGCAAATGAAAATTCTCCCTCCTACTTAATATGTACGGTCTCATGTGAATTTAAAGAAACTGAAACTAAATACTTCCTTGTTTATATAAAACCTCTGTAAGTCTAGACTCTGTGCATATTATAAGATCTATATGTGTCAATTAACGTATTGAATTTAACTATTGGCGAGCGAATACTCCTGTAATCCATCCGCAGCTATTCCAGATTACCTTTACGTGAACAGTCCAAGCCGTGTAGTGGCCCCGCCTCCTCGCCACTTTCCCACTCTGTCAGCACCGCTCCGTCATTCGGTTTCATGAAAAGTTGTCTAAAATTAAAATTCTTTATCTCCAGATCGGCAAAAATATATCGTACTCCGGACTACAGATGGACTTAACAGTTTTTCTTCAATAACTGTTATCGATTCCTCGTAACGGTTATTAATACGAGCTATAAAAGCAGGTCCATGATCAGCAACCTAACATGTCCGACTGCTAAGAGTTAAATCAGTTGTGGCAACTGCTAAAATTTGGGACAGAGAAACAGCTGATATGAGCAAGAGAAACGAATAACGTTAGTAGCACCGTAAAGCTTGTGCACCTACCTCTTGACTCTTGCTTGAACTACTTCCCGAAACATGTACAAACAAAGAAACAGCTGATATGAAAGATCCTGGATAAACGGTCAAGGACGGATTTAATTTAAAGGACAAACTTCTTATTGTAGTGTATACAATAAAAAATAAAAATATTGTGGTACATGATGTGTAATAACGATGAATTAATTATTAATGAATCTATAATTTGAACAATTGCTAATCACGATTGATTTGATGCAATGAAATTGTTCTCGTACAAAATGTTTGCCGCGAAAGCATTTTGTAGTAGTTCGGATTGGGCCCAATAGATTGCAATGCTATGCATTTCAACTGATGACAGCTAATAACAGGATAAACGAAATACGTGTTATTTTGCGTAACAGTTACGAAACGTTAACTGTTAAGAAATAAAAGTTTAGCTGTAAAGAGCACATCCTTACTCCTAATGTTTTACAAAGTTTGAGCTCATAAGCTTCTAATCGTACAAAGTTATGTGTAAGACATGCAACCTCCGGGAAAGGTGGCTCAGAGCATTAAATGAAGTCACTACAGTGCCTCCGGCTGGAAGGTTCTCGATTGGAATACCAACGGTGACAGGATTTGCCACAGTAGCTGTCTAGATGAGACTTCTAGCAGCCGGCCGCTCTGGTTGGTAGTTTTCCGTGGTGTCACCAATCAAAACTAGGCAAATGTCGGACCAGTACCTTAAGAAAAGGGCCATGGATAGCAAGCAATCTTTCTTTCCTCATTCTTATCATATACTAACCCCCTTATTTACACACACATTTACAAGCACTACACTACCACACATTCCGGGAGATCAGAGCTTGTTCTGGCTGGCGGGGTGCCAAGCTGATGGGATATACCTGTTTGGGGAAAATACCGTAAGCCGCTGGTAGGTTCGCGACAGATCTTGCCATCCAGCAGGGGAAGATCATCACCACTTACCACGAAGAAATATGCATTTCTTTCGGGTGTAAAGATCATAGCAGTGAATGCGCCCGGAATCATTAGCAATCAATCAATCACATCCATCCATATGTACAAATCGATTCTCTGATAATGAATTTTTTGTATCCTTTGCAACTGAAAATTTTATGTATCCTTTGCAACTGCGCCATTCTCAACCACCTTAACGAACTAATAAACCTTAATCCTGACGTGTACGAAGTTTCATCTGAAAATAACTTGAAGTACATATCGATATTTTAGATCATAATATTGAGGTGATTCCATTACTTTTCTTCCCTGTACTACAAAGGTCAACAAAAACATTAATCATTATTATAATCTAATTCACGCTAGCAGAAAGGACTATAGAACTTCATAATATTGCACTCCCTATAAAATAAATTGTTTGATTGGTTAAGTTTAGACGCTGTGCATGTAATTCCTTAGTATTCAGCATTTAACTTCGCTCTTCTTAAGACGCAGCCTTATTCAGATTATTCGCATCACTGCCTATCTCCAGTCCCCACAGCGCGTCGAGTGGGTTACCGTCCCCCACCGCCAGCTGGGCAGCCGCAGCCGGCGGTCGCGTTTGGGATTGAAATTCGTCATAACGCGATTGGGCGCGTTGTTAGGAGCCACGCTGCCGCGCACGGCACCGCACGGCGCGGGGACGCGGGATGCACGCGTGCGGGCGGCGCGCGCTGACGCGGTTTCGCGCCAATCACGCGGCTGCACACCGCCGGCCGCCCGGGCCGGCCGGTTCGATTCCCGCCTGATTCGCAGGGTGTGACGGGCGCTAGATGCGTTTAGCGCTGCCGCGCCGCGCCCGCAGGTACCCGTGAGCCAGGCGCCCGCACCTACCGTGCGCTACGGACACATTGAACTAGTTAGGAGGAAATGGCCTGTCGGGCGTCGATGGCGCGGACCTCTGGGCAGGAGACAGCTAGCGTGCTCGCCGAGCGGAGTTGGCGCAAGGTGTGTCCTCTTGAAGGAGACTGCGCATCTATCTAACTTCAATTTAAATATGTTTTTAATGCTAAAGGGTTTTGTTTAGAAAGGAATTTTTAATTCCTACTCAATCAAATTTTTTTCTATTTAAAACGCAAAGAGTTTTCATTCAGAAAGGAATTTCTACATGATCAAATTTCGTGACTTTTGCTTTATATTAAACGTAGTGGATCCTATATATGTTATCACTTGGTATTATAAACCGGCTCAAAGTATAAATAATACATTTTAATGATACTTAAAATTAATAAAAAGTACGCTTATCTACCGACATTTGTTCCTGACGTCATGTTCAAGTTACTTGAAGATAGTGTGGTCTGGTCGTTTTCTTATGCAATGTACTAAAAGCAGATTTGGGTCATACGTGTGATGTAGTTTGCGAAGCGAAGACGTCGAATTTTTATCAATTAATATATTGAATGTTTTTCAATGCAAACATTAGTGTTGGTGTGCGTGTGTGTATAAAATATTCAGCAATCGTCTGATATATGAGTGGTTTTACCAAAAATGCCCAGTAATTAAAATTCGTAGTGATGCATTGCGTCCATTAGTTGAGGAGGATAGCAGGATTTTCTGCAAAAGTCCGGCACTAACTATCCTGCAACTTGCCCAATCTTGGTAAAAATGAATGACTAGTTTTCCCACATTAGCGGTAGTGTAATGTGTGTAAGAATAAGGTGAGAGACTAGGTCAAAGAAGAGGAAGGATTGATTGCGCGCACTCCGTGGCCCATTTTCTATGTGGACTGCTCCAGCATTCGCCATTAATTTATAGGAGGAACTATGGAAACCTACCCATCATCAAAAAAGGCCGTTAGAGTTCTTCTCCAGACAGACTTCGATCAAGCTAGCGTTGAGTATCTGCCACCGTCTGGACTCGAACACACGGTCACAGTCCATGGAAAAGAAAAGATATAATTAATTTATACATTTTCGTAATCCTAAGAAAAAAATCATGAGGTGAACTTGGAACCATAGTGCCAAGTTCTACACAAAACTTCACCACTTTAAGAAAAAAACATTTTTAACACATGACAATACACGCTTCGATAATCGGGCATTCTGACTTATCACTGTGAAGTTGACTTAAAGTATTTTCTCACTGAGTGTGGTTATTATTAACCTATCCAACAGGATTATAAATATTTTATTTATCGTGTGGATTGCATGTTAGTGAAAAAAGGCAGTAATTTCGAACTTAGAATTTCCACCTTAGCCGCATCAGATCTAATCAGTAAGGCGTTTGTATTGCCACGTTTAGGTGATGATTATGTGAAGAATGAGAATGAAGGTAGAGGAATGTGAGTTAGGAGAAACTTGAGAATTCCTAGAAAATTTGCCGTAAATTCTTATTCCGCCAGCAGGTATTCCATTTGGATAGTTCGGCCCTGGCAATGTTGTCTGGTCACGATATCATGGCTCACTTGGCTCATGGCTTACTTGTGAACTATTATCAGAAGGGGGATTTTGATGACCCAAAACATCGCCAAAAATGATTAATAAAATTCCCTTAAAATGTTTTTAAAATTCCCCTACAAGCAAAAAAGAAAATGCCAAAACCATAGATCAAAACCAGTTCAAATGAACAGCTCAAGCTGTTTGATACGTTACTGATATTTATAATAAAAATGTTTAAAATAAAAAACTACTGATGTAATTGATATGTCTTCCTTTCATTTAAATGAACTCAGCTTGCACACCTTTGGTTTCGAGTGCTTTTGCCAGGAAATATGATTTTAGTTATCGCAAAATCGGCTGAACCGACAATGGTACTGATATGTGTCACTGGAACCTTAGATTACATACAATGACTGACATTTTAATTTTCGAGCGTAAAAATCGAATAGACTTCTTGCATCCCGTAAATATAATTTGCGGTCAGTACCATTAAAATGATCTTAAAAATCTATCAAACCAACAAAAAGTGACAAAAAAGGTACAAAATGAATTATTAGTCTAAATCAAAGACAATACTAAAAAATAATTTTAAATGATGCATTTGCATCTGTCATAACAAAATTAATGTACGTAATAAAAGGTTTCTAAAAGTTATTAAAAGGTACTTAAGTGAAACGAAAAGAAATGATAATTCATTAAAATCCACCTCCTAATTATCAGCGATGGTCATTGAAAAGATAAAGTAAATTCCTGCGAACCGTTAGTTTTAAAAATCATATCGTAATTCAATGGAAAAATGACGACGATATTAATTAAAGAATTAGTTGCGGAGAACAAATTTTATTTTAAAAAAATTAATTTTCTATAATGTATTTGCAGAAGATAAAAAAATTAACTTAAAGTTCATTGAAAAGTACAATATATTATGTAAAAGTGATAATGAATAGTTCAACGTATGTAAACGTGATGATGAATATGCAGCTTATAAAATCGTTATATGATTAACATATAAGATCATGAATAGTGAAACTTTCGCAAATGACGAGAAAAAAATTCAACCTGAAGTGTATTGTTTGAAGATTAAAAGTGTATGTACTCTAGATAATAAAAGCAGATAAAAAGTAATGTTACGTACGTCAATGTTATTAGAAAAAAATATATTTGAAGTAACCTAATGAAAATATATCAGTATAATCAGTAAGTTTTTTTCCGTAATGGGAGGTTAATCTGTCTTGTTGTAATTATAAAATTGCAATAATAAATATTACGATCAACACTTGCAGTGTAAAGAACCTTAGCTGAAAACTAAGTTGCCGTTTGTGAATGTATTATTATAGAACCTCTAACAGATGTTATCTTTCAAAGCAATGTATGGTTCAAGCAGAACGTGTCAAATAATACTTTATTCCCAAGTGGACACTTAAGCGACAACAAAAAAAACAGAAGCTGAGTACTCTCAAGTGCGATACTTCTTAGAGTAATTTTCCATTTCCATTACTGAACATGAAGCCACCACAGTACATATTTTCTCATCTTTACAACAGTTACGTGATATATTTCAATGTTATCTAGCGTTTATGTCATTTTTTATACTTAATGCATTTATCTCTATCCGAACAAAAAGTGTGAAGAAAAAAATTGAAGCGGTTTTGTTTTCTTTTTTGATAGTATCATTTTACCCAAATTTCACTCAATGAAACGCAAAATCTACTAATAATTTTAAAAAAGTGGATGATATTAAGGAAGAACTTAATAAGGAGAAATCAGAAAAGAATAAACCATTATAAGTGGAAATGAAATTATTAAAGAGTATAGAGTGAAATGAAGAAAACGTATAATAAGAATGTTCCCCCTGAAGAGGGAATAAGTAGAATGCTTGAATTAAAAGTAAACGGGGAGACGAAACGTGGAGAAACCACTAAGAAGGAATGGAGTGAGCAACTTTGGAGCCGTAACCGATTTAAAATCAGTATAGGTGATAATTCTGGAGAACAAATTTTATTTGGAGGAAAAATATCTTCAATATTGTAATTTTAGGAAGACACAACAAATTTCAAACTTTTGTAGTTATGTAAAATTTAAAGTTAACAGTAAAGTTTGGAATTATGCCACCTTTATAAGTGTATTTCACTCTATACTTACAAGAAATTGAAGGAATATATTTTTCCTCTGAACTCTACCAACAGAAAACCCGATGTTGCTCAGAGTATTATTCAATTGTTTCGAGAGAAGTATAGTATCAATTGTATGTAAATAATTTACCATAGTAGAAATCACGACCATTTATGAACAATAAAATTGGTTCACGGGATTGATCAGTGTTGGTAAAGAAAAAAATAGTTGTGCCAAAGTTTCGAAATATTTCATTTCTTCATCAGGGCTGGAGTATAAAGACAAATGAACAAACCATGAGAACAATCGTTCGATATAAATTGATTTGTTAATTAATTAACACTACACACACAGCAAAAAACTTTATAAACGATGACAAATAAAACACCAAAATATAGAAGGAACACAGCTTAATAATACTCATTAAGGTCAAGGCTCATTTCCATTCAACACACCCACTTCAACATGGTGTTGCTAGAGCACGTGGGTCCATCGCGCGTCGAGTGTGAATCGGGTCAAGGCCCGAACCGCAAATGAATGACGACTGGTTGAATTGAATGAACCACGCGTTACAGCCACTCCACGTCCCGCCACCATGTGTTTCTTGTTAAATTCATGTTAAACTAGCAATATAACCTGACAATATTCTGAGGAAAGGTAATGCAAATGTATTAAAACTAGATTATTCACCAAATTTCTCATTATCCATGTGGAGTTGGGTGTGATGGTTGGAAATGAGCCTTGACCGTAATGCGTATTTAAGGTGTACACCTTCTATATTTTGGTGTTTTATTTGTCTTAATTTATAAAATTTTTTGTTGTTTGTGTAGTGTTAATTAATTAATGAATAACGTTTTTGAAATTTTTGTTGTCGTCATGCACTGTTCATTTGTCTTTATACTCTAGCTCTGATGAAGAAACCAATCCCGTGAACCAATTTTATTAGTAAGTAATTTAGTTTTAATTGATATTATTTTATTAAAGTTTGCTCATATTTTAATAAAATACAAAAATTGCAATCAATATTTCATTAAAATATATCATTTTCTTTCATTTATTTATTCAGTACAATGTTATCAAGGTTTGCCCAGCTTCTTAAACTATTTTCTTAAACCCGTACGTGTATGTTTCAATTCTTTTGGAGGATTTGAAAATTAAAACCAATCCACTGTTAACATTTCCAAAATACATAGTAATTTTATATAAATAAAATACATGGATTTACAGAGTACATTTATATTCATACTAATGTTACACGCCGATTATTGTAAATTACACACGAAAGAATATTACATTATTCTCGGAAAATGTAAGCAAGACTATTTGTATATGTGGTTTTCATGCATTTATTCAATTGTATATGAATTGCTATAATATTCATTAAATAATTCTGCTTTCATCACATTTTTATTTCAATAGATAAGAGAAATGAAACACAATGTAACGTATTAACAAAAAAGTGTGAAATAATATTGTGTACTGTCAAGCCATAATCACAATGATTTAAATACAAAATAAAATACAAAAATAAATTCAAATTAAAAATTAAGAAGAATAGATTTTCCTTAGAATTACAGTTTAAAAAACTTTCAGAACACTTCATATTTTAAAACTTAAAGATAATCTTTTTCAATTCATTTTTAGCCAAAAACTGTAGTTACCGCTAATTCTCACATCAATTAATTCACGTTTGAAATACTATATTTAAAGAAAAATCAATATAACCTGCAGTTGAAGATATAAATGTTAATAATCTTCATTATGTCAAAAACAATTAATGAAAAGAAATGTTCTTAATTAATATTCAAATTCTTATTATCTGTTATAAGGTAATGGATGGAACATAATCATAAAGGAAAACTGCCGATTTTATATAAATTTTAAACATGACTGGAACATACATGCTTAATAACCTAATTGGAAGTAATATGTAATATAACATTTATTTATTTAGTTAAACTTATTCACCATGCCAATAAAGCATTAGAACAATATCATCCAACATGTTCAATGCGTGAACACAATCATTTGAGAATGTGCTGAACAACTTATTACAAAACAATGTTTGTTATATTACTTGATATGATATGCTAGATTTTATGTAGCTTGAAAAGCAAATATTACAAACAAAGTAATCGCAAAATTGTTAATGTGTCTTGAGATTTATATTTTTAAAGAAATTTACTTTCTCTGTAGGAATACCTCTATTTTTAAATACTTTGAAACTCTCAGTGTTTTCATTCACAAAACTGCATAACATTTATATACAATGGACAACGCAGGTAAATTGGTGTTGGTTTGTTTAATTTGTTTTGGGGTTTGTGTGTTTCAAACTTTCCTCCAAAGTTCAGGAGCGAACAAACTACCAACAAACGGATATATACATTTCAACATCACAGCTTCTCTCAGCATTCACAGCCTTGTTCAAAGCCCAATACATTTCGTTATTCTGAACATTTTTAGTAGATCTGAACATTAATTAGTGGACCTCTGTCATTGCCATTCCCTGGTGATGTACGGGCTCAACATTGATGACTCTTGAATCTGCAACTGACAATGAATTACATTATTAATTCTAGAAGAAAATATTGTGAAAAGAAACTATTTTACAAAAATATTAACGTTTATGTTTATAAACCATATTCTACACCACTCCATTCTTCAAAAGGAGTTAGCACAAAAGTTTCATCGATATTGATTCAGTACATCCAGAGATTATCGCGCTGTAATTTAAGACCGGAGAGAGAGATGAGGACTTATTGCAACCATTCTTTATGGCAAATCTCCGCGGTGCTAGATAAGGCACAAGGGCATTCGATGCCTGCAGATAAAGGCATCGCCCCTGGAAGCCACGCGTAGGCAATTGAGCAAGCACGAGGGCGTGGCGCGTTGCGTCAATGGTACGCTGCCGACGACTGTGCTGCCACTGGCGGGGCAGGCGCGCATCACAGTGAGTGCATGGGTACTCTTTGGAGACTTGCAGCTCCGTCGGAAAGCTTTCGGCGGCCATTAGGCTATTCTCGCTGCCTTTCCCTTGTCCGCATCCAACAACAAAGAGGTCATTCCCCTTTCGAAGGACAGCGGTTGTGGACTCGTCGCAGTTCCGTGTTTTTAGGTTTCTCTGTGAGGACGGAGTTGTTGTTTCTGATTATTCTTTTTACATAAGATTATTTAATTACGGAAAGTGTCGAAATTTGTTGAAAGGGGACTGCTTGCAAAATAATTGCCTTGCCTTTGTGTTTACTTATTAAAACCGTAACATGTTCCCAGAATTCTCTAAAATTGTTCATGTGACTCTAAAATTGAATTTAACGTTCAGCGTGACATTTTTTAAATAATGCTTATATTTTTTATCCATGTAAATTTGGTGATCATTCATGGTCTAACTTTTTAGAACCCACTTCTTAAATTATTTTATTTTAAGTTATACTTTACCACCTTCAACTATGATATATTAATACAGTCTATATTATGTAAAAGTAATATTTTACTTTCCCACACTTATATAAGAAGAGAAAGTATTCTAATCGTACGCTGGAAAATGGCGAATTTTCCACCCGAAAACTCTCATTGCCGGGCCCTGGAAAGTGGATAAATCCACTGGCTAAAAATGTCTCTAACACGTGGTGTAGCCAGAATTCATGATTTGTGCGTCCTTGATACCGAAAATGGATTGAAGGCAAAACGTCTGTCTGTCCGTCAGTCTGTGCTTCTGTGCCCAACACTAGCGGACACATCGTTCAGCCGATCTTCTCCAAAACTGATATTTCGCAATTACGTTAATTTATATAGCGGTCCCTTGAATCTGAAATCGATATGTTAATTTTGGGAGTTACTTTATATGAACACCCTGGGATACTGTCAAAATTTTCAAAAAATTGCTCCAAATGTTTTGATTAAATTGAGTTGTTGGATAGCATGGACGACGTTTAAAGGTATAGTGTAGATCACATTTTGAAATACCTAATTTTTCAGAAAGTAGAAAAAATCAATTTGTTTTCGGCGTCTTCCTACAACTTTAACATTGAACATTGAGGTTTTTTCCTAAATAAAACTTGCTCCTTAAAGGCAAGTCTTGAAGTAAGGTCAAGGTCAAGTTCAACTTTTCGAAAATATGAGTAGTTTTTGAGTAATTTTGCCGGAAAGAGGCAATTTTTAATTTTTACTCAAAAACCGCTCCATTTTTTTATTTTTCCCCATATGTAATAAGGTAAAAATATTGTGTCAGTCCCGTTCGGGTATCTTTCATATTTTGCAAAATTGCAAAAAATACATTTCAAAACTGTAAAATTGAAAATAAAGATTTTTGCTTCAGACAAAGACCGCTGTACAAAATTATTTCTTTAAAAGGATCATGTTCGATTTTATGAAAAACAAGTAGTTGTTTGGGTAATTTCTATTTGAATTGAACGAAATATATACAGGCTCCCACCAACTACGATACAAGAGTAAAATTAATGAATTATATGAAAAGTAATCTATTTAATGTTAATTATAATGTTCCATTGAAAATGTCAATGTTAATTTAATTTTTACTCTGTTATACAATTTGTATTTTCAATATATTGAAGTATATCTTTCAAGCAATCATCAAAGCTTAATTGAAATTTGCGCAACAATGCCGCAGTTGATATTTTAAGAGCTTATTTTTGTTGAAGTTTGAGATGGTAGTGATGATAAGTTACAGCTGCTTTAGTTAGTCAAGTTAGTGTTTCCAAATTAATCTTGTATATTCATATTCAGCGTGTAATCAGCAATACATTCCATATTATAGACTTTCAAAAGTTCAAAGAGTATAAATCAATGTAGTAGAACATCAATTATCAGTTTAAAAAAATAAAAAAGGTTCTCTTTTTGGGTAAACATTTTGTGAATTGAAAATTAAATTAAACAAAAATAAAATACCTAATGATTTATTTTTACATAATAAATACATGGATTTTTCGCTTCTATTAGATGTTAAAGGTAATTTTACTATTTTAAATGTTGGCTATTTTAAATGAGTTTCATCACGACACTAGTGTATAAAACCTTTTGAAATAAACTCACTGAATCACATTATTGTAAACTTTAGAGTTGTATTTTTGGAACTTCATTTTCTGCGGTGTCAATATATAAAAGGAGGGTAATAAATTAACTTTCTATTACATTTGGTAGAATATTAGTAATTTAATTAGTTTATTAGTATTATAGTTATATAGTAACTGTGCATGATGTACTATGATTAATCGATAAAGGACTTACAGGTACAGATAAATACAGATTGAAATATGCGTTTTTGCAAAGAATTGATATTATTCGCGTAGCGAATGCACATAGTTTTGACAACGCTGTGCTGGCAACAGTGCGTTGATCGCTCTGTAGATTTTGCTGCAAATACTGTAAAAGTAAAATGTATTCTGGGTTTGAATTGGACGTTTTCAAGTAATAGCTGAGGTATTACAAGCGCAAAAAATGCAATATTTCAATATTAAGTAGCTGTTTCCAATAATTCGAGATGTTAATTCTGTTGTAGCAGTAAAAGTATGTTTGGCTGTAATACCGCTGGTTTTAAAGACGTATTGATTTCATGAAATGCGAGCACTTACCGATTTCTTTAACTATTTTACAAGTAAAAATGTCACGCAATATTTTGCATAGAACTCTGTTAAGAAACCACCTTGTTTTCTGGAATCAATAACTGCATATAATTCCAACTCTTTCGCAATCGTGTTTTAACTTCCACATGAGTATTCAGTTAGATGACTCGTGCGTAATAGGTAAGTTGTTCAACTAAAATGAATAAACATTCACAATCATTTAAATATCGTGACCTCATAATGAGCAGGTTTAACTGATATTTTTTGTGAATATTGTATTTCGACCTGTTCAACTCCCTATTGTCAGACCTAGAATATATGAAAACAATTTTCAAATGATATCTACTAAGAACTACATTATACCTCGAACAAACTGACTCAGCACTTTGCGAATCATTATTAGAATTTGTTTGAAGGTCCTTCAAGTTTTTAAACGTTCAGTCGTATAATAATTTTTTTATTTAAAATCATACAATTTTTAGACACATCATTATGAAACAGCTCTAAACATTCCAAAACTGTAGATTTTCGACAACGCCTCATTAAGAGACCGCGATATGCCAGCAAAATTCCGAGAAAAATGTACATAGTGAAAACTGTCTTTAACTGACAGAACAAAACAATAGTATAGAGGCTTCATGTAATACAATCGTTTTCAAAGTAAACACAACTTCATACAGTGTTAATAAGTATTTTGTAAATATTCTTATGTTTAAATATATTTACAGCTAGTCCTTCATTGCAAATTCCATATGTACGAGTACATTATCCTTTGCGGACTTTCCTCTGACTCTGAAGATGTTCCTCTGTGGACCGCTCGGGAAGAATGTGATCCAAGAAGGTCGTTTCCTGCGCATAAAATGAATTTCTTATCGCCTCTGAAACCCCAGAGAAAATTCCTCGAAGGCACTCGGTCAAGATATTCCCCTTGTTCGCCGCTTCCCAGCGTATCCACCGGAAGCAACTTGTGCGCACGAGCCCACGCAAACGGAATGCGCGTTACTGCAGCTCTATAACGTTCCCCACACGGAGGCCTCCCCGTGCAGAGGAAGGGAGGGGAGGCGAAGTCAATAGAGCAGAGGTGGAGAGGCGGGGACTGTCGCCGTGGCAACCGCGAACACCTCCGCGATCTTCGCGTTCTTTGTGTCTCGGTGCGCCCGTGCCATCGGCGCGACAGCCCGTGAGAGAATCGGCCGCCGCCGGCTTTTCCCTCTTGCCGCCTTACGGACGCCCGAGGCTTTTCGAAACGGTAGCGTCGGCCTGCCACGCAGCATGCAGAGTGGAAGATGAGAGTTACAAGAAACCTTCGGAATATCTGTCTAAACGTAATAATTAATCAATTTTAATGTATCATTTATTGAATTTTACTTTTTTGCTTGCTTTATCTTCCACATTCATTTTTTTACAATTTTTATTGGGTAAGATTACTTTTTATCCATCTTCTTGGATTTTTATAAGATTTTTTTATGAAATTACAGGAAATCTCTCATAGCCGGAATCGATCGGGACACATACAAATTCCGGTTAAGGGAGGTCTCCGTTTTATGATTTATCATCCAATGTTATAGTTTTATGGTTTTCGCTTTGTTAACGTGGTAAAAATACACAACACCTCACTGCCTAGTGGCTGCAATCAGACTGCTTGCTGACTGCTGTGACAATGAGTCACAGTTCAGTGTACAATGATTTTCAGAATCACTCGCATGGTCTTGAGCAATGTGTCTCAGGCCGAGAGGTTTACGATTTTGAACGAGGAGCAGGGAGAGGCTTGAATAGAAGGTATACCCGTACGCTTTTCCATGCGCAGAGAATTTAGGGGGAGGGACTTTCCTTACGGCCTACGCCTTGAGAAACAAGTGAGCGCAAGGTTGGGTTCTACGCTGTCATCCCCTCTTCTTCACAATGAGGTTGCCACTACTAAATATCGAGGGAGAAAGAATTTAAAACAGACTTACAGATGCATTTATTACATTATAGTTCTCAGTCGAGGAGGCAATCTTGGACAACCCTCGATCCGCGGAGAGGTGCACGTTGAATAATCGCGCAGTTAAAATCTCAGTGTGAATGTGATTGGCGCAATATTTAAAGAGGAGGAAAGCACTCCCGAAGACAACGCATAGTTTGTGTACGTAAGCGGCAAAAGTTTAGTTATCTCTGTCTCACGACGGACAGATTTTGCATACGCAATGACGGAATAATGTTAGTGGGCGGGTGTTTTCGGGCAGGTATAGTGTCAATAGCCACGTGAATATTTATAACCTTTTAGCAAAAAAAAACTAAGTATTTAGAAATCAATTGGCAGCTATGAAAACTGTTATTTTGCGGTACTCGCCTCAGGGAAAAATTCGGGACCCTCCCCACTATGTTAGCGAATTTTTCGAAATTGTTAATAAAATTATTGCTTCCGAATTGTTTGTTTTTTCCGCGAGACATGGGAGGGTTCTTCCCGCTTAAATTTTCAAAATTAGAAATTGTTTATACATTTTCAAATTTTACAAAATTTTTGCCCCGTTTGAGTGGCCTTTTAACGAGTTGCAAAATTTTGCAATCCTTTGCACTTTCGCCTTTCGATCTCGAGATCCTTTCTTATAAGAAATTAGCTAAATTTCTTAAAACAACTCTCAAGTTTTTGCAGTCAATGCTTGTGCTTTTCACACACTAGACTACTGTTCATAGTCCAGTGACTCGCTTAGTTTCGATTTATTTGATATGATTTATTTAATCAAAAACAGTAGAAATTGTAGGGGGAGAAAATCAACTACGCTAGAACTCCTTCCCCACATTTGAACTATAAATAGTTGAAAGATGAATAAAAGTTAAGAAAATAATAATAATAATAATAATAATAATAATAATAATAATAATAATAATAATAATAATAATAAAAAAAAAGGCGTGAGATTACCAACACTTGTAGAAACAGGACATTTTCGTTCCCGAGTTATAGAAAACTTATTTGCACCGCCAAATTCAGATTAGATTCCTATGTATTGCCATCAAAATAGCAATTCACTCCCAGCCCTACTTCTCCCATTACCACCACTACAAGAAAAAGGAGAATTCAACAAAATGTGCGCATAGTGAAGCGACATTTATGTCCGGAAGCAAAAGAAGGGGTAATTTTTCGAATTACTCAAGGATCGGAGAAAATGGGCGAAAACCTGATCGAGATGAGGGTCATCAGCCAGGAGTTGAAGTACAATACTTATTACATGTTCTTTAGAATTATACAATCCAAATGGTAAATAATAAATTAAATGCCATTGTTAAAATTAATATTCTTTCCTTTTGGATGATCGGTATAGTTTCTAATTGTGTAGAAACAGTAGGGCAGCAGAAAAGATTCTTCTTGGCATTTAAACTTTTGTATCGTATTTAATAGTTTAATGACATCTGGCAATGTGTTGTAAAATAATGTACATGTATTGCATGCGCATTTTTTGTAGAGAGCTGTTGATACTGTGACCTGATGAATATGGTTACTACGTCGAGTGTTGTGATTATAGACATCCGTGTTTAGGGAAACTATATTTCTGCCCTTAAGTAAGTCATTTTTGACAAAGTCATTGATTCATGTATCAAGAGACAAGGCAATGGTTATTCGTATATATTTCAATACAATTCGTATATAAATAAGTACGGCAATGGTAAGAATGTCGTCAAATGTTTTCCCTCGACTGATGCTCTTAGAGAAATAGTGTATCTTAACTGTCTCCAACACAACACCCAGTGAACAACAAACGCATTTATTCGGGGAGAAGTTAACACTTTCAAAAAAATCCTTCGAAAGGAATTAGGCGAATGTCAGCATTTACCTTCTCTGTTATCGGTAAAAAGTTGGAATATGCGAAGTAGCAGTAGAGGCAAACCCCCACAAGTGGTTTCGGATTTATTCAAATTTGTTACTCAGAGTCAATTTTCATAAAAAAGGAAGTGAGAATAAACTAGTAGTTTAAAGTAGAGGTGCTACAACAGTACATACTTTCTTAAATAATTGTAAAGAGGTCCGTAATATTGAAATATTGTAATTTCTGCCATCCTTGTAACTCAAAAAAATTCAAATTCAATCAAAACTCCTGCGCCAGGAAGAGAAGTAATTTATACATTTTACAAATGAAACAAACCTAAATAATTTTAACTATTACAGTATTTGCAGCAATGACAGAATAATATTTCATTCAAGCTTGGCTTAATTACATCGAAGAGAGCTAACAATTTCTGAATATCATAATCAGTGATCAAAACGTCTGAAGTAAAAGAAATGTATTTATTAGTGTTACGTTAAATATATTACCTTCCTTAAATGTATTTCTCTGCTACGAGCCGCGTGTTTGGAAGCGCGCAGCGGTGGTGGCGGTGAAGGGGCCCTAAACCCTGCTCCTCTCTCAAAAAAGGCGTGAAGTACTCACCCACCCTAATTGAATATATTGCGGATAAAGAAATGTCGCTGGTTGATGAGTCTCCGTGGTAGGGTGACCGCTGCATGAGTCCATAAGAGGAAGTCACGTAGGTGCGAGTGTTATGTGTGAACATGATCGTTCGCTTTCAATGCCACAGGGATCGCGGTACTCGTAGTACCGGAAACACTTGTCAAAAACAGTTATGGCGTCCAAGGATACTCTTTGACTTGTCACAACTTACGCGAGCGTACGCGACGCTGGATAGAAAGTGTATTGTTTATTTGTTGCAAGTGGCTGGTCAAGGCGGTTGCCAAGTATTGTCATGGACTAGAAAGGCGCAGATCATTTCGAATACTTTTGTTGTTGAGTATGCAACCATTGCCTGTCTCGCACACGTAGATATAATTAACAATAGTTTAAAGCAACGAATCAAGACTAACATTACCCATGTAGGAACCTGATTGGTTCAAAAACTTTTGCTTGGCACTCCTCTGCCGAACTTGGTCAATCAATGAGACTGCCTTGGAAAATTAACGTTAAATTTGGGTACATTACGTACACTTTGTGGGGTGGGTCGTGGCTTTTCACTTAGTATGTTTCTCATAACTTGTCATCCTGTATTTATTTGCACAGGATCAGCATGCCATATTTCTTTCTAGTTCTTGGAACTAGAAATAACAAAGAAAACTGTATTGCCTGTTAAGTGTGGAAATATTTGAAAACGACTACGTGTTTGGAAAATATACTCATATACTCAAAATACTTGCTCATATGTTCTGTATTCTGCTTGTACATCCTCATCTCCATCAGACATCTTTTCATTATCTGAGCAGTCATTACTTCCTTCTTCCTCTGCTTCTATAATATTAACATCCCACATAATCATCATCAGATAAGTGTTCATTACTATCATACAAGACATAATCATCAGTTTCAATACTGTAGATCACTTCCTGAAATAAAAAAAATGTTCAATTTCTTCGTCTGTTATACTATGGCTTGCCATCTTGTACTACGGCTTGCCACCGAATGCCTTTCGCGAGGCAAACAATTATAAAACAAGGAAAATTAACGAATTCTACCGGGAAACAAAAGAAATAACAGTTTAGACCTTGACCAGCAGATGTCACCCGTATGCACTTACACAAAATGTCTTCTGGAAGCTGGCGATGATAATTCAGGAGGTTGCGAACAAAAGGTGACATTTCCATTTCTGGCTCGACTCTTTTTTTTCTCTATCCGATTTAAAAGGTTGAATTTCATCGATATCTGGAAACATTATGTTCAAAAAGTGACTAATTTCATTAAAAAATCAACCAGAAAAGTTGCTTCCAGGTCAAAAAGTAATATTTCCATCCAACCACAGTAGTGATTAAGACTTCAGTATCAAAAAGTTCCATTTACTTGGTAAATACGTTCGAAATTATTGAAGTCGGATCACAATGGGTACATTTTCTTAGAAATTTTATCAATTCTATGTGCGTTCAAATATCTATGACAATTGATAAATATTTTAGAAAAGTTGATGGACATTAAACGTATATGCATATAAAAGAAACTTATTAAAAATAAAATTGAAGCCTTTGTGAAAACTTTTCAAAACTTTATATTTCAACGTGCAGATGAAGAAAAGATGATAAAAGAAGAAAACCAACTTTAACAATGTAAATTTACTGGACAAAGAATTATGACATTTTATCAAATCTGTCAAAAAGAAGATCGTGGAAAGTTTACTAGTAAAACAGTTTGGAGAAGACTGGAAAAGGAGCCCTCCTTAAAACGGTATTGTAAAGTTTTATATGAAAAAAAGTATACTGAAAACAATGATGAAGGTAATGAAATTCAGATGCCAAGAGGATGGGGGCCAGACCGTACACCTAGTCTACCCCTGAAATTAAAAAAAAATACGACGAGAATGTCTATGCTATTCTAGTTATTACTTTTATATAATAGCACCACTAGTTATTACTTTTATATACTCAGGCCAGCATAAATGCTTTGGAAGGATTAATATTAATGCATGACATGATTCATCAGAGGAATGTTGAAAGAAAAATATAGTATGGTATAATTGTCGTCGTATTTTTCTATTTTCGTAGTGATTATATTTCAAGTGCTTTAGTTGGAATCGTTTGATAAGTGAAACGGGTTCGTGATGCATTAATATTGCCTGAAGGAAAACCACTAAAGGGTTAGCGGTTGAATGACGCTATATTTTGTGTTTATCTTTTTAATCTTATAATTAAAATTTCGTGATTAGTGGAAGAAGTTTCCTGTTTGAAATAGCCGAAGTGTGTACCTCATAAAATATCAAAATTTGTGAACTATGACTATCAATTGATTTTTTTTCATTAACCCAGTTACATCCAGTTAATATACAATAATTTAAGAATATATCCTGACGAATTAATGGAAAATTGATGAGATGAGGAGAATTAGAAAAGTAGTATAAAGAAAAGATCGTGGACAAATTTGAACATTTTTTGGCAAAATATGAGTGTAAATTAAATCTATGTTAATGGAAGTATATCTTAAATCGTTTATCTTCCCATACATTAGTTTTAAATATGAAGAGTAGGCTAATTGATAGCTGACTTAATAGCGTTTTTAAAAAAGCTACAACTCTCTTCAAAAATTATTTCATGGATGACTAGGGGTCAGAGTTGCAATTAAATGAATTATGACATAACTGTATGAAAGAAATTGAACAATTTTGTAAGACACCTCATTTTCTTCTCAAAATCTGTTCTAAAAATAATTTCTTCAAATAATATCATGATCAATGTTTGGAGAACACGAGTAGTTTTGGTGTAATTTATGCATGAAAGGATGACAATTTATAATTTTTGATATTTTATTACGAAAGTTTTTGATCAAAATAAATGAGAAGTATTCTCATAATTGTTGCTTCAAGAAAAGAGAATTTAATTTTTTTCTCAAAACCGCTTCTATTTTTATCATTTTTAGTCGAATAGAGAAAAGAACACTTAGAAAAGATGAAAGTACCATTTTCGTTGAACTTTCTGAATTTTCAAAAATTACAAAATTTATGAATAATGCGTAATTTATCTGCTGTAATAGCACCACAAATTCTACTCTACTAGAGAAGAATTGAGAAAATAAGAAAAAATGTGTTTTAGATCCCGATAGGTAGCAGCTGTAAAGAACACCGAAACGTTAGCCCAGACGACACAGATTTGAACGAGAAAGTCTGTGCAATACTTCAATACCACTAGTATTCAGACGTTCATCTTCCGGCTGTGAACAACACCAACGCCTAAACTATGCGTAGGATATTTGATTACAAATTGAATACTGCTCGTCGACATGGTCTCGCTTGAAGCGATTTTGAATAAGTGGATTATTTTTAGGGAAACTACATGAATCCCCTGGATCTTATTGAACATTTTCTGAAACATGACTGCCATTTTTTCTGTACATTTTTCTTAGAATAGAGTGCAATACACTTATAAAGATGGTTTAGGTCCGATTTCCACTGTTCGATCTCTCATATTTTTGAAACTGGAAAGTATTTAATTTTTTTGGCGTCTTCCTACAACTAAAATATTTAATATAGGTAAATGTGGCATCTCTGATACTGTAAACTGTTGAAAGTTAAATGAATTGTAATAGCTGATAATGTTATACTCCCCTTAAAGGAAAAGACAACACCCATGACCTAGCATGTTGCCTACCCACAGGATATGAACTTGTAATGTTCAAAATTGTAATCGCCGTAAAAAATACTTGCAGTTATGGAGAATGCGAATAATTAGATTTTAGTACAGATATATTTTCCTTTTTTTCTAATATGCCGTTTCCTTTTTTGCTAATACGCGCAAAAATGTAGATAAAAGATTACCTGTAAACTGTTCTTCAGCGTTATTGCTTAAAATAAGATCATTCTCAATTGGTTCGAATAATTCTACGCCGAAACATTTTATTCTTCTTTTCTTTTTCTGCATTTCTATATTTACATACTACATTAATTTATTATTTCATTCATTATACATTTATATTGAATATTCATTATACAACTACATTCTACATCTACATTTTGTTCTTCACCCGTTTTTGCACCCATACGAACGTAAATTTGCAAAGTCGAATATATATGTGCTAGCATTCCACAAGATTACTTAGTTCTGGTTTTCTCCGTATTCACTTGGTATTCTTCAAATTTAATAAGTTCCATGGTAAAACTATATATAGGAGTTTGCAAATTTATTATTAAAATACTATAATAAGGAAGAAACCCTTCGCTTATGGTCAAAGAAGCGTGTTTCATATGTTTCAGAACAGTGTTACAGTCTTTGTAGAAGAAAAGTATGGCGTCATGGACCGAAAATTACTAAGGTTTAATCAACACTATCTATTTAGATCTATCTATTTAGGTGGTGTTAGTTTAATTATCCATCTGTCCACAAAGATTGCGACGAAAAACATGCAAAAAACACCCTTTTGGAAATTTCTTAGAAGTTTCTAGCTGGCTCCAAAAGAAATTATCAGTCTCCCACCAGGAGGCCGAGACTGGTCGAATGACACATCATATGTCTCGATTGATGGGAGGAAAGTGGTATAACCACGAATGACGGATCCGCACACTCCAACACACGCAGCTACTCAACTACTGTATAGGAATAGAGGTTTTCATTAGAATGGAATTTGTTCTCCACAATTAGATATTTCATTAATGCCATGAATAATTTTTACAATTGTAGTGGTTTTCGGACAATTATGTGTGGTATGTGAGCAATGTTAAAAAAATATAAAAATCAAGAATTTCTCAAAATTGACTCGAATTTTTTCTTTAAATGTTTGATAGGGATTCTGCTAAATGTACATTAAATTTATATTAATGCTATTTAACATTAAAATGACACTAACGCTATTTTGCTCTATTCTTTTGTTTTTTTAATTGCACAATTGTAATTTATTGACATTAGTCTCTTGTCACTTATATTTGCATTCCAGGAGATTTATTTACATAATTGCATTTACGAGTACATGTGCCTAAGTATGATTTCTTATAAAGTTTCTCGAAAACTCAAACTTTTTCTGTGATAATGGCTCAAAATTCCACATTTTCATAAGCGCACAAATGTCATTTTCTCGAAAATGGTCAAAAAAGTTTATCTTTATTTTTTAATAGTGAACTAAATAATAGGTTAAGTAGACTAAATAACACGCCATTAAAGTCACTTTATTGCATTTTTTGTTGTTTTTTTTAAATTACACATCCTTGCCTTAACCTTGCTACCAGCTGGTGTAGTCATGATTGGTAATGCCGCCGCGTCATTCAATAACCATGAACTAATTTACACAAAAGCAGAAAGGAACACTGTTACGAACTCAAAAATAATTACTATTGAAAAATTTGAAATATTCAGAAATGTTTATCAAATTAATTGTACACACGATTATTGAAGTTATTAGATTCAAAAATTAATAAATCTCTTCCTTAACTATTTTTTAAATTTCATTATTCATTTGGATCAATACATTTAATGCTTTCTATCGTAGATGAATTAAGTATCGTAGATGCAATTATTATTATATTGGATTTAGTATTGTATTGATTTCTGCATTTCCTCAAAACGCGACGTCCCGCTCATATCACATTGCGTAACCCTTGCAGGCTGTAGCCAGTTCGAGAATTCTCGGTAACGTCTACAGCGCAACCATCTGCCCGCCACGCGACGCCTTCTCGGATTTCTTGATAACTTAGCCACATTATAATTTCTAATTTGCTACACAATCATTACACATTATAATTCAAGCATACCCTTAAACTCTCTAATTGCAGCATATTAAGATCAAATTAACTCATTTCGGACACGAAGACACCCCTATCAAGATCAACGAGACAGAACGATTTTCAGTCATGCCACATTGTTTGTATGAGATGTATCTATGTCTTGCTGATCCGCACTCTCACATGTATATTTCTGAATGTTTTCAAATTAACTGCTCGGGCTCAATAACAGTCTATGTTTAATCACAACTAACATCGCAAAGCGTGTCTTTAGAACATTTATTGATACATTAGTGTTTGTGAAAATTGCAACACCAAGAAGGAGACATATTACAATGAAATTTATTCCACAGATTAGGAATATCACAATGTATAAATGATTAGAATTACAGAAGTGTACCTGTATTTTGACCTTGAGTATTTAGTACGGTGTGAAGCCGCCACGCGCTACCATCAGTGTCTCTAGAGATGTCAAAGGCATGGATTCAAAGAGAGCTTAGATGTGTTGCTGAGCAACACTACTGCCACGCGGTTTCTATACGTGACCTCAAAGCATCGACAGTGGCTGTAGGAGGGCCGGAATGAACACGTTGTTTACAAATAATATCCCACTCAACACACTAGTGATCACGTTCACGTGCCCATTGCTGTCTGAGACCAATGAAATCCAACGCAGTGATATTTGTGCACCCAGTCCAGCTCTCAGCAGACGGCGTCTAATCGTCGACTCACACATGACCACATCCGTTGGATTGTTCCAGAGTTTAGCCAGCACTGTGGACGACTCCATTCTGAGAGTTACGACGATGCGGACAAGATGGCGGACATTGCGCGCTGTGGTCACATTGTGTGGTCCAGTACCCTCTTGTCGCTGTGCACGTCCCTCCTTTATCTATTGGTTCCACACACGCATCACTGTCGTAGCAGCGTGTAAGACGTGTATTTCTGTTGAAATGTCGAAATCGATTTTCCGCTAAAATGTTCTCTATACATTTATTACTCCGTATATATCTACGTATGTGAGAAAGTAACTAGTGTTCCTACAGAATGACAGACTAGTACCAGTTAGTCCCGTATTAGTTTTCTAATTTATTTGGTCTCTAATAACTTTACAGTCTTGCTCTCACCGTCTTTCCAGCTGCCGTCTATCGTCGCGCAAAATACATTTTTCAGTTTTTTAACTTTTTGGGTTTTTTTAATGACAAATTCGAAATATTTCTTTTAGCATATTAAAGACGGGGAACGCCTCCTCTATAGAAATAATCATTCAAAAACCTAGAACTGGTTTAAAAAAATTGTTTAAACTGTAAATGCAAAATTTGAAGCTCTTTTTTTTCTTTTAATTTCTTGTAATAATAGGATAAAATATACTTTTGAAGAGGACATATGTCCGATTTATGTAGCTCTCAATTGTTCGAAAATTGCCAAAATTTGATTTATTTTCGCCGTATTCATACAACTTAAAAATTAAAGATACAGAGTTTTCTTTCAAACGAAATTTGTTGTCCATAGTTTTTTCATTGAGATTATGTACATTTTTCGAATATTTTAATAGTTTTTGAACAATTTCAATTGAAATATGGGTAATATTAAAAAATAATAAGTATTAAATAAGTATTTAATGCACAAAAAATGAAAAGTAAACCCATCGCGTCATTTACAAAGTTTCTACATATTTCGTCTTACATTTTTTCAAATGTTTGTAAATATTACTACAATTGTGAATTTTTTGTATTCGCTCACTTAAGAATTTGCGAGTGGATTAATGGTTACCATGACAAGAATTTTGTCATTAACAAATATGTTTGTTTTGATTATGAATAACATTGAAGCTTTGGATATAATTTTAAAGTGATCAAACTGTGATGAGGTACATACGGGTGTGTCGTCATAGTGCACTACTTGCGTAGTGAGGGTATTTCAAGTGCATTTATTTGGAACTGCTTTATTATCAACATGGTTTTCTGTAATGTTTTTGGTTCTGTACAAAAGTATTGCAATTTGTCTCATATCTACGTCCATTTTTAAATTGTCTCAACAGAGTCTGACAAAAGTTAAGTGATTGAGAAATGTAAGAAACAACAATAGCGTCTCACCGAGAGTGATGACGCTATATTTCGCGTTCATCATTTTAAATCGTTTCTAGATAAACGTTGGCGATTAGTGCAGGTATTGGTTTCCTACAAAAATCCTGTGCCATTCCGTAGCACCACTAGTTTTTATTTTTTAGTATTGCACATATTTCACTCAAGATTACTGAACTGCAAAAATCTCCTGCACTATGTTCATGACGCTAATGACAGAATTAATTTTGGAGAACAAATTTAATTTTAAAGTGAAATATCTATTTTCAATATTGTAATAAGAAGAAGATGCCGATAAAATTTAATGCTTTTACAATTTTTGGCAACTCATGACTGGGCGCGGAATCCTACAAGATCATACCGGCACCCACCCAATTGGTCAGGAAAAAACCTGTCCTTATCAGGTGATCTCAGGGCAGCCCGAACATTTACAGGAAGCGCTTATGCCTGTCTTCTCTGATTGCGCGATTTGATTTTCAGTTATCCACGTATGTTGTGAAAATGCGCAATGCCATCGCGTGAAAACTGTGCTTCGTCACTAAACATAATACAATCCACGAACGATGCATTATCCTATTCAGCTCAAGAAACCACTGACGTGATTTATTACTTCCTGCGGTGTTGCACCTTCTGAAAATGGTATGGTTTATATCATCTTTCATGTTTTATAACATCCCCTTCGCACTGACGATGCATTCTTGTTAAACGCCCCTCTTGCCTACTTCTACTCACCTGTAAAGTGGTACTTACACTGATTGTGTTTAATAAATTTAAAATATAGGATTTATTTTTTGTCTTGTTAGGGAGTACCAATTTGCAAAAGACGTAGAACGTTGGGTCATTCATCAGTTTATTCAGGAAATTATTTTTTTATTAGAATAGACTGAGTATTGCCGTAATGGAATCTATTCCAATTTATATGACATACTATACCACACCGCGTTGTCGAGTTATTGTTTCTAGCACAGTGAACACCGTGTCAATGTCGAAAAATGTTTCAAGTCTCACAAATTATGTGTTTCAAAACTTTATCCCCATTATTGATGTGTTCACAGCATTTGAGCAAAGTTTATTTTCCATTAGCTTTTCTTCTTCAAATTTCTGACTTATGTCTGATGTAGAAATTGCTCAATAACTTCGTGATGAGTGTCATCTAGGAAGCAAAATAAATTTCTTTTTCATTTCGATGAACATTCCAAAGTGGGATCCTACTTAACCAATTATCCGACAGTAATTAAAATCCTTACTCTATTTTCAATGAATAATATTGAAATGACAACGATTGATTTGAAATTAAATTGTCTTCATGAGTAAAAATCTTTTTCTATCTACTGTTCACATTCTTTACACAGACATTTTTTTCGAATGTCTTCAGGCGAAAAAGATCGGTTTTGTTTCAGTCACAGATTAATTTGGTTGAAAATAAAAATATAATCAAGTAGTATATAAAAGGAGGCATCAAGGACAGATTTACATATTCAATATTTTTTCAATTCTTAAATTTGCAAGTTTACGCAAATTATTTCGAACATTTTAATAACTCATTCTCCAAATACCGCCGGACGGTGAGGTCTGTTGAGAATCTAAATCAGATTTAAAGAATCGAAAAACGCACTATTTCAAAATTTTATTCACTTTGCACGAAATTTATAACAGTAGTAATAAAAATGATATTTGGTGTTTAGAGGCATTGGAATCGCTAAGCCAGATATTTTGAACGGTATCGACACCTGAGACATATTCTATTTCAACGATTATTGAATATAAATAATTTAAAATTATTTATGACATGAATTAATAGACCACGTTTTATTTAACCGATTTTTAAAGAAAATTATTTGTCACTGAACATTCTTTACAACGCCCTAAATATTATGATATAGATAAGGTACTAGTTTCGCAACATTACGAGGCAGGTAACGTAGGAGTGTACAATATTCCTTAATAGATAAGATAGCTGGGGCGAGAATGTAGTGCAATGTGACGGAATAACTATATAGAGTGATTCAATATTAAATCCGCGGTCAGTGAGTGCAGCATCTGCAGGAGACGTCAGTAAGGGTGAGTTGAAATAAATATATGATATTTAAAAAATAGAATTGGGAAAACGATTAAAAATGACAGGAGGAGAAGAAAACGATTGAAAGTAACAAAGTAGGCGAAGGAAAGGAAAAAACAAAAAATGACAAAAAATAACAAATATTGAGCGTAAACTAACTGACAATCAAATAAAATTAATGATTCTTCATTTGGTTTAAACATAAAACTAGATACAAATACAAGTATATTAGAGATACTAAAGTTGATTTTGATAAGATGGATATTATTATACAATGAACAAATATGAACACACTAAGGAATTATTAGCTTAATTAACAAATACATCAATGTTAGATATTGAATATGCACCTGAAGGTTTAGAAAATTATAAAGAGTTTGCAATTAAAACTTAAAAATTCTCAAACTTAAAGATTAAGAATCACAATTTAGTTAAAGTTAAATTATATAGTGGAGAAAGTGGAATAAAATATTTAAAGATCTGTGTATTGAACCAAAAAGCCTAGAACACATCAGTTTCAGGAATGGGTGTTATTACAAAATATACTGAAAAAACTGTGTAATATATTTGAATGAATGATACACAGTATCATTAGTGATACGTTGTGGAGAAAATGATAATTTTTATATTGAGAAAATAAGTATTATTAAAAAAAGTGTACAGGAAAATTTCAAGATTTTATTACTCATAATCAAAAGGTATTCCATATTGTAAGGATTTATAACTTTCCTTCAATATTAGTAAGTTAATGCGCCCCACTCTAGGTAGCCATTTGTAATCAATCTTATAACTTGAACCTGATAACTTCTATAAATATTCAAAATACATATTCACACTGATTGTATATTCACTATAGAATATCACAATACATACATACCATTCAGGTACTCACAATAGACAGCCATTGAAATGAATCTAATTCCGACAAAAATATTCCTTAAATTAATTAATTTAACCTTTTCATATACTAATTGAAATCATTGTTATCAATGTTAGTATTTATATTTATGCAATTCTATTGCCCTGATGTGCTCACGTCTTACATTTATAATCACTGATTTTATTACGATTACTTTTAATATTTTCTTACTAAAGGCTATCGACATACGACTACGTGGTAAGATATACCTTTTTGCATGCAGACGGTCTGTACAGAAAAGGTATTTCTGGAAGTTATGTTTGTGTAAATAATTCTTTGGTTGATGGTAATCAACGTAAAATTGTCAGTCTTGCTGTCAAATAGCGATTAAAATATTTATTCATAATTTAAACATTAACAACTTTCAATGAGATCATTATGTCACTATTGTTTCGATAATTATCCTTCCTGTACAATCAACTTAAATGTTCATGGCTTACTTAACATCATTGTGCGCATTGCGCGCAAGACTTCTTGGATGAATTTTGGGAGAAAAATGTCAAATGTACACCACGACTCCTCTCTTCGGTCGCCGTGTTGATGTATATATTTGGCCCTATTTAACGTGATAATACCCGCCGTCAATAATCTTCTATATTATTTCAGAAGCATACATATCTCTTGTGGCTTTCACAAGCAATCGATATTTATGAATGATATCTCTAAAGAAAGATAATTTCACGTAGACGTGATGAATTACACTTTGAATTTAAAAAATATGAAGGATTTGTTTAAAAATACATCTAAATATATTCATGACAAATGCAACCCGCAGCACTCTGTCAGCTATAGCGTTAAATAACTCCTTATACCGAAGCGTTTTAAGACCTTAAGTCCAGCGGCTTCAAAGAAACGATCCTCAAACTGTAATTAATTGTATTAGATATTTTTGGTCATGCGATTAAATTTTTGCTGGTTCGGCACTTATCGATATGACCAATGCCACCCACATTTCAACTCTTGGTGATGGTCATATTTGTGACATCACGCTTAGAATGCTTGGTTTCCTCAATCTTATACTATTTATGCTTTCTGTGTACATCGTGATTTGCGCAGACTGGCGAGGATTAATTGCATAATTATTAATTCAACTTTCGCTCCCGCAGCAAGAACTAAATGTACTATTAATAGTTGCTTGATACCAATAATTTTTTCTTATGCATGTAGCGAAGACATCCATTTAACTTTTTGACAAAGTCTACAAGGGCTGTGCCTAATTGTGGAGGAATGTGGGTGTTCAGTAAAGAAAGAAGACGTGTCTTGTTAGGTTTGGTATGTGTTTTACCTGTATCAGTATTTTCGTTATTAGCAGTGATTTGGTGAAACTTTCAAGTCAGTGTTCAGTCACGTAGTTTTCTCAAGAGTAAAATTCTTTTTTAATACTTTTGTGACTATAAAATGCAAAAAGCTAACTCAAAGAATACTGAATAATTAATTCAAATATTTTTAAGAAATTGTGAATTTGTCCAAGAAATTTCTCGATAATACCGAATAAATATTTAGGGGAAATTTGTTTTCCACATTAATTGCATTATTTTTTGTCTTCGTACAATGAAAATTACCTTTACACATTTTTAAACGAATAAATACGTTTCGTTAACAACTTTCCTTCTTAGAATGGAAATATTAGGATAGGGAAGAGGGTGGGGCTTGACATGCGATTGTTGTCGCACGGGTGCGTGGAGGTTGTAGGTGAAAACTTGTGCTATGGCACAACACAAAGAACAAACATTTTAAATGAACTAAAGTAAAATAGCTTGAAATAAATGAATAACAAAAATTAAAACGCGCTAGCCTACAATACTACGCGAATTAATTTAAAACAGCAACAAGATTAAAAATTATAGAAAGAATAGCGAAAGTCATTCGAAAACTGCCAACGATCACAATCCAGATGCTTGATATTGTAAATGCTGGTATCTGAAAGTCTGTACACCAATGCCCAGCAGTAAACTCATACTGTAAATGAAACGTTTGGTATTAAACTTAAAGTGTCGGTTCGCATAGATATTCAATACGTAAACAACGATTGAGGATCATTCTCACGTACAGAAGTGAAGTCTAAGACTAATGAATTGTTTATAATAATAACAAATTATATTTATTACTCAAAGGTGAAAATATTAGTTTTATTATTTTGGGGCTAGGAAATGATTTTCTTGAGGTACGTAAGAGCTCAGAAAATAATCCAATACTCTTTAGTACACAAATATTTTTTCAATTTTCGCACTCGAGCAAACTGACGCCCTGCCCCTCCAAAACCCTTGTATTCCTCATGAAAAATCCGGGAAAGTTAAATAATATTGCAAAGAGTAGGGGGTTTAGGGGTTTAATTCTGTATTTTCAGATGGAATACTTGACTTGGCTTTCTTAAGAGTAAAAACCTTTTCGAATATTTTTTTGACTATCAAGGAAAGTGAAAAGCTGTCAAGGGACTTCAAATGTTTTTAAGGAAGTATGAATTGTTCGAAGAACATATCTCTATTATACTGAATAAACCTTTACTGAAAATTTATATCCAATGTCAATTGCATTGTTTTTATTTTGTTTGATATTGTGTAAGTATGAAGTTAAATGTATACATTTTTAACAAATAAACACGTTTAATTAACAACTTTCCTTATTAATGGAAAGGGTAGGGAAATGGATAAGGGACTAACATGCGAGAGTTCTCGCACGGGTACGCTCGTTACTAACTTTAAAATGTCAATCTGCATGTAATATAATATATGTATTTGAATCGTCCATTCACGAAACCTGTTATCTGCATCTTGGGCGACACCGAGGACCGAGGATGAATCTCACTTTGCACAACAACGATTTTATTGTCCAAAAAATCCCCAAGTCGTTTGTTAAAATCTGTATTATCTCTCTATAACAGTTTATTTTATATTTAAAAATGAAGTTTATACTTTCGAGTTATTAGAGTTGTAAAGCTATTGTATTTACGAGTGTAAAGCAATTAAAACGTGTTTTTCTGGTTGACTTTTATCTTGCAAACGTATCCACCTGACAAACCTGCTTCAAAACTTTTCCAAACCTTCTAAATTAATATGTTCACAATAACAAATACCGAGATAAAGCTTATATCGTCTTGCACGTTAATCTCTAGTAAAATGACCGGCAGATTTCTTTTTTGCCAGTTTTCTCAAAAATGTTAGAGAGGCTTTTCGATACGCGAATGGACTCTCTTCTCAAGAAAAACGTAGCGTTTTCAGACCCCCAACTCGGTTTTGTGAATTCAAAATCTTCGGAAACTGCCATTTTTTTCTTTTCTTAAAGATGTTACTTCATCAATGGACCAAAATGAATCACCCATTGGAATATATTTAATCTTTTCCCAAAGCTTTTGATGTCATTGACCATACATCCTGCTCTCAAAAGTACCTTCATATGGAATTCGTGAGATTGAATTCTCGGCTATCCGGGAGTCGCCGCGTCGTTGGCTGGGGTGCCGACGTTTCACCTGACATGTCGCAGGCTTCCTCACTGCCCTGAGCGTCTCCCGGATAGCCGAGAATTCATGGATTCGAGCCGCGGAAGCTTACGTATAAATTCGTGAGATTGCCCTAGATGGATAACCTCGCATCTTAAGCATTGATCTCAAATAGTAAAAATATCTAGCTTGCACGAGAGTGGGACTCAAATACAGATATTATATTACATGCAGATTGATATTTTAATATTTTATTCTCTTTTATATATGGAGGGCAATGTACTGATATAATATATTAAATATATCTTATCATCATATGGTGCCAGACTAAATTTTTAATTAATTTAATGTAGATTTTAATTAATTTATTCAAGATAATTTGTAATTTACTTATATTTTCAATTCTCTGCCAATTGAGCATGGGTTTCCATCTTAATTCTATCAGCCTTCATGCAGCTCGTTGCGTGTATTTTGCAAATGAACATTCACGCCTGAGATATGGCACAATATTCTGGGGAAGATCATACTGTAGTGCCCAGACCTTCAGATTGCAACAGAAAATTATTCGAACAATGAAAAAATGTCATCCATGTGATTCCTACGCGCCTCTCTTCATTGAGCTTCATTCAAACCTTACCATCGCCGTGCCTATATATTTACGAACCTGTAATTTTTTTCAAAACTGACTTACTTAACGGTGGGAGCATATTTTAATGCAATACTATTATTTATAATTACAACACACGGCGTAGTAATCACATTCATCAAGTGTCAATATCAACGGCTCACTTCAAGAAATCCAGCCATAATACAACGCATTACCAGAAGGCATTAAACAATTTAATTCGGTACACAAATTTATTTAAAAGTAAAATATTTTATGCTGCACACATTACTATTTTTATACAATTAGAGTCTATACTGAACATCAAAAAGAAAAATAATAACATTTATTCTAACATAACAATGATAAATAATGCTTTGTTTGTATTGTATAATTTTAAAAAAAGACTTAATGAGTCTGTAACGAGCAATGTACTTCAGCTTTCAAGTCAATGACCCTCTCCTCGATCAGGTTTTGTCCAGTTTCGGGGATTCATTTAGCAAATTCAAGATGGCCCCTTGTTATGCTTGTGGACACAAAATCAGCTTCACTACTCGCACGTTTTGTTGAACTCTCCTTTGGCTTGTATTGGTTGTAGTGATAGCTGGGGAGCTGAGGGAGCTGAGGTTAACATCCTATTTTGTTAGCAATACAGAGAAATTAAATCAAGTGTTCGTTTGGCAATGCAAATACGTTTTCTATAACTCGGTAACGAAAATATAGTTTCTACAAATGTTGCTAATCTCAAATTTATAAAATGTTATTATTATTATTTTAACTTTTATTCAATGTTCAATGATTTATAGTTCAAATATTGGAAAGAGGTTTTGGAACTCAAGAAAACGTATGCAGTTGATTTTCTCCCCCATACGTCACATACAGTTTTTACAGTTTTTTAGTAATAAATACAATTTTACAATTGGGTAAAAGCAATTAGAAATTATTGTTTTGTTACTCATTTTAATGAATTTTTCAAATTCTGTCCTGTAAAAAAACTTACTGTTAACTTACCATCATGTGAGTGACTGTCGTAACATCAAGTCGGCATTTTCAGGAATCCTTTGGAAGAATACCTGAAGAATAGAAAACCGACGTTTTCATATTTGTGTTGCCACCTAATGCTTATTCATAGCGCACTAGTACACTTCACTGTATATCTTATTATTTTAAAATTCGTAACATTTTTGTAACAATATTTTGTTTCCAAGGTTTCTGGACGGAATTTCTTCTTACACGGAACACTGGTTTCGTTGCAACTTCTTTGCGAGTGTTGACGTCCTGGTGTATCGTTTATTTCTGCAGGATAAACATGTATTATCTCAGCCTCTGTAGCTACAACTCCAACGTTATTTGCAGTTTTCCTTGACATTCATTATAAATAAACTAAGATTCTACCTAAAAGCAAGAACGATGATAGCTCACACTTCAACGTCACAATGTAAATAAATAATCGAATTGTTGATTCTAACCACCAAAGCAGTCTGTTGATTGCAATATAATTTAGTGAAAGTCAGCGCTAACGAAACAAACAATATAGAAAGAAAAATGTAAAACACTGTCTTTGAACCCCCCAATGTTAAAGTTCTGAAATTGATATTAGCAGATTTTGCATGTGGGTTGCTCCGTGTGCTCATGATGCGTCTGTGATTTATCTGCTTTTGCAATTGGACTTCTCTTAACAGGTTTCTAAAGTGTAGTCATGGCAAGGATGGCAGATTTTGCTGGCTAGTGGACGAGACTTTCTCATCGAGGTTTGTGTGATTAAAGTGGGTTTTACTGATAATTACGTATCGTTGTAGAGGGCGCTGAGAACTTTTTAATGAGCACTTGAATGAATGAATGAATGGAGAATAACTTGATTTTTTGAATTGTCGTTTACCAGGTTTGAAAGTGGGTTACACGTTTCTTTTGATTATGATCATTGAAATAACACGTATGGCCGATGAATCCACAAGAATATTGTACATTTATTATCATATATGTTTTTATATAATCTTCATACTAAAATGTATGACCAAAAGTCGCATATTGATTGTTATAAAACGGATCTAATTAATTTTAATCTTGACATAGATTACATTTTTTTAGTTTATTTAATCTCCTTCGATGATTTTTTTTACTTTCTTACTACCGCTAACGCGGAACAGAGAAAGTTGTGTAAAACTGAGCAAAGAACTGCGAATTTTCGGCAGAAAATCACTTATTATAGTGTCCTGGCAACGAAACATTGGATAAATCGAGATGCTAAATGTAGAAAAAAAATCTTCTAAAACAGGATGTACCCAGAATCGATGTTTTGTGACGGAAAAAGTCTGTCTGTCCGTGTGTGAAAAACGCTAGCGGGTAGCTGAACAGTTGTTCAGCCGATTTTCTCCAAAATCGATTTTCTCCGATCGATCTAATGACGCGACCTATTGAATTTGAAATTTATATTTTAATTTTCATGAAGCCTCTGGAATTTTCAAAATTTTCAAAAATATGGGTCAATTGTTTTTAGTTAAATATTGTTGTTGGATAGTGTGAAGGACGTTTAAGAGAGTGATGCAGGCCTCATGTTTATTAAAATGCCTGATTTTACGAATATTTAAAAAAAATAAAAAAGGTTCAGTGTCTATAACGACAATTGTAAAGATACAATTTTTTAAAACAAAGTTTGTGTGTATAAAAAGCAGATCTTTCAATCAGGTCATGTTGGTTTTTTTGAAAATATGAGTAATTTTTGTGCACTTAGGCTACAAAAAAATTCGCCAGCTCTAAAATTGCTGTGCTTCATGAACGTAATTTGATGTGTTTCGAGGCAGTTGGATGGTACGTAAGTAACAATGTGCATATTATTTCATGTTTCATTGTTCGTTTCTTACGTTGGAGCTTTTTTATACGTTTAAAAATGAATATTTTAGAAATTCTTTAAAACCTATTTGAAATACATGAAATGGAAATTACTAGTCATCATGGACAATCAGATTGGAAGTCAAAAATGGCATTCCGTGCAATTTTTGTGAATTACGTCTCATTTTTCTGATTGATTTAGCTGAATAAAAAAAAGTGTATAATAATCACATTTGTGAGGATATTTTCATTAAAATATTTAGTTTTCACACCAAATGTTCTACAAATTTTATTGAGTTTTACAAAAAGATGATTGACATGTGTTAATTTGGAGAAAAACTGCGGTGTAAAAAGTATTACATAACCATTACTGAGGAGCGAGAAGGTTTTGGCACCACCAGTTTGATGATAAGTATTTTAATGTTTCTCCACATAAAATTACTGTTTTTCTCGTAATCTCTCTGTATTTTTTATTTCCAAACTTTTATTATAAGGCTGTAACTGATATATGAAAAAATATTCAGTTGCTTTTTAAAATTATTATGCTATACTTTTTCTCATTCTTTCTCATTTCTTCTTTCTCATTCTCATTTCTCATTCTACACCTTAAAAATACTTTTTATTTTTAGTGACTTGCGATATTGTAGAATCATTTTTATTACAATCTATATTCAAAAAAGTTATATTAAATGTTTCAGCTCTCGATAAACATTTCATAAATTCATTATATTCATAATACATTCAATATCAAAGAAAATAAATCATCTATCTAAATTCAGTACATATTGACGGCACTGAAACACCTTTCAATCTTTTGATATCATTCCAAAAGTCTTCTTTTTCATAGTACGTTCATTAATTTCACCATCATACATATCAACATTAAAAAGAAATGATTTGCTTGAATTAAAATTTGGGATCGTATGTATCGATTGCTGAGAAGACCAATTTCTTCAAAGTTTTGGATATCCACTAAATTAAGGCTACGATAAGCAATCCTATAATACATGTTATCAAAAAGTTGAAAGCAAAAAACTGAAATGTGAACCAGGACTTAGGGATGAAATAAGCGAAGAAGCAGAGAAGTAGCACTGTTAAAATATTTCATTCTAAAAACAAGGGATTTTAATAAAAAAAAGGGCATTACATTGGTCCCCACGAGAAGGCACCCACAAAAGCGAATACATTGCAAATTGAATGTCTTCTTTGGAGAAAAGAAAAGCCGAAGAGAAAACTCTTTGATCACCAAAAGTGGCAAAAAACATTCGATAGAGTGGAGGAAAAGCTATCTGGAATCTAATGAAACAGGATCCAACTGGTGACACTCGTGGCTAACGAGAAAGAGATGTAAAGGACACCGATGCAAAGTGATTCACGTGGGAAAACAATACTCTAGAATTGTAGATCAATGAAACGATGGGTTATTAGAGTTCAAATGAATCAAATTTCTTAGTCAATTTGAAACACTTAGTTTTATGCAGAAAGCAATATTTTTTCAAATAACAGAGATGAAATACGACTCTCCTACAAAGAATTACGTTGAACTGTACATAAAGCCCTCTAGACATTTTCAAATTATTCTCAAAAACGGCTTCAAACTTTTTCTTTCAATTTCTTGCAAGAACAGAATACATACATATAAAATTGGCATATGTCCGATTTTCACGATTAACGGTAAACGCTGTTGTATTTCTGAATTAAAGTGCTTCAAATGCAAAGTGAAGATATGTGAAGTTTTTCGAAAACTCAAACATTTTCTGTGAAAAAGAGCTTTAAATTTCAAATTTACAGTACTTTGTACTTGTAGCACTTAAACGCCATTTTTCATAAAAAGGCCCCAAATTTTTCAAAGAAAGTTGCCATTTAGTTCGAGATTTCACGGTTATTTAATGTTCTTAAAATAATATTTCCAATCTCTTAGGATACCAAAAAATGGAGAACATTTAAAAACAAATGAACTTAGATCGACAATAGATGACAACTGGCAAGAAAATATGGCAAGTCCGAATAACTTAATAAGAATAAAGGAAATAGAAAACTAATAGGAAAATTCTGTGCCATTTGTGGCATAACTAGTTGCATTTAGTATTTGCGCCTATGCAAACGTGCTATGTGCATATTAGCAAAAAAGCGTAAAAGCTTAGCACTACTAAAATTTAACTATATCATCAAAACCTGAAAATACTTGATACGGCGATTATAGTTTTGAAATTTTAATAAGATCAGTTCATAATCAAAAGTTGTTGGGAACTTTTGAACGTGAGTACAACATTATCAGATACTACGAGTGGTGGGTCTAATGCCAGATACTGAAAGAAGGTATTTGAACAAAGCTGGGCATGAAAGAAATGAAGTATGAAAGAAATGTTCAACACATTAAACTATTTTTAAAACAGTTCACAGCATTGGCGGCGCTGCATTTTACTGGTACTACGTATATTACTCCGTATATTCGTCTATATACGAGAAAGTAAAAGTGGATGGCTGCAATGAACACTTGAGCCGTTGCGAGCAAAGGTGGTGTAAGTCAAATTTTGAAAGACTTTACTTAGATGTGCTGATATGATGTTTTAACATAGTTCCATCACGGGCTAAAATGGTGTGAGTCACACTTCAATATTGCATCCCCAGAAACAGACACAATGCAGAAGTAGCCGACAAGTTGCCCATAGCGCTGCATGCAATTGTGATGTAAGTGACAGGTGGTACGAAACCAACAGCTTCCAAAAATAACTTCTTTTTACTTTCACGTATACGTACGTATATACGTAGTATAGGGAAAGGTTGCGTAGGCTTCCGCGGCCGGGGTTTATATTATCTAGGCTAACCGGGGCGAGCCGTGTCACTGACATGGTGGCTAACGTTTCGGCTAGCATATTGTGCCCTTCTTCAGAGCGTTCTGCATTTAGTACGCAGTACGCTCTGAAGAAGGCCACAATACGCTGGCCAAAACGTTAGCCACCATGTCAGAGACGCGACTCGACCCGGATAGCCTAGACAATGTAGTATAGCGAAAGTTGTGTAATGCTGCGGAAAATTGATTTCGAGATTTCAACGAAAATACAGGTTTGGGGTGCGCAGATACCGAAAAGGTGTTGTTTTTTTTCTTCAAAAGTCCGTCTGTCTGTACGTTTGTCCGTCTGTCTATCCGTCTGCCTGTTAGTCTGTCTGCCGTCTGTCCACCTGTGAACACATCTAGCGGCCTCATGCGTAGGAGTTTTTTCGAAATTGAAGAATCCCTTGTCCATCTGGCTCGAGTCCAAGTTTTAAGATTTTGATAAACATTCTTTAAAATTTGGGGGTATTTTACATGAAACTACCCGGACTGTGTTCAAATTTTCTGAAGAACGGCTAATTTTTTTTTCTTTATATGTCTACTAAGAACAGAGTAAAATACACTTATAAAGGTAGCATAGGTCCGAATTTCACGGTTATGATTTACATTATATCAAATATCAAAAAATTGTATAAATACATTGTGTACATTGTTGTTTTTTTTTGTTTTGCATTAACTTTATTCTATTTTCTAGTTTTTCCATCACATTACGATCACAGAGGAAAATATTGCATGCTAATTATTTGAAAGTAAGTGTAAGTTTTCAAGAACAGTCAGTGCAAAAGTGGTGTAAGACAACAAAATTGTTAATTACTTAATAAATAAGCAATGTTTAAGTCCAAAATATTTATAGCAAGTAAAAATATTATTTCCTTAACACGTTCATAATATTTTAGGGCACTTATTTCTAAGCATTGCAGTTTTACAGCGTTTTTCGCTTACACGTAATTTTTCGGAAAGTATATTATTTTACTTCCACAACTATTCGACATACACAACGGCTCAATTTTCAATTCACGTCTTCCCCTTCTCGCATGCGTCAGGGAAATATAATGAAGCTAGACTCTACATAGCTGATCAAAATCACATATAGGATCAAATTGTTTATACAGTTTGTTTGAAGATTGTTTGTAAAGTTCAACGTTTATAACAGTGATTGAGGTACTGTTTCTTATTATATTAATATCATAAGTCGAGTAGGATACATTTGTGTCAGAGTCCAGCACTAAACCGAGAAAAACTCATTACTGGACGATGAGAATAACCGAATGGAGCTACAACAGGACGTAATGAAAGGTTATCGATGATCTTTAATAGGGTTCGTAGAAGACGACAAAAGCTTGCGGGGGGCACCATTACTGAGGTTGGGGAAAAACATAAAGAGGAACATATAATTCTCTAACTAAATGAACATTTGTAATGTGTTTTGCACTTACGTAATCCATTACCACTGGCGGTCACACTTTTTAGAATCACCATATTCATAATATTTTAATCCATATTGCTACCGAGAGAAATAGATATAACGCAACCCGTCGGTCCCACACAAATATTGCAAAATCTAAACAATTGGAAACCCTCAGCAAAGTTATATTTCCCAAAAACATTGCAAATGTTAAATGTCAAAGACGTTGAAGTTTTAGAATATCACTAACAAATTTGAAGTTGCTAGACGGTTTAGTTTCTTCCATTACTTCTTCTTCATCACCTTTTTTGAGAAGGTTTTTTTTGGCTCATGATTTCCTGAAGATAATCTCAGTGAGATTATTATCATGCGAGTTGCAAAGATTATGAATTATATTTTCCTTTTCTATTTATATGGTAAAGGCACTCAAATTTATCTTTATTACACGTATCTTTATTACATTACTTGACAGTGGTGTTAATCTATTATTCTGCATTCAAATTCCAAGTTGACTTGCGTTGGTAGGCTTCCGCGACCGGAGTCATGTATACTCAGTATACCTCTGAAGAAGGCCAGTGGAAGATGGCGGAAACAGCCCAATTGACCGAGACGCGGCTCATCCCGGATAGCAAAGGATGTGTATCAAAATTGACTTTTTTTAAGAAAGCGATGCTTTGAACTTCGGTATCTGTCGAGTTGGGTTTTGAAATAACGCTGGGGATGAAACTGAGATGTGCTCGCTTTTGAGAAAAAGAACAACCAAATGATGCACTCGCGAATACTGAAGTCGGAAATGATAACAACGGCAGAATTTACGAATCGGGAATGTTCAAACATTGCGAATGGCAAATTCGAGAAAGTTGATACATTGCTGAACATTTAAGATAGCAAATGCAGATGCACGATGCACGACGCAGATGTTGATGCTGCAACTATACTACATATTCTCTGAAAACAAACTACCACGGCGCCACCTGGAAATGTCCCGGAGAACTGCTAGTAGAAATGCTCGGAGCGGTACCGTTGTCGCGGGGAGGAGGGGAGGGGAGGGGAGGGGCGGTGCGGTTTTAGAGGGGGAGGGGCGACGCTGTGCGTGCGGCGCCGCCGACTCTGTCGCTTCTCTCGGGCTTCCCGGGATCAAAAGTTGGCTCGCTTTATTACCGCGAGTGATACCCGCGTTTTAATGTGCATCGTAAACAGAGGCGGTCCGCTCTCCGCGCCGGCCCCCACCCGCCCATAGCCCCCACCCCGACCTCGCACTCGGTTCCCTCACTCGTCCAACCGCGCCTCCCTTCCCCCCCCCACCTCCAGTTCGCCCCCGCACCCTTCCCCTCCATGTGCAGGTCCCTCCCCCCGTGCCATCGTGCCTTTCATCTCCGCGTTTGCCCCAGCTCAGACTTCTTGTGACTCTGTCCGATCTCCACTTCCGCCCTTGGTCTGCCCCTCCTCCGCCTCTGCCCTCCCCACACCATCATCTTTCCCCATACTTCCCCCACCATTCTCCGCCGCCGCCCGTGACCCTGCGCTAACGTTACCCGTCTGCCGGCTTCTGGTCCGCTGGCGCCGCCAAACCCTTAAGCCGCCGCGCCATATTGTTCGCGGAGTTCTTTGGGGCGGTGGCCGGTCGCGGACTCCTTTCTGGAAACCCGGCGCCCGAGGCATCCGCGCCGGCGCACGCCGCCGCCTCCACCGCCCCGAGCCTCCGCCGCCGCCTCCCGTCGCCGCCACCCCACCGCGCCGCCCCACCACCACTGCCGCTGCCATCACCACCATCGCAGCCACCGCCGCCGCCGCCGCCCTTCCCCCAGCCCCACCTGCTGCTCTCGCTCTCTTGCCAGCCTCCTCGCCCTTTTCCTGGTCGGCGTGCGTTTTTCCTCGGAATCGGAATGCCATTTTCCGTGTGCTGTTTGGGGAGGATACAGCCGCGATGGGTTAGACGCAGGATTAAAGCAAGTCCCGAATAGAGGAGATGTCTCATCAAGATGTGAACCATTTTTCCTCTTCCGAAAACTGACTTTTTCCTTTTTTAACTGTTAATACATCTGTGATGCTGATGAAATGCGTGTTGGCACTAGTAATGTGTAGAATATAACTCTTCCTCAACATAAATAAATGTTAGATTTCAAATTTCTTCTCATTTAATCAAATGTTCATTTCATTGTTTATTCGTTTTATATGAAGTAAGTCATAACACAACATTATGTAGTCATCTGTCATTCTATATTTAGAATAGGTGCAATACAAAAATAGTCATAGTATTGTGAAGAATTATTTGTATACACTCGTATGTTAACTGCGCTTTGGGATTTAATACATATCTTACAAACCGTGTAAATATAATACCTTGAACTCCCGTCTCCTTTTTTAAGTTTGAAAGTAAGACATTCGAAGTTGCTGCAAATGAATTTCTACCAGTGCATTTACATACATGTAATTTATTTTTTCAAATTCGAATTATTTCACATTTTTTGTGAAGTTTGAAAAGTAAACGAGAATATTGAACGTTATTTTTAACGTGCTTGACGAGAATAACCCCCACAAGACTACAATTTAGATTCGAGTCGTTTGACACAATGTATTAACTTCATGATGGTCCTGTATTTACAAAGAATATTGAAATTTTTTGTACGGGTGGAATGAAAAACGAAGCAATAGAGAAAAGAGAAGAGGAACATGGCCATACATGGTAAAGAAGAGGTGGTGCTCTGTCTTCATTATTACCCATGAAGTTATTTAGAGTCGAAACAATATAGAAACGCACAATGCAAAAGTGTATACAGAGCGCAGGTATTAATAGATCCTAAAGATATGAACGAGTTATTTCAAACATAAAAGATTAAATTCTATACAGGGTCGGAGACTCAAAACCGTTCGCCAGAAAAACCTCGCATTGTTCAGAATTTTCTACTGCCTTAGCGATATTTTCTATCAAATATGTTCTTGAATTTATCTAAAGTAGCTTCCAAACAATGACAATTGCTTTTAACTTATTAATTGTATTGCGCTATTCTTGAGCTACTAACATTATATACAAGTATATTCCCTTAGCAATATTCATAGATCATCAACGAACAATTCCCCAAACCTTTATTTCTAATTACATGTACTGCGTATACTATTCTTCCGGCTTTAATTGAATACATATTTTACAGAACCAAAAATGTCTTTCTTTTTAGCCTCACGGTTTCGAAATCTGGGACCGGTAATATTACCTTTCCTTTCTCTCTCCCTTCCCTTTGAGCATATTCCTCTACCGTACTACTCTCATCTACTCCATAGCACGTTGGCCCAAACTGTTACGGAACTTCGGACTTGAAAAACGAGACATTCCCCGATATTAAATGTCACTAATGAAAATTGCATATGGAAACAATTGTATTTATTGCCGTTAGAACAATACTGGTGATATTCGTATTAAATAATTTCAATGATTGCATCAAACAATATTTTATATATTTATATTATTTGGAATCAGTTTAATTAGTTTGGTCTTAGCTTCGCAAATCTCCTTACTTAAATTGAACCAATTTGCAAGTTATATCACTATAACAGAGATGAAAAGTGGAAAGAAATTCCATTACAACAGATGTGTACATCAAACTGCATAGAACGATAAAATTTGAACAGCATTGAACGCAAGATACAACGCAATTCCTTTATATCACGTACAAATTGGCTGATAAAAACTGCTATTACTATAAAATGGTTCACAGGAAACAAATTTGCTTACCTATGTCTCACAAATTATTAATGATTATTATTAAACATTTGTGATATTTGAAAAACTTCCCTTTTATTATATAAATATAATTCACGGAAATAAAGCCAAGATGTTAATAACAATTTCAGATTCAAACACTGATTTATTAACTTTTGATCGTGACGCAATTGTCAAGAAAGAACTATGTTTCGTTTTTTGACTTCAAAGTTTTGTTCTCGCTCTTGATATCATCTATCTTCCTTCTCTCGTCTCTGTATCTCTCCCTACTTTGTTCTTTCCTTTCTTTTTACTTATATCACTCTTCTCCCTGACCCCTTCGTCTTTCTTCCTTTTTCGTCTCCCTCCCCCTGTGTTCACCTTCGCTTGTTTTTCTCTTATCACTTCGCACTACGTAATGTACCACCCGCCTTGACCACACTGGCCCGCACCGACCCAACCCTCCCTTCCTCGCTAGCTAAACTACATCAAAATTCCACAGTTTCAGAAACGCTCAAACCCCATTTTCTCAAAAATTACTCTAAATGTTTTCTTTAAGCATTTCGAATCGATAGTGCTAATTGCAATCTTTAATATGACGGAAAGTTTATTTCAGTGTACTTTTTTGTTTGTTTTTTTTTTCAAAAATTACCAAATGTATTTTTTAAAGATCCCTCAAACCTTTGGTATGCGCATTTACAGCAATTTGTAAACACTATTGTATTTGTTGCTTAAAATACTTGAAATGACTTCAGAATAAGGTTTTTGTAAATCTCAAAACTTTTCTGTGATAAAGTGGTTCAATTTTCGAATTTACAATAGCGCTTAAACGTCAGATTTTAAAAAATGGCACATTTTTTGCAATCACAGAAAATTGCTATTTAGGACGAGATTTTACTGTTCTGAAGTAATCTTAAATTAACATTTACGGTCTACAATTAGGAAATTGAAAAATTAATAAAATGTCAAAATATGTACTTTGGGCGGTGATAGATGGCAGCTGGCATGAGTATGTGGCAAATCTGAGTAGCTAGCCAAGAGCAAAGGAAATAGAAAACTAATCCGGGAAATTCTGTACCATTCTGAAGCACTACTAGTTTGTTATTGATTCCCAATGGCTGACACATTTAATTGTTGACTAAGTATTTGCAAGTACGTACTAGCTTTCACAAAGTGGGAGAGGGTTCGTAAAAAACAAATATTACCCACTTATGTTGTTACACTCTCTTTTAAAAATGAAATTCTATTTGATTAGTGATTCCGGGAGCGTCAACTGCAAAGGTCGTTAGCACCTTAAGTGTAGTGTGTTTTGTTTCCTTCAGAGGTTGTGCTTATCTTCCCCTGCTAGATGGTGAGATGCGGTCGACCTACCAACGGGTAGCGGGGTTTTCCTCAACCAGATATCTCCTACTGAAGCAACGCCCCAGCCGGGACAAGCTCCAAGATCCCGACAGGTCTAAACTGTATGCTATTATTGTCCATGTTAGTGTAATTGTGTTTTGTGTATTATTGTTAGTGTAAGGGGAGGGGGAATGACAAGGAAGAGTAGGGAAAGATCGCGCACGGTCCGTGACCTCTTTGTTAGGGTACTGCTCCGGCATTTGCCTGGTATTGATTGTAAAAACCACAGAAAATTACCAATCAGAACAGCTGGCCGCTAGAATTCTCCTCCAGGCAGCGACTGAATTCAACCTAGTTGTCTATCTGGGGGCCGAAACTCCTTCCACCGTCGAGACTCGAGCCAAGGACCTCCCTGTCAGAGGCACTGCTGTAATATCAGGTGATGCCCTGAGTCATCTCCCCATGTTTGGTTTACAATCATGAGAATGCAATATTGTATGAGCAAATTGAATAATAAATGTACTGAATTATTGATTTCTTTTGTGTTTTTTTTTCATTTCTCATGCCATATTTGGATTACTTCTCTGCTTAAGTTACATTATCGATAAGATTCATTGAACATGAAATATAAATGAGATATTTCTTAGAATTTTTATTAAACAACGACCCAATAATATTGAAAAAAATAAAATGATTGAAGCAATTATTTTTCACTGCCTGTGGTTTTGAGGGGCGGACAAATCATGTAGTTCCTTTCCAGACCGCTTGATGCGCTGCGAGCGACCTTTTTCCCCACCGAATATAACTAAAGATCCCATTAGGTGCTCTCCTGTAACACCTCGCACCATCCCTCTGCCTCCACGGCCGCGCCGCTCGCCGCTCGCACCTCAGCCCCTCTCCAGGGGTGTCGCCCCCCCCCCTGCCACATCACGCCACTCCGCGATACTACTCGTTCCGCTGGCAAGTGGCCTTCGATTAGTCGCCTGACGACCGTCTCGCCGCGGGGGTCCTGGTAATGGGCACGCAACCCCACGCCCCCTCCCCCTCCCCCGCTGCCAGCCAGTGTCGGTGCCGGCGCCCCAGCAGGCGATGCCGCTCTTTTACTTTTTAAAGAGGCTGACCGAAAAGTGGTGGCAACCAAAACGACACGGATGAATCCGTTACTCAGTAATTTGGACTTCTATAATGACTGAATTTTTTTCATATACTCCAGCGGATCACAATGAAAGTTACGTAGTAGTGAGGGAGCAAGTGCTGATTTTTCGTAAAAAAAACCATTTTCTGGACTTCGATAACAGGAGAAAGCGTTTCTGTTACAAAGATTTGTGGTACTACTTTTTCCTATACACAGTACAGTCTACATTCACGTTTTGTTGGAATTTGAAATCGAAACTTTATTTTTTTAATGTCAATCTGTGTACAACTCTTATTTTATAAACAGTAACAAGGATTTTCACAATATTTCCGATCAACCTGGTTTATCGTATCTCCTCGAATGTAAAAAAGATATGTTTATTTTTTGGGTACTTTACATCAAGCCCCTAGGATAATTTGAAAATGACACCATTTTTTACGAGAAATGTTTTGATCGAATAGAGGAGTGTACGCTTATAATATTTTTTCAGTAAAACCTCTAAAGGTTTGAAACTTACAAAAGTTCAACTTCCTTTCTAATGCATAGGGAGGGCTCGTCTCCTTAGTGGTGCAAAGGATAAGATGACTGCTGCGGAGCCTTTGCGCATAAATTTGAAACAGCTCGTGGAAATAATTTTTCGAGTAGGCCATACTTCAGTGGATTCACTTGTTTTAGAAAACACACAGTTTCCTCCATCACAAACCATACAAATAAGTATGAGTTCGAAAGAATGGACATTCTGCAACTCCAAATCAATCAAGATTGAAAAATATTTTAATTTTTTTCGTGTTTCACTTGAAGATAAATTTAATTATTAAGGTACACAATATTCTGAACTGATTTGCCAGGTTTTTCTAACGCACAAAAGAGAACATTTGCATCTCTAATTTAACTGATGAGAACTAATAGTAAACTTCTTTATTTGCTGAATATTGTGCGTACATAATCATTTGGAAGCGCTCACTCGACATTGTGACTGATTGTTGTGGCTCAGAGTATAAACTGATGTCACTACAGTGCCTCTGATTTCTTGAGCCACCTCTCCCTGTTTTTGTTTTATAATCTTATCAAAAAAGAGATCTAAAATAATTTCATTTTGCATAAGAACATTTTACGAATCACTGATTAGCTATGTAGTCTTAAAGCTCACTTTCACAACTAGCTGCCATAACATTTATCTATTTTCTAATATTTAGATCGAATGTTGTTTTCATTCATAGATGATTAAATCATCTGTCACTTGGAACGTCATTAAACCTTGTGTCATTTATAGGTTCATACAATAGTGTCGATATCTATATCATAGGTAATGCAATATTTACAGAATCGCACATAACCTTCAACTCTATTCTACCAACTTTAAATTAAAAAAAACATCTTGCTAATCAATATGAGATTCTAGAAAATTCTAAGCCAGCTCAGTGAACAAACTCTTTCTTCATTAATCGATACTACACAATAAACGCTCAGTCGATTCTCTCTCAGATGACGCACCACACTGTTGATAATACCTATTGTGACTCTAAATATGTTAACTTGTATTGAGAGTGTTCACAAACATAATGCTAATCGTATGGCGTTAATACTTATTGATAAACTCGCGGCATTGTGTTTATCCTACCAGATGACTACCACAAAGTATATACGAGTGATTTTCAATCTATTGAACTCGACAACACCCAACCTCCCTACATCAAGCAAATGAAACAGTTAAATGTGTTTAGTTGCTTGGTCTGCAACGAGTATTATCCAACACTAAATGTTCAGGCATAAACTGTTTACAAGTACTTTAAAAATAAATTTGTAAATGCTTTTCTTTGTAAATGCTTTAATATTCTGTAAGATCTGTAAAAGTGATATGCTCAAACATGTTGAACACACGTACATGTTGAAGGCGTCGAGCTTTCAATACTAACTAAAAAGGCGTAAGACATCGCAGAACACGATGTAGATTCGATTGTGAGTCGTGTGCCTGAAGCTCTGATTTATATTTTATAAAGCATAATTGACAATGTTATATTACATTACAATTTTAATTGACAATGTTATATTACATTATATTATACTCGTATTAAATTACATTTTATTATATTGTTGTTATTATTATTGGCGTATAGGCCATTACTGACCCCGCTACACGATTAACGTGTGTAATTCTTCCAGGATCAGCTTTTCAGCTGTATCCTTGGAAATACCACAAGATGAGATACCCATCTACCTGAGTTTTAAAATTTTGATTTATGGCATGTCATAAAATTTGAACATTCTTACTCTTAGAATTGCGTATTAACAAAGTAAAATATTTTAAAAAATTATTTCAATTATTTCATCCGATTTGCCCATTTTTCTTCCAAGAACAGGGTATGATTTGTAACATAACTCACGAACCGTTAAACCTGTATTGAGGGTTATTTTTTGAGAGTATTGTTTGAATTATACTTTAGTGAGAGAACATAAATTTGAAGATTGATAAGGGACTTGAATGTATTTTACACGGATTATAACTAGAAAACTTCAAAAAGTAGCAACAATGTCGGTTAAAAGAGCAATTTATTATTGTTCATATGCATTTTGTGTAATAAGTTTTTATTTAAGCACAAGAACTGACTTCCCGCTTTTAAATTTAAAGTGAATCTCGATACCTTCTAAATAATAAGTTAAGTCAATAATAAGTCGAGTCAAACAAGAGAAAAAGTAACTTTAGAAAAGCAGAATATTTTAATTAGCCTTGGAGCGTGACATATGTTCGCGCGTTTGGAAAAGTCAAATAAATTAAAAAGTAACAAAATTGGAAATAAATGGTTTTAATCATTGAAAATTACATATCTCAATTCACAAGAAACAATCAAAAACCAAAATTTCAACGCTTCACGGGAAAACGTCATTTTGAGGTTGATAAGTACCTTGAAATATTATAAATTAATAACGTGATACCATAAATAACGTGATATCTTAAATAACGTGAACCTTAAATAACGTGTATATTAATACTAACGTTCAACTGCCTATGTACACGACTTTGAATTTCTGAAAGACATAAAAATCTGTATGTGGCCAACACGCGTCTGCCTACCACGAAGTCTTAAGTCTGGCTGCAACCCGTGGCTCCCACGACGCAAAATGAGGCGGTGGTCGAAGGCGAAAATGAGTGGCTGCTGAGAGGAGGGGCGCCCTGTGGGGGAGGCGGAAGGACGCACGAGGCGCCAGGTCGGGTCAGCCCGGGCGGCCCCGAGGGCTCCCCGCTCAACTCGGCGCCGCGCAGGGCTTTTAATTACGAGGGCGGGCGCTCAGAAGAGAAGCCACGCGGCGGAGGGGCGACGTCTAAGTGCCACGAGGCAGCGGTGGAACCTCCCGCCCTGCTCGGGCTATAGAGCCCGCTCATGGTTTTTGAAGGAGCAGCAACAACAACAATAACTTTAATAATACCAATAATAATATAAAAAATATTAATAAAAACAATTATTATTCTAAAAGTAATAATTAGATCCCGGATTCTTAGGTTTTAACAATTACTTTCAAAGTATTAAAGGATTTACTGTTGACTCTGGCGCGTCAACTGCCAAGAATATTAGTCCCGTAACTATAGTGCATGTGTTTTCCAGGAGAGGTGGCGTTGATCTTCCGCAACTGGCTAGCGTGATCCGGCGCCGACCTACCGTCGACTAGCGGGAGTTTTCCCCAACAAGGTATCTCCCACCAGCGGAGCACCACACCAATCGGGACAAACTCAGCTCCAGACCGGTCTTCCAGCATGTGTGATAGTGTAGAGCATGTACGTGTAAGTGAGTATATGTAAGGAATGAGAATAGAAAAAGGAAGAGGAAGGAAAGATCGCGCGCGATCTGTGGCCAGATCGATAAGGAAGTGATTCGGCATTCACCTGGTGTTGTTGGGAAAAAAACACGGAAAACTACCCATCGGACAGATGGGATCAGAGCAACCGGCCTCTAGAATTCTCCTGGAGACACAGACCAAGCTATCTTGCTAGTGTCGAAAGTCCTGTCATCGTCGGGTCTCGAACCTAGAACCTCTCAGTCAGAGTCACTGCAGTGACGTCATTTGATGCCGTGAGCTACATCTCCCGGTAATAATAGTAATTTTATTAATAATTAATACTATAACTGTAATAATTAGACCCCGGATTCTTAGGCTTCAACAACTTCTTTTAAAATATTAAAGGAGAGAATTTATTACTTACGTTTTGTCAATGTATATAAGTTGGAATATATTGATACATTGTTGCGTCATAACGTTGCCTCAACACGAAGTTCGAACTGATATCACCTATCAGTGGAAGGGGAGCATACAATGGGATGAAATTACTTGGAAGTGCGAAAAACTTGTGTGCGGCTTTTATTTTTTTCATTTACTCTGTAGCAAATTACTTTCTAGAATACTGCGCAATATAGGAAAATTTACTTATGTTAGAGGAGAAAATGCTGATTTTTCCACAAGAAAGCATCGGAAGAGATGACTTATCAACTGGTGTCACTGCAGTGCCTCTGATCGGGAGGTTCTAGGTTCGAGTCCCGACGGTAGCAGGATACTCGACACTGTCTTGTCAGCTATAACGCTGAGTCGCTGCCTGTAGAAGAATTATAGTGGTATTTCCGATCAACACAAGGCGAATGCCGAAACAGTACCATAACAAAAGAGCCACGGACAGCGCGCGGACTTTCCTTCCTCTTCCTTATTCTTTTTGCAACCCTTACACACGCTTACACTACTATGCACTACAGTACCACACGTGCCGGGGGACCGGTCGGGAGCTCAGGGCTCGTCCCGAATAGGGTGCAAGTGAAAGATACATGGTTGGGGGCAAACCCCGCTAGCTAAGCTAGTGCTTAAATACTGCCACCATCGGTGGGGGATTCTGCAGTCAGCTGCAATCAGTTGATGCCCTGAGCGACCTCTTCTGGTCGCTTCGTTCGCCTCCTCCGTTCAATGAAGGTGCAGCCCGTGCGGTGAGGGGAGCGATAACCGATAGCAGGTGTCGCGCGTTCAAAGTGGGGGCGGGAAAGGGGCCTCAACGGTGGCACGGCGGGGGCGGTGAAGAGAGACGGCGACGTGTGAGGGACAGCAACAGGTGGCGCGGCTGACGCGATGGCGACGCGGAAATAGAAAGCTGACGACGGCGCGGCGTGCTGAAAGCTGGAATCTCGACGGGCGGTTAATGGGGCGGTTAAAAGCAATGTGCACCCTGGTGTAGATGCTCCTTGCAGGTGTGCATGGACACTCTGTTCAAGGAAGGGCTGTCAGAATAATGCAGTCGCAAATGTTTTTACTTTCTCACCCCTATTGCGTAAGAAAAGGTATTGTTATCGTGTGCCAGAGAAAAGCTAAATTTCGACACAAAAATCTCTTATCGTGAGGCCGTGGTAGCGAAAAAGTTAATAAATATTGTTTCTCTACATAGTTAATTCCTTTAACACGTTGTGTAATCAGAATTCTTATTTTATGGGTTCTTGGTACAGACGAATCGAATGACGGCAAAACGTTTGCCTGTCCGTCCGTCTGTCTATCCGTCCTTCCGTCTATCCGTGTGTCTGTGGTCAACGCTTGCGCTTTATTATCCGTACGATATTCACCAAAATTGATATTCCACAATCAATTTAAAGGATTCTGGTACTCTGCGATTTTTGAACGGATATATTTATTTTTGGGGACACTTTACATAAAGCCTCAATTGCATTTTCAAATTTTTCTCAAAAATATCTTCAATTGTTTTTATTCAACTTTGTTTTCGAATACTGTAAAAGAAGCTTAAAAGAATGGTGCAAGTTTAATTTTCGTTGAAAACCCTGATTTTTCGAAAATTAGAAATTTATAAACAATGAAAGACCATTTGTGCTGTTGTAGTGCTCATCGATTTTTTAATGCATTGGTGACTATTAGCTATACCCCGTGATTACGTCGCACAAACGGAAGAAGTGTAGGAAAGTTATGATCGAGAAGTACTGCAAATGAACTGCAAGGAAAATTGAAAATATTATGAATGACATGAAAAATATTATTTCATGTCATTATTGTCCAAAACTCATGAAATCAGGGAGGTTTAAAAATTCTGAAACAATACAATTACCATTCATTGTGAAAACATATTTAAATATCTTGCTGAAAATGACGTTAAAACATATATTTACCTACCTCTAGTCATGTAAGTTTTAGTGGTCTATTTTTAGATATCCTTTTAACGACCTTAACTTAAAAACGTAATGCATCACTTAAAATTATAATCACTATTTTTTCTGAAAAGGCTCACGTGTGACAGACAATTGCTGGATATTGCGTTTACTCACATACACTTCCTAACCTTTGCATTGAAGAATTAGGTCAATCTTCGAGCTTAAAACTATTCTTGAAGACGAATATATATCTATCTTCGTCTTTGGTCAGTTACACCTCATTGTGCAAGAATACCTTTGTATTGAAGTTCATTTTTGAAGTAATTTAATTAAACAATGGTTGTAGATAAGTGTTTATTCTATTAATTTCACGATTTTATTAAAATATGAAATCTGGTGCTCTCTACATTTCATTTTAAGCAAAAATAACGAAATTTGGTTTAGTGGATAGCTCAAATCGCTCTCTAAACAAGAACCCTTAGAGTTTTAAAAACAAGGAGTATGCCTGAGGTTTCACTTTGTGGAAACAATCGCTTCATTCTAATACATATTCTCGAAAGTTGGACGAATTTTTGCAGTGTAAAAGAACTGGCGGTACGAGACTGAATAACTGGAAGACCACGAACATGTGATTCATTGGTATAAAATTTCTAATGTAGAAAACTATAATTTATACGACGTGCAAATATGATCCCCAATCTACCATAGGCTGAATTAAAAATATGACCTGGAATTGACTGAAGTGTTTTATCGCGAGTGAAAAGTTCTATTAAGTATCTACAAAAGTTGCCTCGAAATCGCAAAGATGCCCTTAATAAGTGCAGTAAGATACACATCACTTTTTCAATCTCTTTTCAGTACTTTTTTCAGGGTCCATGAAAGGTTACAATTTTGTCTTCATTGATCTCAATTACTTAACTTCACAACCAAGATGAGTGCGTGCAACCGCACACAGTGTTTCAAATTTTCGAGACACCTTCCCTCTTCCTCTGAGCCACTTCTACCGTAACTTCCACTCGAAGTTTGCATCTCGAGATCTCTCCAAGAGTGAAAGGGATCATGTCAGAGGGCTCTGAAAAGGCTGAAAGGGGTAGCTGCTAGCCCTCTGATGTAGACTGCCCTGTGATTACTGCGGCCGAGACGGCCACTGACCATTACCCGCTTTGATCAAACTTGGTTCTTGGAAAATAACTCAAAGAAGTCACTTTCTTGAACGAAAAGACAACTTTTTCAGAAATATACTTAATCGTTAATTCCCTGAAATGTAGAGGTTAACAAAAAATTAACAATCAATAACAATAATTAATTAATAGGTTAATATTTCTATTTACATTTATAACAGTCTAATCACTTATTATTGGTCCCTTTGAAGCTGATGATTCCATTTAAGATTGTCCAAATCTGTATGACACAGTATCATGTGGAAACTCTTCGGTGTCTTCTTCCGCATCCCTAACTGATGAAGTCTCAGGTTCATACTCAGGTAGAACTGTTTCAGCATCATTGTTCTCAAGGTTATCAAGAGTTGGCCACTTCCACTGCAGGCATATCTTTGAACAAAACAGTTCATTCTCCATACAACTGGAATTTTTCATGTAGCTTTTCTTGCACTTTCAGAATAATTAGTGCAAGATAGATTCAGGCGGGTGTGGCCTCATAGTTGTGACATATTGTTGCTTGTCTGTTTTCATTTCAGACTTTTGAGGTAGCGGTAAGTTTCTTAATATTCGCCCGAAAGAAATCTAGGAACATTACTATAAGGCCTTCCAAATTCAACAATGAGGTATTAAAACTATATTTCCTAATAGAGCAAAATATGGCAGCTGTTGCGACGCTTTCAAGATTGCCGAAGAGAGAGAAGAAAGGTAGTAAAGCAGCTGCTTGAGGTAACAGTAGTGGACAGGGTTGCAACTCAAGACAGCTTGCATTATTGTCTCAATCAGATAAGTTAATTCCACATGTTTGTGTACTTGTACAGCGAGTTAAAACTGCTAGTGGCTATGACCGTAAATATATTATATAATTTATTATTAATTATCATATTCTGCAATTTGTTACATTATTTCTAGGTTTGTTAGAAAACTTATTTCAACATATAATGGTTTTTTTACAATAAGTTTATAGTTTCTGACTTATGAACAAAAAATTTAAAACGTTTTTCAGGCTTTTTGTCTATATCACAAATCCCAACGAAAGTTTTGTTGACAAACTTCGCATTTCTAAATAACAGCTCAAGAACAAAAGTTGTAAAATATCATCCACCATTTTATTTAGAACTGCTTCTGTTAGCACAATGACTGAACCACATAGCAGTGCTAGACTAGTTAAGGCTAGAACTGTGTCCACAATTAAACAATCGCCTTCCTTAACTTCTTTCCGTTTTGCCTTCGTGCTGTCCTTGCTTTGTGTAGTGACCTGTACTGTATGGTAAGACAAAGATCATTAACTAAGAAAGGAAATTAGCATGGCAGACAGTTGTACTGAACACAGACGTAAAGGTTTCTGGTTATCCATTCCAAAGGAAGCTCAGCTAAGGGAATGATGTGCAAAATTTGGTCATACTTCAGCTATGAATTACTCTTAAACGTTGTGGGTAACGGAAAAAGCTGTAACTAAATTGTAGAAACTTTTATATAGAATATTTTGTTATGGAGTCTTTTTTTACCTAAACTCGACAGTTTTTAAATATAGGCAAGAAACAGGGGAAATGTTATTTTTCATGATTTTTTATTAAAACTGAAATTACAACAAACATGTTTTTTCCAACTTCAGATCCGTAACCAGCATCCCAAAAATCATAAATGAGTCAAAAATCTACATTCCACCACACTTTTTTAAAAGAAAGCCCGTTTGAGCACTTAACAACTGTATTATTATTATTATTATTATTATTATTATTATTATTATTACTATTATTTGTACGTGATCCATTGTAGTCTGCTCTAACATTCTCTTGCTTCAGGGGTTAGGGTTTATCCATCAGATTCGGTGATGATTCTGAAATGATTATTTTATTTTTATTTAATTTACTTTAATTTAATTTTTGTTTTATTTTTGTTTTATTTTAATTTTATTTATTGCCCGTTGAGACCCAACTAGATGGTCACACCGCACTAGGTTTTGGGATCCGAGATACGGCAGGCGCAAACAAGGACATTTCTTGAGTTTCTTGCAAACTTGTCTGTGTTTTGCTTCTTGAGACCGTTTTACTCCCACTTTTTTCTTGAACACTTTGAACCATCTCTTCTGTTGTCGTCCAACTTTAGAACATTTATCACTTAGCTCTCTTAACATCTCGCATATATCATGGGCAGAGGTGGCAGACATAACTACATTGTCTGCCAACACATATTTGTTAACCTCTGTTCATCAATTTTTATGCCCGCTTTTTTAGTGTCGAATCTTCTTTCCTGACACCAAGTCTTATCTCAAATGCCATCCCTTTTTGGCCAGTTCTTACTTTTGCAGTACTGTTTGAATATATTCACTGCAAAATTTGTATGTACTTTTTTGCACACCTTGTTTATATAGTGCATTAAATAGCGCTGAATGTTCTACACAATCAAATTCCTTTTTAAAATCAACAAAGGCTAGATGCCTCATGATCGCGATCATAACAAGCAGTGCGATGAGTCTAGCGGCATCTAGAAGGACGACCGATAAAGACGTGCAATGCCGTGAGAAATTCCATCGTGAAGACAGGTCCGGACGCGCCATGTTATAAAAATAGAAGTACAGTTCTATTAAATACCACTCATGCTCTGAAAATTCTCAGATAAATACCCTCCTGGCTTCGGGAGTCGGGGATTAATAGACAATTTCCAAGCACTCGTATTACTTATGGAAAATATATAGTTCACAAATTATAACATACTTGGATTATCAGGCGCACTTGCAACCTGCAAAACAAATACGCCGCAACACACTTTACTACAGGGCACAATTCGGAAACGATAGCTTCTAGAGACTTAAAATCAGTTTTTGTGTCACTTCGGGCATACTTTATTTCGTTTAATATATTACTTATGGAAAATAACTTAATGTAACTTTTGTAGACTGCCAAATAATTATTTTGATTTTATTTCTTGTTTTGGATTTGGTATCAGTTATAATATGAAGTGTTTCAAATCTTTTTGTGTTGAGTATTCTTTTATGTATTTTTATACAGTATGTACAATGTTAACGAAAAATGTGTTATTTCTAGCCTGATGATGGGGGCAAATTGAGTCTCAAATATCGGATTCTTGAATGTTCAGAAATGGATATATTCTTCTTCAACATTAAGGATTAGATCTGAACACCTGTTCCGTTCTCTTTGACGTTGATAGCAGGAAAGGTTAATAGGTTGGTTAGGGAGTCTGACGTCGTTCATTAATTTTCAATATGGGTAAACTAATTTTGTTTCTGTTTTTCGACACTTTATAAGAGGTTAAATTATTTAGTTCTTGTATATCCACATGATCTTGTGATTTAGTAATGTATCATTTCCCTAGTTTGAACTTTTCTTTTTGATGATATGTTTAACGTCTATTTTTTTTTCATTTATAAGTTTGTATTGAGATAACCAGCGTTTTATAAAATTTTAAATGAGTGTCTCTTGGGTAAATGGATATCAACTGAAATATTTTATTAAAGAATCTATTCGCCAGATGAATGTCCTAACAACGTTTCATTGTTTTTGAAATTTAGAGTTTGATTTTCAGATTCACAAGTGTACGGTGCGGTTAACACCTAAAGAAGATTTAGGGGAACATTTTAGGGAAAATTTGTGTAACGATAACCTTGCAATTCGAGATTCGATTACATAACTCTATAACCCTGAGTCGTATGACGTGACTACATTCAGTTGTACCAGAATTGTGCTTATGAATAAACACATAGTTACGTTTGCTTCTGTGATTCATAACAGTGTTGCTATTCAGTCATCACCCAAACCTACATGAAATAAGTCCGGTCCTTGAGCGTGGTCGTTGGCCCGTTTGTTAAGGTACTGATGCGCCTGGTGTTAAGCGGAGAAAACTACCAATCAGAGCAGCCGACCGCTACAATTCTCCTCCAAACAGCGACTAAACTTACGTATCTAGGAAGTGTCGAAAATCCTGCCCCCGTCGGAACTTCAACCTAGGACCTCACATGATCATAGACGCAACAGTGACATCAGCCACCTCTCCAGGTGAAACTTTGAGGAAGTCTTTGGGCATTATTTGTGTAAACATATTTGAACATCCACCCTGCGTTTTAATATACGAGAGCGAGTCAAATGAAAAGTTTTTTTAAAATATCATTTATTGTACACACGTGGTACAAAACTGGACCACTTTTTGACATAGTCTCCTCCACACTCAATGCACGTCTGCCAGCGCTTCCAAAATGACTGAATTTCTGTAGAAAAATATGTTTGGGAGACGGCGCAACCACTGGGGCCCCGCGTGGCGTATCTCTTCTTCCGAATGGAACTTGTTGCCGCCCATTGCTTCTTTGGTGGCTGAAAGATGTGAAAATTGATCGGGCCAAGATCAGGCGACTAAGGTGGATGTGGGGGCAACAATTTTCATATCTGTTATTGTCGCAAGAGTTGCACGTGCATTGTCGGGTTGCAGCAAAACACCTGCCGAAAGCATTTCACGTCGTTTCGTTTTGATGGCATCGCTGTTTCAATTCTAAGGTCAATTTCGGGGCACCCATCTTGCAGACGCCTTTTGAAATTGAAGCACTTCATGCACAATGTGACGAGGTGAACTAATGTGTATAGCATTTGCAATGTTGTCAAATGTCACTCGGTGGTTGTACATCACGATTACTTCAAAAGCATTCGCCTCTTGAATCACAACGCCTGGCCTGGGCGCAGGGCGTTGGGCACAGATGTCACATCATTTGCGAACTTTCGACACCATTCGTACACTTGCTCCTGTGACAATAAGGTTACCATTTATTCGTCGAAGAATGTCAATAAGTTTCACACCTTCACTTTGCAAAAACTGAACCACAGATCGCTGTTCCTCTCTGGTGCACGTTGCTAGTAGGGCAGCCATTTTTACACTGCTCCTACGCCGGAGTTAGTGTTTCTTCACAACGATGACAACATGGAGATATCTGGCTTACTATTCCTAACATGCCTATCAACTTGCAGGCGCCACATTTGGATTTTTATTGTACTTTAACGGTTTTCAGTTTACTTAACCTCTAATATCCCGGCCTAAAAGGTGGTGGTGCATCAATTATCGTACTTACCTGAGAAAAGTAAGGCAACTGTTTAAAAAAAGCTAAAGTCAATTTTTTTTCTTTACGTTCTTCAATTCTATCATCTTAATAAATAGAATTTTTTATGGACTCAAAGCATGAGAAATAGTTTTTTTATTGCAAAATTGAACACTAGAAATTCCTGAAGAATTATTTTGAATTTAATGAAACTAATAAAATAAACAACATAACCTGAAACACACACACACACACACAATCCTCAAACAAAACTCCAACAGTTCATGCATTACTCTGTAACTAAGTCAGCAGTACCCTCGTACATTATTATGCTCTTTCCATTATTTTACAAATTATGTAAGGACATTTAAATTTATTTCTACCATTACAGGATGTACTTTCTACCAAGAAAATCTCTCTCATTAACATAAGCCTACTTTACATTTAATTTCTGACTACATTTTTTTTCATCACACAGGAATTACTCTGAAATGAAGGGATACAGTATGAAGCTATTCTCACTCTTAAAACAATGATTTATATCCTGATCCTCCATAGAGTTGTTGTTATTATTATTATTATTATTATTATTATTATTATTATTAGTGTATTTATATATATTTTGGTATACTAACGCGAACATGAATGGGAAAATGGAAAAATGCAATTACTTCCAAATATTTCTTACTGTGTGGTTTTCATTGTAAAATTATTATGTCGATTGTTAAGTTGATTATAAATGTGATTTTAAAAAGAATAATTTAGCGCTTCTTAAAGCCAAAATAATTTTAATGATCTTCTGAAATGGTTGAAAAATGTTCTTGTTTCCACAAAGCGTCCTACAGTAGTTATTGACCAATAATATGAATATAATTATTTTTGGTGGTTGATTTCTGTAGCAACGTGTTTCAAGAATTTTTCAAACGAAAAAATGCAGCTTTTTGGCAGTTTAAATGATATTTTAGATAATTGCCCGTTTGAATTAGAAAATTTGTCTATAAACATTTTGTATTAACTCTTGAGACTTGAGGTTGGCACTTCATTTAAGTGAAATTAATATATCTTCATGTATTTTCTCCTTATTGTCCACTACTTTGCAAATACAATTTTCGTAAGTGATATCCCGAGTGGTTTGGAGACAGGAGATAAATTAAAAGTGATATTTAGGGTGATAATTTGGCAAATAAATATATGAATAAGTTCAAGTACAACTATTAATACAGGACATAAGACGAAACATTTACATATTATGTCATTCGGATACAAGTAAATGATAAAACAACTTGTATCCAGTCAAAGTCATATCCAAATAAGCCGAATAATGTATATTATATGTAATCGTAGAACTTGAGAATAATAGTTCTGTAATGTTCGGTATGTATTATCTACAAATAATTAAAACATAGTTGGCAATATGACTAGAAACAAATAATTTAAGACTAATTTAGTGAAACATTATTAAAATTGTAGTAGTTATGTGCTCTGATTGCAAATTCAGCATCTAAAATAAAAACTCGTGTTCGTCCGATAAATCTTATTTTAGGAAAAGAAGGAAAAAATGGATGACATTCGTAAAGAATTAATGACATTCTCACGATATTTGGTATCTAAAAGATATTTGTATAACATTTAATAAATACCTGTATTACTCATTGAGGTCATGAAATGATATAAATGTAAATATAAATGATAAATCACGAAAATTATATAAATGTAGCTATAATAAATTCAATACTAGTTTAAAAGTTTCCTCATGTTTATTAGTTATGTAGTTTTGCAATGATATCATTCATAATGTCACCTATTTCTTCCTCAAGCGGCGAAGCGAAGCCTTCATGGCCTTTGACCTGACCTGTGAACCAGCACACATTGGGTGCTTAAACGAATAAGAAAGAAATTCTCAACCAATTCTAAACGAGCAAACGAAATAGCTTTCAGCACTCTAATTAAGTTACGGTATACGTATGTATTTAGAAATTAATACGTAGTATAGAGAAAGTTGTGTAATGATGCGGGGAAATGGCAGAAATACTCGACTTATGGGGCTCTGATTCATAAAAAAGGGGATACATCTTTTTTCCGATAAGTAGCGAATTACTCTTTCTAATACCTTATGAAGTGAGACTTCCGATACCGATAAACCGTTGCTCAAAACGTCGGTCTCTCTGCCCACCCATCCGTGATCAACTAGCGCTTAAACCATTACTATGATAGTTCCCAAGATAAATATTCCTCGGTGGAACTGGTGCTCAGAGATCTGAGATTTTGAAAAACATTTTTTAAAGTTTCAAGGAACTCTATATGAAGTTTTATAAAATTTTGGAAAACTCATCATTTTCTCAAAAAGCGGCTCTATTTTGTTTTCAAACTTTTTGTACAGAGAGTGCTAAATACACTTAATGATATAAAAGCCATTTTGATGTATTATTTGTTTTTTACGAAAGTTACACAACTGTATTTTTGTTTAAAATTTCTTACGAAATATGCACACTTCCAGCAATTTGTATACATTATTTTATTTCTGTGTAGATGTGCTTCAAATGAATTCGAATGCCGTTTTTCGAAACCTGAAAAAGAGCATCAAATTTCGTATTAATTTCGTAAAAGTCTGAACGACAATTTCTTAAAAACGGCACAAAATTTTGCAAAGAAAATTTCTATATACAACTAAGTTTTACTCTTCTCTAATATTCTTTAAGCCATATTTCAGTTTTACCACTAGGAAACCCAAAAATTGAGACAATTTCAAACAATGAACTTTAGGCGGCGATTGATGGAAGCTGTGAAAAGGAAGTAGCAGCAAAAAGCTAACCCAGACCAATGAAATTAGAAAACTAACTAGTTCGAGAAAGTCTGTCATTCTGTAGCACCGCTAGTTTCAATGCTCTTATAATGTTCAATTGTTAAAAATATTCGTTCTTGGATACCAGTCTGTAGCATGTGGCACACAGTTACGTGTAGGGAACAAATACAATCTGTGCCCGTTTTCTCGAGTTCTGGAAACATTTCCCCATCTTTTAATCGTAAATAGTTGAATGATGAATGATAAGTACCAATAAAGAAAAGTTAGCAACATTTGACAACTAGAGAATTTCGTTAGAGAATTTTGCCCGATATACAGAAAACATATTTGCGTCGGTATACCAATTTCAAATTTTTTTGTACTGATAACCAAACAGTAACCCACACCCCGGCTATTATCTTACGCTTACAAAAAGAGAGCTCAACAAAACGTCCTCATAGTAAAGTTGCATGTATGCTAACATTGGATTTGTGTACTTAATACTTACACTCTTTTTTATTCCCGAAAATGCTGCATGTACAAATTCACAAAGCAAACGTATTTGACTATTGAAAGGAAATTAAATTTTATGTAATCGTAGATTGCACTGCTAGTAAAATTCCAAAACATTTTCTGATACACGACTCGGATTGCTGAACATGTGAATTAGTTCTTCCTTCACAATGGTCATGTAACACTTAAGTATAAAGTCATTTTGAAAACTGCGGAAAATATTTAAAAAAATCACTTGAAATATCTACACTAATGAATTTAAAATAAATTATGTTACCTACTGTTCTTTAAACATCAACGTTTTCAAAGAAGAGCTCTTGCTTTCTTTGTTTTAGGTGAATTGAAATAAAGGGTTTCAGAATTATATATCATTGAAAAAGTCAACTTGAACGTCTCAAGTCAACTTCAAAAACAAGTTGAACTTCTTATATTACTATTTCCTTTTGCACTAATCCAAAATTTAGCATAGTAATAATTACAATTTGACTATACCGTTATATTAAAAATTTAAACAAGTAAGCCAAGCACATGTATTATTTCGCCATTATTTTTTATTAGATGCAAATAACACATTTACATACAAGGTATGGTTTCCTGTTTGAATAAGTAGTGGAGAATGAATTTGTTGACTAGTTGAACTGCTGCTTTTACATACATTACATTATTCATTAAACCTGCATAAGATATCCACCATTAATCATATGCACTGATTACTCAATGCTAATAATATTTCCTACCTTTTTTTAATTTATAACCACCCTAATTTCCGCCGACCTCGACTTGGGTGAATGCATGCTGATTCGTAATACAATTTCCTATAAGATGCCAGAGAAGGTGTCTTTAAAGTTGGTGGATGATGTAGACGAAGGAGGAGTCGATGGCAAAAAGGTCGAAGGTGGAAATAGTTGACGATGTGAAAGAGTAGGTGGTAGAGGCGAAGGAGTATGTGCAAGTTGAGGAGGGAACGGATGTCGAGATACCTTCGATACCTGTAAGATACCGGCCGATTAACTTTCAAAAAAGTACATTTTGATTTTTTCATTGGCCAGTGTTCGTCCATGATTGTCTACACTATACACAATTTTTTCCCACATAGGTTAAAAAATTGTTTTCAAGAAATATTTTCACGCCTTCTCCAAATTTGCTAAATTAGCAAACCACAAACTGAAATCTTGAAAGTTTTAATTTGCATTAATACTTTTATCTCTCGTTTAATCACCCCTCAATCCCATTTGTCCCTTTATCATCCCCGGTGCATACAGAATAATTCTGTTTAAGATCGTATAGTTGGCCCATCCAAAGTGGAAATATTAAATATTTTTATGAGGATCCGTGTGACCAAGCTTGACTATCTAAATGATCTTGGATGTCCGAGTGGCTCTCCGTCGAAGGCGGTAGCGCTTCTGTATTGACCATCTTGTGATCTTATTCAGGGCTGCCTCCAGTGGATGCATAAATTTCCCGGTCTGACTCCTGTGGATGCATAAATTTTCTTCCCGCAGAGGCATTTAAATTTAAATAGTAAGCTTCCGCAGCCCGAGTCATGCAAATTATCTTGGCTCTCCGAGTGACGCTATGTCCAAGGTTGTGATGCCAACGTTTCGACCTCCTTTTCGTGGTCTTTCTCAGGGATAGCCTGTTTCCTCAGGGTGATTTTACTCAGGGCTAGAAGAAGACCCCGACAAAACACGCACCAAGTTCAACCAGGAATTGACACTTAATTCATAATCGTTCTAGTAAATGTTTTGTTTGATTGTGCTACATTAAAAATGCATTAGTATTATACGAGTATTATGCGTGGCAATGGTCAACCAAAGCTACCAGTGTAAGCGTAGGGCACGCAGCTGTCCGCTATGTGGCCTTCGGTGATTTCTGAATGTCAAATGACAGAAAAAGTACCGTATGAAACTGGATGAAATTGGTATTAAGATATTAATACTCTTGTGTGACGTTTAAGATACTTGCTCGTACCGTAATATCACACTCGTGTATGAATTATCCTCACTATATGATCGTTTCATAATGTACTATTTCATACCAAGAAAATAAAAATATCGCTATTCCGTAACTCAGCACAAGATAATTATTTAATGTCAGGCAGCCTCTTCCTCGAAGTCCTGCTGTCGCATGACGTCAAACGTACTGAGAGCAGTGACGCACTGCGTATGCGAATATGGTCGGCTTGCGCAGTACGAGCATAGGCGGAATAACCTAATGAAGAGCCACGGCGTTGGCGTAGGAGGGCGTCGATGAGGTGGAAGCGGGCGCGGGAGCGGAGGCAGATGCGGAGGCGCAGGGCGGGGCAGAGGTGCAGGGGCAGCGGACGAGAAGGAGCGGCTGGCGTGAGTGGAGGTCTTTGATCCGCGCGAAAAGCGCGTTCCGCCAGCTCTCAGCCTCAAACCCAATCAGCGCCCGGCGCGGCGGCCCCGCGCCCGCTCCCTCTCATATGTCTTGCGGCAACGTTTTCCACGGCTTCAGCCCCTCCGAGAATCCAGCACGTGCGCCTCGCCATGACCAGCCTAGGATGCTTCTGGGAACCGCCTCTATCTGATCGCCTTTTACGTGTTATTTTCTATAACAATAATAGTAACAACAATAATGATACTAATAATGATGTTAATCACAATATGTAACAATTAAATTTCTTCAAAGAATTGGTTGTCCACTTTGCTTAGAGCAGCTTAGCGTAAACCAGAAGGCCCAGGTTCGAGTCCCGGTCAGGGTAACCAATTCTTTGACCAACTTTAATTATTAAAATGCGTTATTACTCAGTAACGTGGTCACAATTTGGATTTCTTTACAATTGCGGAATATGTTCTCCGAGAGTAATAGATTCCAACAAGGTGCCGGGATGCTGACAATGTTATATATGTGTGTGTGTGTATATATATATATATATATATATATATATATTTATATATATATATTGTAACTCTTCCCGGCGTAGTATAACGCGCGGTTAGCGGCCTGGTTCTAGCTCAGTCGGTCCTATTCCCTTTACTCGTGTAAAAACTACCCAATGGTAACAATTTCTTTAACTTAAGATTCAGTGATGGAAGGCATTGTAAGCTAAAGCACGGGCATTCGAAATAAACAATTTGATTACTGGTAAGAGACAACATTTATTCCTGGACAGAACTGTACCAGGGAAGTTACACTAAAAAAATAAAAGAAAGAAAAGATTGAATAAAAGGAAAAAATAAAGATTAAAATTAAGAGGAAAGCTTGCAACTAGAGAAGAGTACAAAATTATTTTATAGTTAGATTTACAGAATTGTCCCTGATGACCTTTCTCGTGCCTTGGCGCGGCACCGCTTTGACAATACTTCAAAAGGTTTATTGCCCCCAGTTACAATGCCTGAGAGCCCTTCGTGGCAGATGTTCTGTAGGCCCGGGTGGCGCGGTAGATGACCTTCGCAGGAATTCGTTCGGGGAGCAAGCCCCTCAACAGCAGGGTGGCAAGGGCGTCTGCGGCGTCTGCGGCAGTCCGTGACGTCAGCAGAGGGTCGTCTGGAGGCTTCTTTGGCGAATTTGTAGATAACTGGCGAGCGCAGGTGTGAAGAACACAACAATGTCTCACTCTGCGTATACAATTCTTCTCGAACAAAAATTTCAGTAATTGCGAAATCCTGCAGCGAATACGCAGTGACAAAGGATTCGACAATTTACTTTTGAAGTGCTTTTGCACTTCCTCTAAAATTCTCACTGAGAATTCCGGTCTATCACCCAGTCATTTCAACTAAACTGAAATTTTAACAAAGTGCCTTCGAATTCGTCTCTCCCCACGACTGGCTCCCGCCCCAGAGAATTCTCTCTCTCAACTGTGTAATTTTATTTTTCCTAAACGCACGAAGTTAACTTTTATTTCCACCCTTTCTCCTCATATGTTCTTGCTCCCTACAACGGTCGCGTCACTATTGGCTAAAGGTGATGGCGTTGTGCACTAAATTTGGCCAATAGGGCTCCGGCGGTGTATAGGATTTTTCCATTCTCTGTTTCGAAAGTAGGCCACGTCTCTGAAGGGGCTTCCCGGCTACTGAATTATTGCTTCGGGTTTCCCCGATCACGATGACAGGCGTTTCGGAAGTATTCCAGATGTGGGCTCCCGCTCGGCGCTTTTACGATTTAACCCTCCTTCGGCTGTCGGGTGGGGTGTCATAAACATTCGAAACGGGTCAGGGGACCGTGGCTATTGCAAGAAGGGGGCTTCGCGCGTGACGCGGTATGTTTTTCTTCAGTAGAAAATTTCGTAGGTCTGCTTTACTCAATTTAATTCATCTGAATAATTCTGTACCGCTACTATATATATATATATGTATATATATATATATATATATATATATATATATATATTTAATAAAATACTATGTAAAAGAGAAGAATGGGGAATTAGAAATATAAGTTTTTAAGATATGGAGAGATCGAAACCCATATATTATACCAACCCTAGATCCAAAGAAGCTTGTCAGTCAACGGCGATACGTGCTCTGCAGTGGAAAATTCACAGCGGAACAGCCTGCTGACGTTCAGAGAAATGCGGAGTACGTTCATCGATCAAAATATCCACATGACGAACATTTAGAACCATATCTGAAAACTCTAGTCCTGCTGGTGGTTCATCTCTACCCAATGAAACTTCCGTCAGAAGTGAAAAATACATCTGACAATGAATATCACGATATAGACATGATGCGAAATCTCCGTCGATGCAAGGTAGAAAGAGTTCTTTTACTTCTATTCGAATCTCTTGCACCATTGAGAAAATACGTAAGTTTTAAAGATAAGAGCGTGAAATTGACAGCGAATTATGTCTTAAATAAGGTGGTACTGGAAAAGATCTAGATATTACTGAAATCAGTTACATCGTTTATGCAACTGGACGTCAGGTATCTCGAAAACGTCAGGGTCAGCTAAGAACTCTGACAGCGAACAGATCAACAGCGTAAACAGCTCAAGGCCCCATGGACGAAAGAAATTTCGAAACCGATAGCCGACACTCAGCTTGAAGTATCACTCTTAGCCGAGCCATTTTCTAAACCAACGCACACCTGTAAAGTACACGTAAATACTCCATGTTAAACAAAAATATCAAATTGAAAATGATCCAAAAAGGCTCATTGGTAGCTTAGAAGCTAAAAGAGAAAATCCAAGCATAGGCTCAACGGATTAGACGTTACAAACTCAGAGAAGATTTCCGTGTACAGAATCGGTGGATTCTGCGGCGAAGAGATTTTATCACAATCCTACTAAAAAACAAAGGGCAATGTTGTCCGTCCTGCAAATGATGAAATCGAAATATCTCGGAAGAAAGCAGATCCTACAACAAACGTCCATCTTGGCTCCAATTTGAAAATTGATGTTGCCGAAGATCTTTTGGAAACAGTCGTCTTTGGCGGAGAACTACAGCCTCACTACGACTAGTTACCTGCCATTAATGTGCAAAGTTATAACTGCAGTCAGCTAACAAAATGTACAGATACCTAGAGACGAACCATCTGTTACCAGTTGAAAACAAATGTTGTTAACGGTACCACGGATTTAAAAAAATCTCGCTACTAAATAGAATCATGATTTAAGGAAACAAACTTGTAATTTATTCATGGCTTAGATTGACTACGAGACGTTCTTTGACCGTGTACCACACGATTGAATTTTGAAGATTCTGGAGGTTTATTTATTCAGTCTAAACTTTCTGAGTTTTGCAAAGGCGTTTAGTATGAAGTCGTGGAGTACTAATATTCAGCGGAAAGAAAGTAGTAGAAACAAGAAATATTCAGAAATAAAAGGGAATTTTTGAAGTATATTTGGTACCTTGTCAGCTGTTGCCCATTAGTTTCATTTCTGTATGTAGTCAGTAGTAACACACTGATTTTAATTATAAGCTCCATGGTGATGAACGACTACAATCACATTTGATTTAAATAGATGATCATAAAGTGTTTGTTCAAATGAAAAAAATGATCCCCGTCAGTTTATGTAACTTTTTAAATAGATGTTTCCAAATATATATTCCGTTTCTTATATAAAATAGTTATACGATTCCAAAGGCATTTTACTATTAAAATTAAAAACTTCTAATTTTAAAACAAAAAGCTGCAGTTATAGTAAGAAACATTACGCTACGGACAAAGGGGTGCCGAGGAGTTTCATTTTGTTTTACGAATCAAAATAATATACTTTCATGAACATTGTTAAATAACAAACTACGAGGGATCCGCAGGATCATGACTTTTTTATTGTTGAAAATGAAATTGTTTTAAACATTAATAACATTTATATAAATTGTTTGCATGTATTGTTATGTAACATTTTTACATGTTCATAGTAGTTGCGTTCTTTATAGTGTGTTCTTTATAACATGTCCTTTATAGTGTGAAAAAGTACTTCACATACCTCCAAAAGTATTGTCCATATCACTTTTTATGTTTATCACACACAATTCTTACAAACTGAATTTTCAATACGTTTATTTTCTTTGGGCATATAACGTCTAAACGCCCACTCTCAACAAGAGCTTACATAGCTTTTTTAAGATTCCGACCACCGTACGATGTAGGTATCGCCAGAGAACTTATACAACCAGACGGGTGAGATCCGTTTCCCGCCGGACTTCTAACGTCGTAACCGAGGCAGAGAACGGCATACAAGAGTGTGTAAATGAAGATCAGCCGAATATAGGGCGTAAGAGTTCAGGTTACCCCGATAGTTACCGGTGCTCTGGGATTTGTTTCGCAAAATTTGTGTAAGAACGTGGCTAAACGTTCAGGCCATTAAAAACACTGGGAAGTGCAAGACTTTGATTAATTATGAGCAACCCACATTTTGCACAAATTATTTTCAAGGTACCGACAGTTCCTAGATCTTCTCCTTAGGAAGCTGGTTGCTCGGTGTAGATTTTATATTCAACCTACTCATAACATCTTTAGTCTTGAATTATAGTAATAATACTACTAATAATAACAAATAGCTGAACCACTGCAACTACATCGCACAAAAGGATGAGCTACAAAAACGTTACAACATATAAGCAATACATGCATTCTATGGAAAATCGAACACCCCCAAAATGTTAATGATTTATGTACACGAGCTAATCTTTGCATTTAAAAACACTCTATCTTCGGATTCAAAACTCTCTAATTGCTCTAATTGCTTATAGAACTAGAACTTCATAATGCAAGGATATGCTTGCATCATTATGTATAACCTCACATTCACATGCATGACGAAATGGCGTCTGCTTTTGTTTGCAACTCACTAAAAAAACAACCAAGACCTACTACAAATGTATAGTAGTTGATATTGAAAAGGAATTAATGAACTTATGATACCAGATATGAGTTCGTTCTATTACTTTTAATATGTCATTAATATTAAGTGCTTTTATATTAAACTAGCTAATAATAAGTGACACCTATCTAGGGTTCACTTCCTTTCATGTGGAACAAAAAAAAGAATGAAATTTGATTGAGTTGAATGCTCTTTTTTTCTAAACGAAAGTCCTTAGAGTTATAAATATATTAATGAACGTATTTGGTATTTTGGGGTCGGGTTAATTCCGCTTTTGCCAGCTAGCAGTGTAACCAGGCCTGGGCCATTTTCTTATTATCCTCGCCTGGAGGTAGGGAAGACATGTGGCGAGCATGACGTTTTCCGTAAAGCTTCTAGCGTTCTTGGCCTGCATGAGCTTTTTCTTTCGTACAGTGCAATAACAGTAATAATAATAATAATAATAATAATAATTATTATTATTATTATTATTATTATTATTATTATTATTATTTATAATAATAATAATAATAATAATAATTATTATTATTATTATTATTATTATAATTATAATAATAATAGTAGAAGTAGTAATTAAAATATGAATTAATTAATAGCGAACGGCTAAAGAACAGATCTCGTGTCATGTCATGTGATGTGAAGTCTTAACTAGAATGGAAGAAACCAAATTTACATTTATTTTGTAATTACAATGAGTTTGCATACATTGAAATCGACTGCAGTATTTAGTTTGTTATCAGCGGACGGTGTTTGAGCCTTCTAATTGGTGGACCTAAGGCATTTCTTTAATCATACATCCAACCACGATTAGAAGTCATTGTTAAGCCCCTGGTATGACTGTATGACAATACAATCAATAGACAAGCAGTTTTTGCAGATCAGAATGAACCAAAAACAACCAAGGAAAACCCAGTGCTTTTGTTTGCAATCGAAGACAGGGTACATAATAAAAAACATATGTAGAATTACTTAAGCGTAGACAAACGTGTAGTTATATCGGTAGATTTCAAAGTACGCAAATATTTATACTTAGGGGATACTTATATATTATGGGAAACTAGAATAATTTTGAGAAAAGAAAATAATTTAATCATTAACATTATCGCGGTGGCAGGTGCATGTAACTTTAATTGGGGGACCGGCATTTAGCCGAGTCCGATTTTTTATTCCCCAGGGTTGTAAGCCCTGAGGGTGGAATATGAAATGAAGATGATGATAACGAGGGGTGAAAGGACGACACAGTCAACATACACAGATACACACAACACAACCATGCCCGAGGCGGGACTCGAACCCGCGATCCTTCGGTCCGAGATCGCTACGGCACTACTGCCTTAGCGATCTCGGCCACCGTGTCGGCTATTATTATTATTATTATTATTATTATTATTGTTATCATTATTATTATTATTATTAATAATAATAATTTTATTATTGAAAAAACAATTGTTGGTTTCATATCACAGCGCTTCCGGATAGGAACTAAGAACTGTGAAATGATTAACAACTTGTTTCGCTACAAATACATACTTATCATTACATTTCAAACATTTCAATTCATTTCATTACATTGCAAACGTTCCTTGGTGCAAATCTATTCCGCCCACTTTTATAATTCGCGCCGTATGTTCTGTTGTGTTAGGATCAGAGAGTAAGCAAGGCTACTCACATAACCGTACAGGACAAAATCAGGAAAAAGCAGATAGGCAAAGCGAGGCCCTCAAGTGAAGGAAAGGCTTCTACTTAGCCCAAAATAAATAGTTACCATTAAGACATTTTTATCCTTCCCGAGAGAGTTAAGAGAAAGTAACATTTTGAAGAAGAACTCACTGATAAAGAAACTTCAAATACTGATTCTCAACGGAAAAGAAGCACATAAGGACAAGAGCAATTGTGTGTGAAAAATGACTGTCCTGCGCGACACGAGGCCAGATCTATCAAGTGAATGATGTTCCTTTGGAAAGACTAATATACCACCAAATATTTTGCGTTTTAAAACTGTATCTACTACTACCACAACATTAACTTTTTAATAATTCATAATAGGGTATCAGATCCGAGTTTATCATAGCGTTTTGTAGTCTCATTATATTTTCAATCAAATATACGTATTAATTACTTAACATTTGCATTACATACATTTAACGAATGCTTTATGAAATACTACATCCAAATGAAAAGATTGAATAAAACTATGTACTACAAAATAACCATTTAGAGAAACCTAATAGATGCAAATCAATCTTAAAATAAATAATTAAGCAAAATTAAAAATTTGTATTCCATAATATAACACCTGGACCAATAATACAAATGTTTAAACATAATAAATTTATAACTTTAAGGACAATAAAAAGTTAACCAATCAAAAAATGTCACACTCCGGTTCAACCCACCTATGGGAGCATTTTCTCCAATAACTCGAAATAAAAGTGGCCGTTCTTTCTTTTGAAAGCACTATTCTTCGTTAACTCTTCCTCATAACAAATTAGAAGAGTAATTTGGATGTTGCAATGGAGGCACACGAGTAGCAAAATTCACACGAAAGATCGACTGCGTTTGTTGTCTGCTCAGGGGTCTTCAAGTCGCCATCTCGTCTATTACAGTGGGTGTACTGGTTATCGCATATTTGTCAATCGCTTTCAGATGTCAGTCATTTCTTTTATTTTTAATGTATCAGGGACCCTACAAATCCAGTATATTTGCGTCAGAATCTCAACATAGATCGTTTTGCAACATTACATAACTAACCTTTTTTTAGTAAGAGTTCGTTTACGAATTCTGCTTATACGGCTTTCAGGAAGCGCTTCAATACTGGGAAAGCTGCCAAAATGGTTTTGAATTGCTAATCTTCAGAATTATGTCTATCATTATTCCCACGTATCAACAAAGTGAGTCAATTAAAATGAATTACGTTTCAAATATTCATGAACAGGTGTTGCTCTTCTGTCACAAAAGGAGTTTTGCCCAAGTTTCTGTGAACATTTTTTTGTTTATAAAAGGTTATTTATTATTTATAACATTTTGTTACAGTGCTCATGAAGTTAACTTTGAAAAACACATTTGCCATCATAATGGTGAGGTGGTTTTGAACGTAGTAAGTAGAAGATATCTAGTACGCGATCAATAACTTAATTGCAAGAACTTCTCTTGACATTACGACACTTACCAGTGAAAGTAAAAGAATAAGAAACAGGACTACAGAATATTATAAATATTTATAGCCTTTAATATATTGAAAAAAAAGGAATATTTATGCGTTAACCTTGTATTCCTGGAGATGATGACACGTTATAAAGTTGTTAAAATGCTGATGATGTAATGAAATAGTGTTTAAATGAACCCTGAACCCTAAACATACCACATACCGAATTCAGATCTTGTAATCTCAAATCACTACATCCCGAATTTTTTATATGTCTGGTAATGTATTTTGGCTGTACGTTTTATAAACAATCAAATACGAAGGGCCCAATTGGAAGCAAAGTAGTTACCAAGAAGCTGGCATAAAATCCTCGTTAATAATTCAGATATTTCCCTTACGGAAATTGAATATTGGATTACTTGGAATTCTATAAATGGTGTGAATTGGTTGCATTAGAAAATCTCACAAACAATTAACCATTATGTAAGCATGTGACGTCAATGTCAGTGCATTGACGTGGAATGGAAAAAAAATACATTCGAATGTATAATGAACGAAAACGTATGGTTTTCAAGCGCTTTTCATTTTAGGTGCCTCGAAATAATCTCTCAAACTTTTAGGACACACAACAGTGTGATGATGAGAAGATGACCTTTCTTTGACCATGTGCATGTGCAGGTAAATATTTAGTATTGAATTGTGTCCTGAGACATTTGCAGTGGCAGCTAGACAAATAATATTTTAGTGGTGGACAAGACACGGAACCTCGTTGCGCCAGCACGTGTGCAAGCCTAATACCACGGAATGATACGTAACCTATCTATTTAGGGTACATATCATAATCCCATAACTAAAATTTATGATAATTTTATAAATGTTGTTTATTGTTTAATTCGAACTTAGTTCTTGTTTTACGTTCTCATGCCTATACTATTAGGCGGATGTGTCTCGGATTAAATGCTTCAAAATCATAGGGCATGTAGATCCTTTAAAAATAATCACTTTTTTCGCGTTTTACCATAACATATGTAGTGGGGAAATTGCATATCGCGGAGATGCATGCATTTATACATCTGGCATTTGATGCGGGTGTTTAGGCAACCCCGTATACACTGATGTTCGGCAGGTACATGAAATATTCATGGTTGCCCCAGAATGTGATCTGATGGCAGAGAGAATCAAGACATCCAAGAAGATAACAAAAAACTACAGAATGTGATAAGTATGGCAAGAATAATTACTCAGAAACAAATATTAAGAATGATGGAACAAAACATCTTAGTATGAATTCGAAAAAATACTACCAAAAGAAAGGAAGGCTCCTGAAAGTTCACAATTCTTGTCAGAAACAGGAACTGGAGAATACAAGAAGATAAAAGAAGGGAAGCGAAAGATTAGAAATGATCCAAGAAAACACAAAAAATCAAGAAATTCATGAAGATCGGTACAAGTAGTTAGAAAATAATTAAAATTAGATAAATATTACGGTTAAAAGTCCATAATAAAGAAGGAAAGATCTTATCCAGGATCTTATCCAATTTTTGCAGCTTGAACCTAAGTTTAAAAAAATTATAAGTGAACGAGAAAACAGAAGATGCTTCAATTACAGAAACTATTAATCCTAGTAAATTTCAATTTGTCCTTCTATCATTTCATGAGATCAATGGATGAAATAGTAAGAGTTTCTGAAAGAATTGCCGTTCTGACACTGACAATGGGGTCAAACAAAATTATGATTATAGTAGAGTATGCACCACCAATCACATGCACGGAAGAAGAAGAATTAGAAGATTTATTCAATTTACTAAATGTCGCTTTTAATGAATGCAAAACACAACACAACTTTGTTATCGGAGATTATAACGCAAAGATAGGAAAGAAAGAAATGAACGGAGAAGAGATAACAGGACGTTATGGATGTGGTAAACGGAACGAAAGAGAAGAAAGGTTGATTCAATTTGCTGCCGCTCAAAGGCTAGCCAGAGGGGGCCACAAACAATTAGATTGACTCTATACGTACAGACAAAATAAAAAAGGTATTGTAAACCTTGGCAAATAAAATATAAATTTCTCTTCAGATCATGGGATGGTTTACTCAGAGGTGCGACTAGAAGGAAGAAAGAGATTGTTTAAAAAAAAGAAACAATAACCTATAAAATAGATACAGTAAAATTCAAACACCTCCTTTGTGCCGAATTGAACAAAAATATACAAAACAACACTTCCGACTCTCAAATTCCTTATACAAATACAACCCTAAATTACTACAAGTATTTTGAGCAATGATTAAACATCTCAGGAAAAGATGCATCTAATCGAGAAAAGATATAAAAACAACAAACTGAGAGACTTCAGCATGAAATTACAAAATGTTCGTGACAAAATGAAAAACCAGAATCCGCGGCCAATATTCTCTGCTGAATACAAAAATTTAGACAGGTTGGTAAAGCGATCAATAAGGAATAATCTAAGGGAATACAAAACACAGACGTTAATTACAATAATGTAAGATTCGAAGTCGGAAATAAAACTAAAAAGAACTCATCGTAGAGAAGCACTTATTGCTGGAAGACAAAAACAAAAAATCATTAGCAACATTAAATCACGGAAAGAAGAGAAATTTCTGACAGAGCAACACAATATTTTACAGAACTCTATGACAACAAACAATACCTACCTAAAACTGACTATACTGAAAGAAAAAAACACAACAAGGATCCGGATGGACGACTGGCTTTTCTACAAAGTGAAGTAAGAAGCTCTATCTCAGAGCTAAAATCAAAACTCACGCCAGGAGACAATGGAATATTAAACGAATTCCTTATACACGGCCTAGAAGGAATGATAATAGAAATTACAAAATTATTGTATCAAATACTTCAGGCAGAAGGGCAGGCAAAGCAATGCTCAATAGTTTTTCAAGATGACTTGAATAACTATCGACCGATCAGTCTAATATACAATCTATATAAATTATTCTCGAAGATAATAACCAGACGAATAACTAGGACGCTTGACAAACAACAACGTAATGAACAGGCTGCATTTTGATCCCATTTTAGTATAGTAGACCACTTACAGATTTTAAACCAGATCACCGAAAACACACAAGAGTTTAATTGAAAAGAGAAAGACGCGCAATGCCATGAGAAATTCCATCGTGAAGACAGGCCCGGACGCGCCACGTTATAAATTCGAAGAATATTTTACGACTGAAATTACGCTCAACAGTTTTTCAAAATGCGCGAAATATTGAAAATCATTTGGAATCAGGGGACACCAAAATGAGTATTTTCGTTGAAATTTCAAAATCGATTTTCCGCAGCATTACATAACTTTCCCTATACTACATATATTACTCCGTAATGAGTAATAATACTACGTACACAATGGGATCAAAAGTATTCGAACACGTGGCTGAAAATGACTTTCCAGTTCGTGGCGCCCTCCATCGGTAATGCTGGAATTCTATAGAGTTTTGGCCCATCTTTAGCCTTGACGAAAGCTTCCACTCTCGCAGGGATACATTCAATGAGGTGCTGGACTGTTTCTTGATGAATGGCAGCCCATTTTTCACCAAGTGCTGCTCTGAGGAGAGTTATCAATGTAGGTCGGTGAGACCTGGCACGAAGTCAGTGTTTCAAAACAAAGGTGTTCGATAGAATTCAAGTCAGGAATCTGTACAGACCAGTCCATTACAGGGATGTTACTCTCGTGTAACCACTCCGCTACAGGCCGTGCCGTATGAACAGGTGCTCGATCGAATTGAAAGATGAAATCGCCATCCCGGAATTGCTCTTCAACAGTGGGAAGCAAGAGGGTGTTTAAAACATCAACGTAGGCCGGTGCCGTGATTGTGCCACAAAAAACAACAAGTAGTGCAAGCCCCCACCATTATAAACACGACCACACCATAACATAATTTTCGACGTGTCCGGATACATTTGATTAATTAGTATATGTGTAGGGTAAGTAAAATGCAATCTCTTTTTAGATATAACGCCCTTATTGTGTCATTTCATATGTTAAGTTACACACTATTGATTTTAATTTCACGAGGGAAATAGTCGTCTTAAATCACCTTGTTACTTCTTTGGAGGGTAATTCCCTATCCTGTAGTAATACACCTACGAGGTTCTGCGTTCATACTTTCTCATTAAAAAAGAAACAATGAGTCATATTTTCTAATCATTATCATCACTGAATGAAACCCGCACATTAAATAATATATGTCATGTTTTTCAGACCCTTTCATTATTTTATAGAAGTTGCAGACTTACACAGTTCTTAATCCTTTAAAATAATTTCGTTAACCTCTTCCCTCTTTGAAAGAAATTTGGCGTTTTGTCTCGGACATTTTTCTTCAAATGAAATTGTGTTTAGATGTATTTAGAGGTGCGTACTAAATGGACTATGCAGATTCTGGTTCTATTTCTTGAAGGTTGGTACCGGATTTAACCAGCCATAGTAGGAAGACCACCTACATCTCTTGCGGTAAAACATTCACTAAACATACGGTACTAAGGAACTTAGCAGTTGATGCACCATAGAATACTAAAACACGTGAATAATCTGGATTTTCTCTTAATAGGACGGTAAACTTATTTCATCTGCACTCAACAATATCTTTATAAAGCTCTGTCCTATCTGAGGTTCTCTCAGAAGATTCATTCAGTTCTGACAGATATATCAACAGAGCTTTAAAGATAGTACCAAACGATTTCAACAAAGATTGAAATTAAGTTTGAAAGTTACGAGAACACTAGTGAAAATTAACATTTTGAGACCCAATATTCTATTAATTGTTGCTGTTGTTTAAATAGTCAAGTCAGTCAAATATTGCTAAAATTTAGGTTTGAAATAAGTAACTGGCTACCTGATTATTATATAGTAAGCATGTTTCCAATCTAATTTTAATCTAAAAAAGCGCGCGAATGTTTGAAAAACTCCTAATTTTCACTGGAACTAATAATTCAATAATATCTAAGTACCTGAAAATAAATTATGTACAGTCACAGAGGAAAAGTCCTCAAAAATCTTTATTTTGTTACTGAAAAAATATAAAAACCAAGTAATTGTATTTCCTTTTCAGCCACTACAGGAACTTGATCACTTTCTGAATAAAAAAGTTGGGACCACTGTAATAAAAGAACATATACTAATATTAACTTAACTTCAGTACTTAATATTATTTTCATCAGAAATCCTAATTTTCAAATCCACAAAGCATAACCAGATACCAACATAATGATTTGTATGATAATTCAATATTTTGCGAAGATGTAATTTTCAAGTAAAAATTAATGTGAATTTTCTCTGCTTAAATAACTTAAAAAATGCTTTTAAATTTCATGAAGATTGTCAAATTTGGGTCAGTAGTTCTGTCGTAAAAGGACGGGTAAATAATAACATCACGCTATCAAGACAGATAGGACAGATAATAAGTATAATAGTGGTATAGTAGTAAGTGGTATAGTAGTAATAGTAGTAAGTGGTATAGTAATTGTAATAATGGAAGGGACATAGTCGTAATACTAATAACAAATAATGGAAATAAATATTAACTATAAACGTAAATACACTAGTTTCCCCCACCGCCCTCATGCCTCCTTCCAGTCTTGCCGCAATTTTTGACAGAGTTATACGCAGAAAGTTCTGCCTAGGATATGGTCGGAAAATGGGTGTAGATGGTAGATTTTTGGGGGCGCAGTGTACTTAAATAAGAACTCACAATTAAGTTATATTTATTTCATATATTGTTTTTACATTTTTACGTTTTAATAAAATGTATCAACGATATTAATATAATACATTAAAACCTATCTAAAGCGGAACCTAAGAATGAAGTAGAAACCTACCTTTGTCGGACAAAGTCTCAGAACACACTTTTATCCGATACAAATTACATTCGATACGGAAACGGAAATGAATTTTTAGTAAGACTATTAAAAATTCTGGATAAGACGAAAAACAAACATTATTTTAAAATTAAACATTGAAGTGTGCCGACATCATACTACGAGACACTCAGAGCTGTGCTTCTCAGCTAGCCGCGTCTGAATATCGTTTTTCCCACTCTACTCGTGCGTATGTCACGGGTAATTTGTAAGTAGCACTGACCTTCACAAGCCCGTGTTAAGGTAGGTGAGACACGACCACAGTTCTTGTAATGCGGCTTTGCGTTCACAAATTCTATACGTATACTGTCATTCAGTTCGATGAGTTGAAGGTTTTTTTTTAATCAAATGTTTATGATGTCAGGTGGCAAATTGAAAGCCTTAACTTTTGGTGAGAAAACTATATTATATGAATAACACCAACAAAACAACACTTCTATCAAGATTTTGACATAGAAATTTAAATTGGGAAATACTTACGCGTATGATTTCTTGAAAACAAAGTCAAAATCACAAATAAGTGGTTGAATTTTTTTAGGTTGTTGCCACAGTATTAATGAGTTTCTAAGCAACTACCCGTAGCATAAATCAGATGAATTGTTCGATTCCTACAAATGTTGAAGAAAATAATATTTTTCACTATTTATGGAGTTCTTTGTTTCTTTAAGTTTCGTGAACTGTTTCTGTGCATCATTTTCTTTCTCTCTTCCAGGACGTATTCGTTTCTTTGTGATGTATTTGTAGGTGAGATAAATTATCCATATAACTTATTTCATTTTTGAACGAATGCCATTTCTGATTTGAGAGCTTTTATTGCAAACCTGAATTAGCCGGAAACTAGTACAAGGCGGAAAAAATGAAGGACCCGAACGATTCCGACTTAGAGAGGTTTTTGTGAATTTAATGGCCTCGTGACAGTATGATTTACAAACTTTTTGCTTGGTACTATTTTTTAACCGGCTTCGTAATAACGCTGGACATTATGTTAGGCTATCACGAGATTAGCATCCAACATGAAAATCATTCAAGAAAACCATTCGATTTAAAAATCTTAACTTCGTACGCTTATAGGAAATATAATTTCATTTTTAAGAGAGAACTTTTCAATATATGCGCACAATACTTGGCTTTTAGTTACTCGTCCCCGGTTCAGAAAATTCGAACTTATTTACAAATCCGTAGACAACAATCACATGTAACACGGCTGTTAAATGTTTGAACATTTCCTTTCGAATCATTCCCATATGTACTGAAACACAGTATTGTTGATCAAATCGTTGCACAAATGAGTACAACACATAATATTACATGAAAGAGTCTAACATGTGAAGGGTCTGTTAGGTGTGTTTCAACACTTCTTTTCATTCACATTTCTATTCTGCCACTTTCTTATTATCTTACTTCAAAGGAGTATGGTTGACCTCGCCACTTGGAGGTTTATTTCTATTTTCTCCTAGTTAAAAAAAATGAAATGAGACGTCGAAGAGGCAGCTAGTTAAAACACTCCCCCTCACCCTCCCTCTCACTCTGCCCAGACAGCCTCACCTTCCCCGCCACTCCCAGCATTTCCCCTCGCTCCTGGGATATTTTTGTCCCCGACGCCATCCCCACAACGCACTTCAATTCCCTGTCTGCCCTCGCATTCTCGCCACGCCCTCCCTCACGCGACTGAGCACAAGCCCGTCCTTCCCCCTAGTCCCCGCATTTCCCTCTGGCCCTCCCCATCACGTCACCCACGGCAGCCCCTCCTTCCCCCCTGTGCGCCCCCGAAACGAATTTCATCACCGCTCCGCTGCCAACTGACGACCGCCAACACCTCCCCCCCCCACTCCCCTCGTCGCTTTCAGTTCCCGCACTCTGCCACCATCGCTGTCTCCTTGCGCATCGCAGGCGCCGTGAGTGGCAACGCCGAAGCGTGGGCTCGTGTCGCCGTTTCCATTGCTCAACTACAATATGGGGCAAAGGGCACGGAAAAGCCTCACCCCACGGGGCCATCGCATGCTGGGCGGGTGGGGGGAGGGGTCGGAGGGGGAGTTTGGTGAAAATGGCAAACAGCGAGGCGCGCCACCGGTCAGTACCCTCGCCGCCTGTCGCGGAACAACATCGAAGAAAAGGCGACGGCGGCTGCGTTGGGGACTGACTGGAAAGTGACGGAAGCCAAGGCAGTGTGTGTGTGTGTTGACGTATTTGTTGACGGATAGGGCTGTTGCCTGACGTATAAACTTCAGAAGTTCTATACATAGTAAGTAAAGAAAATTTCTTTCGGAATAAATGAGCATGTACGGTTTTGAGCAAAGATAAGCAAGTCTTCCAACTCACTCTGTGAAGAGTTTAATTAGTTGTACAAAGGTACGACTTGTGATACCTATCACGAATTTACTAATTTTTAGTTCTCATTTCCGAAGCAATGTTATCAGCATCTAGTTTCAATATAATACAATGATTTATTGAAGTTCTTTTATAGTGAAAATAAAGTTCGATGAATTTAGACTTCATATCGATTGGTATTCAAGCTAATTGTGCTACCGAACGACTATTCCGGGACGTAAATCTCAAACCGTTTTCGCGATTTCTTTTTTGTCTCTTTTCATACTTTTGCAATTTAATTTGAAGCAATTTTAAGAAATATATAATGTAAACATGCAGGAGAATGGAGTTCGCACTTTTGGAAAATCGGGATGATAATATTTTTACGCTCTTTGCGTGAGAACGTCACTTGCATAAATTTCCGATAAAGATACAAAAGCATGAATGACTGTTTTTGTTTTGACAAATATTGCAATGCAATGCTCCCGAAGGTGTCTCACGTGAGGCTTGGGTTCACAGAAGTTAAAGATTACATACTGACAAGTAAATCACTAATTTAACCCATTCTGTTGAGTTATAAACTCCTTTTTCCGCAGGTTTGAATGAACTTTGCCTTCTTTCACCTTGCACACGCTCGATGTAGTAAGTGTACAAATAAGAAAATTTCACCAGCGACAAAATCATATTTGCTTTACGGTTGTGATTTCTGCGAACAACAAGAGAATTTAGCGCGAACTCTGTCGTGATGTCAGTTTTCAAGCCGTTCAATTCTCGTGTACGTCGTATAAAGACATGTAATGACGCAAAAATTCAATGTCGAAATTTTGACAGATGGGGTTATAACATTTTTAACATACCTGATACCGAGAACAAAAAGATGCATGAATTTCCACGCGATAGAAGCGAAACGTCTTAGAACTCAGGACTCGCGAATTATCGACAGAAAGACTCGTATTGTGCGTCTCTGAGACAAAAAAATGGATATATTCTCATGTAATATGTAGTAAATTCCTTCTAACACGTTACTTAGATATCAGAAATTGTGGGTCCTTGATGCCTAAAAAATGACTTTCAAAACGTCTGTCCGTCTGTGAAACATCTTAGCTTCTAAACTATTCGTACTATGTCTTCCAAAATGAGTATTTCTCTATCTATCTGGCTCCTCACAAAGCTCTAAGATTTTTAAAATCATTCTTTAAATTTTGAAAGTACTTTGTAGAAGCTTCTGAAACATTTTCAAAATTTTCAAAAAAGACTACACATTTTTTACTACTAAAAGAACTACACATTCATTTAAAAAGAATATGTACGATGTTTTGGAAAAAACAACAATCGTTTTTTGCGTAATTAGGTTTGAATTTAATTCATTTTTTTTTATATATCAAAAACAGCTCCATTTGTTTTCACGGATAGAAGGGACGTTTGAAAGAATGGCGCGTGTTTCATTTGATTGCACTCTGTGAATTTTTGAAAATTGCAATTTTAGAATTAATGCGAGAAAATATGTGCCTTTGTACCACCACTAGTCTATACCGTAAGATTGCCAGCCACATGTGCAACCTTGAACCTGAAGAACCGAGGGATTTGATTTTGGACTTCTCATCCCATAGGGAATGTCTTAACTTCGACCACAGCCTCCACTCATCTGTATCTCTTTTCAGAATTGAATTGAATTGAATTGAATTAATGCCTTATTTTACATGGCGAGACTGAGGCTATGAGGTCCGCTCTTCCCTCTGATCATGCAAATTGTGCTACGCTCCTTTCACCAACTAGCAGAGAAATGAGGTATTTCTTGGCCGAGAAACAGGCGATTTCAATTTAGAAGCGTCATTTGGGCTTGAGGATATTTTACATGCAAGTAAATCTACTAACATTGGACAGCCGGTTTTACTTCCCCTCCGAAGGAAGGCGTACGAAGAATTTTTTCGCCCTTAAAAATCCACGATCGGGTTTGAACCCGCCAACTTGTGTACAACAGTCGGGTACGCTAACCGCTACACTATCGCCGTCACAGAATGGCGTTGTTATCCAAGGTAAGATCATTTAACTTTCCAAATCTTTGTGCCACAACCAGAGGCATATCGTCAATATATATGCGTCGCATCCCTTCCTAATTCGACTGGCTTTATGATTTCTAATCTTCACAGTATGTTTCTCATTTTCTCTATGCAAAAATACATTGTCCTTTTTTGTGCGCTTCAGACCATTGTATCGTTACCGTACAGCGGTTTTGTAACACTGTGGTTTCATATAAGAGAGTCACATCCGTTCCTTATGTTCTATTCTGCTGCAAAGCCAATGACCTTCGAGAAGGTTGCTTATTGAGGATATGGACGTACAAATCACGTGATTAATACGATTCAGCAAGCCCATCTGATATCCAAGCTTCGGCTCCAATAATTTGATTCATTGGCTTCCAGGCGCGGTACTATATGGAATTCACGGATGCAATTCAAATCGTCTTTACCACGGGGAGTTGCTTATATAGCAGTTAAACATCTTAACCCTTAACTATAATCACAAACTTCGGGGACGTGGAATCAGACATGATATCAAACTGACTCATTTCATAAATTTTTAATTTTAATAACGATTCAAAATTTCATTTGTAATTTCGTAATATCGCTTATTTGTATTTGAATGCACTATAAAAAATTGATTATTTGAAAAAATGGCGGAAAATTCAACTGTAAATTCAATACAATTCTTCTTTAATTTTTCTCATCTCTCACAATTTATATTTAATAATAATGTAACGTATTAACACAATGCATTTATTTTAAACAAATAATAGAAGAGCACGTAAGACGTATTTTTAACTGAGGCGTAAGTGAAATTGTTATTTCCTGAGGTTTCTGGAAAAATTTGAAACAGTATTTGCGGCGTATTAAAATTTCTTCGTCCTTGCTGTCAATAGATTCTATTTATTCTTCATCTAACATCTCGTATATGTTTTGGCACTTATTGTTGCAGCTGAATATTCAGTAAACATCTTTCCATTTATTACCTTACAAGACTTTTGGGCAAACCTTAAAAAATTTCCAATCTGTTATCGTTTTGATACGAAGTAAAATTTAACTTTAGATCTATCACAACTCTGAAAACAAATTACAAGTGAGTATAAAATTAACAATGACATATAATATGAATGAGAAAAAAATAAGGGAAATATAATAATCTTACATTAGTGAATGCGTGTGGTCCAACATATGAGCAACCTGATGAGCTGAAAGAAATATTTAACGAAGTTGCAAAACGCCATAGATCAAGTACCTAAAGGTGACACACTCACTAATTAAACCATACAACTAAAAAGGAAAAATAAAAAATTATAAAACCTCCAGGACCCAATGAAAATAAAGCAATATAAAATAGTGATGCAAGATAACTTAAAAGAAAAAAGAGACCAGATAGAAGAGATAGAAGATGATTGGAATACATTGAAGAAAATAATTACAGAGACCAAAGAGAATGTCATCGGGAAGAGTCAAACTTATGAAAGGGATAGAGATCGTGCGGATGCTATTCGAAAGAAAAACAAAACAAGAGCTGCTACAGAACGGCACAGACTACTAATTACTACTAGTTAGTTTCGTAACGTTTTGGCCTGGTCCAGCAGTTTGGTCGCGCCCCATTCTCTTCTTAACTGCCATCTATCGCCATTCAAGCGCCATTTTTTCACATTTGCTCAATTTTTCGATTTATTAACAGGCGAAATGAAAAATTACTTCAAGAATATAATACGAAGAAAATGGGGGAAATGAAAAATTACTTCAAGAATATAATAAGAAGAGTAAAACGTCGTCCTATATGGAAATTTTCTTTGAAAAGTTTGGAGCCGTTCTTACGAAACTGGCGTTTAAGCGTTACTGTAAATACAGAATGTGAAGCTCTTTTACAGAAAATTGGTTTACTTTAGGACAAATGTATTCTTAGTTAATGGAAGCGCTTCTGCTCACGAATAATCTTCAAAAATTGCTGGAATTATGCATATTGAAGGCATGAGAGATATTTAAAAAATATTTTGTGTCATTTTTTAAAAAACAAAAGAGTACAGAAAAATAGTTTTATATAATCTTAAACAGTACAATTACCACTATATACACTAAAAGTTTGAAAACAAAATTCGGAGTCGTGTTTGGGAAAAGGGCGTTTGAGTGCTTCGGAAAATTCAGAATTTTGAGCTCGTCTTCACAGAAAACTTGAAAGATTTTTAGAAATTTTATATAACATTATCAAAAGCATGTTCTTTTAAATAAAATAATGTAAACAAATCGCCGCTAATGTATATATTAACGACGATGGAGGTTGGTAACAAATATATTTTGTAACTTTTGTAAAAATTAAAGAATATGTCAAACCGGCGTAAGAATATGGTGCTGGTCCCATTTTCGGATATTGCTGTTTTTTCGAAAATTACAAAAAGCAATTTAAAAGTACAAAATTGAAGATCGAGGTTTTTGTGTCAGGCAAAGTCTGTTGTACAAATTTACCTCTTTAAAAATGTCGTGTTTATTTTTTTGAAAAAACAAGTAGTTTTTGCATAATTTTCGTTTGAAATTTACGAAAAAAATTTAAAAAACGTAATTTTTCTTTAAATCTGCTCGTAATTTTTTCTTTAAATTTTATCTACATATGTAATAAGGACCGGTAAGAAATATGCAGCTAGTTCCATTTGAGGGCATTGCTCTTTTTTTTCGAATATTTCAAAATAATTTTAAGAACTACAAAATTGAAGATATTTTCCTTCAAAAGATTTGTTGTAGAAAATTAACTCAATTAGTTTTCTAATCTCTCTACTCTTGACTAACTTTTGTCACAAGCCTCATTCTCTTTTAATTTTGTCGCCCGAAAAACAATTTTTTTCACATTTTCTCAATTACTCGGCTCCTAATGCTAAAACAGAAACCACCATACACCTATTACTGTTATAGAAGTCTTCCTTTCTTGTCCGAATGGGATGGCCGTGGAGGCTAAATTAGTAGGTATGGACCCAGTTCTTTGGAGTGAAGGTTTGCTGGTTCGAGTCTTGGTAGAGAATTACTATTTGTGACAATTTTGTGTTGCCAGAGGAAATAACTGAGGATTCTAAAAACTTTATTGAAATCCAGTTGAAGCAATTCTAATCGCAAATACTATTAATCGAGATTAACTAGAAGTGTCATGTTATTTTCGAATTTTTAACTTGTAAACAATTTTTCACAACAAACAAAGTTCAAAGCGATTTAAATATGCCTCGGACCAGACCAAAATTGAACTTACGACAAAGGCTACGAAAACGGACAATGAAAATTGGAACATGGAATATACAAGGTCTACGAACAA
>BOPP01000013.1:8067159-8096564 GCA_017312745.1 Gryllus bimaculatus | reverse complement strand
CAAAGCTAGAGGGAGTGTCATTCTAGAAAATGAATAAAATGAACCTGGGACATTATTATACTTACGGAAACGAAGCAAAAAGGACATGGGAAGAAATTTTGTTTAATGAAATACTTCTCATATTTGGAATGGTGTATCCAAGATTTTAGAAGCTAGAAGTCGGAGGTCTCTTTGTCCTTATTAATATCCGTAAATGACAAAATTCATTAAAACAGATAGAGAATATAATGAAAGGAAATTTATTACTAAAAATATGAAATAGAAAATCCCCAATGGGAAAAACACGTTTTCGTCACTAAGATAATCATTTTTAGGGGTATGTGCGTTAAATATATGCATCTTTGTAGGATGAAAGAATAGCTCTTTCAAGACTCAGCGGAAACTATAGGCGAGATTCGTATTCAAAATGAAAAATTTATTGGAGATTTTAATAACAAGTAGGTTAATAGAGAACGTGAAGTAGTAGTCCAATAACGGAGAGGAAAGTATTAATGACATATGGAAATAGAGATTAATGCTATCTATGTACGGAACATGCAACTGTAGTGTTAGGAATACGTTGTTCAGTCATAAAAAACATCCAAAAGTATACACGAAATAGATCCATAAAGAAATATTCATATCTTGTAATTGAATTTAGTTCTGGTGTTAGAATGAGAGAAGAGTTTAAAACTGATGATGTAGAGTTATACATGCGCAACCCAGAATGGTGGAACTGAACTCATACATCTGGTGATGTCGACAAACATGTTTTTCCTTTTAGAAATAAACAAAATGTACGTTCTGAAAAAGATACTGACCTTTTTAAATTGAAGAAAAACATGTAATATGTTTAAAAGCAGACCTTTCTTAAAATTACGGATATACAGTGGTTGAGATGTTCTATCTGAAATATCAGGGAGATTTTAAGGGAATAGCTAGAAAATCTTCAGAATGCAAAAGCCCCCGAAGGAAATGTAGCATTATTTCATTTAAAGAGCTGTTTTGAAGCAGCTAAGGAAGTTTTTGGAGTGGAGCAGAAAAAAGAAGTTTTGGTTAGAGAAATTTACGCGAAAGATCTTTAGAAAGCATGAGTTAGGAAAAAGTAAAAAAATTATATTTGGCAGGATTTCAAATAGGATATGACGACACACGAAGGAATATGATAGAATAAGAGAAAAGAAGTTAAAGAATTAGTGAAATCGAAAAAAATGACACTGGGAGAAGTATTATGTAAGGGATAATATGTGTACATTGGATAACGCAACGATCAACTGAAGCATGAAATAACAAATTAAAATCAGAGAAAATAATTAGACAGTAGCAAATACAAATACATACTGCGCTACAAATGGATTGACTAACTACAAAACATTATTGCAATAAATAGAGTGGAAAATATTCCAAACAAGATTTGGAATGCACACATTTGGCAGATGGGAACTTCTGAAATTGTTCGTCTTGAATGTAAAGAGGGCTTTGGCGAGAGCCAAATACACAAAAAGCTCCAAGACGCATGGTTAAAGCCTTGAGAATGTTGATGACTTTTAAAGATATCGGAGGCCTCTAGTATTATGTTGACCTACCTGCCAAAATCTTTTTAACATGATTGAAGTTAGCTGGTGATATCCGTTCAATTGAATGGATAATGGATTTTTTGTCATCCACTTCAGTTTCATTACACATAGAAGGGTGATTCAAAACTAATTAGTGAAAAATTACAGAAGAATTAGTGTCATTCCACAAGTAATATGCTATGAGCTTATTCGCTAGTATTCTATCGAAGGAAAAAAATTAACCAAAAAGTGTATAAACTTTCAGACCGAAAACAAAGTGTTCTTAGGTTAGTGGGAAGTCATGGTTTTGGATTAACGATCCATTGCTTACGTCAGATATCAGCAAAAAATAGCATGCACATATAGATACATATATGACATTTTATTGACCTGGAGACAATGCGCTATGACAGTGTTCCAAGATGTAAAATTGTGGCCAGCAATGAAAAGACTGAAGCGCCAAGAAAAAATTGGATTAATTTCAAGTCTACAAAAATGTACCCAGAGGAGGATGATAGCTGAACGTATACAGAATTATGTGAAGTGAAGCGATGCGTTTAGGAGAGATACTCACACGCGGGCAAGAGTGCACAGAAAGCTTATGTACTGACACTATAGGATGCGTTTATTTTTCTGGCTTGAGAGTACCAGGCGTCGGGGAAGGTAATTTTATTGGAGTAATTGTACTAGATTTATTGTTGTTTGTTTTGAGGTAACGGATGCTATTGTACTATAGGGCTTTGGACACCTGGTACAAGAAATGTTGGTCGAAATTTCGAGTCCATAGAATGACAAGTGCTTATTCTTTTGCTTTTTGCATCAGATATCACAGGTAATTCATGCCACGCAGATTCCGTGATAGATTATTGGATGTAATTTGCTTCGCAATTAAAATAGAATAGCAATCAGCAAAAAATGGGGACTAAAATCATCCTTAGAAGGCAGTTAATATCTTATGCTATAGGACGGCAATCTTATATATTAATATACGCTCTGTTATTTGATGAAACAGCTTACCGTTTTCGAAATTTGCAAATATCTGGGAACCTCACTAAAAATTAACCTGACGACTGGTAATAATTGATATAAGAAATATCATTCCTAACTAGACTTGCTAATAGGAGTAGGGCAATGGGCAATCAATTAGCGTCTGCATGCCGTTTAGTTTAGTTGTGAATAGTGTTTTATAGGCTAAGACACTAATACTTACAGCATATCCATACTTAGAATCGTGGAAAAGTATTTATCATTATATGTTGAGCTAGTTAAATGGTGGCCTTTATACGAAGATACCGTAGATGACTATGAATGTGTCGTGTGACAAGTAGCCTGACTTAGGTGAGATAGCACTCGTTTGAGATATAAAGAGCGTGGCATAACAATTAACGTAAACGAAGTTGGTTGGGAGACAGGAGAGCTGAGGGCTCAAAGGCACCACACCAGGAATGACTTATAAACAATAAAGCTCTTTTAATTGGTATAGATCTTATGTTATGTAGGCGATCGCGAAACTGAGACGATTAGGTAAATAGAACTTCCAAATTATCAATTGGACTTAACCTGAAAGAAGACGTAAAGAGGTAGACAATGGTTAAACCTGCTGAAGCACATCATAATCACAAGAAGTAATTGGGAGAAAGGATAACGAAGAGGTCATATTGGGAGGAGCCGAGAATTCTCGAAAATCGAAAACGGCAACTCTAGAGGGGTAGAGTTACTCGGCGATAGAAGAAAGAAGAAGAGATATCTAATTTTATTCAGCGTCGTCTTTATTGAATTTGTATACACAGACGGGCCGATTGGAATATCCATTAACAATACAATAGGGTACACCGCGACGACTACGTACGTTCCTTGCTGCTCTACGGGCAATTGTGTACTATTATACATTTTTTCAAATCGTTCTTTTTGCATTGTAAAACGTATGTCGCGGTGCAGAATTCTCAATAGGTTGTGGTTGAGTGTTCTGTTCATTTTGTTCTCTATGTCTGGTCGCACTATAGCATCAACGTAATTTATCTACTGTAAAGAATCTTATGAGATTTGCTAAATTTAAGTACATTTATTTAAATCTGATGGACTATTATGATTGCAATCTATGGTATAATCATCCCGTTAACCCGCCCGTTCGAGGAAATATTATGGTCTTATCTTTCACGGCTCATGAATTTTTACAAAGAATGGAGAATTTTAAGTAGTTTTCTCGTCGCTGCCGCATAGAATACCCTGAAATCTCTTCGTCTTATCACTGATATTAACTTATGGCGCTACCGGTCTGGTATCAAAGAGGTGGTATTAAATCCTGTCTGCTCAGATATTTAGTAAGTAATTTCTTTAAAAATCTATACTTTTGCGTAGAAAAGAATCCGCTGTTTCGTTTGGTCCTTCCTACCAGAAATCGATTGTCGCAGATAAAGTCCGTCTGTCCGTTTGTCGTTTGCCCGTCTGTGGGTTAAATGCTGGCGTCTAAACTGTTCTGCTGATTTTTTTCAATTGAGTATTTCCTGTTGATCTTAACGGACTCGTGGAAACTTAAGTCGTTGCCAAACGAATATTTGTTGGTGAAGTTTCTTTAACGAAATCGAGTATTTACCTTTGTACCTTTGTTCGCATTCATAATGCGGCACCGTCTGTGGCGTAGTGGTATGGGAGCTGGCTCGTTATATCTGAGAATCTTTGAGTTCGAGTCTCGAAGCTGGTAAGATAAATAGCTACTTGAAAACTCTTTTTCTGGTTTTTGTATAGAGTAATGTTTGATGATGATGAGACATTTCAATAAAAAATTAATAATAACGAAACGGAACTCTTTTCGAAACCAGAAATATATATCCACACTGTAGCCGAACCCTTTTCCCTACTAATATCTCTTTTTAGCAATTTCAGATGTCATTTTATTCGAGATCCCAGCCAGTGAACTATATTTTTGGCATACATCTACTGCCGAATTCACAATGCCTGGAGGAGAATCTAGAAGCCCTTAGCTTCTAATTGGTTAGTTTTTGTGGGCTTCTCCGATCAATGCTTAGGCGTATAGGTAGGAGCAAGAACGCCTACAAAGAGGCTTGTGGATCGTGCGCTAATCCTTTCCTTCCTCATCTTTGTCCTTCCCTCCCTGCAAATCACTGCTAACTAATGCTCTATAATAATAATAATATATATAATAATAATGATAATATATAATAATAATAATAATATTAATAATTAAATAATAATAATAATATAATAATAATAAATAATAATATTTATTCAAATTTGTAAGTGGGTAATAACCCATCAGTGGCAGTAATTACTAGTAAATAAATAAGAACATTCAAATTACAAAGTAATTAATAATAATTAATATAATATAATAATAATAATAATAATATAAAAATGACTGGATTCCATATAATCTACTTAAATTTAAAATGAACTTTATACTATGTCTCACCACTCGCACGAGTGTGTCATTATTACCGACGCACAACTGAAACTAGAACTAGGTCACTTATATTGCATCTATTTCATCATTCTTCCGTTAGTTAGGGGGGGAGGCTGTATCTGAGGAACCATTTGGGAACAGTCTACAACATTCGCACTTGGTGTGAGTTGAAGTAATGCCTGACACGGAGATAGGTGTGAAAGGGAGCCTCCGCAAGCTCAATTTCATTTTGGGTCGGGACTCTCTGGGGGCGACCCATTGATTCTTCGCAAACGTAACTCGATGCTATCTAGTAAGAATGAGACGAGACGTCCTTTCCAGCTCACCGTTCTTATGACGAGATACACATTCTACACTTACTATGAACCATCTCCGTTCCAAGGCGGCAGTCTACGCGGGCCAGAAACACTAAATAGGGATACAGTCTTAAACGTTCAGTTGGTGGGATTAGGCCAGTGTTTTCCGAGTATAGCAATAGATTCATTATTTTGTATTTTTGATCGCTACAACGCTATGGTTCTCTGACCGCTTGTGTATTTTGTGTGCTACTTTTTTTTTCCACTTGAGATATGGTGGGTCTACGCCGTTTGTATAGTCTGATATCAGGCGCATACTTACACGCGATCTGTGCTGTGTGGAGTTTTCCTCCATCATGTTATTCTTACAATCATGTAAGCATCACCTCATCTCTAGTACATGCTTTCTTAGTAGCCTCCTCCTACTTGTCTCTAGTGCACGTCGGGGTATACAACTATGATGCGATTGTTAGGTTGTTAAAAGTCTGAAATGTATCGGCAACTGAAAGACCTACTCAATTCTATGGTTATCCTGCATATGGTCTTTGATCGGAGAAACCAGAAAAACCACATATCAGAGAACCGACGCTAGAATTCTCCTCAACACGCGACAGATTACGACAACCTACAGACACTCATCAGCGTATAAATGGACTTCGACAGTTCTCAGTTCTGCCACGTGCGATTCCGTTGGCTGTGTCATCTTTGTGAGATCCTTTCTGAGCAACATCCAATTATTCAGCCAGTTATATTTACCTTGTGCATATTTTTCCTCACTTCATGCACGGATTGCTAGCGATTCCATGCATCTGACTCACGAGTGTCCTTGCTGGGGACGATCAAGTATACGGTGCTGTGGCAAAGCTGTATAAACACTTGATTATGTCTCATTTGCGTGAAGATCGCCTGTCGTTAACGCACCCCCTAGAACTGTTACGCAGATTCTAAGTCTTCGCATCCTGTGCATGTATGCTGGCTAACGTCTCATGTCACGTTCGTAATATGTGGCTTCACTACGGTACGCACTTCGAATTAAGCTAGTGGAGTCGGGTGGATTGCCACAGGAAACATTCTTGCATATTGGGCCAATATTTCGCAGCTTGTTCAGGCTGGGCGGCTCGTACACGGCGTCATCATTACTGTGGATTGATCGATACGTACTCGAAGCTGCTATGTGTACATACGACAATATTGGTGTTTTTGCAATTCGATGAGCTCATTGACTAACTATTTCGTGTGTAAATCCGCGCAACGAAATACTCAGCGCGCTACAATTACAAGTGAATTAGAGATAATGTAACAGTTGGTATCGAAGTCGAGTTCGCTTTAGCTAGCGTGGTATCTTAGATTATGTATTAGCTAGATCGTCGAAAACGTCGCTCCGCGTGTATCCTATACGCACCTGGGACATTCCCCGCGGAGAGCTGAATTGCGCGTGTTGCGACAGTTTTGGCAGGGCAGAGGCGAGATGCTGACGAGATCGACGATCTCGAGCAGTGCCTGAAGCCAGCCGCGCCAGAGTGGGGCGTGAGGCTTGCGGGGCGCGCCCTGCTCCTGGCGCCGCGTGCGCTGCTCTCCTCGCCGGAGACGCAGCGACCCCGGGTGAGCAAAACGGCATATCCTTTCCACTCGCTTTACTTTACATCGACTACCTCGCTCCATCTTCTTTCAACAGAGAGGGAGAGTTAAGTAATGCTCGGCTTGACGAAAAAACGGTGATTTTGCGGCGAGAGAATACTTTTACAGAGGAAACGGAACCAAAGGGCGAGTTAGGGTCAATGGGAGGACCGAGAATTATGGAAATCGAAAACGGCAAACTCTAAGGGGTAGAAACCGTCTAAGAAGAAGAACATTTTTTCACATCTCTTATTGAATTTGTATAACGAGGGGGACGTTGGAAAACCATTAAAAATACAAATAAACCGGACGAGTACGTACGTGCTCTAGCAATTTGTAACTATTAAAAATTTTTTCAACGTTCTTTTGCGATTTGTAAAACGTATGTCGCGTCAAATCAATTGTTGAGTTTCTGGTCATCTGTATAAACCGATTTATGTAAAGAATCTATTGACATGAAATTTAAGTACATTATTAACATTGACTAAATGATCAACATATATAACCCTAACGGTTCAGAAATTATTATTTCTTTCACGCCTTACGAATTTTTCAAAGAAGAGAAATTTATGTAATCGTGCGCCATAAAACGCCAAACTTTCGCCATAATAAACCTTATTGCCAGGTTCTGGTAACAAAGAAGTGGATAAATCCTGTTGCTAAATTTAGTAGAAAAAATCTATAACTTGTGCGTAGAAAAGAATCCCTGTTTTGTTGGTCCTTCCTACCAGAAATCGATTGTCGGCAAAATGTCCGTCTGTTCGTTTGTCTGTTTGCCCGTCTGTGGTTAATGCTGGCGCCTAAACTGTTCTGCTGATTTTTTTCAACATTGATATTTCCTGATTGATCTTAACGGACTGGAAACTTTAGTCGTTTCTAACGAATATTTGATTGGTGAAGTTTCTTTATGAGAATCGAGTATTTACCTTTTGTACCTTTGTTAGCATTCGTACATGCGACAAGTCTGTGGCGTAGTGGTATGGTAGCTGGCTCGTAATCTCTGAGAATCTTAGTTCGAGTCTCGAAGCGGTAAAATAATTAGCTACTTGATAACATTTTTTCTGGTTTTGTAGTAGAGTAATGTTGATGAATGGTGAGACATTTCAATAAAAAATTAATAATAAACGAAACGGTAACTCTTTTCCGAAACACAGAATAAATCCTACACTTGTAGCCGACCCTTTCCCTATTAATATGCTCTTTTAGCAATTTCAGTTCTATTTAGTTCAAGATCCAGACAGTGACATATTTTTGGCATAATCTACTGGCCGAATTCAACCAATGCCTGGAGGAGAATTCTAGAAGCCCTCAGCTCTAATTGGTAGTTTTTTGTGGCTTCTCCGATCAATGCTAGGTGAATGTAGGAGCAGAACCCTACAAAGATGGCTGTGGATCGTGCGCTATCTTTCCTTCCTCATCTTTGTCCCTTCCCCTCCCTGTAAATCAGTCTAACATGCTTAATAATAATAATGATAATAATAATAATAATAATAATAATAATAATAATAATATAAAAATGACTGATTCATATAACATTAAATTGATTTAAGAAAATGGAACTTATATAGTCTAACTCATCACTGATTGTTCAATTACGACCACACTGAACTAGAACTGCACTTATATGCACTACACCTTGTTTGTATCTGAGGACCAGTTGGGAACTTACAACATGTCGCACTTGTGTGAGTGATCTGCTGACGGAGATATCTGAAAGGGACCCCTGCAAGCCAACACCCTTTCGAAGCCGATGTTCTAGAAGAAGAAGAACACCTTCATCTCCCGGGCTATAACATACACTACACTTATAGAACACTTACGTCCAAGCAGCTGACGCGCCCAGAAACACTAAATAGGAGTAATCTGACAATCAGTTGGTGGGGATTAGTAGTGTTTTCGAGTATATGCAATAGATTCATTATTTTGTAGTTTCGATCGCTACAACTGCTATGGTTCTCTGACCGCTTGTTGTAGTGCATGTTTTCCACTGGAGATAGTGGTGTTCTACGCCGTTGGATAGCGATATCAGGCGCATACCTACACGTTGCTTGTGGGGTTTTCTCCATCCAGGTATCTCTTACAAATGAAGCACCACCCCACCCAGTGAAGCTCTAAGCTCCCCACTTGTCTTCCGGCATGTGGGGTACAATACAGCATGTAGGTGTAAAAAGGGGTGAAAGTAGGGCAATGAAGAGGACTACTAATTCTATGGTATCCGCATGGTTTTGATCGGAGAAACCAAGAAAAACTACCTATAAGAGCAACCGACCGCTAGAATTCTCCTTCAAACAGCGACAGATTACGACCTACAGAAGCAGCAGCGTATAAATGACTCTGACAGTTCTCTCGCCACGTGCTGTGCTTGTCATGTAACCTGTTCTGAAGCAATCAGATTACAAGAATTTGTATATTTTCTCACAGCCAGGATTCAGCGATGCCATGCATCTGACTCCCACGCAGTCGCGGGGACGATAAGTTACGGCTGTGGCAAAGCTTAAGAACATGATGTCAAGGCGTGAGATCGCCCGTCGGTAAGAGGTAATGGTTAGAGATTTAATTTATCTGTCATGTAGCTGTAGCCATGTACTTAGTAATATGTGGCAACAGCGCATCGAATTAATTATGAGTCGTCATTGCCAAAAACATTGATTATTCCAATAGCAGCTTTCGATGGCTTAACCCTCATCACTACTGATGATGATGACTCGAAAGCTGCTATTGTAATAAACAATATTGTTGGCAATGATGACTCATATAACTATTTCGTTGTAAATGCCAACGAAAACTCACCACAATACCAATAATAATATGTAACAGTGTATCGAAGTCTGAGTCGCTTACACGCTACCGGTACCTTAGATATGTAACTAGTGTCGAAAAACCTCCTGCCGCCGTGTCTCCAACGCACCTGGGACATCCCGGCGGAGACCTGAATGCGCGTGTGCGGTTGCAGGGCCGGCGAGATGCTGACGGAGATCGACGACGAGCTGTGCCTGAAGCAGCCGCTCAAGGGCGGAGGCTTCGGGGCGCGCCTGGCGCGGGCGGCCGGCGGCCGCTTGGCCCCTCGCGGAGAGGGCGACCCGGGTGAGCAAACGCTTCTTTTCCATCGCCTTTTACTTTCTCGCTACCGCTCATGCAACAGAGAGGGAGAGTTACGTAATGCTGCTCGAAAAAACGGTGAATTTTCGGCAGAAAAACGTTTACAGAGCAAGGAAAAAGTGGATACATTCAGTTGCTAGATTTAAAAAAATAATCCTCTAACACGAAGTGTAGCCTGAACCCATGTTTTTTGGGTTCTTGATATCTAAAATTCGGGTGACGGAAAACGTCTGTCTGTCCGACCGCCTATCCGTTCGCGAACCGCATAACCGTTCTGCAGATTTTCTCCAAAATTGATATTCCTCAATTGAACTGACTGATATCGCAGTCTCTTAAATTTGAAACCGATGTTTTAATTTTGGAGCTACTGTACATGAAGCCCTTGGGACATTTTCCGAATTAAAAAAAAGTGGCTCCATCGTTTTTGATTACATTTTGCTATTGGATAATGTGAACAATATTAGAGAATGGTATAGGACTCATTGTCGTTGAAATCTCTTTTCAGCGTCTTCCTACAACGACAATTATGAAAATAGTCTAGTTATTAATTCAATCTGATCCTGAAACATGAATTTTGTAAGAAGGTCATGTACTCAAATTTGAATACTTTCGCGTCATTCTGCATGAAAATGCGTGTTGCTTTAGCACCACTAGTTTGTTTCTACGATGGTTTGGAACAGAAATCATGGTAACTACTTTTTTTTTGCAATAAATGTTATCGGATTCTAAAATTTCATTGTCACGTTAAAGAAAAGCTTATTAATTAGTGTTATCAACAACACATGACAATGTTAGTGTCTCTATTAGGACAAGGAGCAATGTAAAATTAGTTGCCTGACTACCGCCATGTGAGATGAATAAAAACCGTTTTGAGCAGCGCTCATACGCGCGGTTCATAACATCATAGACTCAACAGCATCATAGCCGGTCTTCATGGGTGAAATGCCCGGCAATGTCACAATGAATTGGTGAAGGTTGTTTGGAATAATGCCCTTCTATACCGGACGATCGCGAGATAGGCAGGAGTTTCTGCGAGGATTCGTAGCAACCCGTGATCGGCAACGTACCTGACAACCTGTACTTGGACCGATGTGGCACGTGCGATAATCGATCATCTGTCTAATAGGGTCTTCAGAACGGATATGCAATGCTTCTGAAATGTTGTGAACTCATATACGCTATAATTATATCTTCTTCTTCTGCCATATACTTATTAGTGCATAGGCTAGCCTCGGGAAACCCCTAGCGCCTTTATGTGAATCTTGTCCTGAGCAAAAATAACTACGGTAGTTTGCCATTGCTTTCTCCAGGGCACTAGTGCACCAATTTTGGTATTTTGATTTGAATACCAGATATTGCAGGCCTAGATACAATATTCGCATATACAATTTTCATTTAAACTTTTAATATTTCAGTAAAAAATAAATGTATGTTTGTTTTCGAATATTAGATCTACGATTGGGCAGGACAAGTTTTAAGAGATTTCATGTTCATAGGTTAAAAGTTGCAATATTAAAGTATTACTTAATCGTTGTAAATAATACGTGGAAATTCAAAGGGCACACAGAGAAGAAAGTGAAGCGGGGAGACAGCAACCCAAGGGAAAGAGATTTTCCATCTGGTAATTCCCAAGCTTTGCTGTCCCGCATTAGAATAATAACACACTTCCAATAACCAGACAGCAAAAATGGTTTTAATAGCATCAGTTTATTTACCCAACAACAACCACTGAAAATATGTTGTTACAAGCTAATCATACCAATTAACTGTAAGATAAATATCACTATAAATGCTGTAATGAATTAATTGCCAAGTAAGAACCACCATATTTTAAGAGCATTATACCAGAAGACAGCTTTACCTCCATTCCTAGGATAATCCGCAGAACTACACGCTTTGGTCCACGTCTCACAGGTTCTAATTGCTCAGCATTCTAACGACCATGTCTCCGCTTATAATGTCTCAGAATAAGTATTTCAAACTTCTAGTTTCTAATCGAATTTCTGAACAAGTATGAAACTCGATTTCCCGCCTTCGAACCCTTTTGCCGCCTCGCCTCACCCTTCTTGAAGATCTGGTCAGGTCCTCTTCCTGCGCGTATGGTTTCACAGATCGCTGTTAAAAACGGTGAATACAGGAGTTTGGTGCCATTCAAAATGATAATCTAATCTCACAACACTTATCCAAACTTGTGTGCGGCAAGGGTCGAGGATCACCGATGACGGATTTTCGACATTAGGGAGAGAGCTAGGTCAAATTCAGCCGCTTTGTGGAAGAGTGTTCTAGCGGCCGGCTGCTCTGATTGGTATTTTTTGGATCAATATCTAGCGACTATTGAAGCAGCGTCTTCACAAACGGGCCTAAAATGATATGCGATCTTCTCTGCCTTAACCATATCCCCTCCTCTCTCCTACACATACACACTTGCACTTACTAAATGTATTTTACTACCACGTATGTTGCGAGGGAGCTTAGCTCTCCCAGTTGGGAACTTAGAGACAACGCTGCGCGCTTCCAAACACCGCGGCTCGTAACAGAACATTTGTTTGAATAGACGTGCGGCGGGTTTCCGCCGCTGCAGGGTTGGACGCCGAACGCTCGCTTCGAGAAGCGAAGGAGGGCGCACGCGCCATTGCTAGCAGAACACAACTTTAAATAATGGTATTCCCACTGCACCGCCGGTCGCGAAGTTTTATCTGCTGCGGTCCCTTTGTCGCCGGAGGGTCGTCGAAACCTATCCTTTCAGAACCCACCCCTCTCCACGGTGGACGGCGGTGCGGCGGTGGCGAGCAGTGGAGGTGGCATCGGAAGAGCCTTGCCGCTTATCGGAAGTGCCCCGCTAAGGCGACGTGTGAAGGCGCCCTTAGTGTTCATCCTGGATGGGGGAGGGGTGTTGACAGAGATACCTGAAGGGGGAAACCGAAGCGAGGGTGGGCTCCGGATTTTACGTTCTATCGGGAGAGGAACACCTCAAACTGCTGCATAGACTACTTTTACGGGACCACAACAGTTGACGTGCCCGGAAAAAATAAAATATACTGTATATTACATGAATACACAGCATATATCATTACATGCATTTTAAATATACAATATATATCAATTACCGTATATTACACGAATGATACTATCGTACCTGGAAATATATTAGCATTTCTTTCCTTTATTCTGAACCCGGAGAAAATTACGCTCCATCACTGACCCCCCCCCCACCAACCACCACTTCTGACGTCACAGTAGCAAGCGTGATAAAATTACAGTTGCTAGACAGTATACATTGCGTACTGAAGAGGTGGCTCAAGTACAAGTAGTTGCTCTTATCCTGATGCTTGCGAGTTCGATTCTCAATCTCCAAGGTTATTTGTGCTATTTGTGCAGTAATTGTCCAGACTGAAACTTGTTTTGTTTTGTTTTTTTGTACATTGTAGAACCCGGTTCCTTGTTGTCGGCTATAAAATATGCGAGAGTTAATGAGACAACTTGTTTCTAAAAGTATTTTTGTATAAAGATTCGCTAGATACTTCACGTTGCACAGATACAAAGTTATTGTATGTATATCACGGAGGGTGAAGGACGGTACCTAGCCGTGAAACCGTCAACTTGGAAATAAGTAAGCGATACCGAATCAAATTAGACCTAAAAGTAATTGGGAATAAAAATAGTTTAATAGCCTAACGTGTATACTTTTTTCACATCGGAAGTGATAATGAGTATGTCACAAACCAGTTTAAAATTCAAATTATGCATAATGCATGGCACCTACCGCAGTCAACACATACGTGTGTTATTTAAAACTGCCGCTCCCGGCCATTTTCAGATGCTAACTAATATCTGGCCATAATTTCCTCCAAGTTCCATTTGGATGTAAGGAATTCTAACTCACCTTCTGGAATGCGTCAAAATCATATTTTAAAATGTATTTATTTAATATGGAAAACAATAAAATCTTCATGAGGTCTCTGAGAAGGAGAATGTCGTGCAGAAAGTCAGAGACTTAAGAACATCACGAAAAAACCGATTAATTAAGAACAATTAAGATGCATTGATCCAGAAGCAAACAATTAGTGTTTAAAAGCATATATAATCTTTTAAAATTTTATATTTAAAAAGTAATAGAGTTGTATTATAGTATTATTAAATACATATTATTTTCAATTTGGATAATTAATGTAGTCTTGAATTATATAAAGCGAGTTAATCCAAAGCCGTTGTGTTGAAGCCATTGCCACGACGCCTCAATTCACAAAGTCACATTGACTGCGTTAAATAATCAGAGAAACTATGAGTAACAATGTGGAAAATGTACTACTTACGTCGACGTTCATCTCTTGTCAATTTTGAACCATTGAAGATATTACAAAGCAGAATTCAGTAAGTTCCTAAGGAAAAGATTCTGAAAGGTACATGTATTATACATATTTACAACTTGTATTTTGAATTTAAAATCACCTCAACTATACGATCTCGAAGTTTTCGTGATTAAGGTTCTGTTGAACTCTAACTTCGCAAACACATCGGAATTAACGAGCTAAGACCTACCATCAGTGTCCCAGCATTGTGGCCACGAGTTAAGGGGTACGTGTGATTTGCACATAGGCATTTCTACGCTGTATTCTGGTCTTCTCAAACCCAAAAATCCGAATGTCTGTTTATAATAACGCGTAACCAGGAGCGTCAAGAAGGGGGGGGGGCGCTGCGACCTCCAGACCCCGACTTATTTGGGGCCCCCCAAAATTGGGGAAGGAGGGAATTTTTCATTTGAAATAAAGAGGCCCCTTGGATCATTTGTCCCAGACCCTTGAATTTCTCTCGACGCCCATGCGCATTGCTGTTAGATTATATTAGATTTATGTATACGTTAGCTTCTGGGGCTCGAATCCATCAATTCTCGGCTATCCGGGAGAAGCCTCACTGCCCTGAGGAAGCCTGCGACTTGTCAGGCAAAACTTCGGCACCCCAGCCAACGACGCGGCGTCTCCCGGATAGCCGAGAATTGATATATTAGATTGAACTGATAAATGGTGTACATGATGCACACGGCGGGATTAAGAAATAGTTGTGCCGATCCGAACCAAAAAACCTAGATGCTGACTACACAATATATTCGAGGAAGTAATATATTTTATTACATTTATTTGTAGTATCAAAAAGTTTACTTACTTTTTCGGTATCACGGGCACACACTATGAGATTTTCTTTCGAATAATTACCACTTTCCGCTGCAGCATAAAATACTATCTCTTTACAAGTCTATAAGAGGCGAGGAAGTTAAAAGCATGCAATAACCTCATTTGTTCAAGCAATTGTGTGGTCAAGTTAATTGATTGTGATTCCAGGCGTGTCAACAACTAAGGTCATTAGTTCCGTAAGTGTAGCGATATCTCCTTGAGAGGTGACGGTGATCTTCCCACGCTGGATGTCTAGATCCGGCGTCGAGTACCGTCGGCTAGCGGGGTTTTCCCTAACAAAGTATCTCCCGCCAGTGAAAATAGAACAAGGAAAAGGAAGGAAAAATCGCGCGCGGTCCATGGCCCGTACTGCTCTGGCATTTGCCAAGTTTTGATTGAAGACACCACGGAAAACTACCGATCAGAGCAACCGGCTGTTAGAATTCTCATCCAGAAAGCTACTGAATTTGAGATAGCTGTCAAGCTGTCGACCTAGCTGCCATGCTGTCAACCTAGCTAATTAAGATAGTGCTGAAAATCTTGCCACCGTTGGAACTCAAACCTAGGACCTCCAGATTAGAGGCACTGCAGTGGCAACAATTGATGCCCTGTGCCACCTCTCCCAGTTGGTGTAAACGTAATTGTAATAACTTCTACAGTATAAAAATTGACAAAATGTGTTTAATCATGTGTTACATCCTTTATCCGAGAACCGTAGAAATACGCAGTTCATAACTTTTCTTTTTTACTCGAAATTAGAATAAAATCACAGTAGAGTATTTTAATATTTATTAAGAATGCTAATATGAACAATATTATGTGAGTTTGGATAAACGGAATAGTTTTCACTACCACGTGAGAACTGAATACTACTAAAACGGTTTACCTATGCAAATGTTGCCTGATGATATACTTCATTTTTAAATAGCAAAGGTGTATATTCATTTTAGTACTTTTAAAGTACCTTTCGAGAATAATATCCACGTGTTTTGATGAAGCAATGACTGTGCAAATCGCATTTGTTGGGGACCTCGTGAATATCGCCACCCGGATGTTATCTGACCTGGATATCCGGTGTGCATTCATTACACTAAGTATAAACTCAAGAGGGCAGCTAAAAGCATTCATCAGATGCATGCGAATGTTTTTTACGTGAAAGTATTTTAATTTTTATGTAACTATTGTTCGCAAATGGATCAAATTGCTAAACACGCTTGCAAGAAACGACATTGACAATTGTCAGAATGATCAAGCTATAATATTTCAATTCACATTCAATATTATGATAATGAAAAATTATTCTCGTTTTTTTATACGTAGCATAAATTTTAGTGTTACACTGCAGTAAAAATGCCATTTTTTTGTTATCTGGTACCCAAATATCAACAAATGATTGCTTATAAATAATGTAAATTCCACTTTGGGATACGTTGTGTAGCCAATAACCAAATTTGTTGAACCTTGATTCTGAAAAATGTATTTTTGGCAAAACGGCTGACTGTCCGTTTACTCTTTTGTCTGTGAACACCACTGGCGCAAAAACTGTTCACAGGATTTTCTCCAAAATAGATATTTCTCAATTGATCTATTCGAACTCGAGGTTCTGCTCATTTATTGGCCCATGATGTTTTAATTTCCGGGGGTACTTTTCATAAAAACTCTACCTTCTTTTCAAAATTTTCTGGAAAACAAGGCTCCAAATATTTTTTAACAAAACCTCAAATTAATTTATTTAATAGCCCCGCTAGTTCAAATTTAAACTTTATAATAATTAATATTTCAGAATGAAAGTTGCAGTTATACATGCCTCACTACATCTAAAATATGGTTGTTACACAAATAAATGAATTAAATTATGAAATTTTGTCGGAATTTAATCTGGCAGATCTCATGCCACATTTCTGAGACTCAAACCATTTAATTGATTTATTGGTTATTGTTTCTTTGGTAGAAGACTGGACTTCAGTAGAGATGTTCCATGTACATTTTTATTGTATCTCGATATATTATTGTGTTATAAGTGCACACAATTTCCAAGCAGGTTTTGAGAAATAAACTTCGGAACTGAGAAATCGTGCAGGGTACTGTAAACCCCGCTGTAAGCATTGGTGTAACAAAACGTAGACACAGTTGCATCTGAATATTGGGTATTGAATTGAGGTTTAGTCCTACAGTTGTAATAACTTTAACACATTCTGAGTTATATTTTAAATAACTGAAAAAATATAAATAATTGAAATTGAATATTTTTTTACAAACAGGAAGGAAATGGATGTTGGCTTTGGGTGAGTTCTGAAATTAATACTTAGAATAATCTTTGATTCTAGGTGAAGATGATTTACAAGAAAGGGGAAATACAATGGTACACTAAAATGCAGTAGTGAAGAGGAACAAAGTCCATATAGTTAGAATGTGTGCTATTGAAAGTTTTTGAGAAATTTGAGGCGCAAACTACATTATAAAGAATGTCACTGCCTTGTAATTATAAATTAAAATTATTACATCAATAACTTCAATAACTTCAAGTTTATATGCCGCTATATTTCAAGAATATATGTCTTTAACTTGTCATAAATTAACGGTCCGCTATGCAGTTGAAGCAAGTGGTTTTTGATCCAACCATTTGCTAGATTTGCAAATAAAGAAATTATATAGGGAAGCAGTCTTAAAACGTTTTTGACAGATCTCAATTATTAAAAAACAAAAAAACGCTTGAGTTATGATTAACATTACTATTTAGCATGCATTATTATTCTGTCAACATTTGAAATAAATGCATTTACTCTCTTGCAATTTTGAACTCAGATTTTTCTACTAAAATGTTGCTTCATATACTAGAGTTTAAACTTGTGTGTTTATAAATGTTTCCAATAAGAATTGCCAGAACATTAGAAATAAGAGCTATAAATTAGATTCAGATAGTTACCCATTTTTATCACAAACAATTAACTGAACAATACTAATTTCTAAACATGTTCCTTGGATTCACGCGTTCGGCATTGACCCTGAACTTAGCAGAGAGGATGGGAACCATTTGCTTGCAATTGAATTAATTTCAGTCCGTGAAGACATATTGATACATATGGCCTTCTCCCTCCCCTTTTCTTCCCCTCCCCTCTCCCACCTTCAATGCCAAGTCAAACTTCTTCCGTTGTCACAAGTGTGTCGAATGTCACCTCATTCTACGCAACCCCCTCCGTCTTACACACACGCGCACACCCACTGACACACACTCAACTCAACACGCACGTCCTTAAGCGCACATGCGACCGCTTCCTCGATAAAAGGCCCACCACGCAACGCAGCGCTCCTCCTTGGGAATGACTGGCATTACGCAGATGAGTGCAGTTGTGAACAGTAGTGCGCAATTCAGCCAAGTAAAACTTCGTTTGCAATTCGGAGAACGTGTCTACAGTTGATCGAAATTGTGCACTGTGGAAAGCAGTTGTACGTAGTTTAGCGAAATTGTGCACTGTTGAGGACAGTTGTGCGCAGTTGAGCGAAATTGTGCACAGTTCAGGACAGTTGAACGCAGTTGATCTAAACTGTGCCCGACCGAGGCCAGTAGTACGCAGTTGATCTAAATTGTGCACAGTTGAGCGCAGTTGAGGGTAGTTGAGTGTAGTTGAGAGAATCGGTGCGCGTTTGAGCAGAACATGGCCGCCGTGAACGGGGACATACGGATCGCGGTGCCTCGGAAGCACTGGCCGCCGCAAGCGCTGGACCAGGAAGTGGACGAGGAGGCGCTGGAGGGGAAAACCATGCTCGCCGGGCCAGGCAAGTTGCTCTTGTACTCCAGGTGGTCCAAGGATCTGGAACTATCACGGCACTGAAATGCAAAGAAAATAATGATTACTATAAATAAGAATTATATGTATATATTATATATTATCCATTCAGTATTAGATATAATTCTTGTGTATAGTAATCAATTTATGATATTATATTATACAAGAATCATATGATATAATAGTATATACGATATATCTGGTTCTATAATATAATCCGTTGGTGAGTCCGAGATCGATAAACTCCGACATCTTTGAACGATCTCCATGAAACTTGGCTAACCTCAGTGATTCTTTAATGCAGGTTTTTAAGCCGTTCCCTTTGCTGAACTTTTCACAAGATTGCGCTTGAGTTAAATGCAATTCTCAAACCTCCTTGGGTTCGTTATTGCTGGGCGTTGCTGTGTGTCGCGGTGCGGGTCGAGAAAGTCGGGACGAGCGGGCGGCCCGGAATGTAGAGAGGGCGAAAGTAAGGCTGAATTAGGAGACGACAGCGAGGGCACCCAGGTCCTAGAAGCACTGACGGAGCGGGAAGACGCCGGTGGGGTGTAATTCTGCTAGTATCAATACAAATTATATTGGTGCGTTTGTTTAAAAACAACTGTCGTTTAATAGCCTCATATGATGATTTACGCGATATAACACCTACTCGATTCTTTTTTAAATATATTTATCTGTCTGTCTGTGTGTCCATTCCTTTGTAGATCTGTCGATATCGAGAAAGCTTAAATATATTTAGATGAAGTGTTCTCAGAAGCGTTGAGTACATTGTCAGTCGTAAATTATGATATTTTTGTATAAATATCCTTTGAGAATCGTGATTGTATCTTTTGCAGCACTTTATATCCGACAAAATTATTTCTTGAACCAATTGACCAATCTTAAACTTAGTTTGAATGCAAGTTGACCGCAATGACCCTTGAGTAGTCAATATGTTAATTTAATTTACGACCAACTTAGTTGTCTCAAGGCATTAACTGGTGACACTGCAGTTCCTCTGATTGAGAGGTGTGAGGACTCTAGTCCAGACGGTGGCAGGATTTTCGTCACTTGCTACATAGCTAGGTCGAATTCGGCAGATGACTGAAAGAGAATTCTAGCGGTAGGCTGCAGTGATCAGTTGATTTCCGTGGTTTCTCCAATCAATGCCAGGCGAATGCCGGAGCAGTCACGAAGTGAGCACGATATTTCCTTCCAGTTTATTGTCCTATCCCCAACCCCTTACTAACGCACACTTTGCACACACTTACATTCACTACAATACCAAACATGTCGGGAGACCATTCGGGAGTTTGCAGCTTATCCAGACTAGGGAGATACCCAGTTGGTGAGAAATACCTGGTTGAGAAATAATCACAAGTCGTCGCCAGATCGCACCATTCCACGGGGGAAGAATACTCGAAATGATAAAAGCATGCACCAAACATACGGGACTAATAAGCAAACCAGTTAACCCGGAAAAACTCAATAATCAATAAAATAATTTACGTAAGTTTTCCTCTCCATTTTCTGAGGGTCATCGAACTGCGACCGACGTACAGATGCGGCGCAAGGCCGCCGGGGCGTTAGCGGCGATCTACAGCGGTAACTCGCAGAGATGACGATCAAGCGGCGGGAGGAGGGGCGAGACGTGGGAGAGACCGCGGGATGGTTGGCGGTCGGGGGGGGGGCGCCACAGCAACTCGAAGCTGGCGATTAGACATCGCCGCTGACGGCTCATTTTACATAGCAATGAGGCACATGCTAATGGCGTCGAAACAGAATTGCGGGGCGCGCGTGGTGGCGCCTCGGCGCGCCGCTGACGGCTGGGCGCCGAGGAGGCTGCCCGAAAGCGCGCTCGCGCGAGGGGCTGTGGGGGAAGCGGTGAGAGGGATGGGGGAGAAGGCGATGGCGAGGCCGGGGGTTCGCGGCGCTGGCAGGAAATGGTGAGTGGAACGGTTGGTCTGTACGTCTGAGGAGAAGAATGGCGCGTCAAGTGCTAAGGTCATTAGTCACGTAAGTGTAGTGCATGTTATTTCCTCGGGATGTGCTGGTGATTCTCTCCCGCTGAATGGTGAGATCCTACACTGACCTACCGTCAGCTAGATGGGTTTTCCCCAACCATGTATCTCCCACCAGAGTGGCAATGCCACCACTCGGGACGAGCTCTGAGCTCCCGATCGGTCAGCCACCATGTGTGGAAATGTGGTGCATGTAAGCGTAAATGTCTGTAAGTAAGTGGTGAGGATAGTACAAGAGGAAGGAAAGAAAGGAGATCCGTGTCCGTGACCCATTTGTTAGGGAATTGCCCCGACATTCGCTGGATGTTGATAGAAGAAACCACGGAAAACTACCGGTCAGAGAAACTGGCAGCTAGAATTCTGAAGAGGAACTGCAAGGTGTGATGGTATAATGATGAGAGGTACGGTATGGGGACAAAGACGAAGCGCGGCGGTAGCAGGAAATGGTGAGTGGAACGCTGTGCCTCTACGCTCGAGAAGGAGGAACGGTAGTTAATTGATTAGGGGTAGCTGAGTAGTAGAATTTGGTGAATGAAACGGTGACTGTATATCAGGGGGTGGAGTCTGGAGCGATAATGGAGGAGGGCACGGGGGTACAGACGATGACGAAACCAGGTAGACGCTGTGATAGTAGGAAATGGGGGTAGGAAGTTTTCTAACTTTCAGACATATAAAAGTTCTCGAAAAGAAAGGATAAATTAATGAGAGTGAGTGTAGAAAAAGACATCCTTAACTTTGCAATCCTTAACAGGTGTTTCTACTGAATTTATTGGTCTTTCTTAAAGGACGGTCATATTTAAAAGCCCACCTAGCAATAACTTTTGAAGAAATTAACAGTGCGAGTGCTTTTTAAATTAACACCATTTTCGAAGTGCGACCCCATGAACGGCTTTGGGGCGATGGAGCAGAGGCATTGTGTTGGCAGTGGTGAGGGTTCTTGTTCAGAGCGAATGTTTCACTCATGACGGCCAGCTGTCTATCAAATTTTCAACTAGATTCTGCGAGAGGCAGAAGGCAAGAGCTGCAGAGAGTAATTTCGCATTTCCTGAACAGAAGACGAGTTGCAACGAAGCGTTGCGTCTAAAATTGCTTCTCGAGAGACGTTTTTCTGACGCATTGAAACGCCATTGATTAATTTTTCCTCCAAGAAAAATAAAAATGGTTTAAGAAGCTCACTCTTCTCAACATGGTCATTTTAATCGTGCCGTAAACGGAATATTTTGTATTCTACTCCAATGAAGTAAAATGTGTTATGTAGTTGTTAAACAACTAAAACAGCTAGTGAATACATACACTTTGGTATGTTCCATGTTTACTTCTAATAACAGTGCCACAAATACTTATATAATTTAGCAACCACGATCCGCAGGACAATGTCTAGATTTGATGTCCTCTTCTCGACCTTTGATTAACTGACAGTAAGTGGAGGGGAGTTTGCCAGTGACAAAAAATCGTCCAACTGATTTACAAAAAAAGAAACAATAGTCATTTTTGTAGTAGTTTGCAAGAGATTGTAGTTGTCCAAAATGCTTAATTGGATATTTTTATCTAGGTGAAATAAGGCTCGAGTCTCGTTGATGACGTATTTTCTAGTAATAACTAGGTAGGTCCAATTTAACTAGTCTGAGAGGGAATGTTAGCTTGTTGGTTTTTTGGATTTCTCCAATCAAAACCACGCAAACGGAACAATATCTCCTGACGCGAGCTATGAACTGCACACGATATTTTCCTCAGCCCCGACAAATCCTTTCCCTCAGACACACAAGTACAATACTACCACAAATATAGGGAGGTCAGTCGGCAGCTTAAAACACGACCCGCCTGAGGCAGTGCCACCCTGGAGGAGATACCTGTAGAGGAAAACCCCGTATACTTGCAGTATCTCACGTTCCAGTGGGGGAGAACCATTGCCACCTCCCGGTTATGAAATGCACTATATTTACGATGCATCATAGTAGTTTATGCACTCAAAACAAAATATTTATTTATAGAAATGAAAAATAAAAAAAGGAATTCAATGAGGTAGCTGGATTGCAAAATTCATGTATGGAGTGTAAATATATTGTTACATACTGTGACATGTATTAATTGTAGTTTTGTTTCCTTGCAGATCTTATTGTTCAGCAAGACCAGTATTACAGCCCTCAATATGTCCATGCGTTTCGACGGTCGCTCGAAGATCCTGAAGGTTTCTGGGCCGAAGTGGGTAACTGCGTCACATGGGACAAACCGTGGACAAAAGTTTTGGACAACTCTCAAGAACCCTTTACTAAATGGTAAGCGACACAAACTTGATTGATTCGCCTTTTTCGTCTTAATGTAAGAAATTCACATTGCTTTACACACTTTCATTCTAATGTATATATAAGTTTAGAAAATAAATTCCTGGAATAGATATTTGAACAAAAAAAATTGAAATTTGTTGGCATTATGACAAATGTTTGTGTCTAAGAACAAGTATTTAAATGAATTCAAGTATTTATAATTTGATTAATCACTCCTTGAGTATTAATGAAAATTCTCATGCGTTTTCGATGTGATATAGTGCATTGGATTCAATACAATGTAGTGACAAGCTTGTTGAAGTATGCTTTGAATTTACAATTATTGTAAAGCAATGAACCAACAGTTGTAAGCAATCGCAGTTTCGGTCTATTCTACACTTTTCCTTAATTTTTAAATTTTTGATTAAAATTTCCTCAAAATACGATAGTCACTACTATAGGACATGTAGGTAAACTATTTGAAAATTATTCCAGTGATTTTTGAAAGTTGTTTCATCAAAAGTTGAACTTTACTGGTTCAGTTGTTATTCTTGTTATAATCGCATGCTGACTTCTTTTTGTTTGTTACCTAGAAGGAACTATTTTAAAGATCACAGATATATTTTACTTTTGTAGCTAGTTTAGAGGAATTATTCTAAGAAGAGACCACTGTGACAGGCCGGGAAGCAAATGAAAATCATCAGGGCGATGTCATTGCAAGAGATAGTGATGAAGCCATTTACAAATGAGCGAACTGTAAACGAACGCATTGACAAATTGAGTACATACACATAACTCACTGTGGCCAAACAGCAACAGTCAAAGTAGTTCCTTCTTATAGAAATATCTCTACACCTATGATCAAATGTTTAATATAAAACGTAATACACAATCTTCTCAGATATTTCCACATTATTGTGATAAAAACCCGGGTTACGTTGAAAGTGTGGCAAAAGTTAAGCATTCTCCAGACTATCAGGTGCAGCCTGCGATTTTGTAAAGAATGCTCTATATTTTGAGGGTACTTTACATAAAGACCCCAGGGACAACTCAAATTTTCTTCAAAATGGCTCTAATTTTTTTACTTTTTCGCGCTTAAGAAGGAACGTCTTAAGAAAAGAAAGTTATGTAATTCTGCACGAAAAACGGCAAATTTCGGCCGTAGAACAATTATTAGCCCTGGTAACGAAAATGTGGATACATGCAGATGCTATACTTAGGAAAAAATAGAATACCATAGTGTTTATTAATTTCTATTATATATTTTTCGACATATTTGTTTTTCAACGTTATCATTGTGCCTTATTTATTAACTTTTAAATATTTTACATTCTGTTTACTATTAGCACAAAATCAAATAATTTTTACAAAGAATAATTCCGAGAGAGATTGTGGTATAAATAGTAATTAATGACATGTTTATTGTTGTGAAAGTATTAGTAGTTATTGCGTAATTTTTAGTAACATATGGGCAATATTAAAAAATATTCTAAACGATATTTTCTCAAAATCAACTCCGTATGTTTTCTTCGATCATTTTGTAGGGGTATTTCTAAATGCATTGAATATCATGACAGTGACGTAATTTTGTGTACATTTTCCACTAACTTTCACAAATGATTTTAATATCTCTCACGCCGTTAATATTTACTATATTACCGGCAATTTGAATACATTACTGTGCGCATAAGTGCTGCAAATGATGTATTAAAAAATTCTCAAAATCTCAAAGTTTTGTTTGAAAATTAGTTAAAAATTCCGCATTCTCAGAAACGCTCACAGAACATTTTATCAAAAAACGGGTCCGCATTTTTTTCCCTTTTGTATCGATAGTGTTAAATGTGCTAAATAACATAATATTAAAGCAGTTTTGATATAATTTTTTTGATAGAACTAAATTCAAGTTTTCTTTAAAATTATCTCAAAACTGTTTTGAGATTGAGATTTTCCATTGCGACATTTTCTCAAAAATTGGTACAATCTTTTCAACGAAAATTTTCATTTAGAAATAGGAATATTACTTCACATTACTACCTACAGAGATTCGAGAAACTGAGTAAATGTAAGGAAATGGTTTTTTTGCAGCAATATGTATGCGGATAGGAAGATGGAGAGTCAGTACCCAAACGCTATTCCAGACAGAAGTAGATAAGAAAAGTAACTAGTAGGAGAGAGCATTCCATTCTATCGCACCATTATTTTGAAGATGCGATTGAGTGGACACTAAAGGAAAAATACAGATAATGGTACTAATATTTTCGGCTACATTCAATGTGACTTTCGATATATTTCGAGCTTTTACGAACGTATATATGCATATAGTAAGTTATTATATAGTCCATATATAAAGGTTATTATGTAGTGTTATAATTAACTTACCATGAGGCACTGTTGGCAATACACGGAAGCAGATGTCTTGTTTGTGCAATTAGGTTGTCGTTATAACAGTTTGCATAATTAAATTAAAAATATGGAAATGCGAGATTGTATGAAAAAAATCGTCTTACGACATTTAGACAAAGAGTTGCATTACTTTATTCGATATTATGACCACTGCCCCTTCGTCGCTCCAGTCAGAAACAGTAAACCACTATTACGATTGGAGGTGATGTATTTTGGAGAAAGTTTTGGGCGGTGTCATGGAAGCAGCTTTGTTATCCATTTTTCGTGTTGTGGATTACTCTTTAGTAAATGTGAATTATTGTCTGTATACTCTCCAGTAAAACAAACGACAAAATTCAGCCAGGAACTGAGAAAATGGACGTTGGGAAATATTCATTCGCGAATCGAGACTGGAACGGTTTGCCTATAACAATATTCGATCCCTTTCTGTAAAGCATGAGCAAATATAAAAATAAATTACTTTCCTAAATGTTGATATGTGTGTTATAAATACATTTAATATTATTCAGGGTAAGTAACCATGTCTTCTGTATAATTAAGTATTATTAGTATTATTATGTGTAGTGCAGTGGCGTGAAGTGCAGTGGCGTTGTGAAATTCAAGGAAACAAGTGTGTTTCGCAGTGCAGGGAAGTGAAGTGTGGTGCTATGAAAGAATGCACGGTGAAATATTCACGTTAATTTGTAAAGTTTGCAAATTTTGTAAAGTTGTTAAGTTTTGTAATGCTAATTTAGTGTATTCTGGCACCGAGTTTTCAAACTTAATAGCAGAATTATTAATAAAAATCTAAAATCTAAAAAAGTCTATTTTATACATCTAAGATTACAAATGAAAAGTTTTTGCTAAGTACGAAGCGGTAGAGGTTCTTTGAGAGGACGATTGAACTCTGTGACGTGTGGATATTTGAAATATCAAATTACGTGGGAAAATGTGAACGTAATATGTGCGTTATTTGTATTTATTGCACATCACTGCCTTAGTAATTAATTTGTAAAAACCTGTGCGAATAAAGAGACGAGCATTAATATTTATGAGTTTACATTTTTAGTGCATGTAATGAATGCATTCTTAGATTGAGCATAAGCTTTAATCCTAAGAATTTTATTACAGTGTTTTATTCGAATATTTGGTGTCCATTCATTGTGTTCAAAAATAATTGTTTTTTCGAAATAATCGTAGTAATAGTACCGTGGTGTCGTTTAGAAAATGTCTTCCACAGACACTCTCCCTCCTTTAAATTACGTTGTAGCATTTACCAGCATCCCTCTAAGATGAATGTTTCACATCAATCTACTTTATTTGTAAGTTAAATTACAGTCACTTTGATGAAAACTGTTTTTAAATATAATTCTTCATATGAAAAAATAAAACACATTATAATTAAAAATTAATTTACAGTTCGATATTAATACAATAATACATAATTCATAACGTAAATTTCCATATATTAATAATGTTGGTAAATTTAATAAAATAAGCAATCGGAATAAAAGAACGTGTAATACAAAAAATGTTGAGAAACCGTTTATTTTTCAGTAAACCCATCCCTGATTTCCTTTTCTCGGTTTCTTCTCATTTGTGGGATGCCTCCCCCTCCATTGTTGTTGCACTGGCTTACTTTCTTTAAATGCCTTTCTTGCTATTACGCGAGGTTTTTGCGCACTCGCAAACATTCGGTGCATTAAACTGCCATTGCACGTGAGCTGGGACACGTTTATCGACAATTTACATTTCTCCCTTTGTGTTGGCTAAATTAATCCACTCTTTCGCCCATTCGCTCATGACGCCCAGTCCTTCATTCCCCTCTACCTCACATCTTGCTTCTTGCTGTAAGGCGGCGGCGCGTCGACAGCCCCTTCTTCGCGATCGTCACTCGCCTCCAGGGCCGCCTGGGACGCGGTCGACAGCAGCCTTCACTTGTTAGGGCCACGTTGATCGCCTTAGACGCCGACAGCGTCACCCACCCCCTCAACGCCTTCCAGCCCGCCTCCCGCCCCGCCGAGAGAGATGGCAATTTGGTTTTCAGAGCAAAAAAAATTTTAAACCTTTTCCCCCCCCCACTCATATTTTTTTTTTTTTTTTTTTTTTTTTTTTTTTTTGCCCCCCCCCCCACTCACCAGCTTGCTAAGGCTTACCGAGTAACAGTTGCACAGAGCTTCCAAGAGAAAAAAAACATACCTTGGCCTGCCATTTCTGGATATTGCACCAAGCGTACGACAGAGTCTGGCATACGTCTGTTTATTTAAATAATGACAACTTGGAGTCCTGAGTATATTCAGAATATTATTAAAGGCTTTATACACTGATAGAAAATTTAAGGTCAAAATTAATCACTCTTTTCTACTCTTCGTAATATCACAGCCGGAGTTTCTCAGGGCTCAGTTCTCTCACCTATTTTATTTTATTATCTTCGTGAGTGACATACTCAAGTATTCCAACGTGGAAACGGCTCTTTTCGCTGACGATACTGCACTGTTTTCAGCAAGCTCAGATATTAACGTAGCATATATAGAGTTCAGAATAATATTAACATCCTAATACAAATGGACAAAAATGGAGAATCGCAATCATTTCAAAAATGTCAGACTAAGATATTTACTCTTAGGAGACCTCAAAACCCTCCAATATGAAATTAGATGACACCGGAAATACCTTGGAAACTGAACAATAAGTATCTTGGAGTATTGTTAGACAGAGAACTTTCCTGGAAACCGCATATTCACGCAGCTATCAACAAATCCATTTGCCTAAAAATATAAAAAAAACTATACCTCTTATAAATCAAATTCAACACTCAATACCAAATGCCAGATTCTATTATTAAATCTATTATCCTACCCAACTAACTTATGCTTGCCCAGTGTGGGGAAACGCTGTTCCACACCATACAAAAAATGCAATGGTCCAAAGTAAGGTCTCAGAAAAGCAATTAAGCTCAATGGTTTATACTCTAACACACAAATTCACAGAGAACTCCAAATGGAAACAGTGCTCGAACACATTAAAAAAGTAGCAATAAATTTCTATTCTTCCCTTCCTTCATCTCATTCCGCCCTGAATTTCACCTAGGTCGAACAGCAAACATCCAAGCCGAATAAATCCAAATTTCCCAAAGACATGCTTAACCTCCCTAAACCAATAATATCATCCCGTATTAAATAGAATCTTTCACGTTCCTTCCTATGTGCTCGATAGGGCATCCTAACAACCTACCCCCCTCTCCAAAAAAAAAAAATCAAAAATAAATCCCCAGCTGCTTCTACAAGCAAACCAACGAATTAAACGAGTCAGAGTATCTAATCTCAATTTGTCAGGAATGCCCAAATCCCAAAATGTCAGTATGTAAAACCGAAACCCTCGAAAGACCTTGGTCGAACGAGAAGAAATAAATTAAAAAAAAAAATATTAATCTCTATTTCATCCTCTGAAGGAAAAAATGACATCCAAAGACACTTACTTTAATTGGGTTCATAGTTTAGTTAATTTTTAGAAAACATTACGAAACATATTATGTACTTTATGTAAGAAAAATGTACAAAAAGATATCTTCAAATTTTTTGAAATTGCTATATGCATTTTACTCATTTAATTACTACCTGCTAACAGTGATGAAAGAAACGATATTTTCAATATTGCCAACATCCACCTTGACTGTGTAAGATTTTCATACATTGCGACCTCTGAGGCATAAGTCAAGACAAAATCGTTGCGTCGCAGTATTTCATCTGCAGCTTTCTCGATTCTCTTGTCCGGATGTGATCGACGGTGCTTCAGCTCTTAAGCAGAGCACGGGAGGGCGGGGGCCGGAGCGGGG
>BOPP01000013.1:8020919-8067134 GCA_017312745.1 Gryllus bimaculatus | reverse complement strand
TATATATATAAATATATATATTATATTGAACGAAGAACGTTTCTTAATTAGAACGATTAACAATCGATCACAATTATAAATTAAATAAAGTTACTGGAGTTGATCAGCGCAGTACGCCGCCGCCGCCGCCACACAACGGCTAAAATCGGCGGGGGGGGGGACGCGGCAGCGCGAGGCGACGGTCGAGTGGTACGCGCGAGCGAGGGCCTCGTGTGAGCACGGGCGGGCACGTGTTGGGTCCCAGCACGATTGATGTCGTTATTAAGGCGCAGTTGCGGACGAGCTGTTGGCCGACTCGGAGTGTGCGACCACCCAGGTTTGATAAGGATTAACAGTCAGATGTTAGGGAAGTAGAATTGCGTACCAAGAACTGACAAAAACCAATTATAGCGACCAGGAAATCGTGCTGGGCCGGTTGGGATGGTGGGTACATACTCCCGCCCCTGGTATAAAGTGTAAACAGTTGAGCAGTGCTTACGACATTACCGGCGCGAGTGTTGAGACGAAGCCGTCGCTCGAACAAAAGACCTAGAACAAACCGACGAAACGATCAATCACGCGTCGTGCGTTCCAGTAACCCGTCAGAACATTGTTCAGCACCGGCACTGGGGTGACCCGCGAACTGCATCGGCCGTTAACGTGGGGCCAGGAACTTTGGTCGCTAAGGAGGCGAATTCCACCGCACGGACTTCGGAGACGAACCAAAGCTTGCCGAAGCCAAACGCCACCGCTTTGCCACGACGCCCGCTGTGCCGTCCCAGAAGGAAGCAGGTGGCTTTTAAAGCATCAAGGTAGCGTTGACCTTTGCTTGTTTCCAAGGCCTGGCGCCCCATTGCCATTTGTAAATACAATTGTAAAGTTGTTCTTCAAGATCATGTGAAAATTATATAGATGTCGCCAAAATAAATGAATCTATAAAGCAATTATCTCTATTGCTTGCGCCAGAATTCCTGGAACCCATTCACGAAAAGCTCTTACCCTGTTTCGCGTTTGCACATATTTATTTATCTCGTGATAAGATGTATCCGCTTCCCTACGGTACGTCGAGCTATCTCTTCTCTCTCTCTTCTCTCTCTCTCTCTCTACTTCTCTATACTCTAGGTTATATTATATCTTATATATTATATCATAGCTAATAGTATATATATAGACGTATATTTATATATGAGAATGAAAACCGGATTGTGACAAAGGTCTAAAATGCATCAATTCAATTTACGCACGATGATAATGCGGTTTGTTGCCCAGCGATAGAATGTGTTGAACCTATATGTATGTCCGAGCGCCTGACTAAACGTTCTTCCATAATGATGGGAATTTCTCAACCCTATTTTCTTAAAGTTAGTTTGATGTGGATCTGGCGAGCTTAATTCTCTCTTTCTATAGTAGCATCATAGCATAGAACATTTGTCCCGATTATCTAATAAATGTACAGGACATCGCTCATATTTCCCAGGTCTGGTATTATTAGTGACGAGAAGCAACCAATAGTCACCTACGCTACATACTTAAATATTTTAATTACGTAAATGAAGATGAACTATGCTCAAAGCAATAGTGCCTTATGTAGTAGCCATTATTATTCTCTACCAATCATCTGTTATGTATTCTCATGTCGGATGAACTCGATTAACCTCCGATCGGACGCGAACACAAGGAGGGAAAAGGTGTTTGATAGTGGATCTCCTTCTACCTAATGCTGTAAATACCGAGCCCTGTAGGATCATGGGTGCATTCTAAACACACTGCAACATTGTTCGACAAAGAATGGCTGCCGTTTATAATTTTTGATAATAATATTAATTGAAAGGAAATTACAATATATGATTTCGCGAGTTTTCTATATTTTCGTAAAAGGAATTATTCGAAAATACAACACTTATAATTTCGATGTTTTAGATAACACTTCCCTATTTCACGGATTTGTAGAAATGAGAATAAAGAAGGGAAGTTTGGAAGATAATTTCCTAAGAATTTTTTTATCTCGTCGTTCTGTTTTTTTTGTTTATTCGACCCAAGGACAGCATGAAGCCTTAAAGTACTTTCTTCTTCCCCTGTGCGTTAAATGCTGGTAAATTAACTTTTGCAAAAGACTATTTGAAAGATAATTGCTTCTAAAGCTGTACATGTATAAAGATCACATTTTACAGAGAAAATAAGCATTCAAATATCGTTATGGAGAACAACACTGAAAAGTAGAAATTTTAAGAGCACATTATCTTTTATGATAAACTTAAAAGATGAAATTTATTTTTATGAACTAGACCCTACGAACGTCAACTGCAAAATAAAATTATATGAAAAATGAAGATCAAATAGTTTGTCTGTACCAAATGGATAAGAATGATCCCCCATGATTATTAATCTATAGTGCGTTCCGAGCCGCCGAGGCGACGCTTGTGCCCGAGGTTAGCTCTGCCTATTCGGCTCTCTTGCAGTGGGTCAACCCGCAAGCCGATCAGTGCGATAACATCAATGGCCTTAAGTGTCGTCGTGGTTGCAGCGGTAGCGAACAGTGCCACGTTCAAAAAAAAATGTGAATTCTATTTAGTTTAGCACTAAAAGCCTACACAATGCTTTTTTATCAACAATAAGACTTGATATTGGGCTCAACAAATAGTTTGCTTCCTTACGGGGCAACTAATTCGACAGCGCAATGAGACCGTAACCATATAGTTCACAAATGCGTGGTTTTAAACGGCTTATCAGTGGAACCGCAAACCCATCCCAGATTCAGCAATACTTCAACGCAAGAACTTCTCCGGCAACAACTACAACACCTCCAACATCAGCAACAAATTGGTGAAATGCAACTCTCTCAACTTCTAACTCAATATCATATGCCTCCACAATCCGCATCTCAACAGCCAACCACAACAACTGCCACAACAACCGCAGCTCCAAGGTACGCAGGGAACATGGTAGTGAGCATAAACGAAGAGCGTCCACGCTCCCAGAAGAGGATATATCCAGGATATAATATTCCTGTTTCAAATAGTTATAAGCTGCTAGGGAACATTAGAAACTAACTGAAGAACCTGAAAACATCCAATTATTAAAATTCCCCCAATTATAGTGCACAATGAAAGTAACTTCAACTTTTGTTAAATGATATTAAAAAGAACGTTAAGGACGACTTCACCAACTAAACAAGAAAAAGACGCTATTAAAATTTCATTTAACTTCCATAAGTGATTATAGAAGTTTTAGAAAATTCTGTTAAACAGAAAAAATTGATTCCATTTGCTTATAAAGACCCTTTATAAAAACGTTAGCCGTTGTAATGAAGGACATTCCCACTACCTACTCGGAAAGTGAAATACTACAGGAACTGACAAGATTAAAATTCCCAGCAATTAAAGTAGCAAGACTTTATAATAAAGACAAGTGTCCCATACCTATATGTGCAATCGACTTAGAAAATACTTATCAAAGTAAAAAATATTTCAAACTTAACCGCTTTTTGTTACAGTGTTATCAGAATTCAGAAAAGAAATCAAGTCTCATGTAATTCCAATGTAAACGTTGTCAGAGATTTGGGCATTCCCAGGCAAATTGTGCCTTCAGCCACGGCTGTGTCAAATGTACTGGCCAGCATCATTACTCCGAGTTGACAAAATTAAATCTGCCCCCCCTAAGTGCGTTAATTCTGGTGACGAACATACTCTAACTATAAAGGCTTCAGCATATACAAAAAGGCAGCAGATCCAATGAAAAATTCAAAAAAACATACACCACTTCTAACGTGTCCTCAAAACCATTATTCTTCCTAACAATGTATCCGCTAGACAAGTACCATCACATCCTACCCTTCATCCTAATCCATACCATTAATAACCAATCGAGGTCATATTCTCATTATTCAAACAGGATCAATCTAATCTAATCTCAAACATCGTATCACAAGTCATGTTAGCGCTCACTCCATAATTGAAAACACAGTAAAATCTGTTCTAACAAATTGAGATTATGGCAATAAATAACTAATGCATACTTTTTTAAACTGGAACGCCAACGGCTGAAACGCCAAGAAAATGAATTTAGATATTTTTAAGAAAAATAAATTGAATAGCTTGTGTAACCGAAACCCATCTAATTCCGGGAGAAAAAGTTTCACATTCCAGGATTTTAGAATTTTCAGAGAGGACCGAATTGCCAACAAAGCATCAGGTGGCCGTAGCACTAATAGTAGCAAAAAACATCGAGTGCATTCAAGTATCTACCGCTTCATCTCCGAACTTAGAATCAACTAGGAATAGAAGTAAAGAGTAGCGTTAATAGTAATAATATCAATAACACTACTGGTACCACTGCCGCTGCTACTGCTGCTGCTGCTGCTACTACTACTGGTGCTGGTGCTAGGACCAGTACTGGGGTGGTGGTGATGGAATAAGTGGTGTAATAATAATATGAATAATAGCCTTAACAATGACAAACAAGTAATAATCATTGCAGCTTACAAGCCTCCAATAAGAGATTCCCTGAAAAGCACTTATAGAAAAATATTTAGCTCATATAATCGTATTATTCTTTCTTTGGAGATTTGAACAGCAAACACAGAGCATGGGGCTGCAAACTCAATAACTATTCAAGGCCGGAAGTTACTGGAATTGGTAAATAATAATAGTCTTAATATTCATGCCCCAACAGATCCTACACATTTTCCCTACAATGTTAATATTATCCCTGACGTTCTCGAGATAGTTCATAACCAAAAAATATTAATTTCCCACTGCATCAAAAAGTAGTAGCTGAATTAGATTCAGACCATATCCGATCCTATATCTTACCAAGAAAATTTTAAAGAAATTACACCAGGAATAACCTCTTAGGAAACATATCAATTGACTGTTCGCTTACCTAATGGAAAATAACATAAATACCACTACCTATTAGGTCGATTTGCAAATATCGACTCCGAACTAGAAAAGTTAAATTCGGCTATTTTTAAATCTCTAGACCACTCAGTAACAACAAAGATATACCCCCATTATTTCCAATACAAAAAATAACTTTTTCTTCCCTATTCATGGAAAATTATTAATTTAATTAAATCGAAACATAATTTAAGAAGATTTTGGCAAATAACTCGAAGACCAGATATAAAAGCAAAATAAAAATAATTATCAAGAGTAGTGTAAAAATTAAATTGGATAATCACCGCTACACTTCTTTTCGCAGTTTATAACCAAATTGATACAAACTCAGAACATCCTTGCGACAACTACAAAAAGAAATCACTAGAGATAAAAAACGAAATATCCGAATTAAAAGTGAACATACTACTGCATTCAGTGTTGTAAGGCCAGAGCGAGCAATCATTTACAAAATGTATTTAGACACACCCCGTCCAACAATGAATACACATAACAATGAAATTGAAAATTATATAAACAACCACTATATACAGATATATATATATATATATATATATATATATATATATATACATATATATGTGTGTGTGTGTGTGTGTGTGTTGTGTGTGTGCGTGTGTGTGTGTGAGTGAGAGAGAGGGATAATTATTTTGTACACATTATTATTATACCTTATATGTAATAATCTAAAGGATACTTACATACTGTAGGACTTAATTTAAACCTTTCACTGTTTTGCATGCCACTAGCGAGACATAAGGGCATTTTTCGCCCTTCGGAATCCACCCCTCCCGGCCGGGTTTGAACCCGCGGAGTGAAATTAATTAAGTAACCTAACCCACTACCACAGAGGCCGGCACCACACTCTGTTGTCGTCCGCAGGTTCGTGGGCGGCGAGCTGAACGCATGCTACAACGCCGTGGATCGGCACGTGGAGGCAGGCCGCGGGGCTAAGTGGGCGTTGGTGCACGACAGCCCGGTCACCCGCACCAAGCGCCGCGTCACCTACGCCGAGCTGCTTGAACAGGTGCGCCTCACCATAGTTACTCTGACGGTACTGTAACACGTAGGCGTCCCCTTAAACGCCTGGGTGTGATTCAGACTTTCTGAGCCACATGTCGGTTTCAGTTATCAACATCCGAACTCGCTGTTTGGGAGAACGCGAGATCTCTTTAGATTGATTTGGCAGGGACACTACTATTCCTTAAGTAACTTATTTATTTCTTTACGACCAGCTTAGACCTGGAAACGATAATTAAATATGGTCTTAAGTTTTTAAGCAAAAAATATAAAGAAATTTACAAAAGAGTATTTTTACCTGCAATACCAAATTTGATATTCTCCATTGTTATTTCTATTATTATTATTATTATTATTATTATTATTATTATTATTATTATTATTATTAGTTTATTGGGAAGAATTTGATGGTAATTCACATTATAGTAAAATCAAGTTAGATGTGTTCATGAACTTAAATTTGATATGTTTGACGTTACTCCAAAGGCTTTCAACTATTCATAGTACAGTGTACTGCTAACCCTAATCTCGCAAATCCGAAATTTTAAAATGGGGGAAAAATAAACAAAAAACACCTTATTTGTATCAACTTAATTTATGAACTACAAAGTATGAACACAGTATAAGTCTAAGCAAATTCTGAATACTGTACATAGAATATCCGTTAACAGCAGCGACGCAAACTGCTTCATCTCTTCTAAACAATGTAGCAACTACGTACTACGGTATGCGATTGGTTATGTACATGCTGTACTCCGTTGATCGCAGCATTGTCACTTCATATCACTAAGTTGCTATTTTCTCACATCGCACGCTACATTGCATTGTGTCTGGTAATCGTGTACATTTATTTACACGAGGGTAATTCAATAAGCATCTGCAATCAAGTTTTATAATTACATCAAGATTACACAATTTTTTATTGATATTTTTCCACCTAGTAATCTTGCTTTTCAATGCACTTGGTCTACCGTTTGAACAAGCTTTTCGATACCTCGTCAAATAAACGAAAAACGTTTTGGATGGATGTACAGCCACGTATGTAGCGCTTCCTTTACCCTTGATTTGGAGTTAAATCGACGGCCTCTTAAAGCATTTTTAAGTGAACCAAAGAGACGGTTATCTGGCGGAGCAAGATCGAGGCTGTGTGTTGCTGCTGAAGCTCCAAGAGACTATTCTCACGCGACTGTGCTCTTCATTGAGTTGTTTTGGAATCCATTTCGCACAGTCTTTGTGAAAGTTAAGCTTGCTTTGCATGATTTCATAAGCAGAACCATGGCTAATGCTCAGATGGTTTGCCACGTTATGAACAGTCACTTGTCTGTTATTGAGGATACAGGCACGCACTTACTCAGAATCGGCATACGAGTTGTTGGGGCTGTAGCTGGTCGCCCCGTTCTTCCCTCATCCTTCAGGCTCGTACGACCACGTTTGAACTGTTCTGGTAACTGGGAAAAGTTTCGCAGTGACAAAACACTGTTCCCGTATTGTGCTGAAAATATTCTATGAATCTTCGCTCCGGTACACACTCCGGTAGACACTCCGTTACACTTTTAGACCACAAAAACGGATTACCGAACAATGTTCTGCTTTAGAGCAGAGTGTCACGGCCATTTTAACGTAGCAACATTGGAAGAAGGCAATGGCAAATCAGATAAAGCTGAAACGTCTCACAAGCAAACACAATGGTCAAATCCAGTGCCTAATGGGCACACAAAATCGTAGAGCCAACCTAAGGACAATTGGAGCAAAATTGCAGATACTTATTGACATACCTACGTATATATATATATATATATATATATATATATATATATATATATATATATATATATATATATTCATTTATCGTTTATTCAGAACATTTCCGAATCCGAAGAGACCACTCCCTCAATTAGTTCGGAAAACCGAAGTGCTACTGTATATGGAGAGATTTCAGGGATTTATCTTTCTACTACTAATATTGCTAATATTAATATTATCAATGTATGTTCATTGCTGCTGCACTTGTTGGTCCTATGTTTGATATTTGAATGTACTCGTGAAAATGAACTTCTTGAACTACTGTAACATTCTAGCATATATGTACAGCAAAGAGAAAGTTACCTAAGAGAAACAATTTATCTATTAAACCGTTTGTAGAAACATACAATACCAAATTTATTTACATATGTTGTCTCATATTGAAACATTTTTGCATTTTTTATTTCCATTTTCACTTGTACAGTTTTATTTCACTTGTACTCCATACTCCATAGATAGGAACATTTTAAATTTTGGCAACTATGAACCGCATAGTTACCTCCACATACCGTACATAAGTTCACACAATTATTTACTTATTTATTGAATGGGTTATTTACTGGGGACATGCAACTGCTCGTACTCGTTCTTTCCAATCGTACAGATCTAGGGGACATTTCTAGAGCAGGCGCACCATGGGGGCGTCCATTTAAGCGCCAGAGTGTGATTCCCACTTTCAGTTAATAATGTCGATTTCATTTAATACCCAAACACTCTGGTTGGGTGAAAGTGACTTTTCTATAGGTCGGGAAATGTTCGGAGGAATTTAAGTTTTCCGGGCATCTTCCAGGAGTTTTTTTTATACTCCAGAATTACAACATGACAACTGTGAGATTTTCTGTCATTCAACTATCCCCGCACCTGAAAAGGAATGGCTTCCGAGCAGTTCATCTTCAGATACCAGAGAGCTAACCACTCGCCCACAGAGACACGCGTTCATATAATTGAAATAATTACTATTAGCTACTTGAAAAAACATTGAGGTATTGGAAAAATTGGAACTATTGTACACTATTCAGATGAACATATCGTACAAGATCAGTATATGGCTTAATAATTAAAATATGAAAAAGCATAAAATAATCCTATTTTAATTGTAAAAACATTTTTGATGGGATGTCTGAGGAGCTTGCTGTTCATTTATAAAAGGTGACAAAATATATTTTCGTTTAATATTGAGGTTGAGAAGTTTATTTGATTGTGATGATGATGGATGACGGAGACGATGTTGTGCACAGACATCGAAGCTGGCGGGCGCGCTGGCGGAGTTGGGCGTGGGCAAGGGCGACCGCGTCGTCATCTACATGCCCATGGTCCCCGAGACCATCATCGCCATGCTGGCCACGGTGCGCCTGGGCGCCGTGCACTCCGTCGTCTTCGGCGGTGAGTGAGCGCGGCGCGCGTCCGCCTGCCTGCGTCGCACGCTCGTCACGCTCCCCAGGCTCCCCAGGCGCGCGACCCGCTGCAGTCGCCGACGACGGCGCTGGGCGCGCTCACGGGGTCGAATTGGGCCAAGAGACGCGCGTAGCAATACGTCAAGTCCAACCGAAAACAAGTGCTCCTTTTTCTATGGTAGTACGCCATTTAGTACAAATACCCGTCGTTGCTCCGGCCCGCTCCGGCTCCCGCTCCGGCTCCCACTCCGGCTCCCGCTCCGGCTCCCGCTCCGGCTCCCGCTCCGGCTCCCGTTCCGGCTCCCGCTCCGGTTCCCGTTCCGGCTCCCGCTCCGGTTGCCGCTCCGGCTCCCGCTCCGGCTCCCGCTCCGGCTCCCGCTCCGGTCCATTCCCGCCACGGACCATTCCTGCCACCAGCATAAGCCCTGTGTTGATGTTTTTTCTGTTTCTTACTCAATTCTCGTCCTTTATATCCTAAATTACTCAACTCAATTCTCTCTTAGCCGCACGGCAACAATCACCCACTTAATTTCGATATTTTTGTATTTCATTAGAATGTACTTATTTTGACAAAATTATTTTTCGTATAGTGAAAGGTACGTTCCTTTCATATAGATACACACATACATAATCATATACATTCGTATATGATTACTTATATTTACTGTTTGTATATACGTAGTGATTTGTTTGTCCGAAAACTACAACACTACTTTTTTTCTCGACGGGAAATCGAACTTGAGATCACGTCATGGGAAGCTAGTACTCTACCCATCAGCCATCCTAGAGGACTTTGTCTTTGTAAAAAAATACGAACCGGAAATAACTCCAAAACGTTCAGTAAACGTGTTTAAACTCGTAAAAATGCATGTAAAAATATGTATATCTCATATTGTAATTTTAAAAACATCTAGATAAGTATATCGAAGATATGCAACTTTGCAAAAATAAAGATAACTGAAAACAACAAATGATTCCAAGACTTAGAGATTAAGTTATTCACTTTTACAAATATGGATCAGACAACTTCAAAACAGTGTTCACCGATAGGTTCTAAGGTTTGATTGGTGGATTTTCGACGGGATTTCTTCCACACCTGAGTCAAATTCTACACGTCTGGAGGAAATTTCTAGCTGCGTGCTGCTCATATCAGTAGTTTTTCGTGTCATCTATTTCAGACGAATTTGCAAGCAGAATCATAAATAACTAGCCACGGACCGCGAGTAATCTTTCTCTGTCATCTCTGTTCCTTCCTCTCCACTTTCACTTACATACACAGGGAAATTCTGGAAAAAAGGTGGTATAAACAGATATTGAAAGCAACGGATGTGAGAGAAAGAAAACGTGAAATATGCAGATAAGACAAGGGTATTTGGGAACTGAGGGATATCGAGAGAAAATGAGTGAAAAGTTAAAGGGGAGAGAGAGAGAGAGAGAGAGAGAGAGAGAGAGAGAGAGAGAAAGAGAAGAGAAAGAGAAGGAAAGTAAGGAGAAAGAGGAAAGTATTGAGAGGAAAAAGAAAGAGAAAATGGAACGAATGCGTGGAGAAAAAGAGAAGGAAAGACAGGGAGGGAAATGATGTATTCGTCTATAAACAATATTATTCTTAACATATGTTAGTTACTAAGCATTAGGCAAGCAAAAATTGATTCCAAGACAACTTATAAATCCCTGTACTTTACAAACAGAAGGTAATCTTTCAGATTATTCCAAATCGCAGAATATAATTACAACACATCTTGATGCATTATATCATCTCGGGATTTGTGATTTCCATCTCTTTCTTCTATAATTTCTTGAAGAAAAGACCCGTCGTACTTAAATGTCTTACGACTTTAAATTTGACAGGCAGTTACTGCCATCAAATTGCGCATGCATAACAAGTAGTTGATTACGTCAGCGCGCGCACAATGGAGGGTGGAAGTCATTCAGCCAGCGACGTCTGGCGGCCGCCTGTGTCACGCTCGCTTGTTTTGTTTCCTCCTTGCGACCGCACGCGTCGACGCGGGAAGGTGTTCGCTAGGTGAAACGGTCGCGACCTTGTTGATCTGCATTCGACAGTCTTGTCGCTCTCGTGCTATTTTCCCTCCTCAGCTTCACACTCCTACGTTTATGTTCGCGTGTGGGCTTGAAAGCAGTTCTCGGAATATTTTGTAACCTTCCAATTGTTACTATTCGGGAGACAGGAAATATAGTTGGAGTACAAAAAAAGTGACACACCACGAAAAGGTAGATATTGGGGTACGAGAAAAGTGATACACAATGAACACAATTTTTTGAGATTGTTGAAGAAATGTTTTTGGAAAATAGTATATTTTTACTGGTAAAAATTTCGTGAAGATAGCTCTGTTGATAGTTTATATATTGAGTAAACACTTTGCCTCTGGCTGAAGAATAGCTAGCTTCACCTAGAATAAAACCGTTCTAGTACAGCACTTGGCAGTATTTTACATGTGTCATTTTTTATGTACACTGGCATTATATGAAACGTAAAGTAAAAGTTAAGAATAAAACAGTGTAATCGAAGTTTCCAAGCTAATGTTCGAGAGAAATGAGTGTTAGCTAATTCCTAAATAGTATTTGAGTAACTGCGAGAGTTCGTGAGTGCGTATGTGCGGTTCCGTCACTCACGGTTAAACCTCTCCTCGAGCAGCTATTCAGACATAAAAAGTGTCGCGTCTCGGTCTTCTGGCGAGGAACTGATTATTTTTTTCTGATGCGGGCAGACGATTACAAGAAATTTCCAAAAAATGTTCCAAAATGTTTTCCGTTTTCTGACGCTGCGGCCTTAGTGAATATGCTTGAAATTGAACCAACCTAAATAGATCATTGTAGGTGGCGATTATTAAACCCCTTTACCCCGTGGTTATTTTCAGTCCAGAACACCATAATTTTCTTCCATTGAGATGGCAACACTTGATTTTTAACCAATAAGGAAAATGAAAGGAATATCGCCCGGTAGAAATTGTTAATTCGTAAGAGTGACGTATTTCATACGTATTTTGTATAATAAATTTGCAAATTACTTTGTAACATTAAATTTGAAGAACATAAAGTGAATAGGAAGAAAACAATAACTGTAATACTAGAGAATACATTTCTTAAACGTGCATAGATAGATTTCAATTTAATCTGACTTACACGCATTAAAAGTTTACAATGTTGTATCTTTACGTGAATAAGTTGTAAGTGAAATTAAATTGAAAATCTATCTATACACGCTTAAGAAGTGTATTCTCTGAGTTTTTGGCGTTTTAAAATGTTAAAAAATTAAGGGGATACAAATATGGACGTTTTAAGCATAACAGGGGAATCAAATGTAGCTGTAGATGATTTTGTCTCAGAATTTTCCGAACTAATTGAGAATTATCTTATATTATCATTAGAGAATAACGCAGAAGGACAACTTCGAGGTGATCAATTATGTTCGTATTATAAAACAACGTAAACAATTTAGCTAAACTAAATTATATCTATTCGCATTATTCATTCCAGCAAGTACTTTTTACGGCGATTATAATTTTTCAATTTACAATATTACCTGTTCATATCCAGTATTGAGGTAATATACAATAATGAGAATTTTTGAATGGGAGAGTAACATTAATATCTACAACAATTCATTGGTATGTTCAATGCCATATACTGTAAGAACATATTTGAACAAATCTAGGCACGAAATAAATTAAGTATGAAATACATTTTCAATCGATGACAATATTTTTAGAACAGTTTGCAGAGTCGGATACGTCACATTTATCTATTTTAAATAGCCAAATTAAAAAAGATAGTTATTATAAAAATGTTTATTGTATTAAAAGATACCAAAATATCATTATTTTGCATTTTTTGTTCGACTTCTAAAAAGGGGCGGTCCCATCTGTTGAGAAGCTGTGTCTTGTAAACCAGCCCAGGTCGTTGCTCCGAAAGAACTTAAGTTCTGTAGATCTATTTTAGGCATGTTTTGGGCATCATTGTAATATGAATGTGAAACACATTTACAAATAAATAGTAAGGCAGCGTTATCTTCTACCAGTTCTCAAAGACCGACGTGGTTAAAGAATCTGCCGACACAGGATCTTGGTGCGAAGGGTCACGAATTCATTTCCTCCATTGGAATTTGATGTTTTTTCTTTGTCTTTCATATTTGTTAAATCACTAGAATCTCCCGTCTGCCGACCCTAAGGCCATTGTTTTCACTAGAGGGCTAGTGTAAAACTTTGTATTGGAGACAATCGTACGAGAGATTATTAAAATAGTCAAACTTCACAAAAATGCTGGTAATAAAATGTTTGTGTTTTAGATCAGTCGATTTACTAGTTAATCACTATAATCACCTCTACCAATAACACTCCAATAAGATAGTAGGCCAAAATTATTGAAGATATTCTGACCACGTGGACAAAGAATTGGTGTAATTACGACAGTGATAAGTAATTAAATACGTATGTATTATTTTGTAACAGACAAAAACATCAAAGTTCAATTAAACCTGTTATTAATGATAATTCATGATTCCAGCAAAAAACTGGCTATTAATAGAGGTTGCCGTTTAATCAAAGTCACGTACGAGTTTAAATTTCGATAAAAATAAATTTGATTATGTACCTTAAACTTCAAAATACTACTTAAAAAACAAACTACACTTGAATTATACGATAAAGACAAGTCTGTTTTGCATGGATTGTACCAACATTATACAAAAAATTCCCTGAACGAGTTGTTTGTTTCTTTTTAGTTGCAGAGGTTTTAAAGCATCACAAAAATTATTTGTTTTTTTATAATTTTTATTTTATTTGTATTCGGCATCACTAAATATACCAACACCTTTTGTCTCTCGAGTCAAGTATCTTTGACGTTATGTATTGCACTTTTTATCCCCATCAAACTCAATTTCAAAATGCAATTCACATTATATGGGCAGAGCTGCCTCATAAAATAATTTACAAATGACCAGAATTCGTACTTGCGGCATAGCCACCGGACGGTAACAAGTACCCACAGAGGGGAAGACAGGGTTAGCACATTTTATGAAAGAGCTCGGGTATATGCAAAGTGAACGTGTTGTTATTTCGTAGATGTACTTATTAAAATCATTTGTTTTTGCCTCAAACATAAATCTAAACCTTGCAAGAAGAGGGACACTGGATGACACAGATCTCAGTAATCTGACAATGCGTCCCGCGCAGGAAGATATTGAATCAATAGTATATCACTGTTTTCCGATTCTTATTCTATTATAGTTGTAAATAGGTGAAGTTAATCGCTTAATAGAAATCAATGTTCGAAATGAGATACCGTTCAAAATAAATTAGTATACGTGTCTCAAGGAAAAATTAATCAGTTCCACGAAAAAATGGCCATTTCTGGAGTTGTCTGCTTAATCAAGTGTGCCGTTAAACCAGGTTTCACTGTAATAACGACAAAAAACACCGTCACCGCCACCATCATTACCATTTTTTCGTTGTCATTATTTCTTATTTTCTGTCTTTCTTGTCTTTCCACTCCATTTCTTCCTTTTTGGCACGTTCTCCTACCCCGAATTTTGTACTTATTATGACTTAATTATATTTCTCTTTGCGCTGATCATGAATATAAGGCTGGTGTTTTTCATTTATTTTTCCTTACATTATTTATCTTTACCTTTTTTTGCGTCCTTTTAAAAAAATATTCGTTTGGTATACTTACATGGCTATTTTCCCGTGATCGAGTCTAACGTATAAAGCTTGTGTACCTCATTGGCGTCCCTTCTAGCTCCCATCGACTCTTCTCCCGATATGCGTGGTATTGTAGGGCATGAAAGTGTAAGAATGCATGTGAGGGGAGAGAAAGCGATGATGGTAACAAAGAAAAAAATGCGCAGCAGATCCGGAACACATGGTTCCTGCTCTGAGTGATACGGTGCCAGGTATTAATCGGAGAAAACACGAAAAAATATCGATGAGAAGAGCCAGCCGCTACAATTTCCTATCAGGCAGTGACCGACTTAGGTGACTCAGGGCGTCATTTGATATCACTGCAGTGCTTGGAGATCTCGCGTTCGAGTATCGATGGCGGGATTTTCAGCACGAGATAAATAGCAAGGTTAAATTCACCAAGCCCACCGATTAACACCAAGCGAATGCCGGAGCAGTCCCCTAACAAACAGCGCGCGAACTTTCCTTCCTCTTCCTTCTCCTATCATAAAACCATAACACAGACAAACTTTCACTTGCACTGCACTACCGCACATACCGGGTGACCGGTCGGGCGCATAGAGCATGCCCCGGCTAGGGCGGTGGGAGGTGCCTGTTTGGGCGAAAAACTGCTAACGGAGAACAGCGTGTAGAACAGCGTCGGATCACGCTATCTCATGAAAATCACTGCCACCTTTCGCGATAAAAAAAATGCACTAAAGATACTGGACTGATAGCCTCAGCAGGTGACGAGCACGTAAACACCACTCAATCAAAGTTTCAGAGAGCGGCAGAATTTGACCTAGCTCTCTAGCTAGCCGCGACTACTGCTAAAACCATTAGTCGCGTAAGTGAAGTCCATATTTTTCTCCAGAGGTGACCGTGATATTTCACCACTAAATGGTGGAATCCGACTAGTAGGGGATTCCCCAACCAGATACCTCACTCCAGCGGCGCACCGCCCCAGCCGGGACGTTCTAAATTTCCCGACCTGTCTCCCGGTACATGTAGTAGTGAAGTCCAAGTGTAAGTGTATATAAGTAAGGGGTGAAAATATGACAAGGAAGGGAAAGGAAACATTGCGTGTGGCCCGTGGCCTATTTCTTAGGGCTCTGCTTCGGTATTCGCTTGGTGTTGAACCCACAGAAAACTATCGATCAGATTAGAAGGCCGCTATAATTCTCCTCCAGACAGCTTCTGAACCTGTCCTAGGTGTCTAGCTAGTGTCGAAAATCCTGCCACCGTCGGGACTTGATCCATAGGATCTGCCAGTGGGAGACGCCGCACTGGCAACAGATGTGTTTTTTTATTATTGTTAGAGTATATATTTTTTACAAAATTAGGCTGACGAAATCTATGTCTGTTCATGAGATTTTCTCCTACCCTGACATATAATTCACCTTATAAGTTAATTTATTACAATTAACAGAATAATTTTCTTTTGATAAAAAACATAGTATAGTTTCTCCTTATTATTTCTCCATAATCGTGTCGTATTAACATGCGCTAAACACTGAGTGCGCTGGGCGGCGCAGGGTTCGCGGCGCGGGAGCTGTGCGTGCGCATCGACCACGCGGAGCCCAAGGTGGTGATCGCGGCGTCGGCGGGTGTCGAGCCCAACAAGATCATCCGCTACAAGGACATCCTGGAGGAGGCGCTGGCCATGTGCAAGTCGCCGCCCGAGCACGTGGTCATCTTCCAGCGGCGCGGCGTGGCCACGGCGCCGCTCAACGAGCCCCGGGACCTCGACTGGGACGAGCTGATCGCCAAGGCGGCGCCCCACCCGCCCGTGCCCGTCGAGGCCAACGACCCGCTCTACATCCTCTACACCTCCGGCACCACGGGTAGGCCCTGCCAGCAGGTACACCGGACCCCCCCCCCAGACTGCCCCGGATAGCTTTAAGGCGAGAGGGTACCATGTATATCACCCATGTTAAATTCGCTGTTATTGATGTACCTTTTCAGAGATAAAAAAAATTTTGCTAAAAAAATATTATATTTCATCCTCTTAAAGATAGAGCCAGCCCAAAATTATTTTGAATTTTTTAATGTTGATTAAAAAATTATTATTTTTTCAATTATAACTTTTACCATAATGTTTTCAGTATTCTGAACAAATCTTGAGTTTTTTTTATATTTTTTGTTAGTAAATAATGTTGATAGAAATATTTCAATTTATTTCCAATGCTATAATGAATTAATCTTGTAAATTTTAATAAATTGGGAAAAGTTGTTTTTGAAAAAAGGTACACCAATTTCAAAATAGGTATATTTTCGGCAAACGCTATTTGAAAAACAGTCTGTACCTGCCACTGCTTTACTAGAATATTCCTTCAAAATTACGAAAAAATAGCCATACTGGTATGCAGTGTCAAAAAAGTGGTGTGGCTCATGGGTATTAGGATATTTAAAAGAGAATTAAAGAAACTTTCTGGCATCCTGGAAGAAAAATGTTAATATATTGGGAAAGAGCAAGGTTTGAACTATTTATTTGTTCAAAAACTAAAATCAGTAATTTGACCCATTTCATGGTACCCTCTCCTCTTCGGAATTTAAAAAATTCTCTAATGTCTGAAAAAACCATTGAGTACCATGGGCATTAGTTTACTAAAGTAATCAGTAAGACAGTGGTGATTCAACTTTATATACATTCCCGCATTACTTGTAACAGCTACGAAGCATTATCATAATATTTGGACCTGCAGAAGCGTTTCCAAAAGTCAATTTCTTTTACAACGCTGAGGTTGGAACTCAGGTGCTTAGGTATACCACATTATTTACGTTACCCCTTCACAATAAGCCTATAATATGAATCAACTTTTTACATGCTTCAAAAAGAAAGATGGAAAATTACATTTGCAATTTTTGCAATTTGTTCCCCTGATTGTGCAGAACTCGAGTTTTGTAACAAATTCCATTTCGAATTTTTCTTCGTCTCCATTAATTTTATCCAAGAAAAATATCACTTTCTAAAATGTAAATTTATTCTTAAAATAATGTCAGTTGGGGCTTTCACCAATAATCCAACGCTACTATTTTTTTAAATAAATGAATTTAAATTACAGAAAAAAATATTTGGTCTTGAGGAAGTTTAACACCTGTGACACTCTGGATTCACATCTGGTCTGTAATATCAGTTTTGCCCACTCTAAACATTTCTTCATGACCAGCCGCTGCCTCTTTCTAACCTTTAATTCTCCTCGTCGCAGATAAGCCCAAAGGCATCCTGCGATCCGTGGGCGGCCACATTGCTACTCTGGCCTGGACGATGACGACGCTGTATAACGTAAGTCGCGAAGATGTTATGTGGACAGCATCCGACATGGGTTGGGTGGTGGGCCATTCCTACATCTGCTACGGCCCTCTAGTTTACGGGATGACCTCCGTCATGTACGAGGGCAAGCCAGACCGAACACCTGATGCGGGATCCTATTTTAGGTGAGACAGTACATTTATTTTTTCATTCTGTCTTTGTGGTTGCATAATCTCAACGTTGTAGAAATGAATTGTAGTTATAGATTCTCATCGTCATTATATGTCATTTTAATGACCCATCGTTATATCATGACTCAGAATTACTTAATTACTCACGTATAATTTTTCAAATCTCTATTTATAGAAAGCTGCGTGAAACTGAAAGTGTTTTAAGTCTGTCTTTTGAACAACGATAAAGCGGATATCAGAATCATCTCTTAAACCTATTAAAACGCTATGATATTAATTATAATTAATCTTGTTGATTCTTGTTTTCTTTTTTAGAAAATAAACAGTTTTTTCATGTGTAAGTGGTTCTTGATTGGATATTCAGTCTGATCTCTCAAGATCTTTGCATTTTCTGTAAAAAAAAATCATTTCAAGTGTCTATTATGTTAAAACAAAATGTTCTACTCAGTTTTCAATTTAGTGCATTCAATATATAGCTAATTAATTTTAAATTGACTAAATTGTTTTAGCGATTCATCACAATTATTCATATTGACGACTACAAAGTCATTACATCAAAATACCTGATACACATAATATGCGTGAAATGTTTTTCTTTAAATTACCAATTACATTGTTTCTGAATATAAAAGACTATCTCTAGAACGGAAGGGCGATTGCATGTTTTATTAAATAAATAATTTCATTACAGAGTAATTCAGGAACACCAAGTAACGGCCATTTTCACCGCACCCACAGCACTTCGTGTGATCCGTAAGGTGGATCCAGAAGTCCGGTTTGGCCGCAAATACAGCACAAAATCGTAAGTATCTTCGTACTGAAATACTAGGGTTTCCGCAATGAATTTGTACCTCTTTATGTCAATGTTTCAACTATTCGAAAAACTACATTCATGTAATTATTTTTACAGCCTACGAGTGATTTTCGTGGCGGGGGAGCACTGCGATCACGAGACCAAAACCTGGGCAGAAAAGGTTTTCGAGGTGTGTGCAATCATACATAAAGTATTTCTTTCCGGAAATATTAAAATTTGGTCGTTCATCTGGTACCAATGCAATTTTGTAAATAGTTAATAATCTCACATCAAGCTTGAGACCTTTCTCGCATTTTAGATTTAATGCTTTTTGCCTCGTCCGAAAAAAATTCAAACAGAAGGTAAGCATCTAGAGGGCCGATGAGTTTTCATGTAAATGCGGGGCTCCACGGATGAAACTTTGGGAAAAACACAATAAAAGACATGTTCATTCTCTTAATAATTAATGTAATATAAGAAGGTTCACGAAATATCAGTTATATTACTAATATTCAAATTCACTTTTACTCGAGATCGTTTGAAACTAAAAATAGAATCAATGTAAAACACATCAATACAGCATCACTCAACAATTAAATACCAAATAAATCATATAAAATGAATGCAAGTAAAAGAGTTGTGTGAAGGGATAAGATATCTTATCAATCTCCTCTCCATAAAATATTAAATATCTTATGACTCTTTATACAAGTAAAGAAGTGTGAAATGATAAGGGATATTGTCAGTCTTCCTCACATAAAATATTAAATATCTAATGACTTTTTATATAAATAAAGAAGAGTAAAATGATAGATCTTATCAGTCGTCCACAAAAACATTGCTTAAACTGATTTCAACAATTTCTCTAGATAATACTTCGGCATGTATCAACAATTTATACAAATAAGAAAATTCTTCTACTACAGAACGTTGAATCAGCAGATAAAATCTATTTAAACAATGGTAACCAACAAAGATGCAATTTGGCCCCCATAATTCTCGTAACCCAAGATCGCTTGTGCAAATACAATAGAGGGTTTCAAGAATTAGTAGTTTTCTCTGAGTAGAGAAAACAAGAATATTTTCGATATAATTAGCAATGTAAAATCATTATTTTTCCTCATCGTTTTCGTTTCATCAAGAGGACGACTATGTGTAACATGAAATAATTCCCCAACTAACAAGTTTCAGTAAACATTTTTTGTCAGCTTTGTCAGACTTTTTAAAAAGCTTTAAAATTTTGGTTCATCACTCACGTTATTTCCTTCGCGTCTCACTCACTGTGTCCCCACCAGCCATTGGATGTGCGCACGAGTCTAGCATCCGAAAGCCGTGGCCTTTCCATCCAGACACTCGCTCGGCTAGGCCGTGTGATAGTCGGCGGGGAATTTTCTCCAGCCGCAATCCTGAAAAAAAAATAACCTCACCCCGCGTAAGGCCTTAGACTCGTGTTGCAGCGAAGGGACCAGCTTGCTTGCGTGGCCTCTACCTCGACCCGCTCCGCCTTCACTCAGTTCAAAGACTCTCTCCTCTTACACCGTCGTCCGTGCATTTCAAATGCCACTAGTTGATTGAGTATCATTCCTTATTTTGATTCATTTATTTCTAACCAAATTTACATCGTTCCGCCTTTCGACTCTACAGATGATTGGTGATTTATTCGAAGGTTAAAAATTAGAGTGGGGTCACTCATCGAGTACCGCCATAAGACACTGGGAGATGATATAATAGGCTGAAGTTATTTATTTATATTCAAAGGTGGAAAAGCAGTTTAAGCATTAAGGCGATATCTGTTTTTTTAATTCTCAGGAAGGAATAATTATCTATACCGAGATTATAAAAGAATGTGCCGGTTGTATTAAGTAGGTAGAAGAAGAACTTGTGGGATGTGTGAATTATTTTCTCTTTTATTGGTTTTAAGTTGAAATCTGAATAGAGAGTTACGTTACTGGCAAACCACGGGGCTTTGGCTGCAATGCCCAGGATTCTGTTTTGGATCGCTTGGATCTTATTTATGTGGGATGTTGCTGAATGACATTCCTAAAGGAGGAGTGGTCGGAGAAGAATCTTTCTTGCGCGGGCTTTTCACCCCACGGCATCGTGACTATTTTCTCTTTGAATTCTGGAAGACTCCAGGTAGTGTCGGCGTTCTCCGCTTCGGCGGCAGTCGCGCGGGCATTCAAATCCTCTGCCTCTGCCTCACGTGATCGGAACTAGGTGATGTGTCACAAGTTTTGCTTCACGATGTTACTAACGGCGTTTTATTTAAGTTGTCCTAGGTTTTTAAGAGAACGAATACGGCGCAAGCCGTTATAGATGAGATGAATAAAGAAGAGAAGGATTGAATTATTGGCTGATCCATTCATCTTAAAGGATTATCGCAATTTCCTGCGTTCTCAGAAAAAATCTTTTGTGCCTTTATGGAAATATTTTGTTCCTTTTTATATTGTTTCTAATAAATTATTTTAGTTCCCTATCTTGTCTTTTTGATGTCATGTTTTTCAACATTTTGGTCTTTGAACTAATAATACGGAAAGGGTGAAATCCCTTCCACATACGTGGTGTAATAAAATATACGGTGAATAATTTTATTACAAAAAAAGTAATACGCTTACATAGAATTGGAATTAATCTCCTTAAAAGACTGACCTTCGCTGGTGATTTACTTTACCCAACGTTGAATCCATGACTGGAAGTATTTCTGAACAGCTTCTTTCAGAAGAGATTTCAGCTGCTACGTCGTGACCCAGAACCCTCAATGTCAGTAATGATTACAAAACGCTTTTCATTTTAGCACGCTTTTTATTCTTTGCCACTAGCCACATGACGTTAAATCTGGGTCACAAGTTGTGTTGTGCTAAATCTGATAACATGGATGTGAACAGACGAGACCCTTTTTCCAGCCACAAACCCGGAAATCAAATGCCATAGGTGGCACAGCGCATTGTTCTGATGAAGAAAGTCATTGACTCATTTTTCTGGTCGTCATATTTTCAAATTGTAGGTTAAATGCTTTGCATGAACTTGTACGGGATGTTAAGTTCTTTGGTAATCTCTCAAATAGCCATTTGACTGTTTGAACGAATACGTTTTGAAACTTTTTGTACATTTTTGTCTGTATTTGAGGTCGCAGGATGTGTCGACAGTTGCTCGTTTCAAGCGATTCATTCCCGTTTTTAAATTTCTCATACCTCTTTAAACAGTCTTCAGCCGGTCCGGGTGGCAGAGATCGCTAAGGAAGTGCCGTAGTCTCGGACCGAAGGGTCGCCGGTTCGAGTCCAGCCTCGGGCATGTTTGAATTGTGTTCATCCTTTCACACCCCTATTATCATCATCATCATATCGTGTCATACTCATAGTTATCATGCCGTTACACGCAATAGTGATCGCTGATGACCTTGTATTTGATGCGACCTTAAATAACAAATGAAACAGTCTTTAGATTACTACGTTTTTTTTGTCATACACTGATTTTAACGTTTCGCGAAACTCTTTGGCACTTCTTTGCAACTTGAAACAAAACTTAATATTAAAGCGTTGTTCGAAATTCATTATGCCATCGGGCCATCGGACTTATTAGATGAAATTAGCGTCAGAATTAGCGTCAGCAGGTGCTGCTAAAAATCATTCAACTTTCATCATTCACGTTATTGATCACACCTTGTGATAACACACTGAAGAAAAATCACAATTTTGCTCAATTTACAAGACGCCATCAATATAAAACTATGTAAATGTGCTACTTCACTATTAAGAAAGTGCTGCACCAAAAATATTTAGAATGAAAAATGTTGATTTCTGATGCTGTAAAGAAATCAGATTACGCAAATGTAATCCACCACAATTGCTACATTGCAAAGCACATTGTTATCTTCCACTTTTAGGAAACGGTACGAGGACCTTGACACTTCATATTCAGTCCCCTGGTGCCCGAGGAATGTTTCTTACTTTGAAATATATAATATGTGGTCTTTGGAAACTTCTGTTACGTTTTTGACATTTCAATTTTTCTAATTAACTCTATTCTATAGAATAAGTTATTAGAAAAAGTTCAGAATCTACCATTATAATTAAAATTAAATTATCTAACCAAAATTCTGCGCAATTTATTCACGCGCGTGTTTTTAAATCTTTCTATTTTTTAATTATCGCTTAATAATATTGCAATGTGTCCATTAATAACAGCACTCTACTCAAGGCATATGATTAACTGCTATCATTTCGTTGTGAACACATGATTTTTTAAAGATTGTTGAAGTTAGATACAAAACCAGCAAAATGTTTTTCTTCAAACTTTTCGAGATGGGTCAGTCCCAGGGCCATAGATCTCCGTCAGCCTTTAATAGACAGTATTCTTGTGGCACTAAGGGGACCCATCTCGACGAAACGTAATCAGTTTGGTAGAGGGTAGCTAAGTCTAGTTTGGGTAGGAAGTGAGTAGAGATTAAGTTCAGAGAGTAGGTAGAAGTTTAGGTACTACATGCTGATAGAGTTTGTCCCATCCTGTTACAACACACAACGTCCATGTCTTATGAGGAATTCATGGAACTCATGCCCGGATGTAATGGGTACTTGAGCGCAAATACCCGAAGTCCCTGAGCCATCCAAGTCGGCCACGAATGGAAAGAAGTAATTCATTGTGCGTCCTCAAGCAAGCACCCATGACCGTGGGGGTTTCGAACCCGCGATACTTAGAGCCGAGTCAATCAAGCATATTGCGCTTAGCGTTCGGCTACGTATGTAATGTAAATACTCTTTGGTTCCTCTTGTACAAATTCCTATTGAAATTTCAATCGCGGTGCGGGGGATGAGAATTCCGAGTAAGAGTGGCTTCCCTGGAGGAATATTTGCATTGTTCCAGAAATATTGTGAAGTTGGAAAGGATAGGGGAATCGCAGAGCTCGATGTGCATCTCAATTGTAACCCCTTTGTGCAGGTGCCCATCCTCAACCACTGGTGGCAGACCGAGACTGGTCACGTCATCACCGCCACGGCGCTGGGTCTAGGACACAACATCAACCCGCCCAAGTTCAGCGCCGGAATGCCCTTCCCAGGATACGACGGTAAGACCACGCCTCCATCGAAACAAAAGCATCTTATTGTTCAAAAGCTTTTTGATACTGCCTCCTTCATGACAATCCTAATGTGTGGAAGGAAATGATCGTGTAAACTCTTTATAACCGAAATTGAAGTGACCGAATACTTTCTATCGTTTTATGAAAAGCTTCAATGTATGAATTAAAAGTAAAACCAAACTCACGTAAAGTCTATACTATAAAGAGCTTTTGTTTTAAAGTAGTTCGTGATAAAAAATTTACACTCAAAATAACAAATTTTGAAAGGTATCTAATTCTATTGTATAATATCTTTGGTTATTTCTTAAATGTATTTGTATCTGTGAATATTGTCGATGTACAATGAACTTTATAATTAACAAAATAATTAACAGAATTAGTGGTGCAAGAACTTTGAATAAACATTCTTACAGTATTTGTAAAATTTCAATAAAATTATAATACTTACAGTGCAATTAATATACTACTGATAGTTTTGCAGTTTCTTGCTCAAGACTCTTCACAAAATTGTTTCAAAACACAGCACATAAAAAAATCTCAATTTTGAAATATCTTGAAAAATTAGCCATATAGTATCTCAAAACAGTTACAAACACGTTTATAATTTCTTAATCTACACAGTAAGGTCATACCTTTATCTCAGAATTTTATCAACGGAAGAAAGGAAACTGGATTAAATATACTTCATTGAGATTGGGTTCTTAAGTGGCTGGAGTATAATTCTTCTTAATTACACATTTACTCTTTTATAGTTTTTCATTATAAATAGTAATATAAATAGTAATTTCATAATAAATAAATTTCATTATAATATCGATATTAAATAAATATTATTACTTTTATCCTTGCGAACATTTCTTACTTTTTATATAATAATTTTAAAAGCTTTACACATGATCCCAATTTCTAAGTTTTCTGATCATCCATGTTGCAGGGTCGTAAACCCTCCAATAATGTAATAGAGTGTTCAAAAAAGGCATATTAGGGTAAAAGAACAATAAAAAAGTCGTGTCACTTTAGGGACAAAAAATTATTTTAAACGTCTAGAACGCATCATTTCCAAGTTTTTCGAGATGATGTAACGATGACGTAACCTGTGGTAGAGCATAGCGCGCGTTACGGGTAGCAAGTACGCCACGGTCATTGTAAACTACGAATTTTATTTTCGCCTGAATCAGCTGACCTGAGGACTTACCCTCTACCAGCTGCAGCACGTTTTCGTTTTTGATGCTTAGTATATTCTTTTAAAGTATAGAAATAGTTATGCGAAACACATATTTTACTTCTCTATCGTACTTGTGTATCACACTCTACGCACTTGTCGTCTGGCAAGGTCTTAAGGACCGTACTTGCATTATATGTAAATTTATTGAAGTGAGCTGTTAATATTGACACCTGATGAATATGATTCCTACGACGGGTGTTGTAATTACAGATATTTATATTGGAGGGGAATATGTTTCCATCTTTGAGAAATGTAATTACGTCAGATCTGCAATTTTAACTTATTATGCGATTAAAATAACAAGATTAACTGATTATGACAATCTTTCAAGACCTCCAAAAACAAAATATTTGTGCCAACTGTGCGGCGTTTTTATTTAAAAAATTAAAGGAAAAACACGATATTCTATTGCATCTGTCTTGATATGGGACACGGTTTCCTGGCATCGAGCAGCACGGTCATAATATTACAACGTTACAGTAAATACTTCCGTAACTCTCCACTTATGTTCATATGTCATAAAACCTCTCAATATAAAGTCCTTTAAAAGAAATGGATTTTTCAACAGAAAAGTGATATTATATACGGCAAAATGCACTCAATTGAGGATGTAAGCAATAAACTAAAGTTAAGCTTAGGTCCTAGCTAGTCTAGTAGAAGCTACATTTTTCTGCCAATCTTGTTCAGTCCTAGTTTCGTCACTAGTTCAGTCCTTGAAACAAATATTTTTTTGTTTTATTAAATAAAAATATTACTTGTGTGTCCCTATTTAACTTTCAGAATCTTCGATATTGCTGCAATGCCTCTGACCGGGAAGTTCTGGGGTTCGAGTTACGACGGTTACTCAGGTTACGGCAGGATTTTCTATATGTTACATTGCTAAGTCGAATTCAGCCGCTGTCGGGACGAGAATTCTAGCGGCCGGCCGCTCTCATCGGCACTTTTCTCAAGTTTGTCCGATCATTACCACGAGAATGCAGCAGCAGTACGCGGGTAACATACGGGCCACGGACTGTACTATCTTTCCTTACTATTTCTTATCCTGAGCTCACTCCTTACTTAAACATGCTAACAATGACATGCACCACACTACCACCCATGCCGAGAGATCAGTCGGAGCTTAGAGCCTATCCCGGCTGAGGTGGTCTCCGCTTGTGGAAGACATCTGGTTGGGGAAAGCCCCGCTAGCTGAGAATTAGATCGGCGCCAGATCTCACCATCCCGCTGGGGAAGAACACCGCCACCGCCCTAGAAAATAAAAGTGCACAAAACTTACGGGACTAATAGTAGAGGGCTGAAGCGCCTGGACACACAAATGAATAAACCAATCCAAAATATTCTGAAGTAAATAAGAAATAAGTCTTTGATCGTGATAGTGACGATTCCCCGAATAGACGAATCACCGGATAGTGCTGATTCCCCATCGCAATTTGACTTGACGCAAGGGGAGTAGGTGTACATACAAAATTACTAGAGCTGGTGTTTCATTTATTAGAGCATATTAGTTTTCGTTAAAACTGGCTAAATTGATAATTGGTTAACTGACAGCAGATTTATTAAATCCATTTACTGTATTGGCACCATGGGTCTATCTAAATTTTCCCTTAGGGGCACAGTGATCTAATATTAAATACAAGTTATATTTAATAGTAGAATAGATTTTCAATGGATTTATTTATAACAATGGAAATTATTTGGCCCCATTATTGACAATAAAAAGTAACTTTTTTTCGAATAGTATTAGCACAATATATTACTGGCAAAAAATTTCTAGTTTTTACTTTCTTCTTCACATACGTATAAGTGGAGAAATATACGTAGTATATAGAGAGAGTTATATAACGCTGCGGAAAATCGATTTAAGATTTCAACGTAAATACACATTCTGGAGTTCCTGAAACCGAAAAAAGTGTTGTGTTTTGTTTCTTCAAAATGTCCGATCATCTATCCGTTTATCTCTCCATCCGTCCATACGTCTGTCTTTGATCAACACTAGTGCCTATACTATTTGTACAATTGATTGACTTATTGATTAGTCCTTCCGTTCGAGTCGACAGCTAATATTATTAGTTTCAAAAGTGTAATGTATGTTTTAACGGGGAAGGTGGCAGTAATCTTCCTCCTCTGGTTGACGAAATCCTGCGCTGACCTACGTCGGTTTGTGAGGATTTACTTCAACCAGGTATCTTCCGCCAGCGGGGCACTGCCCCAGCTGGGTCAAGCTCTATTCTTCCAATTGGTCTTCCGATATGTGTGGTAGTGTAGTGCAATAGGTTTATGTCTAAGTAAGAGGTAAAAATAGGACAAAGAAGAGGAAGGAAAGGTCACGCGTGGTCCCTGTCTCGTTTGTTAGAGTACTACTCCGGTATTCAACTAGTTTTGATCAAAAAAAAAAAAAAAGGAGAAACACGGAAAACTGCCGATCAAGGCAGCCGTCCAATACAATTCTCTTCGAGACTGCAAACTTCGACCCCCCGACAAGCTAATGATAAAAATCCGTCCACCATCGGAACTGGAACCCTAGAACCTCCCGATCAGAGGCACTACAGTGACATCAGTTGATACCGTGAGCCACCTTTGCCGAACCTAGGATCGATCTGGCCCGACTCAAAGCTCTGGCGATTTAAAAAACCTATTTTGGGGGTATTTAACGTGAAGTCCCAGTGACACTTTAAAAATATTTTCAGAACTGACTCCCGTCTTTCTTGAAATTAAGAATAGAGTAAAATACGCTTATAAAGATGGGACAGGTCCGACTTTCACCATCAACTCTGGAATTTCCGAAATTACATAAGATTGAAACTTTTGGGCGTCTTCCTACAACTATAATATGGAAGAAAGATTTTTACTTCAATTCAAAATTGTTCTCCACAATTAGTTTTTTCATCAACATAATGCAGATTTCTTTTGAAAATTATAAAGTTTTCTCGCAATTTCAGTGAAAACAAGACAATATTAAAAATAACAAGAACATTATTTTCTCAAAAACGGCGCCACATTTTTTCTTAACACTTTTTTGATAGTGCTAAATTCATTGTTCATCATTACATAAACGCCATTTATTTGTATTGTTTTGTTGTAGTTCTTTTTCAAAATTCAAAGAAATGTTTTTTTACATTTCTTACACGACACGACTATTTTTATTACCAGCAAATTGTAAAAATGATTGCATTTTTTAGCATATGTGATGCAAATAATGTTCTACAGTGTTTCTCAACTAGTGGGCTGCAATAGCAAATACTTTCTCGCAACATTACAATGTTATCGTTATGTACGACAGGACGACCATCATAGTTTATTAATTTCAAGCATAAGTACGAAAAACTTTTTTTTAATTTATTATATTAATATATATTAATAATGTAATTAAACTAGTTTTAATTTATTTATTTATTTACAATTTTCTAAAAAACGAGCAATACCCAATCACCATATTTTATGGTCATCCACTTTAGGAAAGAGGAAATTCTATGAGCCTCCATCGCTACGCCACTGAAAACGTGCTTACTCGCAGCTATTCCCACAATTGTTTCTCATACGCAAATCCAGATAGATTTCCATTTAATACCGCTTACAAACCACATCTCAATTATTCTTCCCTTACAACTCTCCACAGCGAAGTGGCAAACATCGTGACACGTGATGGCCTTGTTTTAACATTCGTATCGAGGCAATCAATTTGCATCTCTCAGAATGTCGCAACGAATGGAAAGTTTCCTCGCGGAATACGACTACCAATACATTTCCCATGATCTCCACCCCACCTCTTCCGCTTTGTAGCCGTGCAACCCCCCCTCCTCCCTCCTACTGCGCAAGCACCGAATCGAGGCCATCGGATCGACACCCCGCGCGGTCGCTCACCCGCCCCGGAAGTTCCGCCATTTTGTTTTCGTTAGGTACACTGCGGAAGCGGGGGCGCGCGCTGTTGACTCTCGCGATGCGGAGAAGCGTATTCGCCTCCCCCCTGGCATCCACGGCCCCGCGCCTGCCGCCTCCCCCTAGCCGCGTGCGCTTGAGCGAGAGAAGAGGCTCTGCCCGAGACAGCAAGAGGGTGACAATTAAAATATTAACGCCCGACTTCATTTGTTTTTTCCTTGTACGTAGTCGTCGAGTCCGTGAACACAGATTCATTGTTGAAGCTCTCTGGTATCATGTGTTTGCAGTTTTAAATGACAAGATGAGACCAGATGGGAAGGGAAGCTCAACTGACAGTCTATAAATACCTGAAGGAGAAAAACATGTAGAAGACCTCATCTATAACCGTCGGCAATAGTCAATTTGTTCCATCGTGATGTCGCCATGCAATATACCGTTAGCAACTCGAGCACGATTGTGTTACACAAATAACGGGTTCTCGCATAGCATCTGTCAACTATTGCATTCGAGTCACCACATTTGGAGACTTCCTTTAGGGTGGCCACCCTTTGGAGTAGTCGGGCCAAATTTGAAAAATGAGAATTCCTGTCTGACTGCAGAACCATAATTTATTACTAGAACAAACTATATAAGCGAAAATGGTCTTCAGATCTACAGATTGGCAACCCTGCGACAGCGTCGCTTTGAGCGCTTGGAGAAAAGTTGTTTCTATTCACCTTGAGAGGCAAGGCTCGCCCTCAAAGTCGTTTTCCTGCATGCATTAAAAGAAAAAGCAGAAAAGCAGAAAAATTTCATTCTAGAATTCTTTTATTGGGCCAAATTGTTTGTCCCAAATTTGATTTATTGACTCATTGATGACGCGATTAAATTTAAAAGTATTGAACCGTAAGTTCAATAGAATTGCAGGTAGTAGTGACAATACTGCAGAAGAAAGTCTGATTTCTTCTGCATAAGATTTATGATGAGAGAATTCATGTTGAGTCACGTCAAGTGGACAAAACACGCGATGTTTCTTTTTTAATTAAATGAACAAATATTTCTTATGACACTTTGCTGAGCACATCTTCGTCATTAGACCTCAATTTCTTCACCAGCTTCTCTTCTATAACATCCACAAGGTTGAGCTTAAAGTTAGTCAAAACGTAGACATTTCAACATATTGATGAAGGAACTATGTTTTGAGTTACAAACGATGAAAAACGCCAATTTATGTATTGAGGGAATTAAGGTGCATACTACGTCAGTCCTGTGTCTCGCGCAACCCTAAGATTGCGCCAGAACTCACTAGTCGACCCTCAGAATTAGAATACATTTCATGAAACTGCAAAAGATCGTTACTTACAAGAATTAAATTTTACAGGAAATCTAACAAAAATGGATAAGATGTGAGAGTTTCAAGTTGAACTTTGGAAAATTAAACTTTTTTGTATTTCCTTAGTTTTATACTTTATTATTACAATCAATAGAGTTTGATATTTTTCATTGTTTTTAAATTATTAGCATACAATATTTCGACTGAATAATACAAATTATTGGTATACATTTTGTGTTTATAAAATAAAGCAGGAAATTTTATTTTCGAAACATGACAATTTGTACGGTGTATTGTTTAATAATGAATCTATTGACACCAAAATATCAATTTCATAAATCACATGGTTTACGGCATTTTGTAATTTCATGAACTATTTACAAATGACGCGAATGATCATACTAAACCACAAGAGCACTTGAAAACTGTAATTTTGCACAAAGTTTACATTACATATAGACTCCGACTAAATTGGATAATTACACAAAAATCGCTTAAGGTACATATACCTTTGAGACCAAACCTGTTATGGAATTATATATGCTTACAATACAAGGAACAAGCAATGATATAATGTGTAATAAATGATATTAAAGAATGCCGACATTCATTCATGCACATTCATAACACCCTCCTGCTTTACTGACAGTCCAATGAGAGATTTACGCATTTTCAAGTAAGTGCATGAAGAATTCGAATTATCAAAAGTGTAAGTAATAGCAACGTAAGTGTAAATTTGAAGTAGCGTAGTTGTCAGCCTTGTAGTACTAGTAATACTAAACAAGAATATCAGTTAATAATTGAATTTTCCAAATACTGGAACGATAGAATACACACGTTTATGAGAAATTATTAAAATATAATAGAATAACATTAAAAGAATAAAATGTACGTGAAAACGCAAGGAAAAAAGTCTACACACAATATATTGTTCTTTGAAAGCACGCAAAACAGAAAATGAAATACGAAAATTGACCGATTCCTAGTTCCGATTCGCTCGCATGCTGATGAAGACACCTTTCTCTTCCAAATCTCCTTAACTTTCCGAAAAAAGTGCAATTCTTGTTCGCAACTTTATGATGGCGTCCGTTGAAAGATCCTCTAGCTGGCATCCGCTGTTCCCACCTCAGTTGTTTCATCTACGTCACACAACTTCGATCGCGTTGGACGTCAGAGGTTTCTCGCTACGCGAAGAGTACAATGGCGGAGCTTCCACGAATTCAAATATTTGCATATTTAACTTTCTAGTGCAGTATCGACTACATCCACTTTATTTCTCAGTACGAAAACGCACGAATTACATCTGCACGCAGATAGAAGATAGCATGCAGTGGTTTTGAAAAACGAGATGTGAAATATGTTTGAAGCTTATTTGGCAAAATTAGATTATCCTATTTAACGCTTTCATATGACTGATGTTATACATTTTTTATAGCAATAGCAAAAAATGACGGCACTCAGAATTAAACCCTGGGGAACATCATTTTCTAACTGGTGACTAAAATATATCAATTCAATCGCAAAGAACATGGAAATATACCGTGAAAATTGCACTTTTTCTGTGTCGTATGTCGGTCTGGGTTTCCAAAAATGTAAAGTACGAAGTCGAACCGAATGCCGTCCCCGGAGGTGCAGTCGTAGGTGCAAAAGCATTATAATGCTTTAGACCAAACCAATTTTACAAAATTGGACCAATTCAGAATACAAGCCATTTACGACACTTCTTCAACTCTAGGAAATCATATTGACATTAAATTAAATTTACTAATCAAATACTAATTATATCTGACAATAGAAAAAGCATTTACCGAGGAAACCGAACAACCATACACTTGTCTTTTGTAGTTTGGCAAGACACACATTTAGCGAAGATGATATTTCAATGCCAAGTCAGCAACGAGTTTGCCAACGAGTCTGCCAACAGCAGTTTAGAACGAACTCATAACAATATTTGAACATATCCTTGACCATTATTTTTCCATTTCAATTAATTCAAGACAACGATCCTTACATTAGGAAGCGTTTTGCGAACACTACTGTTGGCGCGTCTTCTTTGAGCGTGTACATAAATAAAATATATCACTTACCTGCTCCAAACAATAGATTTCTCACGCCCTGAGACAATGTATGCAAATCCTGCAGCAAGTTCATTGTCATCCATTGTGATCTTGAAAAAAAAACATCATTTTGTGATGGTAATGATAGGAAAAATGTTTCCTTATTAAGAGAAGTTCTGTCTTCCTTCTTTGTACTGTAGAGTTTTTTCGTACTTTTTTCTTTCTCGCCCTTACTTTGTAAGAAGAGAAGTTATTCTAATCGTGCGCCGGAATGTAGCGAACTTTTGACAGAAAAACTCTTATTCTTCTGGTAACGAAAAGGGATACAAAAGGGATACAAAAACTTACTAAAATGTTTCTAAACATGACAAATTTCGTTGAAGAAAAAATTGCTATCATCATCATTGTAGTTTTAGGAAATATCTGAAGAAAATTCAAAATTTTGTAATTTTTTCAAACTCTGATTTAACATTGAAAATCGAACCTGTCATATTTATATGTGTATTTTACTCTACTCTTACAATAAATTCTTTAAAAAATTTCAAGTAAAGTACACTCAAAATTTAAAGAATTATTTTCAAAATCGCAGAACTTTTAGTCCTGCCGGGTCGAACAAAGAATAGAAATTTTGAAAAACATCCTACAAATAGTTTAGGTGCTACACGATGGTTAGACCGAGAGACGTACAGTCCGACGGACAGACAGAATGAACAGACAGGGCGGACAGATGGATAGGATGGCAGAACGGATAAGTAGGACGGACAGATGGACAGAAAGATGGACGGACAGACCGACAGTCCTTTTGAAAAATCCAGTTTTCTTTATCACGAGCCCTCAAACCGTGTAATTTCGTTGAAATCTCGAAAATGATTTTCCGCAGTATTTCCTACCTTTCTCTACATTAAAATATTTTTCTGTATATACGTATGCATACGAAAAAGTAAAAATAGGTTTTCTCAAAAATGACTTCAAATTTTTCTTTAAACATTTTGTAGAATAGTTCGACATGCATGATCAATGTGACATAAACTTACTTTGAAGTTTTTGTTTGTTTTTTTCAAAGATTTTAACACATCTTTTACGACGTAAATATCTTTGTTTGGGGTGTTTAAATACATTATTGTATTTCCAAGTACAACTGCTTCAATTTATGTCTTATGAAGGTTTTCGGCAATTCAAAACATTTTTGCGAACATGAGATCAAAATTGCACATTTTCAGAAATGGTGTAAACGAGATTTCCTCTAAAACGGGTCCATTTTTTGCCATGAAGATTTTCATATAGAACACCGAACGACGGCATATGGAGTCAGGTTTTACTCTTTTAAAATATTGAATTCCAAATAGAATTTCTATTCTCTTTTTAAACGTTCTATCTTCCGAAAATGGAGAAAACGTAAAAAAGTAGGTGTTTTTGATAAAACACAATTGCCCCAAGGTAAAAATTACATGAATGTAAAATAAAAATTCGATTTAACTGATATGTGCTGAAAATATTACGTGCTACATTTTCTGTAGAGTTAGCTAATTTTGAGAAAGTGTTGATAACTGAATGCGGTTGGTTGGTAGTTGATTCCAGGCGCATCAACAACTGAAGTCATTAGTCCCATAAGAGTAATGCATGTTTTTGCTCGAGAGGTGGCGGTGATAATGTGGCGAGCGGTGGCTGGATGGCGAGATCCGGCGCCGACCTACTGTCGGCCAGCGAGGTTTCCTCAACCAGATATCTCCCACCAGCGGGGCTACATGCCAGCCTGAACAAGCTCTAACCACCCGACCGGTCTTCTGGCATGGGTGGTAGTGTAGTGCATATTAGTGTGAGTGTAAGGAGTGAGGATAGGACAAGGAAGAGGAAGGAAAGATCGCGCGCGTCCCGTAGCCCATTTGTTAGGGTACTGCTCCGGCATCCGTCTGGTGTTGATTGGAGAAACCACCACACAAATCAGAGCAGCCGACCTCTAGAACTGTTCTCACACAGCGACTGAATTCGACCTAGCTGATAAGTTAGTGTCACAATCTTGTCACTGTCGGGACTTGAAGCTAGAACCTGCCGATCAGAGGCACTGCAGTGATATTAGTAGATGCACTGAGTCACCTCTCCCGGTGATTACTGAATACTTTGCTGGTAGAATTAAGTGATAAAATAACTTGTTTTTCTCTATTGATACAGAAACGAATGATTTCTGAATACTCAAGATACTTAGATTCAATATTACAAAGCACATTCATGCATAGAAAGGCCAGTTTTAGTTATAATATCGGTTTTATAAAATTATTATATTTGAAAACTGTAACATGTTTACAATTAGTATGATCAAGTGATTCGGCTACGTGTGACAGGAACATGGGATCAATGAGCCAAAGTACACGGTCACTCAGACCGTGGGTTTGAAACACAGGCCACACGTGAATGTTTTCAGCCGTGCATGAGGCCTGGGGAACATTCCAAAACGTGAACCAGAACAATTGCAGAAACACGGAGGTGGGGCAAAGAAATTCCGTGGGAAAATATGGAAAGGAACAGGACCGTGTAGGTCTATGCAATGTTCGAGGTGTGCGAAGATACTCTTCACCACCTCCAAGAGGAGCGGCAGGTACCGCAAAAGGCTCTGTAGACATCGGAGAGAATAAGAAAATAATAAGTACGAGAAATTCTAGGCCTTTCTGTAGAACCTGTTTAACTCTAAAATATTTTTTTATATAATCTGGGTCTTTGTATGTATGGTGTTGTGTGAAATACTGGAAAATACTCTAATTGCATATATTTGACATTTTGTGTTGATTGCCCGACTTTGACGGCTAACTAACGGTGTCCCCCATCCATAGGCCTAGTTTACGTCACACGCTTAAAGAGTAAGAGAGGCATATGGCAAACATGACGTATTCCCTTTCTCGTAATTAGCAAACGGGTCCCTTTGTTAGGGTACTGCTGAGAAATTGCCTGGAATTGATCAGAGAAACCGATCAGTGTAGCTGGCCGATAGAATAATAAAATTCTCCTCCAGTCAACTACATAAGAATTAATTTGAAGCTTTTGCATTCCCTAGAGCAATTAATTATCAAAAAGGGCCTCTAATATAAAAACTAACTATGTACATCTCTCAAAATTGTAATATTTTAATAATCAAAAAGTTATATCAAAATAACGTTGCAGTCTTATTATTCAGTGCATATTGCCAAGACGTTTAAAAATTGTAAAGAAAAATGTGGGGCTGCTTTGAGAACATATTGTTTTAAAATTAGCGGTCTCTTACGAGCATCGATGTCAGCCATTTTTCAAACGACTGCTGTTCTGCCACATGTTGACGCACAAAGTTAGTACTGCGGTGAATTGTAGTACTAGATGGTTTGAGTAATAATGAAAAATTCGAATTTTCCACTTAACTAATTTTATTTAAGCAGAAAAAATAGGAAGTATTGCTGTCTAACTGTCCCTTGCAGTACGAACAAAACGCCATTTTAAAAAACAGGGCCATCGGTGAGTAACGTATCGATATTTTATCGCACCTTTTATTGCTCATGATCAGACTATTGTCTGGTCATTAGCAATAAAAGGTGCGATAAAGTCTGAGCTCAAATACTAGCAGGACGCATTAAAACGTTGACAATTCGCGACTCGGGAGAAGCCTCCGAAGAACTTTGCAAACAAAAAACAATGTTTGGAGTTTTCAATACCAAGGAGCAGATATTACCATTTTTACTTGATACAGAATTGCGTTTTACCTGGTATTCTTTTGATGACCTTTGATCCTTCCTGAAACTTGCCTCATTAACGAAAGTTGCTGAAAGCTTCCTCCATTTCGCAGTGCTGGTGCTTCGACAAGATGGCAGCCGCGCGGCGCCCAACGAATTGGGTCGTATTGTGGTGAAGCTGCCGCTGCCTCCCGGAACCATGGCGACGCTCTACAAGGCCCCCGAACGCTTCGAGGAAGTGTATTTCTCTCGTTTCCCGGTGAGTGGCTTACTCTTTGCAGAAGGAAAACTGAAAGATGAAATATTAAATTAAAAACACATGATAACAACAATATTTCCAACCCAAAACAAGAGAGAAGGCCAACAAATTTCTCTGTCTCACTGGGCTCCCTTTTCCATTAATTATTTTTAATCATTAGTTAATAATAATAATAATAATAATAATAATAATACGTACAACAAATAGAATGGAATTGTAACTTGAATGCTACAACTAACAAATATAATTGATTCTTTCTTGAACCATTTACAGGTTGCCATTTGTTTTGTATAAATTTTCACTCTCAACTGTGAATCAGTATACCAGCATAAAAAGACAAAATGAGTATTTGATCATATTTACGTAAAAAAATGTTTAATACTTAGGCTAGAGGGATCATTTCAAAATTTTCAGTACACACCTATACATTAGAAGGATGATATCGTAGGCTTCGGAGGCCAGAGTCATGATCTGGGCTGTCCGGGTGATGCAGCGTTGAAGGCTGAGATGCCGACGTCTTCAGGGCTGTACTGCGAAATACAGCAACTTCCTATTTCTAATCCTAGTAAGATCATGAATAGTTTTTCGAAAATTTGAGTGTGTTTGCGCAACTTTGCGTGAAATATAGGTCATTTTTAATTTTGTTTAAACAATTTTTGTCACAAACAGCACCAACAATTTTGCTTAAATTTTAACATCGAATAACGTACAAAACCCTTCAGAGAATTGGTGCAGGTCTCGTAATGATTAAAATTAATCAGTTTTAAAAATTGCAAAAATTCAAAATATAGTTCGACGTTATTCCTACAACTACAATTATGAAGACAAACTGTTTTTCTTACTGATAGGTGTTCATCAAAAACATATTTAAATAATATCATGCTCAATTTTTTGAAAATATTAGTATTTGTTGCGAATTTGTGACAAACATACGCAGTTTTTATTTTCTTTAAACTATACTTTCTTAAGAAAAAGCACACACTTTTCTCATTAAATTTCGACTTTAGTTAGCGTAAAAGACAACATAATGGTGCAGGTAGTTTGAGAATGTTTATGGGAAAGTCCGATTTTTCAGCGTCTTCCTACAACTAAAATATTGAAGATAGAAATTTTTCTCTTAATAAAATTGTTTCCTCAAAGATAGATTTTCAAGTAGTCATGCACATTTTTCAAAAATTTGAATATTTTTCAATTAATTTTGTGTGAAATATATGCAATTTTTACTTTCTCTTGTACGGAAACTATACGTAATATAGAGAAAGTTGTGTAATGCTGTGGAAAATCGATATCAATATTTCAACGGAATTACACTTTTTAGGGTCCCTTAATAACGAAAAAGTGTTGGTTTTTGTTCAAAACATCCGTGTTTTTGTTCGTCTGTGTGTCCGTCTGGGAATACCAATAGCGCCTAAACGTTGCAATTGTGAAAAACTTCCTTTAAAATTTTGGGGGTACTTTACATTAAACCCCACGGGTATTTTGAAAATTTACTCAAAAATGGCACCAAATGTTTTTCTTTGCATTTTTTGAAAGAATGGAGTAATACATATGTAATGTATATAGAATAAAATGCATTATTAAGGTGTATAGATCCAATTCTCACTGCCAACTCTAACTTTTTGAAAAATGAAAAAGTATGAATTTTGTGCAGCGTCTTCCTACAACTACAAAATTGTAGACAGCGATTTTTCCTTCAAATCAAATTTGTTCTCCATAGTTCTTTCAAGAAGGTCATGCACATTTTTTTTTAAAAGTTTAGTAGTTTTAAGGCATTATTGCGTGCAATTTTTGCAATATTAAAATGTAACAAAAACAAAATTTTCTCAGAAACAGCTCCAATCTTTTTCTTTAAACTTCTGGTTGTAATTATGATAAATGTAGTCTATAAGACTAAATAAACGCCATATTGCTATATTCCTTCGTGTTTTTTAAAAATTATAAAAATATAATTTTCTTACTTCTCTCAAGTCGGTAATATTTGCATTAGCGGCAATTTCTTTACATTCTTATATTTATGAGTGCATATGGTTTAAATAATGTCCTATAAAGTTTCTCAGAAACTCAACAGTTGTCTAAGAAAATGTGATCAAATTTCTTAATTTTTAAAAACTCGCAAACACTTTTTTCTTAAAAATTGCAACATTTATTCCCTTAAATTTTTTTCCAGCGGATAGTGCTAACTTGCATTGTTTAATACAAAATAAAGTTCATTTTGGGGTGTTATTTTGTTTTTAAAAAAATAGACAAATGTAATTTCTGTTAGATATATCTAAATCCTTTAGAACGCAAATTTCCCTCGATTTGTATGCAATATTGGATTTGTGAGTAGAAGTGCTTGGAATGACTTCAAATGAAGTTTTTCGAAAAATCAAAAATGTTCTGTGAAAAAATGTTAAATTTTCGCATTTACATATTACAACTTTTTAAGGAAACGCTTAAACGCCATTTTCTTAGAAACGGCCCCAAATATTTCTGTTTCTGCAACTCTTCGAAGCAAAAATAAGAGCTTCTTTCAGCTGTTGAATTTGGATTCTCTTAATTTTTAAATAATAAATGTAAGTCATTTAGTGCTGACAATTATCAATTCATTGTAATTGACAATATATTGTTGCAATATAATATATAATACAAAATAAAGGTATATTTACAGTATTTGGGATATTTGAAGTATTTTAAATACATATGTATTTAGCACATCGAGTCCTAATGTGTTTGGTGTATGTATTTAAATACTTATTTATAAAGTATTTTCGCAAAGTATTAAATAATAAATTTAAAGTATTTTCCCCAACCCTGATAATGAGTTATACAAAAATGATGACAAAGATCAGTTATTTTGGAGAGAAATTGTGGTAAAAATAGAATTACAGATATATTTCTTAATGCGAAAAAGTACCTGTTGTTGTATCACTACTATTTTAAATAAAATAAAAAGCTTTCGTTACTTAAAAATATTATTTTAAGACCTTCAGTATGGATTGCCAATTGGAATCTGTTATGTTAATTTGAAATAAGCTGCTTTAGGAGCACGTGGATTGGTGTAATCGAACGTGGGGTGGAGTAATCCTCCTTAAATCATGTCAGTTATTGTCAGTCTTTGGTTTTTATCCCTTCGGTCAGGGTCTCGGCGCCGTTAAATCCCCGGGGTTCCCAGACGATCAACCATCAATCTTTCGAATTTCTTAACCACCGTGACTTCACGAAGCGTACTTAATCAATTCGGCTAGCAACGTCGAATGTTACCAAGCGCAGTAGTATTCACGATTATTGGCAAGCGAAATTATAACATTTCTTTTACATACAGAAAACCCTAAGACGGAACCTCTGTAAGGCAGAAACCTGCCATCCCGGACAAGAAATCTCAGATAAGGCATCTATAAGCCGAAAAACTGCCTAACGCGGAAACGGATGGCTTTTAAAGAATGAAAAGTTATTATCACCTGGCTAAGAAGGAAATTTATTTTTAAATTTCCCTCAGTCTTTGGATTGGCGTAGTGTGAACGGTCACGTCCTGAAAGAAATAGAGTGAACGACGAGTTTTTTGTGTTACGCCTACTGTCGAGGAATCTTCATCGTACTTAAATCATATCGTGAATTTTTGGCAACCTCTACAAGATGGAAACCAGCCAAGACGGAATTGTTTCGAAGGAACCGTGATGTTCCGGCTTAGACTGGTTTTACTGTACTTACCAGTTGAATTTGGCGTCGCCGACGCTGTAAACTGTTTAAAAGTATTTTCATGGGTTGAACATTTCTAAATGTCACTTGTAGCTTTGTTCAAATCAGTTCTTACAGTAACTTGCATTGGGCATACCAAGATTCGGAGAATCTGATAATGTTATACTCCCGTTCAAAAATTCCCAACACCCAATGGCCTTGTATGATACCACCGTGTGGGATATGAACTGATAATATTGCGATTGTTATTGCTGAAAAACATTTCTATTACGGATGATTCCAATATTTAGAATCTAGTATAGCTACATTTTGTACGCTTATTTCGCTAATTTCACAAAAGGTACATAAAATATCACCTGTAAGCTGTTCATGATTATTATCTAACCCAAATATAAGATCATTCTCGATTAGATCCAAACATTCTGCCGAACAATCTTATACAACTTTCCTTGATTCTACTCCGAATTTGCATATCACTTCCATATTTATGTCCCCTAATTTTTGAAGAGTTTGAAACTCCACAAACGTAGTCTAATTTCTGTTTACTTATACTTTTCAATTGCTCTTTTATTCATTTTGTAGGCGAATTTATATGATCATTAAAGGGCGACTGTTTTGTAGGTTTATGTGAATAAGATGTTAGTTAAGTGTAAAAAGAGCAAGTGGTTAGTTACAGTCAAAGAAGGTTTTTCCACGCTTAAGAACGTAAACGTGAGAAGTCGAACGTATGAACGTAAATGTGCTTTCATTCTCTACGTTACTCACTGTTCTGGTTTCTCCGTATTCACTTGACGTTCTTCAAATTTAATCAGTTTCAAGGTAATACAGTGCGCAGGTTTTTGCAAATGTATTATTAAAAACGGTAACACCGATGAAACACTTCAAGGCATTATCACTATTCAGCGTTCAGTCACGCGATTCACATGTTGCACTTAGTGATGGCAACAATCAGTGTTGCTATCCTCGAGGAAGAACGGTATGGTGTCATGGAGCAAAACTTGCCTCTGGGTCCTGGGGTTTAATCTAAGTCACCTACATAGATCTCATACTCACTAAGACTGCAGCTCTACAACACACAAAACACGTTTTTGAAAATTTCTTAGAATGTTCTTAACGGATCTGAAAACAAATTATCAGTTCTCGCACTTTTGCACTGTCCCTGTAAGTCCTCGACAAACTCTCCGTAGCTTTGCCTGTCACTGTAAATGAAAGGATGAGTCAGAGATAACTTGCGCACAGTGCGTACATGTCAGCACACGCATTTAATGTACCTTTGACATATTGCACATGCATCGTGACATGCATAGATAACGGCTGACTATCTTTTACCCTTTCCTTGTCTGATGATTTTTTTTTTCAAATATGGTATGCAGTGACCTTGAGCTTAATTTTGCATTCGAACAAGATTTTATTAATGGTTGATGTCTATAAAACAACGATACATTGAATAGAACAATGAACTTTAAAGGTTTTTGACAATGAATTCTTTATAGGTTTTTATACTTCACATAAGCGAAGCCTCAGTTGCGTTTGAAAATGTGCTTTGAGTTTTGACTTGTCCTTTTTGTCCATGCACCATAGTACACAACGCTAGAATAAAAAATAGTTTACAGCACATATTAAGATCCTAAAGATATTTTTATTATGTAACTATTTCAGTAGGGATGGTAAAAAAATATTAAAGGAAATATCGCAATTCCTTAAAATATTAAAGGAATAACCTCCAACATAGAATGTTCATATCACACTTTCCCGACAACAATGGCGTTAACGAACTGCTGACAATGGCCCTCATTTATAATTCTTCGCGGCGCGTTGGTAGTGCCCGCGGCTGTTTTGAACAATGCAAACGAAATTTCCGCGCGGGCCCCTTTTCGTGACGATGCTCGCGATGCCCCTCGGCTTGTGACGCAAGCGGCGCAGCGCTGCGCGGCGGCGGAACGCGCGCGTGGGTGGGCGGCCGGCGCGACAATTGAAGCGCGGAGCGACGGCAGCGGCGCGGCGCGGCGACGGGGAGAGGCGATGCCTGGGCCAAGCGGGGGCGGTTCGCGCGAGCCGTGGCGAAGCGTGGGTTGCGCTCCCGCGCGTGGGAAGAGCGGACGAAACCGGAGCAGAATTTCACGTGGGGGCGAGGGGATGCTCTGCCTTCTAGAAGCTTTGGAAATGTTTTATAGAGAAATTACTCTAACAATAAGATGGGACCAATTTGACAGGTTGTAAAGCAAATGAAAGTCATGTTGGTTGGCAGTAACATCTGATCCAAAGAATGGCTGTCAAAGCGGTCCCTTCTTAAGAGTAATCTCTCGATATGCGAAGGATAGGTGGGGCGATAAATGTTTGAAAATTTTTCTTCAGCTTTTTTTTTATTTTTTTCATCCTCTTATTAATATTTTTCTCCATCTTCTTCATATTATTCTTCTTTATTATATTCTTCATCATCTTAATCTTTTTACCTTCTTCCCCCAATCTTTCACAGTTTTGGCCTGCTGGCCTATGCGACTTCGTGCCACCATAACTTGGAGTTGCCATTATAATCCAGGGACAGAAGCAGGGGGACACCCCCTCCTATCAAGTTCAACTTTTATTGTCATTTAACTCAATTTAACCCAAACATTTACAACATATTTCTCGCAACTCATTTCAAATGAATAGTTTCTATTATCCAAAAGGAGATTCTATAAAGTTTCGTTTTTCTTGTACGAATTTTAGAAGGGTCTGTACTATTCTCCTTGAAATACTTTCTGAAGTCATTCCTATTTTAAACCCGTTTCCATGAGTAGATCTCTTTTGCTGTGCGGTATGTATTTCAGTTAGATGTTAGACGACGGATAATGGATATTCACTGAAAATGTTGCTGCTACATGGAATGTTTCCTTCTATTTTCTACTGATGAGATGTCAGTACCGGTTCTGGTACAATTTCTAGTCATTGCATACAAATTTCGTACTGAAAGTAAAACCGCTGAGGAAAAATTACAGTTTTGTGTTATAAAACATTTACACAAATACCTGTAATTGTATAAATGAATATATAATCACCTTCCAGTTCTGCATCAAAGATATTTAAGACGAGACACGTAGAAGTTAGCAGATTATGGTATAAATGGGAAAAAATGTACAAGCAACCCGCAACACCCATTACGATAACACAGACGTGCGAAATTCACAAACGATGGGTCTTAGGTCATTAAATTCAGGATTTGTGTTCCAAAAGGATACGGATTATGTTTTACAGTCCGTATTCTACAAGAGCAGTATATTTGAACGATCTAATACATTTTTGGATGGATCCCTCGTCTCTTAGAATGAGTTGCCAAAAAACCGCTGGAAGTTTGTTTCTAATGTGAACCTATTTTTACTTAAAACAATTATTTGAAAAGTGTTATTTTTTGGAGATTTCAATTTCAAGGAAAGCCTTTTAGACTCTTATTTTGCATTTTTTAATGTTGTCACTTTCCCGAATTCTTCAGCCATTTAGAACTTCGCATGAAAGCCACTGCACTTTCCGCCGTATAACGTTTATAAAAGTATTTCGTAATCAAACTAGAGAATCTACAGCATCACTTTCACCCATTAGTTACGATTAGATATAATGCTGCAATTTTTCCCATAGTACTATATGCCAATCATCACTTCTAAAACTCGATGCTAATCATATCCGTAAGGAGTAAAAATCTAATTATTTTAAAACTAATACATAAACACAAATTCTGCAAACCACAAATTGCCTTCCTCGTATTGCGTCCTAATATAAACTCAACCGCTCACAGTTACTAGAAAACTATAGGTACAGTTACAAGAATATGTCTATTTTCAACAAGGCTAAAACAGCACATACTTTCTCGTTTTATCTGCAACGAAAACGTAATCTTCGTATTAAAATATTACAAATTGTATCTAACTCTTCAGCTATGTCGTGAAAGATTCTCAGCATCCTAGAAATTCCAACCGGCAATTTTCGAAAGTTGTTAAGTTTTAATGATAAATCAAACTTCTACCATATTTGTAAGCGTACCGGTACTTCACTTACTCGAGGAAAGCATTGTAAGAAACAAATTCATTTGTATCGCGGCAACGGAACTGTTCTTTGTTCACATTGGCATTCTAGAAAATTTCCTCTAAAATTACACGAAACCCACTCACATTTTCAAAATCTTGTTGTGGATTCTATTTAAAGATCTAATTTTGAACAACATATTTCATAAAGTAATAAATCCCAGTCATTCATGTTGTAATTTTGCAATGATGTTTTTGCAATTTCAAAAATTTAGAAAGTTCACCAGAAATGCGACATATACCATTTTTATAAGCATACTTTGGTCCATTTGAGATGAAAATTAAAGAAAATTATCTGAGCCGTTTTTTGAGAAATTACTTTTCAAATTGTCTTTACATCAAACAAATATTACGCGAAAACTACTCTATTTTGAAAAAAGAATATAATCTTACATAAATATGTATATTTCGTGGTGATCATGGCAAAACGCGAGGAAAATTATGTAGGGAAACAGGCTCGAAACATGTGAGGGAACATCCAAGGCCGCATGTGAGAAACTTGCGTGAAACATACGGGCCAATATTGGGGAACGTACAAGGAATGTAGGAGGAAGCCAGGTACATTTCTTAAGAAGTGTTCTACAAAATGAACCCTTTTTTAATCTTGTTACTATTTTAGAAAATTTATGTCTTCTGGGTACCGTACTTCGTAGCATGCATGGGTGGTTAAAAACAAGCACGAACTTGAAATCTACGTAAAATTGAACTGACACTAATAGACCCGTAACGTCAAAGTTTTCAAGTTTAAACTGGGAATCTTTATTTTAAATTATTTCATTTCATTTCTTTTTTCTCTACATTCATTTGTTTTTTACTTCGAAAAAATATATTTTCATCTCGTTGTTCATTCTCTTATATTTCCTTTTTACGTGTGTTGTTTTTCTTTTATTGCATTTTATCTTCAACTTTTTGTAGGGATAGCAATTAGACAAAGAAGTATTATTGTTGTAACGCTCCTCGAAATATCAGTAAATATCAGAACCTCGAAATATCAGTGACTATCAGAATATCAGTGAACCATTCAATCTAAAACCTTGGGAAAGATGTTCAGAAAAGCGTGGGGTTATATGTATAAATGTACTATTTTTCTGATTTCTGCAATACAAGCAGTACTTCTTCATTTCTTTTAATTTCAATTTATTCAATTTTGTTTCTGAATGATTTGTCTTTGGAGAAATGGGTATACATAATGCGTTGTGTCTGCAGTACCTAAAATGGTTCTGTACACGATTCTTCTGAGAAATATCGAGTATTAGTTGTCCGTATTGCAAAATTCAAACGCTCAATCAACAACAAACTATAATGTAAAAACAACCCAATAATTGATCGATGCAAATTAAAAAATAAAGATAAATTATTTATTAATGATTTTGTTACTAATTCACAAGTTGATAATTATTATTTTTGTGACGTAAAAAAATAATACCTTTTTTTAGTGGAATTGCTCAGGAGTTCCTTGTTGCATAAGTTTGTCATTCCGCTTCCTTAGTTCTTGCTGAAAGAGGCGCGGGGTCTGACTGAAAGACGAACTGCAGCGCCAGCCGTGGGCGCTTTGAGGAACTGAAGCAATTGTCACGACAGTCGTAAGATGGCAACAGATACGCACGTTTCTTCCTGTGTCAACTAGAAAATTCGATTGATAGGTGGAGATCAGCTCCAGAATTTATAATTAATATAATGCGTTGAAAAATGGAATACCGCCAGTTATCAGTTATTCATAAATTTGCATTTTCTATGATTAGAAAAAACGAAATGTTCTAACCACCCGGACTAATAATCTTGTAAAATACAATGTATAAATGACTAGAGGAATGGTTTTGAAGAACATACTTGCAATTGACAAAGAACCGGAATGGTGTGTACATAATGTTCTATCATTCCAGTAAGAAATTTCTACTTTCTGAGATCGTTGTTTAATGAATGAATGAATGAATGAATGAATGAATGAATGAATGAATGAATGAATGAATGAATGAATGAA
>BOPP01000013.1:7874582-8020613 GCA_017312745.1 Gryllus bimaculatus | reverse complement strand
TGAATGAATGAATGAATGAATGAATGAATGAATGAATGAATGAATGAATGAATGAATGAATAATTAAAAACATATTTTTATTCCATTTTAGAGCAACACACTATTCAACCTCAACGCATTAATTAGTTCCAGTACTCGATCACATAACAAAATGTTACTTCAGTAGGTCCACTCATTTACATGCATGCTAGTCACTAGGTTTTTTTAAAACATATTTCTATTTCAAACATTCAACATACGGCTCTCGAAACTTGAAAAACAAATAACAAATTACTCAGCCAGAATTTGTGAAAATAATATATTCTTTCCTCATTTCTCTGGTCATTCCAATACCTATCTATATAACGTAGTTAATTTTGGAAACGTGGTAACTTAAATTGGTTCAATGGCGCGGGCGTCACCTCTGTGAAAACAGTGGAACAGACGTGAGTCAATGAGTTTGTAATTGGTGCTTCACTGGGGAATAATCCAGTTTGCAATCAGGCACAGGGGGTCGAACCCACACGTCGCAGACTCATTGTTCAGCGGCGCGTTTCTGTAATGGTAAATTAGCAGCGAACATGTCAATAATTAAGGCGAATATTGGCTGCGGATAGGTTTTCAAAAAGAAAAATTCAAGCGTCACTTTAATTTGGAACTGATTTTAGGAAGGGTACTTTAATAGAAATGAATTAGTTAAACGAATTAAGGGGTCGTACTTTGCAAATGAAACGTTTGAGATTAATAATCACTTGACCAGTAGTGTGTGAAGTGCATTCATTCCCGGATTCACTAGTATGCAATGAATGCATATGGTCTTTAAACGACATAATGATCAAATGACTTCAGATAAGTGTTCATTCAATTAATTTTAAGATTTTTTAAAGATAAGTGTTTATACTATAAAACCGGTTAATAATAGCAAGTGGTAACACATCTGGTAAACACTACTAGACATTTAAAGTAAACTTAATAAAATATGGTTGAGAAGAAAGCAAAAGTTTGTTTCTAATCCAAAAACCCCAAATTATTTTAAATATTTAATTTAATTTATTTTATTGGCCACATGCGTCTTAACCCCTCAATCCTGCATTTTTAAGTGCACTTGTACTTACCTGTATGTTAAGAAATTTAACATCCTCGGCAACGGGTTTTAACCGTCTTTGCAACGTAAATAAACAATCATCGACGCAAGTCAAATCTTTATTAAGAAAAAACATGGGTATGTACAAAACAAATCAGATTCTAACAATTTAGAATAAGAGCCCATTAGTTTTAAGGATAGTAAGCGTTTTGTTAATGGTATTATTAATAGTACAATAAAAAAATGATAAATTAGCTAACTTTTTTCTGACATTACACAAAATGAAACTCTTCCCTGGTAATCATACTTACTGACGGTCTGAAGGTATTGTCACTGAACGTCGATAAGACAATTTCCTCACAGAACGTTATTTTCTTAGGTATCTTTAAGTCCTCCTTATCAGGAGAACTATTTGCATCCATCTTTTCTCGAACCACGGTATGTGAATATTTTTTACATAGATATATCTCAAGCAAAATCTCACAATATTGTAGTAACGTGCCGCAGCAACAGAATTCATTTGCTTACTATCGCAGTAATGTCGAAATTTTTGCCTAAATCGTGAAAGTTTATGGTGTCACACAAAATGCTGAACATGCCACGTGTTACAGCGTTATTATATTTCTAGGTATGTTAACAGCTATAACATACAGGATTAATTTCTTACACATAGTTACATTTAAAAGGAAAAATCAGTGAGATAGCTATATAAATCAATAAAGCATACACGTTGAATTGGTGCAGTATTTCTAATAAGGTTGAGAACGTACCGAAACTAGTAAGTATATTTAAACTGCTACAGACAGTACTTTTCAAAATTATTTCGAATGACATGTAAACTGACATCAAATAAATCCTCTCTGGATGATGTTGTATTCCCAAGACTACCTTACAATTGGAGAGTTGCATGAAGATTGACATAGTGTATGCGCATCCTCAAACAAAAGGACAATTACATTTATGGGCCCTCTTTTCCGTTCAAGTTTTTTATTTACCAACGCCATTTTACCTGTAAATAATACGTAAACACTAATAGAGAATAAATTAAAACTTGAAGAAATACAATGATTTGATGTGTTAATAATTACAGGGTTGCATGATGGTTATTTTCGCCTCAGAATGTCGTGTTCACAAAGCGATAGGAAAAAAATTCTAGAGGAAAAATTAGAAATTATCATGTTTACAGAAATAATAGTTATTTATGCACAAAGGGCGTTATAAAAGCTCTAATGATCGAGCGGTGACAAAGAGCCCTCGGGCATTTTATCGCCTCTCGATCATTAGAACCAGTTAACGCCCGTAGTACAACCATATTTTGTTAACCTAATTTTATTGATTCACATTTACTTATTTAGTAATCAACTAGATGTTAACTTGACTCGGTTTGTCTTCTCATAATTCCCTCCACAAGAGAACATGTCAACAGATTTTTTATTTCCCTCGTTACCACGATCCAGGTAAGTTATGCAGAGTATATTGAGTTCCGTATCGAAGGCACGGCAAGCTCGAACGTACTAGTAAAAAATAAAATATTTTATTACATAAAGCTTTCGAAATTTTCAAGGGGGCCAATCTAGATTAACGCCTTCCGCACGCTCCGCGCTGCGCAGGGCTACTACGACACGATGGACGCCGGCTACATCGACGAGAACGGCTACGTGTTCGTGACGGCGCGCGACGACGACGTCATCAACGTGGCGGGCCACCGGCTGTCCACGTCCGCGTTGGAGGACGTGGTGCTGAGCCACCCCGCCGTGCGCGACGCCCTGGTGGTGGGCGTGCCCGAGCCCACCAAGGGCGACGTGCCGCTCTGCCTCTTCACCGTCGACCCGGGTGAGCACGCCCCCCCCCCTGCCGCGCCTTCACTCTTGTCCCGAGGATATTTCTGTCTACTTGACAGCTAGCGGCTGACAAGGGAGGGGGAGATCCGTTCTCCAATCAGAGGCTTTCAATTCGATTGACGTCACTACAGAGTTGCCGATACGTAAGGAATAAAGAAAATCTTATAACGCGAAGCAACTGAAAATTGAAGAGCGCCATTACTTCTTGGGTTATGCATCGTGTGTGAGGTTCTATCTTCTATTCTTGGGTGGTCTTATCGCGATTTGTTTCTTGCTACTGTTGCGATCTGATGCAAGAATGAACACGTGTCTGCCGCCCGAGTAAGTGGCATCATCGCTTTACCTTACCCCCAGCTGCCAAGTTGTCAGGAATGTTATTGGAAAAATAGCATCTGGTTCAAGTGTCGTCATATCGTTCATGTGTCACAATGTCGACACAACTGAAAAAATGAAATTTTAAGTAAAATGTTATCGTGTGCTATCTCTTTATTAATGTTAAAAGATTCTGACTTCGTTTCAAAAGTTACGTTAGTACTACATAATATATAATACATCGACAAAGAAATTTTGTGACAAAAGTGTTTAAGTTTTCGTTTGCGGTTGAAATACAGGTGTCAAACAAACTCTTAATAATTGATGCATTATGGCGTGTCATAGTTATAATGATAACTATTATTATTATTATTATTATTATTATTATTATTATTATTATTATTATTATTATTATTATTATAATTATAAAATAACGGCCCTAACTCAAAATTCGTATGTTTCATGTTGTGCTAGCACTGAGAATCGAAAACAGCTCGTCAGTATGAACCAATAGATATAGGTGTAAGGGAACACATTCTCCAAGATACATTTGTTCACTTTTCAGTCTCTCCTACCCCTTATCTTTTCTAATTGGTGTGATTTATTGCACTATTATCTCGTTCACTTGCTCCCCACTAGTCACTTCCTTTTTAAACTTATATTCATACTCACTACTGCTTTACCTCCCTACTTTCTCATCCTGCTTCCTCTTAGTTTTTCTCTCACCATTACTCCTACGGGCGTCACCAGCACCAACTTATTGAAGAGATGGTTTAATAGGTAAGGTATAGATTACTGAGGAGTTCCGTCCATTACACTAAAAATATTGGAGGGAACGCTTCCTCCTTCCTCATCGCTTACGTCCATGATGACTCATTCTCCTCTTCCATCATCACGTAATACCTCCCTACACCTTCCTCCCCATTAATTATCCACTCTCCATCTCCCGCATCCATCGATCCCGTTCTCCCATGTGCCTGCATCACTTTCATGAAAGTGCACAAATCATACACGTCGTATCTTCGCCTTTTGCCCAATATTCCTACTTCTCATCTTGTTCTCTACTGAAAAGTCGCTATACTACTATTTCCAGGCCCATAGTATTCATATGCTTACTGCATTCAGCTCTTACTTCTATTTCGTTAAACCACGCCCTAAAATTTTCTTTTAGTAATTATCTAATTATCTCATAAGTCCTGTTTTTGCACTCAGATTCTCTTCAACAAACGTCCTTTACGTTAACATTTATCCATCTTAATTCTGTTCCTCTTAAATAAAACACTATTTCCTCATAAAAGATCTCCCTTTCGTTCTATCTAGATATTCTCATCTTTACCTCTTTCCAACATTTTCTTATCTCTTCGCCTCTACCACTTGTAATACATTATTCTCTTCAGCTATTTATCCCGCCTAAAAACTAAATTTTAAAACCGGCTTGATATCTGTAGAACAAAAAATGGCCAGGACAAACATTAGGAACCAAAATATTCTTCATTGCATCAGGATATAAGAGAATAAAGCATTTAATCATAACAAATAGATTAAATTGGAGGATAATGTAAAGTATCGATTAGAAATGAAAGAAAATAGAAAAAGATACAAATAGATCCCTAAACTGAAACTTTTGTTCATCAATATCAACTGCTCAACTGATTTTCTGTACATGTCTCAGAATAAACGTTTCAAATTTCTCAGGCATGTAGGGTGTTAAAAATGGTCACTTCTTGCCAAAAACTGAACTGGTGGCGTTTGGCAGGTCACATTCTGGCGTAAAGAGATTTCATGTGCCTAAATACATCGGGAATATACACTATGTGATCAAAAGTATTCGGACACAGAGCTGAAAATAACTTACCAGTTCGTGGCGCCCTTCATTGATAATGTTGGAATTCAATTGGATGTTACCACCCTTAGCTTTGATGACTGCTTACACTCTCGCAGGCATACTTTCAATCAGGTGCTGGAAGGTTTCTTGGGGAATGGAAGCCTATTCTTCACGCAGTACTGCACTGAGGAGACGTATTGATGTAGGTCGGTGAGGCCTGCCAGGAAGTCGGCGTTCCACAACATCCCAGAGGTGTTCGATAGGATTCAAGTCAGAACTCTGGTCAGGTCAGTTCATTATAAGGATGTTATTGTCGAGGAACCACTCCGCCAAAGGCTGTGCAGTATGAACAGGTGTTTTTTCGTGTTAATAGATGCAATTGCAATCCTCAAATTGCTCTTCAACAGTGGGAAGCAAGAAGGTGATTAAAAGAACGTAGGTCTGTGCCGTGATAGTGCCATACAAAACAATGGTGCAAGCCCCTCCATGAAAAACACGACCACACCATAACTCCACATTGGACGTGTCCGGATACTTTTGATCACATAGTGTGCCTACGCTTAAATACTTTGCCGAGATATAAAAGTTCCCACATGTTCATTAACACATTGTTACCTTTAGCCCCCCCCCCTTGACGCCACAAAAGCTAGTAAAACTTATTATGAAGCAACTCCACCTCTCACGTGATTGTCGTCCACAAACTGCCGTGTGAGAACATTACATGGCTCTTGTGAGAAAGACGAACGATTTGCCGGAGGTGTCGCGTGCAGCGCCTAACCCTTGTTCCCGGCGCAGGTGTTCAGAAGAGCGAGGGCGAGGTGTGCCGCGAGCTGGTGGTGATGGTGCGTGAGCTGGTGGGCCCCATTGCGGCCTTTCGCCTGTGCGCTGCCGTGCGCGGCTTGCCCCGCAACCGCTCGGGCAAACTGGCTCGCAAGACTGTCGCAGACCTCGCTCGCAACCAGTTTGTGAAGGTAACCGCGCTCTCTCTCTTTCGCTCTCTCTCTCTCTCTCTTTTTTAAAAAAACAAAAACACCTATTTTTTCATGTTGAGGTTGAGTTTATAAAGTTCTGTTAGATTTTTAATTTACATTTGTAGCGATAGGCTTACAATCTAACTTAATTTAATTACAGTTAACACTATCCTACGTTTGAGGAGGGGACACAGAGAGCACCACAATTGGTTTATTCTGGGTTGATGAAAATATTTAAGAAAATCATGAAGATGTACCGGGTATCTGTTCTTTAATCGGGGTTTCACGTTTTGTAGAAATACACAATTTGAGATTTCTGCTTTGATTAAAATAGCAGATGTTTGAATAAAAGTTATTGGCGAAGAAGGTCATATGGTGAGGGGTTGATTTGGTTATTGGTTTGGTGGGTAACCCTTCAGTGGTCGCGTGGATTGCTATTGTAATCCAGTCTTATTCATTCGCTGTTTACAGCGAGAGTTGACAAACTTCAAGTATGGACATTTCAGTACCTTTGGAGGAATTCTCTATCAATTGAATTTATGAATTATAGCTCAAGTGATAACTGCTGCATTAGCGATAAGCACAGGAAACAGCTTGGATTACAATAGCAATCCGCGCGACCACTCGCGGTTCAGTTTCTGACGTCCGCTGACTCATGAATATCGCTGCAATCAATGCTGCGAATGTTTATGCAAAGAACAATAGTGGAGAAAGGCTGAATAGACGAATCTAAATAAGCTCGCTTTGTCTCTTATGAAACCAGAAATGAAAAGCAGAATCTAGAGTAAAACTGTGCCGACAGCAATAATAACACGCGGGGGACTTGTACTGGGAATTCGAGAAGGGATCGAGGGGTCAGCGCAGTCACAAAAGTGCTACAAGGGACGTTGATATCTCTGTGAACGTTAACAAAAGTACTCTATTTGTAAATGGTGACCAATGGGTTTGCCGAGAACACATAAAGAAAATTTGTGCGTGATGTTTATGATGTTGATATTAAACCTTCAAAATAGGAACTCCAAATGTTTAAACTATTGTGACATAATAATGATGCAAAGTATATCAGGTGCACTAGACTTTTCAAAAATAAACATATGCTAACATGTATTTGAGTAAATTTATTTAAAGGCATAATAGATGCAATTTTGAGTAGCATTCCATGGAATTTGTAATATATTAATACTACAATAAATTTAATATTTTGTGACTAGTCAATGAATAAAAGTAAGCAATTCCTCTTTGCTCCGAATTTCGGAGATCCTTCTCAGTTTCGTATGAATAAAGTGGATGAGCAACTGCTCAGTCTCTGAGCACTAGCTCCGCCTCTGAGCGAACTCTTAACTGGCGAGCAAATGCTCAGAATTAGTATGAATAAAGTTAAGCGTTTACTCTCTAGATTGAGCAGTTGTTCCAAAATTTTGGACGAACCTTAGCAGCAGACTCACCTTTCAAAAGTAAGAATAAATTGTCGATTCTTTTTACCGTGTGTTGATATACAGATGCCGCGGACGAAAAAAAGTTACAAGATAAGGTGAAATTGTCGTGATGTAGACTATTAGAATCTTTACCGAATCGAAAAGGACAATGTGTAGTTGGTACGATTTTTATCGGAGTTTGCTTGCAGACGCGTTTTCATATTGCATATATTTTATGTTAATGTTTATGTTAAGAGCCATCGCTGTTTTCTACTCTGTATTTTTCGGGGTATTGTTTTTTCAAACTTTGTAATGTTTCATTTCGGCCATTGCGTTCCAGCGGAAGCTGGCTCTTTTAAAAAATAATTTCAAATTCGCGTAGCATTTCGGCAAAAACTAGCTGGGCCATTGGCGCCTGCTCTGCGTTACTACTACTTATATTCGAATTTAAAGAACAAGACAACAAAACATTGCCCGTAACGTATGTAACCTCTTTGTTTCTCAAGAAACCAATTTTTAAAACTCTTAGCCTGCACTATCACTTGTTCTCAACGAGCTAATGCTCGCGAGACATGAGCAAGTTCTTCGGAGACATACGAAATTTTTATTCATAGGAAATGGATCTTTTGCTCGGTGCCGCGGAGTAGACTCACTTTGCTCCTTACTTCGCAGCCAGTGCTCATTTTTATTCAGAAGACCCAAAGTTTTAGATACTACTGCTCGTCTGCATTTGGGCTAAGAGATGATTTGTTCCTAAAATATTACTAATAAGATTTTTTAAAGGAGTACAAATGTAATCCAAGAGACCATTCACGTTTCAATTCTGGGCGCGACCACTAAAGTTGCGTTTCCCACTGCCACTTCCCCTGGCATTTCTGTGTAGTCTCACCCCACTGGACCTAAAATAGGGGCGGGCAAGAGCAACAGAATTGCCCACGGAAATAGCGTAACGAAGAAAGTGCGAACTCTGCCGCAACACTTTTATCCGGGCCTCTTTTATAAAAGTGTGTAGCAAGCACAAGTAAATAATAAAAATATACCTTCACAAATTCATATTCATCCTGGTCTATATTTACTACATCAGAAACCAATGTTACCAATTATATTAATTTGGATAAAATGGTTTCATAAGCTACCGAAAAGGAAAATACCTTTCAAGAGCAGGAGTTTTTAAATATTTTATTGTATCAACTATCGCAAATTATCGCAGAAAGTATCAAGTAATTAATATTTATTTCAATCGCAAAACCTTTAGTCTAGGTCCTCTTTTATATCTGGGCCCAAACATTACGTCATTAGCCCAAGGGGCGAAGCGCCGGGCAGACTCGCGGACATCGGCGAGAGACATATGCGATATTCATGCTATGCGACTGGCGAAGTAGACAAAGCTCTATCAAATACGTGACGCACACCTGAACAATATCTTCCTCTAAGATGTCTCGGTTTCGTTGGCGTTGAGCGCTTGCATTGGAGTAATGCTCGTTGTTTTCATTGTCAAATCACGTCGCAGTCAGTGCCTTTTATGCATTCGACTAGGGGCTCGGCGCCTTTAGATGTTTCTAGACAGTCACCCAACCAGGAACAAGCGAGGTCTCGAATTTGCTTGATCTCCGTGACTTCATGGAACGTAGTAAACGAATTTCGTAAGAGGCGAAAAAGTTAATCGTAATATTCCAGTCCTACATGTTTAACCTCGCGTGGGAAGAAATGAATTTGAGTATGAAAGTCTCTTTCCAAAGCAAACGTTATTAAAATCAGAAGCAAGTGTATACAATTACTATCTTATTTTTTTCTTTGGAAATGCAATTTCGTTTTAAAGATTTGATAATGTTGGAGGTAGTTTTTTGTATAGTATTTGCTAATCTGCATTCAGTATTCAATGATGAAGTACCTCTTGTTTTCTTGGTTTGATATCTGCTTGGAAATATTGATTCTATTTTTCAGAAAATATATTAACATTTTATAAAGATTTTATTCAGGCCTGCATTTTGTCTGTGCAAACAACTTAATCTCTGTTTCGGACCATTTACGTTTGCAGACACTGTCTTCCTCTTTAAGAAGGGTAAAATCAAGCCACAATGTCTAGCCGATAGAAATTTTTGTCCTTTATCGAAAATAATTCTCATAAATTGCTTGCATCGAATTGAATATCGTAATCTTATTATTAATATACATTTATTACTTTCACGCTACTGCTTACGCAATATAGAGAAAGTTGCGAATGCTGCGGGAAAAAACGGCGAATTTTCGACAGAAAAACTCTTATTGCCAGGCCCTGGTAACTAAAAAGTGGATAAATCCAGTTGATGAATTTAGAAAAAATCCTCCAAAACTTAGTGTAGCCAGAATCCTTGTTTTGTGGGGTTTTTGATACCTAAATATCGATTAACGGCAAAATGATTGTTGACAATGCTAACTGCTTTAGCAACCCCACCAGCAGCATGTACATAAACCATGCAGAATTATCTAAATTGTTTATTATTTACAAAAGAAATTAATATATTTCTTCACAAACAAAAATTAAGTCACATAAAACAGCCCTCAATTTTTACAATTCATTGGCTTTTTTATGTCTATGTGAAGAAAGGTGGCGGCACCCCAAACACTGTGCCCGCGACTATGCCACCATTGAGATGTTCAGCGCACACATGGACGAAACGTTTGGCTCTTTAATGCCAACTGGACCTCGGCCTACCAGCCTGGAAAATTTATCTTCTAAATACAATAGGGTTTCCAAATTTCTGAAAATGTGCATATTAATAGCATGAGAAATCTGTCCAAAAAATTACATTTCCCCATTCAAAATTACATTACCTAAAATGAAGATTATGCCATACTAAAGAGTGCAATTAGCATTATCAGTTCTAAAAGTTTCAAGAAAAAAATTGGAGCTGTTTCTGAGATAATGGCATTTGAATGTTTCTGAAAATGCAGAATTTTGAGCTAGTTTTCACTGAATACTGTTGAGTTTTCAAGAAACTTCATCTGACATGATTTAAAGCACATATACTCATAAATATAATAATGTGAGCAAATTGCCACTAATATAAATATTAATGATATGAGAGACAAGACAAAAGAATTACATTTTTGTATTTTTCTACAAAACAAAAGAATAGAACAATATCGTGTTTATGTTTTCTTATAGAGCGAATTTTGCACTATCCCTACCAAAAATTTAAAGAAAAAATTTGGAGCTGTTTTTGAGAAAATTTTTGTTTTTGTAATTTTTTAAAATTGTACAGATTGCTCGCAATGTGCAATAACTACTAAAATATCCCACAAAATGTACATGATCTTAATGAAAGAACTCACTATGGAGAACGAATTTTATATAAGGAAAAAATATCTATATTCAATTTTTTAGTTGTAGGAATAGGCCAAAAAAATATTCAAACTTCTGCAATTTTCGAAAATTCAGAGTTAACCGTGAAAATTGGACCTATCACACCTTTATAAGCTTATTATACTCTATTCTTACAAGAAATTGAAAGAAAAAAATTGGAGCTGTTTTTGAGAAAATTTGGAAAATGTTCCATGGGCATCATGCGAAGTCCCCCAAAATTTTATTTTTTTATTTATTTATTCAGACATCAATCTTATTATAATTATTATTATTATTGAATGCTTCTAATTGCATATCCTATCACACTATTTGTCAGCTAATACAATTTCTTCTTTTGTGACTTATTCAATCATATGTAGTAAAATGATAAAATAATTTTCGAAGTGTTCAAAATGGAAATCAACTTCTGCATTTAGGTTATACTTCTCATCTATTATGATTTAGCATTTCCATAATGTACAGCTATTCTGAAACACGATTCACACATTTTTTGTTCCCTATTTTAAAACCTCTCCAAACATTTTTATTCACCTAAGAATGTAAAAAACACCCTGTTCATTCCCAAAACATTTCCTTACCTGAAACATGCCCCAAGTTATAACATGCAATGCAACTCACTGAATTCTACCTCTCAGTATGCTAAATTAAAATGCACAAAATGATATTGCATAGTATGATACTTGTCCACAGATTCCTGCCACCATTGAAGATCCAACAGTGTACCGTGATATAAAGGCTGTATTGCAATCACTGGGTTACGCTAAGACTGCTCCAGATCCACAGTGAATAATATAGCTTTACCTGCCTAAAGAGCAAATAAAAATTGTATTATTACTCATGATCAATAACGATTTCATATAGAAAATGACTGTTACGAAGCAGCTTTCATAAGTTCATGAGTAAATACTCTAATCTATCCACTTTAATACCAAGAATGAGTGAATATTGCACAACAAGATATACTTTACTGCAAAGTTCTTTATTATTTGGATAGAGCATATCCAACTTGTTTATTTAATGACAGCTATGCTCTCATCCACTGCAACAATTTATTCCATTGAAGAGTACTCCACAATAGTAATTTACAATCAAAAGCATATGAACTAGAACAAAATTTATCATCTAACTTATGTATAATAGTTTGTAAGTTATAATATAAAAAGATATCTATTTAAAATACATTCATCAACAAACAAATGAATTGTCAGAAATATTTCACAATTATTACAAATATATCCTGAAGTGGAGATCACAAAGTTAAAAAGTTGTAGTATAAAACACTATATTTCAATGCAAAAGTACACTTGTAAGAGCACAGAATCCACCAATGCCCCTGTTTATTTCTTCTGGGGCAGTGAATGTTCTCACTTCTTACGTTTCTTCTTGGATGGAGATGATTTGTTCTTCTGAGAAACAGTATCAACAACAGAACCATCCTTACGTTTCCCACCATCTTGTTCATCTATTGCCATTGGAATTGGCTCATCACTTGATGGTACACTAAATCCAGGAATCTGCAAGCATAACCAACATAAAAGTAAATATGCAAATATGGTAACTAAGTGTAAATTGTAAGAATCCACTGAATGAAGTTTCAGATTGATTTATTTAATGTATAAAATTGTACAACACTAGTAAATATAGTATATACAAGCAAACCCCAAAATATTCAATAATTCTCCTAACAATTTTATGTAATGATTCTATTCTGATATTTAGTATTTTATTACAAGTATTAGGTGCAGTTAAAAATCAAACAGAAGACAATTAATTTTTTTAATATGAACTCAAATTCTTATTTTAAATTTTTTTGAATTAATAGAAGAAGAAAAGAAAGAAATAAGAATTGGAAACAGGTACTTACCACAGGCTTCACTAACTTCAACACTAATTTCTCATGCTGCAAATTGCTACGATCTAAACTCAACTGAACAGTAACAGGATCAAATGACCTAAATGTCACATCACCACATTTTTGCGTTTGTTCCTGAAAATAAAATAAGGCTTAATATTGGATAAAATGAACTATATAACCTATATAATCTTTTCTAAAATTACTTTTCCAAATAAGTATCATGATCAGTATTCCAACATTTATGTGTGTTTACATACCTCCTCATTGTACACAAAATTTGCAGTGGCAACTTCTCCTTTCTTAGGTACCACATACAATGTTCCTTCAAGACCATACTTAGGAATGAGAATTTGCAATGCATTCTTTCGTACAAACAGAACATAACCTTCCTCATCTTGCACCTTCCCTCTGAAGAATAGCTGCAGCAAAAGAAATTTATGTGAATGGAACTAACAATATCCCATGTATAGCCTTGTTCTAGTTGATAAATACTTATAACCTAAAGTAATGTCAAATCAAACATACAACAGATTTACAAATGCTTATAGCACTACCTACTTCTAGAGTTTAATGAAATTGTCCAAAATACTTGTTTATAGTATCTGGAAGACAATTATCATGATATGGCATGTGATGAAATATTACATGTCAAATAACAAAAAGAGGAGCAAAAACTAATGATACTTTGAAAATATCTTCTCTACTTTCAGGATGTTATCCTTCTCTTACACAAAACACATTTTATATTTAACTTTTATTTTTCTTCCAGACTTCTAATGATTAATGTAATCAAATTTAACACTAGAGGCTGAAGCCACATTTTGAGCAGTTTTATATTTCTTCCCTTTCTTTAATGCACTTTCATCCATTGTCACAACATTCACCTTCCTCATATTTAAAACACAAGATATTTCAAACTTCAATCTCAATTACAATTGATAAATGGAAAAATTTTTGAACCAATAAAACAAGCATATTACTATTGTAGGGAACAAGCACACAACTTCCAGAAAGCATTACTGTTGACAGCTCATTAAAATAATAAGAATTTAATAAAGGTAAATAATTTCTTGAACATCTGACTATTCATGAAATAAGTAGCATTTACAGTTCCCATCAATAGAACACCAGAAGCTATAGAATAATATAATATACAAGGGGTTGGAGGGGTTGAATCCTGCATAGGCATTGTTGTAGATTTCTGTGTAATGGTTGGGCCTTTTCCGAACCTCCATGAATGAACTTTTCCTACCTATCCTTCAGCTGTGTGGTTAGGAGTTGGTAGGGCGATTTATTCCGCCTGCGCTGTTAATGGGTCTGCATATCACAACATGTGTGCTACCTGGAGAAGCCTTTCCTCTCGGACTCTTAATTCGCTCCAAGGGTTGCTATGAGCCGTCCGTATGTCTCAATGGATGACGACATTAAGCTCAATGATGATGAATAATAACAAACCACCAGGGAGTAAAAATAAGTGATTTTCACTTTTAAACTCCTTTTCTTTTATACAGTAATCAAATACTTTTTCTCTTCTCAGAGAATGCTATTTTGCTATCTTCATGACAATTTGGTCACTTCAGGTAATTATTGCACCACATGCCACTTTCAAAATAATATTAAATTTCAGCACTTTGTGTTTACTTACATGTGTATGCAGTGCTACAGAGGCCCTTCCAGCATATTGGGCCATTCTATTTCTATAGTTCAGATTGTGGCAAAGAGCATGACTCTTGCGTTTGTCAAGCAAATCTGAATATGTACTGTCAGCACCAATGCACACTGCTAGAAGTCTATGAACAATGATATCTGCATATCTGAAAGAATGAAAAGTTCATCAATTTATTAATAGGTTTTCATTACAATATACAGAATTAATATAGAAAACGAGTGTGAAACAATAAACCTCTTAATCATTTTCTAAAAGGTGTTACACGTGAACTAAAGCAGTATGCGAACTGCAAATTTCATCATAACAGAAATTGATTTTTATGAGCAAAATAAAAACTCAATATTTTTCCATTATCTTTTTACCAATTTCCCAGTTCTTTAGCAATATCTACTCTTTTTTTATTGCCACTCCCTCTAACAACTTTTAAAATTTTAATTTTATCTGATAATGAAAGAGGTTGCCTTTTCCTACCACTCTTTTTTGTTTAATATCGCAGATGCAAAACCAGACAGAACATGAACTATAGGATAGGAATCAATATGCTGTATCCTGCATGGGCTACAATAGGCGGTGGTAACCTGCGGCTGGTTGCATTGATTTCAAGCTTGATGTTGCTTGATGTTACTTGAGACTTCGCGGGTCAAAGCAGTGTTCTACATTTGTGACAGGAAATGCACAACTGCCACAGCCCCTTAGCATGGCAACACCCGCCACACCATGCGGAAAAGCAATCAGTTACGTTTTTAGTGATACATAGACTTTCTTAGTGATAGCAAATTTTAATTATTTTTTGACTTTGCTCTTTGTTGTTTTTTCCTGTGTTAACGTCAATAAATTCAAATAATATAAAGAACACCATAATTAAATTTGTCCACAACTTATATTAAGCAAATTTGGAGAATTTTGAATACACCCTCCTCCCACTGTCACACATCCATAACATGCACTTGAACCCTCTAAACAATTATATAATGCTTAAGACCACCTATTTGCAAAACAAAAAAAACAAAAAAACTGACAAAACAATTTGTATTAATTTTATTTGTGTTATATTTTAAAATTTATGATAATTAAAGTCAGAAGTATTTGGGTGACTACACCGCATAATAGGATTGGGAACAAGTGCTGTGTGAAGGAAGGACGCACAGACGTGAACATTTTTCACAACTCATGCACATGGTGTCATGTATGATGCATGAGCGACAAACATCTACACCAATTTAATTGGATTCTAGAATATACAATAGATCAGTTTTGAACATTTTCTTCATAATCTTACAGATTCAATAAAATTACAAAATTATATCGCATAAAAAATTATGAAAAAATACTTCCATTTCTTGTAACAAATTACACATAACCACTTTACTTTATTTGTTTTTTAAAAAGTAATTAATTTAATAAATAAAGTAATTAATATAATTAATAATGAAAGTAATAAAAAGTAATTAATATTTTAATGTTTTGGGATAGCATAGAAAAAGTAATTGTTTTACCAGAATCAAAGTCAAAAAATCAAAGAAGAAGTCAAAAAATTAAAAATAAATCACTGTTACGTAACACTAAACTAACACCCTCTATCTCTGAGTAATGCTACTACTGCCTCAAAAACCCTCCCCCTCTTTAGCATCACACAATTTATGGACAACCCCTTACCATGCAAAAGAAAACTGGAAAAAAATATTTATAGATTTAATTCATGCAGACATTCCTTACATACCGGCGAATTGGTGATGTGAAGTGAGTATAAATTGGACAAGCCAAACCATAATGAAAGAATTCATCGGGTTGCAACATTCCACTTGTAAAATACACTGCTTGCATCATACAACGAGTTGCTAAAATTCTCAACATCGTATTAAAATAAGGATTATCAGGTAATACTGCTTCATCTAAAGAAGCAGCAAGTTCTTTGCCCGTGCTGGTTACAATATTGAAACCCTAAAAATAAAAGAACATGTAAGTATACACTGACAACAAAATAAAACAAACATAAAACAAATATTTGAATGCAAATACAGTGACAGCTGTCATAAGAAGCCACCAATTATTCTGGCAAAAAATGGTCATTACTTGAGGTGGCTACTTAATTAAGGTTGTTACACTACTGGTAGACTAAATCAAATCTTTTTCTGCTTATTGCTATGAAAGGAAGTATGTTCTCTTTAACATTTTTTAATTATTATAAGTGACAAAACACATTTTACAAGGTAGAATTTAAAAGCTTTTGCCTCATAACTAACAGGCAAAAGGCTAACACATCTCTTTTCTTGTCACTCAATTGTTTAGATGAATCAAAAATGCAACCAACACATTAAGATGCAATTCATATCCCATAGACAATTTATAGAATAGCTGTCTGGTGAAGGAGTTAGTGAATTAACTTTAGACTGGATTCCTAAACTGTTTCATACTGTCGAGAAGCACATGTTTGCAATCCACAGGAATGCTGTTAAATGCAAGAAATAAACATGTAGTGTTTCATTATGAATATTTATTACAATCATTTATGGTATTGTGAAATGGAAAGTACTCCTCCTGCGAGATAAGCCATTTTGGATATCATTATTCACAGTAATTTGACAATGCACCCTGTCATAGGAAGATATTAAATTAGTGCTAATCTCAGTAAGATATAACTAATATTATAGAAACATGTGATCTGACAAAGGCATTCCATAAGCTTATTTGAAGAGCTACTTCTCTTGCATTCAGGTAATCATCTTAGTATTAGATAAATACTACAACTAACTAGCCTATCGAGTACTCGTGTCTTTTTCTTCTTTATCTCTCTCTCTCCAAAACAAATATCACCAAGGCAGTCTTAGATGAGGACTGTTTACTTGAAGGAATTAAAGGAAATTATGATGATAAATGAATGCCATTATTTTGAAATTCACGACAATATGTTTTCTCAATTCCTAACCAAAAATCATTAGCCCTTTGCATTCCTAATTCTCTGTTTCCTGCAATCCCACCACATAGTGAAGTCAAAATTAGCACAAATTCATAGCTCAGAAAATAACAAAAAACATGTGATGTGTGGGACACGACATCAGAGCGGTAGACCAATTTTGCAATGTTGAGGTTGCCTCAAGATAAGTGCGCAAAGGGTTAGAAGTCAACTAATATTTATCTGCTGACTTACCAATTTGTGACCTGCCTTTACAAGAGGCTCAAAATTGGCAACAGGAGGTTCAGGATGACGACGTAGCATTGCACATTCTGGAAATTCTTCTACAATTTTCTCTGCCACAGAGATATTAGCAAGTAACATGAATTCTTCAACCATTGAGTTAGTTTCCCTAAGTTTCTTTGCTTCCACCTCAATTGGATCATGGGTCTCACTGTCAACTTGGAATCTTATCTCAGGGGAAGCTAACACCAAGGCACTGGAAAAGAAAGGAGAGTCTTTAGAAAATATAAAGGACACATACAATATTTCCATTACACACAAGAAAATAAATGAAGGCCAAAGGAAGATCTTTCTCAGGAAGATTCTACAAGCAGCATAAAACTGGAGTACAACCTAGTTAAGACTATGATGCTAGTACTTCTAAGTAATCAAAGTTACATGCATTCACAGCTCAAATCAGCACATTGCGAAGAGGAGGGACAGGAGGCTGCAGAACCACCTAAATTAAAAAAATTACATTTAATGTGGTAAGTTTATAGATGTGTTCTGAGAGTTGCATACTTTAAATAAGGGAAACCTTGTGACTGACTACCTTGACTACCTATGATACCATGCATCAAGTGACTAAGAAATTATAGATACTTATGATGCAGGTTTGGAATATGAAGTGAAGTATTTGGTTATGCCAAAACAACTTTCTTTATGCCTGTGAGGAAAAATTTTATGTTCTTGAAAGATTGTAGTTATAAAACTATCAAAACTAATGAAATGTGATTCCTCACTCCAGAACAAACAACATTTTCTCAGGAGCAGATTAACAACTTTGTCGCTTGTATGTATGCGAAAATTGACACCTTTTATTTTTTTCAAGTAGCCCAGCACAGAAGTTATGTATAATAAACAAGTATAATTTATGTTAAAAATTTAACATTGGACTAAAATTAAATGTGATTTAATTAATTTAAGCATGTTGAATTTTTTCTAGGAGAAATGAATTAATTTTTAAATTGTATATTTTGATGTATAAAAAAAACAAAAATTCTTTCTTTCTTTCTTTTTTCATTTTTTTGTGGTTATTTGTTATTCTACCATTGTTCTACTTTCGATTCTTAAAATATGTAGATATCTACATTTAACAGAAAATATGAACGGAAAAAGACTTCTTCAAACATTATCAAAATTACGTGTATTTCAATACAAATAATTTCTAAAATTTTTAATATGAATAATTCATACTGATTTAACACACTACTTTTCAATAATTATAATCAAATCATACTTGTGTAACTTTTTGTTCAAAAACTCATGAAATACAATCATAAAAAAGAAAAATCACACATAACGATGATAAGGCTCGTTAAATGTAATTTTAATCCATAATGTTTGCTGCTTATAAAATGTTGCGGCCTCTGTCTCCCGTCCTAATACATAAATCTGTCCGCATGTGTACTTACAGTCAGTTTCTACTACAGTCTAAAATGTGATGCCACTAGTGACACCGGTGACGCCAGTACACACCGGTGACGTCAGTAGTGACAACGCTGACGCCACTAATGACACCGGTGACGCCACTAATGACGTGACTAGTGAGGCGACTTCGCGACGAGTCTTACCCGTTCTCGATACGCCTGCGCTTAAGGATCTTGGCGAGGCGGTTGAGCTCGCGCAGCGACGTGGCGATGGCGTCCTTCTGCGCCGGGTCGTCGATGCGCAGCTGCGCCTGCTCGTAGGTGAGCGCGGCGCGCGACCGGATGATGCTCTTGTGGAAGCGCGTCGCCACGATGCGGGCCTCGCGCGTCATCTCCCACACGCACGAGAAGGCGAAGCGCTCCTCGTTGCCGCGCAGCGAGCACAGGTTGGAGCTCAGCAGCTCTGCGCGACACACGGAGAAGCGACGACGTGAGAAAGATACGATGAGGTGAGCCCAGCGGAAGTGCAAACGGCTTCGAAACAACGGGCCAATGGGAAGCAGGTGACAAAGGGAACTCTGTGACACACTGTTATTAGGGCGTGATTACATGAAAGCGTCTTAAGAGCTTCTTTAAAGAACGTGACCGCCACCGTACATGGATTTAAAATTCCCCATTACCCGTTTTAGATGCTTGACTTCCCCCTTGCCAACACGTTATTTTCATAATTCACTTTAACAGTAAACTGAATTCTTGTCAATCTCTATAATAACACCCTAATGCTTGAATGGCGGGGGAACCATGAACACTGTGCACAGTTTTCAGCGCACACAATGCTCTCGGGAAGGATGGCACACTCGCGGGGTAACTTACCACTCGCGTGCCACAAGTTTTCCCGCGCATCGCTGTCCACCGATGCGAACGATACGCATAGTGGAGCGGTGTTTTCCCCAAATTATCGGCTCTGTTGACAAGAGCCCCCTCGCACAAGGCGGTAGATAACCCTAGTATATCATCAAATGCAGCTGCATAGTGAATGATACTTCTCCTGAATATATCGACGAGAAAAAAACCTCGGGATATTGACTGTTAAAAAATAATTTGTCGTGTCTGAAAAACACTCACAAAAAAATGCTCACGAATAAAATACGTCTTCACGCGAGTGTCGGAAAAATGAGACTGAGCGTTTCGGGGCGCGGCTCGCTGCCATAGGAAGACCGAGCATCCGGCTTTTAATAAGCATCGGGGCGCAGCGCGCGCGTTTACAACCGCGACATCCGGTCGTTGGCCCTGAGCCGCGCGCCGCGCGCTTATGACTGTTTGCAAGGACTTTCCGTTTCCGCTACTAGAGCGCACTACAATGCATGTTGAGTTAAAATGTTGGGTACGAGAGCGCGCATGCAGCGCGCTTTGAAAGGGCTAAATATTTTCTTTGCATACATGAACGGTTTGCGTTTTTTCCTCTATACACACACATCACTATAAAACACTGCGTGTATACAACAATAGCGTTAGTGCAGTTGTCGCGATGAATATATTCGGACACGCGAGTACGTCAGAGCGCGCTGAAGCGGCGGTGCATGAACGATGTCGGAAGACACGCCGTTGAATTTATTCATCGCGATGATTTAGAGAAACACGAACAATCGTTGAAGGATTTTGTGAAAAGCGAATTACATGCAACCCTGAGCGCGCGTGAAAAACGGCATTCCCGATAGCGAAGCGATAAATGAATAAGATCGAGACACATGTATGGGTAACCATTTGTGTGTGTGTGTACACACACACGTTCGTGTACTAGTACTGCCATGGTTCGCACCGTGTGTAGAACGACAACGACGAGAGATTTTAGGAGACAACCCCCCTGGGCGATACGGCGGAGAGGCGCGCAAGAGAGAAGAGCAGATTCCGGCGCGGTGATTGCTCCGGCCGCGGCATTTTTTTTTGCGAGGTCGGTGCGTCGGTGGTCCCTGTAAGCGGAGGAGGAAACGTCGCCTGTCGGGGAGTGGCGCACGAAGGCGAAAGACGACGAGAACGGCGCCTGGCGGTAGAAAAGGTAAAAGAGGCGGGTTTCTGCCTGCCCTCATTCCTCTGATTCCGACCATCCCCAGCGGACTGAGAACGCTCGGGACTGTCGCAGGCGGCGCTGCTGCTATCGCGAACGCAGTGGAAAACGCCAAAAATAAAAATTGAGAATTAGCGGAAATGGTGCGTCATAACAAGGTCATGGAAGAGACCAAAAAAGGATCGGGCGTGTTGCCAAGGGCCGCGAAAATGCTTCGAACGAACAGGAAGACGAAGGGGAGGACGTCTCAAAAAAACGAATCAAGCGTCGAGCGCTCACGCATGAGGAAATGACACGTTTTGCGAAGAAGATTTTGAACATTCCTCATTTTCGTGGCGTGTTTCCGCGAGATGCGCTGCCCAAAAGAACAAGGGCGGAGCGTGAGTTCGGCGTCGTCAACCTCGACGACGCAAGCGGCGACGGTACTCATTTCGTCGCGGACGCGAAGCAAGGCCGAACGGTGCGTTATTTCGATTCGTTCGGACTTCCGCCCCCTTCCGAATTCCTTCGTTACGCGCGCGGACCCTGCGTGACGTACAACACGAGTAAAGTTCAAAAGCACAACGCGAACAAGTGCGGCAAGTTATGTCCGCAATTTCTTGTTCACGAATGGAAGAAGAAAAAGGAAGATTAAACACCGGACGTTATCATTTTGCTTGAGACGTTCGTGTCATGCGCACGTTAACTTTAATTGGGAAGGGGCCGGAGATCTTGGTGAGGTTTGCGCTGGGTGTCGACCTCTCGAACGACGTGTACGAGATCGCGTTAGTGCATCACAGCACCGTTCACACCATTCGCAACGTGAAGGACGGTCACAACACACTCCACTACAAAGTTGTCGAGGGGGTGGGGGGACATCCAGCAAGTTACATGCTGTCCGTCCCTCCGGGTACGTATACCTTAGAAGACCCATCAACATATATCGAACATTCTACATCAACAGTTTCCCGGTGACTTTGCGAAAAATAAGCACTTTTTCGATTTGGAAGCGGACCCGCACACGAACAAAGTGCACGTCTACACGTCGTTCACGCTACGTTTCGAACACACCGAGTCCATCGGTCCTCTCCTCGGATTTTCAAAGACCGTGCCACCCACACCTTTCGGGGTGTACATAACGGCCGATGCTTTGCCGACGATCGTGAAAGATTTTGAAGTGTTCGTCACGTGTAATGTGATCGAAAGCGGGTATATAAACGATCGAATAGCCCACGTGCTGTATCAGTTTCACGTGAACAATGTACCCGCCACCGTCATCGAGGAAAGACCGACCGAAAAATCTATCACCGCGTCACGCGACGTTGGATCGACGAGATCGCGGACGGGCAACTGATTCCATTGCACTCGGAAACACCGTTGACGTGCACCTTACTCGTACGCCCTAGAAGCAATCGCAATGCTGCTTTCTTCTAAAAGAACACCGAAACAGCACTATAAAACGCAGGTCGCATCGCGACCGAGGCACAGAGTGCTTTGTCCGCTCACCACGTTAACACCATCCAGTCGACAAACCTTACGAGCGTTGGGTTACAGTATTCTTCTAAGGAGGAAGAAGAAAAACGAAAAATGTCGTCGAAGAAAATGAAGACCAATCATCCTACTTCAACGGAATTTGTGGACGAACACGCGAGGAGAATATAAGAACTCCGCAAGGAGAATATAAAGCACCACATCGTCAACGAAGCTGTTCACTAACACTTTCCGTACATTAAATCGTTTGGTCAAAACAATGAAATTCGCATTACTATCGTGAATAAGGACGCCGTTCTCTTACCTTGCGAGAGTTCGCTCGTCATCGAGGGATCTGCGGTCAAAACGGGCACCACCACGCGCACCAACTGCGAATTGATCAACAACGGTTTCGCCTTTCTTTTGAATGAAATTCGTTACGAAATCAACGTGATCGTCGGCGTTGTGAAAAATCCGGGCATCACGAGCACGATGAAGAACGTGTGTTTCCTTTCGCCAGCAGATAGAAGATCATTCGGCAACGCATGTTGGAGCGAAGACCTATTATACGAGACTGCCGACAGCAACGCCAAATTCATGCTCAGTAAGACCGGCGGAAAATTTTACGGTATCGTGCCACTGCGATTGTGGATGGGATTTTTCGAAGATCACACGCGTATCATGACTGGTGTGAAACACGACGTCGTTCTCATTCGAGGTCGTCATGATAATCGATGACTCACGACGAAAAACGAAACACCAGACGAAACAACGATTACCGTGACGGACGAGATTTGGAGATTTGGAGAATGAATTTTTGACGCTGAGCGATGCTGCTTCCCTCGCGGTGACGCGAACGCTGGAAAGCCGACGGCAGGTCCCCGTGTAATTCAGACGATGGTCACTTCACGAATACCCCAACGTTCCAAGTGGATAAAATGGACCGTTTCAGTGGACGGTGAAGACTGCCGCAAAAGAGGACCATCCCCTGTACATTTTCTTTGGGATGCAAAAGGGGAAAGACGGAGACCTGAAACAGAATTCGGGTTAATTCGATGGTAACGATATGACAAGAGTAAAACTGTATTTAAACGACGAGTTTTACCCTTATTCCAAACTTCAATGCAATGTAAAATTTTATACTGGCGATGAACAATGGCACCCGTATCTCTTTGAAATAATCCAAAAAGCGGAACGTTCTTACTACAATCGCAATCCCATATCGGCAATGGAATATTGGTATCTGAATACTTGGTTTCCTAATTATTGTATTGGAAGACTCCGCCATAGAGTCTGCCGTACTCCCCTCGCAAACTGACATCAAGATCTGGTGGGAAACGGGTACAGCACAGCCAACTGGCGTCAGCGTATTGTGTCATTATCTACAAAACGGAAGTGCAATACGCACCAATCGACGAGTTTGTGGTGAAAAACGTGACCGTTCAAGTCGCCTATTTAGCTCGCTACCTTCATTCCGTGTCTTTCCTTCACGAGATGATGAATGAAGAAGAAGAAAAAGTTCCATCTGCTTCGTCCGGTGAAGACGACGTTGGTTCGTCTTCTTGCGATTCGCAACTCGCCGTTTTGGTTGATATCAAAGAACACATGGAGGAGGACATGGAGGTGAGGGCGGCGTCTCCATCACCCGATTTTCCTTCTGCATGCCGTCATCCCTGCCCGATGCATTGCACATCGAAGAAGAAAACCAGAAAGGACGCAAAACCAAAAGAGCGAAAAACCAAAAAACAACACCATCACGACGACGCAAAACGACGACGGAACGATCGACATCCACCTCACCGGATACGGTCTGCGATCTTTTTCCGCTGGACGCCAGCGCATGCGCGCGCGACGCAGCGGAATGGTTAGCGAGAGCTGTCCAATATGGCGATTGCATCGTTGACAGCCACTACCACCACCGACATCCGTAACAGTCATGTTTAATGTGTGTCATCTTTGTAATTTTATTATCAATAAAAGTACTTTTTTAATTTTATTTGTCTTGTTTCATTTCGTAACCTTATCACACACCGAGTAGGTTCTTCCTCCTCCCTCTGTTTTGAAGCTGATACAACCTTCAAAAACAGTTTTCTTCGAAAAAGGCAATCACTCTCACTCTCTCTCTTCGCATGGCGATGAACGTTGTTCAACAATCTGCGACACTGCCCGTCGTGAACGTGACGGCCTTATTGCGCGGCAAAGACGACGAGAACAAGAGCCGACACGGACCGCTTTTCCCCGATAGCGTGCGCGCCCTTATCGTGGGACCTTCCGGATGCGGAAAGACAAACGAGGTCGTCTCGCTTCTCACCAGACAGTTCGGACTGGCGTTCCGCAACGTGTATTTATATTCCACCACAGACACGCAGCCCATGTACATGTACTTGAAGCAAGTCTGCGACGGACTCCTGCCTTTTCGTTCGCTTTTGCAAAACGATAGAATCGTGCCGCCAGCCGAGGCGTCGCCCGACAGTGTTTTCATTTTCGACGACATCGCCACCGAAAAACAAGACTGTATCAAAGCCTACTTCGCGGCCGGAAGACATAAACACACGGCCGTGCTCTATCTGTGTCAAACGTACACCAAAATTCCCAAGCAGTTGACTCGTGATAACGCAAATATAATTGTCATCTTCCGGCAAGACGATAACAACCTCGAGTATATCTACAAAGAACACGTCGGAAACGATGTTAGAACCTTCAACGATTTTAAGGCGATGTGTTCCAACGTGTGGAACGCCGACCGTTTTGCTTTAGTGGTAATATGTAAACCAAGTGCGCTTCATAACGGTCGATACCGATCGGGCTTCGACCGGTTTCTCGTGCCGACGGACGATGGTGATGGTGGCGCTGATTTTAAGATTATATAAAATCTTTTCTTTCGCTGTAGACTTCACTCTACGCAATGGTGTACGTGCGACAGCATTTCAATGTCGCGGGACCGCGACGTGGGGGCGACACTACCGCGAAAGAGGATTTATAGGACGGATGCTGAATCGGGCGATAGACAAACTGCCCTTCGAACTTCATATTCCCGGTGGATATCAATTTTGCGGTCCTGGAACGAAGCTCATGAAGAGACTGCAAAGAGGCGACCGCAGTATGAATTCTTTGGACGAAGCGTGTAGAGAGCACGACATCGCTTACCACAACTACAAAGGCGGAGAGGAACGCAAAAAGGCAGATGAAGCGCTCGCCACGGCAGCGTGGGAAAATGCACGTCCAGAGACGCGAAAGAGCGGCCGCGCTCGGTGGCGGGTGTGATGAAAATGAAATCCAAAATAGGAGGACGCGTGAAAAAAATTAATCAGCTTCGCGAAAACGTGAGAAGAAACGTAGACAGTAAAACAATTTAACATAACAAACGATCAAACATAAACTTGAAAACGCTGAATGCGCTTGAGAAAGCGAAAAAGAGTTTGCGTGGAAAGACACCGCGTCCTCGCCCTGTCTCAGCACCCACTCGCCTTCGACCCACGACGTCGGAAGAGTGATTGAAAACGGAGGTGGAGAAGGCACGCGAAAACATTGGCAACATAATGAGCATCTTGCAAGACACCGAAACGATGTTCGCAGCTAACATTATGAACAATTACAGCACTATTTGTCGAATGCTGCGCTCGACATAAGCGATACGACTTTGGGACTGTACTATATAGGAGGGCGACCTTACATCGGTAACTCCCTCCTAGAACTTCACCCGGAAGATGGAACATTCTCCGTTCAAGGTAACACATTCTAACCAGAGCCTGGTTTTCTCGAACTTCTTTTTGAAGAACGGCCCAACTTAGATGGCGATTTGAAAAAATACAAAACAATTCTCGAACTCACTTCCGCGCACAAGAGCTTCAAATCGAGTTTTCCGTTTAACGCGAGAGGAAATCGATGGAAATATCGTACAATTATCTCACATTTCAGTGGGGGGAATGACAAAGCAAAGACTTGAAGAAAGAAAGGAGAAGAAGGGGACTGGTCTACGTTTTGTGACGGCGCGATCCGAACACACTCGTGGAGAGGCTAAGTAAGCGCTTCGAAAGCCGCCGGTATCAACGGGCTCGATGGTGAAATAGTAGAAATAGAAGATGAATTGCGTGACGCCGGTATTATCGACTAGCGCCTCTGACCATGCAGAGGAAGAAGACGACAGTTCAACAATGACTCGCTGCTGAATTGCACGCGCCTGCCCCACGTCGTTACGCGAGACGGCAGGTGGCGACGAAAGGACTCGATGATCTATGGCAGGCCGACTTGCTCGAAATGCAACCGTACTCCAAAAGCAATCGAGGGATGCGTTACATCCTCATCGTCATCGTGTATAGCAACGACGCTTGGGCGGAAGCGATAAAGAAAAAGACGGGAGCGGAAGTCGTCAAGGCATTCGACCGCATCGTGACGTCGAGCGGGCGAAAGTCTCACTTCCTACAAACCGACCATGGCACCGAGTTTTACAATACCGCACTCAACAAGTGGCTCCGAGAGCGGGGCATTTATCATTATCCCACCTTTTCCAACGTGAAAGCCGCCGTTGTCGAACGTTTCAATCGAACGCTCAAGGAGCAGATGTGGAGGCGCTTCACCGCCGAGGGGACGCGACGCTGGACCCTCATGCTCGCCACCCTCCTCCGAGATTACAACAAAACCAAACATCGAACAATCGGCATGAAACCGAAGGACGTCAAACACGATAAACTCATGCGCACGTTGTACGGGCAAGTGCAAACGCTCGACCCGCGTATTTTGAGGACAAATCGATTTCGCGTCGGCGACGTTCAGGTAAGCACGCACAAAATCTCACCGTTTCGGAAAGGCTACGAAGCGCGATGTGGAACCGATCTCTTCATAATCGTCCGTGTGCATCTCTCGAATCCCGTCACGTACTCGCTAGAAGACCTACAAGGCGAAACGATCAAGGGTAGCTTCTACCCCGAGGAATTGCATCGCAGGCGATATCCCGATCGATATTTAGTCGAGCGCGTTCTACGGGAAAAGGGTCCGCTTTGCCTCGTGAAATGGCTCGCATTCGACTCACGTCATAATTCGTGGGTGCATGCGAGAGACATTGAAGATTCAGTCTTGCGACATCCGGTGATGTCATAGCCTCGCGCGATAAGACAACCGCGCTGCGAGATAGCATGTCCGCTGACGTCACAGACTTGTATAAGGACGGCGACAGCACGACGACCGTCAGTCTCTTTTTTTCGCGAGCGAGACATCACCGAGCTGTGTTATTCCTTTATTATTTGCAGTGCCTGTTGTCGACAGTATTGCATGCGTCGTCATTTGCGCTATGTAAAACATTCTTTATGAAAACTGTTGAAAGAAGATCACCAACGAGAAAAATCTCCTCCACCTGAACAGATCATCACAAAGAAGAATGTCGAGCGGCAACACCACCGACCACGCCGTGGCGCGAGAACGAAACCGTTACAAGAATAAAAAAAGAAGACCGAATAAACATATAACGCACAACGGTCACCGTGAGCTCACAGCTGTCGCTGATCTTCAAGGTTTTTGGATAGACGGACAATTCATTATCAAAGTGCTGACCGTCATCCGCAACAAAGGCGATTCTGAGCGGTTCGTTCAGAAATTCACCTTTCGGCCGCCGCGACCTTTACATACTTTGAACAGAGACAAGAGACAAGTGTGGTGGATGAAAAGCTGTAATCACGCCACACCGCCGTGGAGTAGCGGGCGTAACGATGATCGAAACAGGACGTATGTGATGATGAAAGCTTTCGAAGGTGTCTCAACGATATACGTCAAGAGAGGTCAGAAGAAATAGGGGCTGGAGTATATCAAAGGAAAACGCATTTTCGATCTCGGGTCGTTCGGGTGTCCTCCGCTGAACGAGTGCTTACGCAAGTACCGCGAACTCTAGGCTTGCGGTGACGTCAGTGTAGCACGCCAGCACGTCATCGCCCTGTACGAATGGATGTAATAAGTCCATCGACCCGACTTATTACATCATGTCGTGGAGGAGGCAGAAAGGGAAATACGATAAGATACAATATCCACTCCCTGCGCACGTTATAATCACGCTCTCCAACCCTTCGCTGGTCATTACGATGCAGTGTTCCGTCGTACGCATCCGCTCCGTTGCCGACGTATTGGAGCACACCAGACAAGAGATCAGACGAGAGACGCGCGAAAATATCGAACGCGCTTTCAGAAAGTTGCGTGAAGCCGATTACACTCTTACACTTCTCGACTCGGAGACATTGAGTCAATTGCCAGTCGAATTTTGCCGGCGCTAATCGAGGTTGAGCGCGTTTTCGAGAAACTACCTGAAGACATTCAAAACCTACCGTGTGTTCAAGAACTTCGATCTTGTAAGGATCATTGGAATTGCGGAGGCACGCTCATCGACGGACCGCCGCCGCCGAAGCGGAGCTGCCGCTTTTGAATCTCTCCACCAGCCTTGCAGACAACACTACTCGGAGGAGGACGACGCCGCAGTCGAGGAGCGAGTCAGAGTCGTCAGGGCGCGCGCTCGGCACCCCCACCGGAATCAGCACGTCATCGATAAGATGGCCCCCGGACGTGACATCACAGATACACCCATTGGGGGTCTGGGCTCAGGATGTTACGTCAGCGATAAGCCTTATCTGTGACGTCACATCCTGAGCCCAGACCCGCCAATCCCCACAACTCACGTAAATGCATGAAACGATGTATTAAATTACATCGCTTCACCAATGTTCTCATATGTGTATTGAAATCACAAAAAGCAAGTGATTTGTCAAGAACCCTTCCAGAATACTCGGTAAGAATTATGCCAATCGGTTTTTTCTTATCGAGAGGAATCGAATGGTCACCTGTTAGTGCCGTAAATCACCCGAAACGCATAAAAAACATTTTTATAGAAATGTCTAAGAATCTTCTGGCAAGATGGGTACTTTTGGGTAGAACATACAAATGTTCTCCGTCATGAGACCGAGATATATTATCGCCTTATTTTTCTCGATTGGTTATCCGGAAGGACGGACGAAAGTTACTAAATTACAATACGTATAAGAATGATGATAATACCAACTAGTGGTGCAACACAATGGCACAGGCTTTCTCGTATTAGTTTTCTTCTTCCTTTGGTCTTTACTAGCTATTCGGACTTGCCACATTCTCTTGCCACCTGCTCTCTATCACCGCCCAAAGTACATTTTTAAAACTTTCTTATTTTTTGGTTCTCTAATAGTGGAACGGATTATTATTTTAAGAATATTAAAGAACAGTAAAATACTCGTCCTAAACGAATAATTTCTTTGAAAAATTTTGAGCCGTTTTTAAGAAAATAACGATAAGAGCTATTGTGCATTCAAAATTTGAAACTCTTTTCACAGAAAATTATTGAGCTTTAGAAAAACTTCATATGAAGTCATTTCAAGCACTTTCAGTCACAAATGCAATAGTGTTTACAAATCGCTGGAAATGTGCATACTAAATGTGTCAGAGAGAGTACATTTAGCACTATCCCCACCAAACGTTTCACGAAAAAATTTTGAGCAGATTTTGAAAAAATCTTGTAATTGTAATTTCGTAAAATTGCACATATAGCTGACAATATTGCGCAAAAACTACAAAAATTTTCAAAAAAGTGGACGTGATCTTAATGAAACAATTCACTATGGAGATCAAATTTTACATGAAGGAAAAATCTCTATCTCAATTTTGTAGTTGTAGGAAGAGACCGAAAAATATTCAAACTTTTGCAATTTTCGTTAATTCAGTTAAAGGTGAAAACTGGACCTATGGCACCTTTATATGCTTTTATAAGGTGTCATCTATTCTTACAATAAATTTAAATAAAATAATTATGAGCCTTTTTGAAAAAAAAAAAATGAAAATGCCCCAGGGGCTGCATGTAAAGATATGGTTGCGTAGACATGTAAAGAACTCTTAAATGTTCAAGAATGTTTTTCAGAATCTCAAAGCTTCGACTCGACTCGGATGAACAGGAGTTTCTTCAATATGGAAAACTTTGCACGTATGGTTTAACCCTAGGAGTGTTCACAGGCGGACGGACGTTAAAAAACACTTTTACTGTGTCAGGGGACCCCAAAACGTGTATTTCCCCAAAATGTGCGGAAAATCGATTTTTCGCATGACTACATAACTTTCCTTTCATAGGCAACGTATTTTACGGGAAAGAAATAATAATAATAATAATAATAATAATAATAATAATAATAATAATAATATACAATAATAATTCCTCATGAGCCTTTTTAGGGCCTTGGAATGTTCGTTACAGAGTTACGTACGAAGATGAAGAGCTTTGCAGCGAAGTGTTGCGGGTTGAACTTGAAGCGCCTGATTTCCCAAATACGACATTTGCATCTGTTTTGCGACATACATCTCTTTAACGCAGGCCCGCGGGGTAATTCCCTACTGAGAAGCAACACAATTACAACATTTAGTGATCCTCTTGAAAACTGTCCCGAATTATAAGACCGGATGACAGCGGATCATTTTTCTAATAAGAATATAAATAGAATGAGTATCAATTTTTGAAAATTGCCGTGAAGTTCTGAATGTTAATCTTTACCACCTGCTTTCTTGGACTTGATAAGTTTCCTATCATTCAGAAGCCCGGTTTCCGCAAACCCAGCTTAGAACATAATTCAATTTCCGAGAATAACGTTCAATTCAGTTTGCGATGTATGCTTCCAAATGCACATATTTTAGAGAATGAATACGCAAAACCCAATATTCGTCGAAGAGAAAAAAATAGGCGAGTATGATTAGCAAGAAAAATATCGTTCAGTTTACGCAAGAATGTTATTCTCGCGTGAAGAATATCTCGTTCCATATGAAATTTCCTTACATTATTGCACCGTTTACTTTTCCAATAAGCGAAGAACTCACCACAGTGGCGGTTCGTGGTCTAAAACAGCTTAGATGGAGTACCTCCGTATGGTTCATGCATAACAATCTCAGATGAGGTAATAAAAAAAGTTAAGTTAAAGATGAGCTAATAAAAAAGTTAATAGGAAGTTTTCACACAAATCTTTTAGGTCACACCGAAATTACCAATATGATATAGAAAGAAGTGTAAATTTCAGGTGATCCTCAATTTTAATTTATCGCGGTGTTACCTGTTTTATTTGATTGTTTAACGTCACTGCATAGCTATTGCCTTGTAATTGCACAACACAATTCGTGTGGTGCATTAATGTAATCGACGCAGGAAACGTATTGTTGCCAACTTCGTCATTCGTGACATTTCATTCATATTAACCGGCGCACAGGACAACTTGAACGAATCTCACCACGTCACTCACTGCCCGTGTTGCCAGGTTAGTGGTTTCCCCACTAAATTTAGTGTTTTTTGCCTTCAGTGCATGTTTTAGGAGGCAATTTTATTAGGGGGTTTCTTTGGAGGAGGGTCGTTGAGTTTTTTAAAGGATACTTTTCTTAAACTTTTTTGTGTGCCACAAAATAACATAACACAAAAATAATTCAAAAGGATTATTGCAGGTATATTTATTCAAATATAAGTACGCGTGGTTAAAAACTTAAAAGGTGTGTAAGATCATTTGAATGAATTCCCTCGTTTAAAATTGCGCAGTTATTTCTCACAACCAAAAATTGATAGAGAGCGACATTTTATGAAAAATACGAATCACAGGAATAAACAAATAATGGAAACACCGATTTCGGCTGAAGAATAGTTTTTACGCGGAATTTCGACAGTTGTCTGAGTTTTCCGTGCTCGATTTGGTTTGCTTTGTGGTTGCCAATATTTCGTACCAACTTTGTCCTTGTTAAAAGCGATTGACGAAAACGTGTATGAGCAGCAAAACAGTAACATAAGTGTTGTTGATATAATGTCTGAAATGAGAATAAATAGGTGAGAAATAGACGCAGGGAGTTCCATTCACAATTCAGGCAGGAAGAGGTCTGGGAATGAACGAGGTATTGAAGTTGTTACATGGTGGTTTGGGTCAAGCTCCATAATGTCACAACAGCAAAGCAAACATCCAGACCCAATCCCGTCCAGGCGGGATTCGAAACCGCAGCTCACGACTACTGCCGTAGCCATTACGCTGCAAGGCCCGGCATGTAGCACCATTAGTCTGCACTTGTTTGTTTCTTCGCGGCACATCCCATCATTCTCCACACACTCACACACACGGACGTGCGCACACACGCACGCTCTCTCTCTCTCTCTCTCTCTCTCTCTCTCTCTCTCTCACACACACACACACACACATACACACACACTGACTCACCAGGCACCATGTCGATGCGCTTATCCACCAGGTAGACGGTGGTGGCCCGCAGCGCCGCCTCCTTGTCGAGGGCGGTGCCCGGGCGGATGAAGTGCGACACGTCGGCGATGTGCACGCCCACCTCCACGTGGCCGTTGTCCAGGAAGCGGCAGTGCAGCGCGTCGTCGATGTCCGTGCAGCCCGGCGGGTCCACCGAGCACACGTCAATGTGGCGCAGGTCCTGCCGCTCGGCCACGTCCTACGCACACAGACATATCCCCGTTGTGAAATTAAACGAGGGGAACAACACTTGACAAAAAGAAGCCCACATGGAAACTGAAAGCGACGATGATGTTAGTGAGCTCACATGCACACATTTATTTCGCACGCTTAAACGTAAACAACAACAATAATAATAATAATAATAATAATAATAATAATAATAATAATAATAATAATAATAGCTGGATCCTAAAATACATATACATTTCTGCCGAAGGCAACAATCGTTGCTGCAAGAAAATTCCTAAGATAATCAAAAAATTGATAACAAACAACTTACACAGGTTTAACCTGCGATGCACAACTTATAAAGAACTACAATCCCTTTTCCCCTTGTGCTAAAATATAATGAAATACAACCAGTAATTGTAACATGTGCTACAAAACAAGGGCACAAGAAAGACCACATCCATAAGAACCCAACAGCCTTCACTGTATGAAATCATTAATGTGCATATTTCAACGAACACCTCCGGTTCAACGTTTTTCGATGCCGTGTCATACATGAAAGTGGTCTAATAGGTAGCCTAACACAACAAAACTGTTTCTCTTTATTCTTGTTCCAAAATAAATGTATACTGGAACAAAAAAAAAGTTTTAGCTTTTCTAAATACAAGATTTCACGAAAAATTTGATACTTATAGATTTAGCTGAAGTATTCTGTCTAATCAGGCCTCTTATCTTTGAAACAAATATTTTAACTTAGAGCAATTAATCAAGTTTACATCAAGCCCCTAGTACATTCTCAAGCTTTTCTCAAAATAGCTCTATATTTCTTTAGAATATTTTGCACGAAAATAGCAATTACACTCATAAAAATGGTGAATTTTCGATTTTTATTGAAACCTTGAGAATTTCCGAAAATGACAAATGTTCAACTTTTTTTGCCACCCATCACTAACTACTTAAGTGAAGTGATATATTTTTATCTTCAGGAACTACTATCTTTAATATTATAACACAAAATAATATCTAACACGTTTTTTAAACTATCAGCACTTTTGGCGTAATGTCGAGTGAAATGAAGGAAACTTCAAGGCGAAAAAAAGAACAGCAAATATTCTATAAAGGCTCAAAATGTTGTTAGTCAAACTGTTTTAGACCCGAAATAAACACATTCTAATTAATCACTTCTCTTTACACCTCTTTAAAAATTGTTATTCTCATATTTTAAAAACAGGCGAACAATCTATAATTATATGGTGACTAAGTTCAAATGTATTTCGAACCTGGCCTACACTTCTAATATTAAACGATACTAAATTACTGTAATCTTTCTTCAATATTCGTATTTCTTTTATATTCATATTTCAAGAGAAAGCCTAAATGGGCAAATATCAACTAACGATTTGTGGATTGGTTGAAACAAAATGCGTAAATACATAGAGACTGCAAATGATAGAGTTGAAAAAAAATCGAATTAATATTGGAATTTTCAATAGAAAATTATAATTAAAATAACCTGAATTATTTTTCATTTCTTCTTTATCCACTGCTGTCGCATTGATATTACAATGAAGAATTTTTCGCGTGGACATTTGGCGGGGTCATCTTTATCTCTAATTTCATTAATTTCAAGCAGAAATTGCGCGTAAACTACAAGTTTTTCAAATAATTGTACATTACTTTTTTTAATAAGCTGATTTTTTAAATCACATTTTGTTTGCAGCAAACATATCTATTTTCGATTGGGTAATTTTAAATGTTAAAAATTTGCAATTGCAAATGCATAATCTATCTTCAATATTGTAGTTTCCAAATGTTAAGTTTTCGCAATTTTCGAAAATACGAAGTGTTCAATGAAAATGAGGCCAGCGCCACTCCTTTAAGAGTTGCTGCTTGTATTTGTGGTAAAATATCGATAAACAAATTTTGAGCGGTTTTTGAGAAAATTATTTTTTTCACTACATAAATTTCTAGTTCATATTAAGCAAAAACTACTCGTTTATGTTTCAAAAAATCACACACACCCCTTTGTAAAGAGATGACTTTTTAGATCAGATTGTGTTTAAAGCAACAATGTCCATTTTCGATTATGTAATTTTTAGATGTTAAAAATTTGCAATTTTCGACAGTACAGAGTTGGCTAGAAATGAGGACTCCTATGGCTATCTTTCCATAAATACATACGATGAGAACATTTAAAGAAATAAAATGGTACAATTTTTTAGAAAAAAAAATGTTTAGAAAAAACAATTACCGCAATTCACGCAACATTACGCGAATACTAATCAAAGTTTCAAAAAATTGGGCATGGCCTTACCGCAAAATATATCTTTAAAGAACACATTTCATTTCGGAAAAAATCTCTACCGTCAATATTTTAGTTTTAGAAAGTTCCCCAAAAAATTTCAATATTTGCAATTTTCGAAAAATTAGGGATTTTAACGAAAATGAGACCTGAACCATTTTCTTAGCGTCTTTCACACTATCCGGCAACAAAATTTAATCAAAAAATTTGGAGCAATTTTTTTTTTTAATTTGAAAATGTCCCAAGGTTTAACGTAAACTCCGCAAAATTAATACATCTGTTTCAAATTCAAGCGGCCGCGACAAAAGTCATATCTATTGGGGAATATCAATTTTGGAAAAAAATCTGTTAAACGGTTTAGGCGCTAGTGTTAAACACGGACGGACACGCGGGCTTACAGATATCAAGGTATCAAGGACCTACAAAACATGGAATCTGATAACATAACGTATTAGAGGAAATTATGCGTTACATATGAACACGATATATAAACTTTTTCGTTACCAGAGCCCGGCAATAAGAGTGTGTGTCCAAAATTCGCCGTTTTCCGGCGGACAATTTAAATTCGTACTTTCTCCTCCTAGAATGAAAAGACGAGAAAGTAAAAAACACTGCAGCCAGGAGAAGGTAAATTGTGATCATTGTTCGAAGTGTTCATTGTTGTAATAATTGAATTGTGAACATTTACGAAATGTTTACACATTCACATTTGTAGTTCCAGCTATGCTCTACACGAACATAGAAAATTCGTGTTACAGAGAGATTACTATAAGGGACTGCTTCGAGAGCTACTGCTTGGCCATTGCTGGCAATATAACTGCAAGTTTTATCTATGCACTCAATTTGTCAGTGCTTTCGTTTATAGTTAGCTCATTGGTAAACGTCTTCATCACTATCTCTTGCAATGCCATAGCCCTGCATGGTCTTCATGAGTTTTCCAACCTCTCCCAGTGGACCCTTCTTAGAGTAATATCTCTATGGTATGGCATCGTGTCACCATATTGGCGAACACACGCGCCTATACGTCGCGGCATGGGATTGTTCTGGTCACGAAAGGGTCCTAGGATAGTCTTTCACATGCAATTAGTACTTGAGCGCGCAGTCCTTAAAAAAATTGGTCGGTAGGGATTTAGACCTGATCGCGCGCTCCGAAGTATTCGCAAAATTCTACATCGGAAAGAAGTTCGCCATTGCTGTTTGGCCTTCGCAGAATATTTAGTTGTAAGGCACACTGATGGCAGAATCGATATGAGGACGAGCGTTGTCTTTTTGAAACAGGGCAAGGTCAACGGAATACTTTATTTCGGTGACATTGTCAGGTCAACGGGATATTTTATTCCGAAGACACTGGAAAGCCAATTTTGGAATGATTAATTTCGATGACATTGTGAGTTTCAAGACTAGTTTTCACACCGTGGGAAATGACCCAGTCATAGAAATTTTTATTACAATGACATTATACATTTCTACGAGACATTTCTTTCCAGTCATGATTGACGTCAAAAATATGATAAACAAGTAGGTTATAAGTGTGGAATCGCTTTCTAAAGATAGCATACGGCCACGAGACGTTAATTGCTCTCAATATTAAAATCATATCCATTTTATATTATCCGCATCTGCGCCTGAGAAGAGTGAAGAACATTACTGAGAGCCTATCCGGGATCTGCATCAAATCGCGTCAAAATAATTTTGACATCAAATTCGACTCCAATACCCGTTAACATGAAATAAGCTAATGTGTGTGTCCCGTCTTTACTATAATTATCACATCCCTGACGCAATTCTACCTGCGGTAAACCTTACAGTTAGGTATCCAACCGAAAAAACCTGCTGATGTGATAATTGAGCAACCAATAATAATCGAATCTGTTGACAGCACAAAAATTCAACCACTCGAAATTCATTGTATATCATGTTCACGAATTGAAATTAATAATCAAGAAAAAAAGTTAAGGTCAAATATAGCAGATATTGAAAATGATGATGATAACCATGAGGATCCAATTTTTGTATTAAGAATGTCAGAGAGAAAACTTAATCAGAATAAAAATTAAATATTAGCTACTGTCGGGAAAATACCTGGTTTTTCTAATCGCCCCATTTTTACAAGATACAATATTACTAGATTACGAATCACTAAAAAAAAAAAAACATGATGCAAGAACTACAAGATCTGCTCCGTCACATTATTTTACAGAGAAATATGTAGTCTATTTTAATATCACTTTCGAAATCCCCTTCATTAGAAGGTACGAAAATCTTTTCACGTCTGAGTTAGTAATCCTCCGCACAACAAAATTAGTAGAGGATGTGGAGAAAGAAAAACAACGATAATTAATGGCCAAGTGTCACAGTCAAAATCACAACGGAATCATCTCGAAGAAAAATATTATTGGCCTCATATGAAAACCCAAGTTACTAGCCATAATTATGACCTGAGTCAGTTAAGTATCAGACACCTAAATAAGGTAAAATATGAAGGACCGATAGCATCTTAACAACCCTTTTCGCTAGTACACGTCGATACATTCTACTTTGAAGGAAAGAGAATTCTGACTTCAATTTGCTCATGGATGTAGACTCCCAAGCCTACTTATTCCAGTAAGAGACAGCACACGTTATTTAGTTTTATGGAAGCTAAATAATATTTCTCCCACCATGGATTCCTTTCTAAATTTGCTCATGACTAAGTAACAAAATTTCAAAATAAACCAATTTTTTACTTCTGCCAATCGTATAAAAAATTATACTGCCAATACACCCCTTAATTCATCTCGCCAATAGAGCGATTTAATTCGAATCTCATAGCGAAATTCCGAATATTACGGAACAAAGACACAAGTAGCCCACTGGAACATCCCTTGATTAATGCCATTACAATTTACCACTCTTCAATTCATTCAACCTCAAAAAGTCGTGTTTTTCCATGATAAAAGGAAATCACTATAATTACTTTGTATTGTACTTTAATCATGTATTCACTTCAACTGACGTAGAGAAATTCATAGCCAATAAAGTCAAATTCAATATAATGCAAATTCCAAGGACACATCAGACACCTCCGGAGTGTCAAGTCTAAAAGGAAACATTGTTTCAGAGTCGCTACCAATGAAAATTCGTTCAGTCTAAACCCGTCGAAACTCAAGGATTCTAGGCAGATCCCTTGGAGCAGCTGACATTATAAACATCCATCATAACTTTGTTTTATTTTAATATAAGTAATGTAGAAGAATCATACAAATCTAAGCTACAATCAGTTCACTGCCTAATAATTTCTACCTATACTGCTCTAATAAATAAAAATAAATGTTCGTATTTTATGCTCTACCGTACTCTTCATAAGACTGCGATTAAACTTAGACAACTTAAGATGTGTTTACACGAAGAGACAAAGTCTCCTAACTTCATGACGTCACGGAGATAAACTCTCTCAGACGGCTTTACACGGTTTCGAAATATCTCCCGACAAGGCTCCTACCACACAGGAGAATTGGTTCCTGAGATATCTCCGCGGAAAGTATCTTTCCTTGCTGTTTTCCACTTGATACAATGTCTCTCGATGTTCTCTGGGCGGCAGCCATCTTGAATAAGCAGCCCGCGAGCAGTTTGAAGGTTAGAATGTGACAACTGTTCAGCTGCCTGTGGCAACTTTACAGTTTTTAAAGAAGGCGAGGAAAAGAAAAGAAGACAAATTGTGAGGATTTTTGTTTTAATTGAGAAAAGAAGACCTTGAGTTTATAAAACTTTGATGGCGGAATTGGCAAGAAGGAAGGATTTTTTAAAAAAACATATTTTTTGCTACTTTCAATTGCATTACTTTTTTCAGAGAACAATAAAATGAAACGAATTTACGGACGATTAAAAATATTATTTGGAAAACGTGTCGGAGTCAATGATGACGACAATAGTTTTGACATAATGTAAAAGGTTTTGAAAACTGGGTGAAGTTGTAATTTGTTTTAGAAACTTTAGTGAAGTTAGGTATAAAAGATTTGAAGAATCAATTTTAGTCTCTCTGTAATTTGTGTTATGAAAACATAACTAGGAAGATGTAAAATGTTGCGAAGTGAGATATTTTTGAATTTATTTGAATTTTGGTTAATTTTGGTGGAAGAGCAATTACACCTAGGGCAGGCATATAAAAGAGAAGACCTAATTTGGTTTTATATAACAAATAATTTTTTAACAAATTGATCCGTAATTTGAAGTATTAATTTATTAAAAGGATGTAACAAAAAATAATATTACTAAACGATAATGGAGTCATGTAGCAAAAACTTCGTAACTTCGAAGAATTTGAATTTTTTGTTAGGAAATCATCTCACGCAATCAAAAAGAAGAAAAGTGGAAAAATAATTTTATTTCGGAAAGAGACTTGTTGAAACAGTTACGGCGGTTTTTGGCCATAAATCGAAATACATACAGCTTCTTTGTTCATTTGTATTTATAATTCCTTAGTTATAATTTCCCAACAAAGAACAGAAATCAACCGACCACGTTGGAATGCCGCACAGACACAGACACGACGCAGCAATGGCTAATCGAGCACGTGAACACTATAATAATTTCGAATAACCAAGAGAGCAAAAAGTCTTTCCACTTCTTTGATACTATTTATCTCCCAGGAGATACGATTCCTCATGCGATTCCAGAGTCTCTACACTACTCTCTTGCGGAGACTTCGAAAATCTCTGTGACGTCATGTCTCCGGAGAGAAGATCGCTCTCCTGAGAGTTTACACGTGTCTCCTAACCAGTTGCGGAAAGTTAGGAGAGAAAACCCTCTCCGTGTAAACGCGCCTTTATTGCTTGCACTTGCGCAAATAGTATAGGCATAGTACAATAGAAATGTGCGTAAGACTTGCACATCGACGTACATTGTTCATTGTATGCGTTTATGGTGACTCAAGCGCCCCTAAACACATGCTTTACGCAACCCGCCTCACCCTAAAGTATTAAGCGCTTCTTCGCTGCATATTCTGCCCCTGGGATTGTGAAATATCTTGAAACTTGAGGGGGAAGTTTGAACAACCGGAAACTTGACAACCATGTTCAAACCAGGGTACAGAACAAATCCTTACTTGCGAGAAAGGCTTTCATCTATTAAAATTGTTGCACAGAGTAGCGTGTGAAATGTAAGACATTGCAATAGCAAAGCATTGTCGGGTCCACTAGTTCGAAATAAAATTAAATATATTGAAAATGAAGTTTCAAAATTAATTTCCAAAACAGAAAGAAAACAGAGACGCCTAATAAATGGACCTGGAAAAATCATTAAATTCATACGTATCAGGTAGCCTACACCAAGACGATTACAAGTTCGATAGAAGCGTTAAAAACAATTAGGAAATTTAACATATAAATAAACTTCTCATTTTTAATAATTCAATTTCATATGTTCTATAATGAAATAAAATCACATAAGCATGAATATGAACTAATTCAACAAATGTTATCAAAGCAGGAATATGATCGAGCACTAACTATACATAGAGGTGTGTTTAAGACGATTCCCCAACGTGCAGATACCTGAAAATTTTATAAGTCACTCATTTCAATGCATTACCAATGTGCAACTAGTTTCGACAGAAGATATTTTAACAAAATTGTGAACCACCTGCTAAAGAAATCATACATAATGATCCATACCAATTACAGAAAAATCTAAAATTCACCAAAACCCAGGTGTCTATCATGAACTATCAGTTCCTACTACCGAAGGTGAAATTACCATTTGTACACCGTCACTCCCACAAAGAATAATCTGTTGATCCCACCAAAAACATGATCTACAAGGTTTCACAGCAAAATGGTTCACTATCCCATGTACCGAAGGAACATTAACCAATGTTGAATATATATGAAAGAATATAATATATAATTCTTATGTACAATATAAGAATAACACCATGAGATGAGATTACAGTGAACCAACTAATAATTTGACATTTTTTATCTCGACGCAAACTAAATGAAATTAGATCAAGAACCGCTTGTGCCGAATCATCCTGTATGAAAAACCATAAACGTATTCGATGTAGTTTGTATTATTTTAACTGTATCTTTTATATACTGGGTATTCAGGAAACCAATTAATAACATAATTTCTAAGTTAGTATTGCCGGCATTGTTAGGCGAATTCCTTAACTACCTTGGTGAGTCACGAAAGTTAAACAAGTCAAGACAGCACGGATTCTTGGCTCAGAGACCATTTAGAATAGGAGCCAGCATTACTAACGGCACCGAGACCCTCACTGAAGGGATAAAAGGCAATGACTGACTGTGACTTAACGAGAAAAGACAAATTTAACGGTAGATTACTCAAGTAGTATGTACGAGTATTTATGCTCAATGCCTAAAAGATGACTAGGAGGCGTTCTTGCGTAAAAGGCGCAACAGAATTTAAAAATATTGCCGGAAACATTCGGCGATAGTGATGCTCGCACGTTATAAACCAACAGGTCCATCCAGCCTCTCGCAGTCCCACGATGCGGCTCGTCTTGAACGCGTTGAACAGGCCAACCAGCAGACGAACGTGACGCGTAGGTAAAGCGAATACGCAAGCGATTCTCAAGGAGTCTCCGACGTCGCAATAATCGTCAGAGCCATTTTGGGGGCCTCTGCCACTGGTCCCGACAACGCGCCCTCACTTCCGGCATCCGGATGCGTGGCCGAGCGTGGAAATAAAATCATTGGCTTAGATGATGGTTTGCAACTTATCCACACGCACTGAATCGGGTGGGGTATTTCTGTGTTCCAGCATTTTTTGATGAGTGTTATATTATATTACCGATACAAATAATACGAGAAGGTTGTATGTGCTGTTGTTGTATCTTTGCATTTAAACTACGGGACGTAATTTCAAAATGTGTCCAGTTTATTAGTAATGCTCGGATCGCTCGGAAGGGGACAGCAAGACTCAGGAATTATTACAGAAAATAATTCAGTAAGACACCAAATAAAAAATGTTGAAATGATATTTTTAAATTGTCAGCTTGATATGCGTGCTTGAATTGGGATCCATATAATGTATCCATATCCCCATTACGGAAATACTCATTTGGAACGCGATGCGAGTAATAAGAGGGCTTCCCCGCCCTCCTAGCTCCGCCACCCGGTGGTCCAGGAAAGCTTAAATGCTGCAACATTCGCAGACGCCACGTCTCACAACCACCTTGCCCGACTCTCCCGGAACCGTCAGCTCAAGCGCGCACTGCTTCAGGGGGCTCTGGCTCCCGAGTGAGCGGAGGAGGCGGAGGCCATTGTCGCCGTCGCTGTCAGGCGACGAGCGTGCCAAGACCCTTCATCATGGCTGCCACTCCCGAGCCTCGGTCTGCCCGCCGCGCGCTCCTGTCGCACTGACACCGACGCGGCATGACCAGCAGGTGAGCAACGGTTCCCCGGACGCTGGCGCCGTCTGCCGCTGGGCTTGCGCCCGACCGCTGTCTCGACGCGAGCGCGCCGCGAACGCGCGACGGTCGCACGATTCGCGTAACTGTAACGTCAATCTGCGAGACGCGGGTTGGAAGAACTGACGGGAGTGGGGACGTACAGCAAGCAGCAAGTTCATTGGCTTAGGAGCGCAATGCGAAGTGCAGTAGGTGAAATTAGAACTTCAAGAGTTGCGGCATGCATGTACATGTGATTTTCTATTGCATGCAACGTGTGTGCAGCAGATATTAATGGTTTAGGTTTCTAATTATATTCATTTGGTAAAGTGCAGGAATGTTAACAAGTTTAAAAAAGACATTTTTATTCCGATATGTATCCTGTGTGCCAATTAAAAAATTAATTTTTCAGCACAACATGAAAAACAATGGTTTTATACTGCCAATGGATGCATGAAAATGTGTGCCCTTTCTGAAATGTATTTTGCCACATGACACAATATATTATATATATATATATTATATTATAATATATATATATATTTATATTTCTTTTAGTACCGAAAATATATCAACGTGTACTACATTTTGCGGGAAAACGGCAACAAATAAAACAGTGATTATTAGAATTATCACTCCATATGAAAAATCCAGTAAAGTTACAGCACAAAATTCCTACAATTATCTGAAATATAAGAGTCTAAACATTAAATACTACTCTGAGTGACTATTATTAAGATTATAATTATTATATTATATTGCATATGAACTAATATTCATTTGTTTTTACAAAATTTTAAGCATTCTTAAGTGTATTTGACTAATTGTGTAAATAGAACTTTGCCCATGCACAGTTAGCCAGATACAAAGTACACAGCTCTTTTTTTATTGGGGGGGGGGGTATATTTTTTACTTTCATCCAAATCTCATATGATATTAAATTATGTACACAAAAACTGAGCTCTTGCAAAAACCAATGAACACGAATTTTAAAAGGGAAATCACCTTATTTTACGTGCACAGACAAATACACGCATATGCAGTGTGATTACGGCGTACTTTTAATTTTTAGGCCTTGGACATTCGCACAAAGTGTTCTGGGGATTGACGAGATTAAAATGTACTGTTATAAACTTTAAACTTTTACCAGACTTTTAACTAACAACTTATGATTGGAAGAAATTACTTCAAATATACAGCATACTAAAGAATCTCAAAAATAGGACCCCAGTCGAATTAAATACATAAAAATCCAAAGATACGCAGATTTACCATTTACATTCGAGCAAAATAACTTTCAATCATTCCGCGCTGGCACTTTTTTTACTTTTTTGCTTACTATTTACGAAATGTAGAGAAATTATTCTAATGTTGCAGCAAAAATCAACGTCAATTTTTCGCCAGGAAAACAGTCGGTTACTTGCTGATACGGATAGTTCGTGTTCCTGTATGTAGCAAACTCAGAATCCACGTTTTGTGGGTTCTTGGTATCAGAAAATTGGTTTACGGTAAAATATTTGTCAGACTGACAAACGCAAGCGACTAAATCACAGGCAGCTATGCTATTCTACCTGATGTCGCGGCCCCTTGAATTTGAAACAGATACATTGAGGGTCTTTTTTTTTAAGGGGGGGAGAGGTATACTTTCCAAAGCTTCAATGCTATTATCAACATTTTATCAAAGTGATTCCGATTTTTTATTCATTTTTTTTAATCTCAGATCAAAGTACGCATTTAAAAATGGCGCATGTCTGATTTCCGTTGATCACTCCGCATTTTTGAAAATTGCGGAAGTCACAAATAATGCAAGAAAGAATCCGCAGTTCCATTACAAGTAGTTGTTTACACGTCAATGACAAGAATTCAACAGCTCTGATTTTATCTATTGGGCATGACATGCATTCATTGGGAAGTGGTCCTTGGCTGGAAATTTTAACTGCTTTGACTCCTTTATTTTCAACCTTGTCTTACAGGCAAGATACGCCACAATTAAAAAATATCACCCGAATCGTAACCCTAACTCCTTTCTCGCAGCCTATCTCGCGGATGGATAGCAATTACGAGATGAGACTTGGTATTAGTTATTAACGTCATTGAGTCGATGTAGCGTATATAAATGAGCGATTCAACTAAATCGGTTATTAGCGATATCGGTCATATGTCGTTGAATACGACTACTTTTCGAAATACGACCTTCTTATAAGAATATAAATCAGAAATAGCCTTTCTTGGGAAAGATTGCACTTGAGTCACCATATTTGGCTACAATTCATTTGTTTCGATTGCTCTTAATGGTTGGACAATTAAATTCTTAACGGACGCTGGCCTTTCCTTCGGGTGTGGTTGCGTTAAGTCGAAACAGCGTGTCTCGGAATAAATGTTATAAATTTGTAGAGCATTTAGTGAAGCCGGAAACGATCACTTCATCCTACTTGAGAAATCGCCTATGTAAAGAAATTACATGCTTTTATACGTGTGGCATTTGCCCCTGAATTTTAGACAATCCTCATAACCCCCGTTGTATGAAATTGCTCACCACATGTTTATTGGCAAACAGTGATAATTTTCGACTTCATCTCCTTTAAGTTTGTAAAACTTATTATTAAACACGTTGTATTATAAGAATTGCGAAAACACAAACCACTGCTTCTGGTTTCTAGCAGACACCGCATGACTAGTGTAATTTGGGATTTACGGCAGGTTCAACACATTAATTCCTTTAACTCTTTTCCCACAGTGTACATCTTGCATTCGTGGATGCTGACAGTAGTTCGTTATTAAGCCAGTTTTCTCCGACGCTGCAGCACGAGCTCATTGACAAGGACGACATTTTAACTGGCGCTCCGCCTGCTGGCGCAGGCACTGCCCGCAGGGCCAGCACTCCGTAGAGCGCCTCTTCAGCTCCATCTTCCGCCGGATCCGCAAGAGCTCGCGTAAGGGTGACAAGATGCACGTGACGACGGACGCGGCGGGAGCGGCGACGGACGCCGAGTCGGAGTCAGCGGCCACCACCAGCTCGGGCGCCGGCGCCGGCGCCAGCGCGGGTATGGGTAGGGATGCCATAGAAAAACATCCATGTTTTTAAAACATCGATATTGTCGAGCGGAAACATCAATATAACAAGATCGAGGTTTTGCTTTCAATGTTTTCTCCAAATCGATTTATCTGTTTAGAAACACCGATGTTTCAAAAAGAAAATTCTTAGGATATAAATAAAATGTCCAGTATCTATTTTATTTGTGGATTGCTCGCAATCAACAGCCATTGACAACTGTCACTGTTGTCGATCCCTAGGACTGCACAAAACAGTTTACCTTTGGCAAGCTTTCGCCATTGTTGGTTACCTTACTTGTATATGGATACGTGGTAATATCTGCAATTTGAACCTTGATTACATAGTACACTGATTATAAAATTGAAATGAGGTTAAATTAACGGCAGAATATACTTTTAAATAATATTGACGTGTTATGTACAAATTGGATCCATGGCATTTTACTTCGAAATGTTTCATCATATTTAAACACATTATGTTTTTTGTCGATGTTTTCATCGTCATCTAAAACCTTTTGGCGGTGTATTGATGTTTCGCTAAAATTGGCCCTCGCCAGGCATGGGCGTGGGCGCGGGCGCGGACGGAGGCGGCGGAGGGGGCGGAGGCGGCCCGGGGGCGGCCGAGGCCGAAGCGGCCAGCAGCAGCAGCGTGCTCGGCGGCGACGACGACAGCCTGCCCAGCGGCGAGGACAGCGGCGACTCGCCGCTGCCCGACTTCCTCACGCTCGACGAGCTCCACCAGCACCGCGTCAAGCCCGGCAACCTGCAGCTCTTCAGCGAGCGGCTCTCGGACTTCGTAAGGTCAGTTTTGCTTCTTTGCTAACGTATTCACTTCGAAGGAAACTGACACTGTTTCCGATAAAACCGTGTGTCTCCTATTCCATGCCAAAACAGTCTACAAAATTTTCTGTCTTTGGGGTGGGGTGAGAGGTAAATTTGTTTCACCTGTTACTGAAACTTGATGTGAAAAAAGCGAAATCCGTCCTTAACTTAGCAACAAACGGTTCTTTATTTTTCCTGCCTATCAGCTAAATCAGAAATTGCGGGTGCTGATAAACGTAGATGATGTGAGTCATGTAATTGTCCTGTCCCAAGGGATTTCCGACATTGGGACCTTGGCTCTTCTCACCTGGGGCGAAGGCAAACGAATAACGACCACATATCAAACGTGGAATGGAAGTTGGGGACGTCGCGTCGCCAGGATGGATTCAACTAGATGAGCACAAGACACCACCACTAGCGATTCTCTTATCGGGAAGAAGACGTGAGAAGACAAGACAATTTGGTGCATTGAAATAGTTACAGCAGGAAAATTGATGAAAGTAGCCAAAAACACATTGTGTTGCAAGCGAAAGAGAGAAGAATTATAACTATAAAATTGGTCACGAAGACTCAATGTTATGTTATTTCCAAAACAATTATTAAGAAAGAACACTAAGGTTAGTAGTTATTATCTATGATAGGAAAAATAAACTTTGTAGGATAAATATATCTGGAACAGACTAAAATGAGTAAAGAACTGTGATAAGAAAAAGATTTTCAAGAGTGTAACTCCTGTCCGTGTCCTGGGTTTACACTGCGATTCAAGTCATTCCCCTCCGTGACTCGAGTTTTCATCGCGATTCAGATCATTCAATCCTTGTCCCAACTTTTCTTCGCGATTCAATTCACTCGCGGCGGTGTCCCCACTTTTCATCGTGACCCACGTCATTCGCGTTCGTATCCCGAGCTCTTCGCATCTCGGCCCTGTCTGCAGGTTCGTGCAGCGCGTGCACGACCTGGCGCGCGCCACGTACGACCACCCGGCCACGCTACAGCGCCGCCTGGAGCGCGACCTGGGCGAGCTGCGCGCGCTGCTGGCGGCGGTGCGCGACGCCGTGGCCACGGTGCAGCGCCTGCGCGCGCAGCGGGCCGCCGTGCGCAAGGAGAAGGGCCAGGTGCGCAAGCACCTCCGCAAGCTGCGCGAGGAAGGTGCGTGCCGCCGGGGAAGGCGAACGCCCATGCCGCCTTCTGTGACTGATAAGTGAATCCGGGCGCTTCAACCGCTCAAGTCATTAGTTTCGTAAGCATGACTTAATCGCGGGACGTGATGATCTTCCTACACTGGCTGGGGAGATTCGGCGACGACATACGTCGCCTGGCGGGCATGACTAAAGTGTTTTATCCTAATATCATGACAAAACTTAGCTCCATTTATCATTGTATCCCATTTGTATTATCTGACGATTTGTAATAATATTATCTATTATTATTGGTTCTATTGGTGGTCTAAATCAAACATCAACCCCAACCAGGTATCGCCCACCAGCGTGGAACTGCCCCAGGTGGGACAAGCTCTAAGCTCCCAACTGGTCTTCCAACAAGTGTGATAGTGTAATGCATGTGAGAGTAAGTGTGTGTGAGAATGGGACAAAACAGAGGAAGGAAAGATCGCGCGTGGTCAGTGACCCGTTTGTTGGGGTACTGCTACGGCATTCGCCTGGTGTTGATCGGCAAAATCACAAAAAACTACGGATCAGAGCAGCCGGCCACTAGAATTCCCCTCTAGACAGAGACCGAATGCGACATAACTCACAAGCTAGTGTCGAAAATCCTGCTACCGTCGGGACCCAAAACCTAGGACCTCCTGGTCAGAGTCACTGCTCGGCGAAAAACATGCTACACACACATAGTCTCAGCACAATCTACACAACACAGGCCACTATTCTCGAAGAGGATTTTTTTTCTGCGACTGCTGTAATTTACGGTAAGTAGTATTTTTACAAGAAACAGTGTCAACTGATTAGCGTTTCGTGCTTTTAGTAATTATCCAAATCTCAGAAAACGATTATCCATCGTCGAATAGTTTGTAAGACAATTAAGTTCCTTAAAAGGAAATACGAAGAAAAATGCCCTCCCCCTAATTTAAAGATTCTGCAGTTGCACTCAGAACCCATTTCTTAAGACACTCTCCGTTCCCAGTACAAGTAATCTGTGCTAATCACGACAAAGCTAAGAGCGTAGGAGAAGATAAGAGCGTAGTGCGATAATGCAGTTAGAGCGGGCGAAGATACAGATGTACTGGTATAGACTAGAAGTAGAATAATGCAAAAAGCTACTAAAAATCTCAAACTCCAAAGATGACAAATAGGCGAGAAAAACTTAAGAACAATAAAATTACAAATAATTTGATAAGGTAACACAAATGGAAATGACACCACGTAAGCCCACTGAAACAAACACCATAAACGCGAAGTATCGCTACATAAAGGTAAACAGATAACCCAAAGAGCGCCCCCAGAATCACAGCTAAGAGCGTATTCGGCAACTGTTGCCTATAGTTCTCCGCATAATCGCTTCAATTTCATAGCGCGATTCCTCTTCCCGTTTTGCCGTTCCCTGTGGCGGGTCGTTGACGGGCTGCGGGTGCGTGGGTCCGCAGAAGTGCGCGAGATGGAGAGCATCGTGGCGGTGTACGACAAGGCCATGTACGCGCGCTGGGAGAACGTGCGCCACACGCACAAGGCGGACGCGCTCAACGCCCTGCTCAACGACGTCAAGGTGCGTCGCGCGCCAACGCACGCGCGCACAAACACATCTAGCGCAGGCCGACGTAAGGGATCGGGAGAACAGAGTGCTAACCCTCATTTCATAAACCCAAACCAAATGTTTTCTAAACACAAACATGATCGAAATGCTACACAAATGTGTTCATAGAAGTACAGTATGTGTGTAGAAAATTGATAGAAGTGTATAGAGAAAATAAGGCACGTCTCATTGTACTAAAACTTTGTTTTTTCTTTGGATGACCAAAATGACATGTCGGTTAACACTATGTTCCACCGATTCCTTCAATTTTAAGGGAGAAAAATTCGAGAACACTACCACTCACAATTTTCCGTAGGTTTGCAAGGCATGAAGCTGGCTTTGAATTAGATCCTCTTTGGGAATGTGTGAGGCATGGCGTCATGTACCTCTGTTAATTAATTACTTTGTGTATATTTCGTGAAATTCGAAACAACACGGCAATGCCGATAGCATGCTTAAACAATTGCAGCCTTCATTTTGCCACCCATTTCACAAAATATATCGCTAATTGCAGAAGGCTTGTCTTCAACACGGATAATTAATCGAAGATGATTGACAAAAGTCGCCGAAGTCCGTTTTGAAGGAAAGAAGGCGACTCATTCTGGAACAATACTTGAACATGTTCTTATCTAGACACTTCAGTACACCTTCCAATGCCCATTACTTGTTCCTGAGTATTGGGGCGCAACATAGCTTTCTCCGAACACATGAAAAAAAGTCCATACTTAAAATTAAATAGTTGTTTCGATTAGTAAACTATTGGCAAATATTAAAGGCAATCAAACCCACGTTTTAATAAAAAAATGTTTCTTTACTACCAAAGATATGACGATTCCATTAACCGAACTGCTCAGCCAACTTCACGACCGACCACCCATCAACACCACGTCATCTATAGTGCGCCAGGAAAGTCTCTTCGCTCTGGGCCTCGTATTAAAAATTGCATTTCTGTTGGTAACAACCAGATCACTGGAAAACAAGTGAAGGGAACATCACTTCCAGCATCTGTAATGATTGAGGTGATTGCGCAATGTACTTTTCGCAAGCTGCAGCTCGCGCTTCGAACGTAATTTATGTCGCTCGCACACTCATCAGCCCGGCACCACAGAGGAGAGACTTTCCTTACCCACACCCCCGTAGACGTGGAGCGAGGGCGCGTTGTAACCGGCGTGTTCGCTGCGGGGCGCGCAGGGCAAGCAGCAGGCCATGGAGAACCTGTGCGTGCTGATCCAGCGCAAGCAGGCGCAGCTGCAGGGCCAGAGCCCGTGCGGGGGCGGGGCGCACGGCGGGGACCGCGAGCGCCCGCCGGCCGGCTCGCCCACCGCGGCGGGGGCGGGGGCGCGGCGGGCGGGACGCTCAGCGACGCCTCGCGGCGGCGAGCGCCGAAGGCACGAGGGCGGCGGGGGCGCCGCCGCGCGGCCGCGGGGCGGGGCAGGCGGCAACAAGCGCCACGTGACGCCGGGCTCGGCGCGCACTGTGGCGCTGCGCCGCAGGCGACACCACGAGCGCCAGGCAAGGAGCCCCGAGCGCGAGTGAATGGGCACCCGCTTCCCCCATCGCGGTAACCAGGGAAACATACTTCATACTTCACCGTTACGACCCTTAAGGGGCCCATCCACGAACAACCGGATCATGGCTCGCACCTCTCCGAAGCAGACTCGCGTCGCTTAGAAACACAAGGGAAAGAGGGGTCAGCCCCTTGATGCCCTCTGGTGGAGGGTGCAACGTTGTTTTTCCTTTTCAGGAATTCATTTTATTTATATTTATGATTTTTGTATTTGAAGTATTCAAACTAAACGAAGGAAATCGTTCAAGAGAACATTCTCGAGAGCTCATGATACATTCGGACTGCCGCTAGTAAAATGTGACATTTCACGCATCAATTCTTCGTTCCCCTCTCCAGGAGTTTTCAGCGAGACCCTTTGGAGAAAACTACCAATTCGCACACTTGCAATAGACAGTTCCACTGTAGAAACATTGCGACGGCGACGGACAACCGGCTTGAGTTCTTTTTCCCGCAAGCCTGGGTTGATCGTGGATGGGAACCTTAAAGGGGCACATACATGATCGGGATACGTGATAGATTCACCCACCCGCATCGTCAAACGCAAGTGCCTGTGGCCACAACCCCACGGCCGTCAAACGAAATGGTGGCTCCTGATTCTTCTTGATGATGTGGAATCGTGGATGACCTAGCACAAGTAGCGGCGTTCTCCCGCACAGACAAAACGGAAGGGGGCGACGAACCGGTAGGCAATCAGACGGGCGCCGAGGTGGTAACACAAGACGAGCTGGTGTAGGTGTTACGCATGCTGGCGAAGGTGTTACGTATCTCGAACATGTTTGGGTCCCGTAACAACAACTAGATACTTTGAAGTACTCAGGTGCAATTGTAGAAAACTAAAAAATCAGAATCGCTTTCCGAAGATTTATTGAGCAAATCACCAAATAAACGTTCATTTTTGTGAATACACATAGTGGTAACATCACAAACCGTTACAACAATAGTATCTCATTGACTATGCTATATTGCACCTTACTACTGTAAAGTATCTAATTTAAAAAAAATAACAGCATCATTTCAAGCAAAATTTTAACGTAAATATGAGATGCGGTGGCGTCAAGTGTCATCAACACAAGACACTTTGTACAAACCTCATTAATCGAAAAACTCGCAACAGATTACTGTTTTTGACAAATTAATGGCCATTTTGTTTCATAACAAACATACGCGAGTATTTTAAATTAAATCGTATTTTAGAGTGTTGAGAAGCGGCACAGGTGATACGATACAGCGCTTAATAGTATTTGTTTGAAGGGGTGTAATCAGAACGAATAAGCAGTCTAGGTTCACAAAAAACTCGGCAAAGCAACTTGATATGAAACTTCAGAAACTCTGGAACTAATAATTCTGTTTAGTGCAGTAGAGTAACGCATCTTAGGTGCACTTAAATAGAAGAGTGTGTCTAGAATCTGAAGAAGAAAAGAAAACAACACCCGAAGTAGTGAATATTTTTCTCATATCGTAACATAGCGAATATCTCAGCATAACATTCAGTTCCCGTATTCAAAATATTCACGGAGGAGATGGAAGATAACGAAGATCATTCGGGATACCAATGGATTCAAATTACGAAGGTTCTACCATATTCTACAAAGAGATTTCCATCAGTCAAACGCATATCTCGAGTTATATTTCTTCCTTCTCATCTTCCTTATTTTATTAAGTAACTCAAACTTCAGTATGTACAAAATATTGAGGATGTCCATAATTTTCATTTAACTTTCAGATACTAGATGTTCAGATTCCACTGTATTTGACGAGTGAGTGTTTAGTGTTTCCCGGTGCGTCTAATATGATGATTAACCCCCGTAAGTGCAGTGCTCACTAATATCACGGGGTTTAGCGGGTGCCCCTCTCCCGCTAAATCATGAAAACCGGCTTCCACCTACACGTCAGCTTCCCATGATTCCCAAACTCGAGGTATCTTCGCCAAGCACCTTCTCAGCCGGGACAAGCTCTAGGCTCCCGTTGTGCGAATCACTGTGGTGCTTGTAAGTGCAAATGTGTATGTAAAGGGAAAGGAGGGGTCAAGGAAGATAAAGGAAAGATCGCGTGTCCTATAGCTCTTTCGTTGGTACATGTCCGTCATTCGCCTGGTATTGACTGGAGTCACAGCGGAAAAATTCTGATCAAAGCAGCTGGTCATTGGAATTCTCAGCTTACGCATTTCTTTAATTGTTCAGCGCTGTAATGTGTAAACGCTTCCCTGCAAAACTGTTCATGCACCGATTGTTTCCACTGTCCTTTTATATATCTCTAAACAAGTTCTATTGGATTTACATCTCGATGGTACGGTGGATGACGGAGAGGAAAGTGTCCATGTTCAATGATTATTTGATCAACGTCGCGACGTTTTTCAGTTCTTTGAATTATTTGTAACAATTGGGCTTTCGTGAATGACGGATACTTCATTATTATTTCGCCACTTTGCTACATCTTAAAAAATACAGTTTGGTTTTCGGTCAATATCTGCACAATGGTACTTTACGTTGTCCATTACTACAACGGAAGCACGGGACAATCTGATCAGAAACTCTTTAGGCTTGTCCTCTCAGGAGCCTACACGACACAGTAGCCGGTGCTGAAGATGCTATTATAAAAATCACAACCACAAACAAACTTTGACAATAAGAGCAGAAACTGTATAAAACACTGTCACTGCTTCTTAGCCACGGTAAAACTGGAGACCGAAAATTAACATCCTTTAAGATGCGTTTTTTTTTCCTGCAGAACGTTTGAACAAACCTCACTGTAGAAACACGTAAGCTGTGTTTGGTCTGATCCTTCTGAGCCATCATTTTGCTATCGTCTAACTCGCATTGAATTAACGCGCGGCCCGCGAGAGAAAAACAGAGCTATGTTGTGACAAACAGCTCTTGCAGGCGGAAAAAATTAGTTGCTTTGGAGGAGACCACGTTCGGGCATGCGCAGTGTGATATTTCTTTGCTTCTGGTAGAGGTATAGTTTCGATAACTGGCTCCTAGAATCTCCAGTTCAACGATACAGCGGAGTCAACGAAGGTCACTAGCTACTTGGCTGTCCGGGAGACGTCGCGTCCTAGGCACAGGTGCCAACATTACGGCCACCATTCAGCAACCTTCCTCAGAACGAAAGCTTCAGGAAGCTTTGCTTTCGGCCTGACGAAGGTCGCACAATATCGGCTGAAACGTTTGCACCTGCGCCAGGACGCGAGCAGCCAAAGTAGTTATTCACTCCGGCCGCGGAAGCCTTCGCTCTCAACGAATGTTGCCCCTGTGCCATTCCTCGACATGGAGATTCCGGACGCGTCAACTGCTAAGGTTATTAGTCTCCTAACTGTAGTTCAAGTTTTTATGCACGGGTGGTGGCGGATCTTGCCCCGTTGGATGGGGAGGTTCGGCGCCGACCTACCGCCGGCTAGCGGTATTTTCCCAAACGAGGTATCTTCCGCCAGCGGGGTACCGCCCTGGCCGGAACTAATTCTAAGCTCCCAACCGGTCTCCTGCAAGTGTGGTGGTGTAGTGCATGAATATGTAAGCGTGTAAGAGGTAGGTAGGGTAAGGAATAGGACAGATAGAACGCGCGCAGTCCATGGCCCGTTTGTTAGTGTACTGCTCCGGCATTCACTTGGTACTGATCGGAGAAACCACGGAAAACTACCGATCAGAGCAGCAGGCCGCTAGATTTATTCTCCGGACAGCGACAAAACTCGAACTAGCTATCTGGCTCGTGTCGAAAAGAGAAATACAGTTTGCAGACACTTTTGCTGTGTGTGTTCATCTAAACGGTTCTCGCGTGTCGTGCAGCAAGACGCGCAATCGGCGGCGGCGGCGGCGGCGGCGAGCGCAGGGGTGTCGGCCGCGCGCTGGGAGGTGGACATCTCGATGCCGCTGCGGCTCCCGGCGCCGCCGCCGCCATCACCGCCGTCGCCGGCCGTCGCGCGTCCCGCGACCGCCGCCACGCCCCCACCCCCGCCCGCGCTCGCGCCGCCGCCTTCCGCGGAGGCTTCCGGGCCCGCGCCCCAAGCCGACAGCGGCAGCAGCGACGCACAGACACCGGCAGCGGACACGCACGCGAGCGAAGAGGACCGCGGCAGTGCCGGAGGCAGCGAGAGAGGTAAAGAGCACACACCTCGCGACCGCCTCAAACGAGCGTGGTTGAGATGAGAGGTTTTACTAACAACTTAAACGCGAAAAAAGAATAATGGTGACCGACTAAATCAAATCAAACCGAATTGCCCGTTACAGAAGGCATGGTACGAACGTAGATAACTGCATTTCAAAAATGAGGTGTAAATTCCAGGATTGTGCATAGAACTCTTCGTTTGTGCACCACCAGGGATAGTACTTATTTATATCTCAAGTAGAAGGACAGAGTCGTGCGTGTTCTGACAAGCGAAGTATATAATAATGAAGTACCTTAGCGGTTTGTCAACAAATTATCACGCCAGGAGACAGCAATGCCGGAAACTTTTCTATTGACCCACCTCCGATCTGAGTTGTTTGTTTGGAAATTTGAGTTTGACACCTATGGTCTCAGTTTTGTAATGGACCACACCAGAGCGTTAGCCTTTCTCTGTTGCATACCGAACTTCCGGGTCCTTAAGAGTGCTGTTGATAATAGCAATGATCTTCTCTCATCCATCCTAATACAGTGTACAGGATGCGCAGCGTCCTCGTTGCAGTTGCCAATGCTTCGGCCGTTATACTGAGACCGTTCTCAGGCCGACATGCTCCAAAAACTGATATTTCCTCAGAGCGAAATCGTAATTATTGGGAAAATATTTAATTCATAAAACGTGTCATTTCCGTAACCTCAACTAATACATTTGACGCAAAACAAATGTTTTTCTCATACGAAGTAGAGAGGCATTAGTGTCAAGTCAAAACATGAGCTGCGATATTCGGGAATATATTTTCGAACGTTCCTACTAATAAAATAAATGTTGGTTCTGGTATCAACAAATACCGCGAGGCGCTCCCCAAATGAAAGTGAACAGAACGATCTTATGAATATTATGTTCAAAATGCACTTCAGCTCATTTTCACAGTTCCCAACGACCCTTCATCATCTGGCGCCGAACATTGTTTGGAAAGTATCTCCGGCAAAGAGGCGCGCCTCAGTCTTCTTATGAACTGATTCTTTTTTCAGGTCCTTCCAGGACATCGGCACTGTTTTTAGCCAATTCTTCCCGAATATTTGGGGGTGGCTCAAGAAAAAGATATTTGGAGTAATTTCAAGGCACGTAGTGATGCAACGACGGTAATGATTGCACTGCTTTTGCAGCTTAACATGAGAATGCTTCATTCATCAGACGGACGAAGCCTAATGTTCAAATGAAAGATAGTATTTTTTTTAAGTATTTTTATCCATATTTTTTCACGCAACTTTCTATGTCCAACGACGGGCAAGCCAGGGAAAAGGATGATGATGTTTAAAATTTATGTTTATTATGAGCTTGCACAGCACAAATAAACTTTTAACATTAAAATACCTTCCAGAGTCCCTCCCCCCAGGTTACTATTTGTCAGACTCCACCCTGCGGTCACATCTCGACAACGACGTATCTACGGTATGGCAACAATGGCACGTGCCATGGGCGCCACTTACAAGGGGCGCCCTTTACACTATACCCGTTAAAACAAATAACAATAACCCTCATTTGAAGTCTCCTGACAGGGGCGCTAAATCTATGCTTGCCATGGGAGCCTGAGCACCTAGTTACGCCACTGCATCTCGAAGTTTTTTTCTGCAGAATTAATGTTCATACAGTACATTCTCCTAACGAATCTCCAGACTAACTTATTTCTCAAAAACGCAGCCGACGTTTTTTGTTTTTGTTTTTTTTTTATCTACAGCGGGAGAAAGCGAAGCAACGGGTGGGGGAGGAGGTGGAGGGGGTGGCCCCATTCCGAGCCTCGCCGCCTCCAGCCCTAGCCTCTCCCCAAACTCGGACGAGCTGACCCCGAACGCCACACCGCTAGGCCACACGGAGCTGCACGAGATGCGCGGTGTCCTACAGGTAGAGCGCGCAAAAACGGATCAACACCTCATCACGCTGGATAAACGAATCGATAATATAGCAAGGCAATACAACAAAATACTAATACAGGGACAACATTGGACCTCGAATACAAGATTCTCCAATATCAACTGATACGATATTTTTTTTTAATTCCAAAAATTACATGGAAGTACGGCGAGGAAGTACATATTAACGTCGTTTTTGAAAAAAATATTGTTTTTAAAATTGTATGAATTTCACACAAAATTACACGAAAACTAACACTTTTTACCGAGACGTGGATCACTCTTGTTCCTACAGGTAAAAATTACTTCCTCTAACACGTAGACACAATCCACTTTTTATGGGTCCTTGATACCGAAAAATTAAGTTTACGGCATAACTGTCTGTCCGTTATGGTCAACCTATACGCTTAAATCGGTCAGGCCATTTTCTCTAAGATTGATATTCTCCAATCGATCTCCGCATGCTCGAGACCCTGAAAATTTGAATTGGATACTTTGATTTTAGGGGTAGCCAAGCAGAGCATTCAACTCATTTTCTAAAAAATACATGACTTTATTTCAAGCTCTACCCCCAGAACAACGTATTTCATTAAGAACACATATTTCAATACTGTGGTTGAAATAATTCTGAACTTTTTTAATTTTAGAAAATTCTGAGATTTTAACGAAATTAATCTGCATCATTTTTAAGTGTCATTTAAGCTACCCGAGGACAAGTTTAATAAAAAATTTGAAGCCATTTTTGAGAAAATTTTAAAATGTTGAGACTTTATGAAAAGAATGCCCAAAAGTCAAACTATCCGTTTCAAACTGGGAACACGTGTCAGGAACTGCTGCAGACGTGGTAAAGACTCAGGCGCTGATTTCGAAGGACCTGGGCCAATCGATGATATCGGCGTCAGAGTTGTGTGACAGCGACCGAACAATGTATCGGATTGCAGAGGACGACTTACAAGTCGTACGCAATAAAGGCGCGACAGATGCTGCCAGAATAAAGCGAATTGCTCGCTGCAACCTGCTATTGAGTTCATTAAAAAACGAAGCGGGCAGGGCGAATCAAATTATTTTTTGATGAAAAAATCTTCACTGCTGACGCGAAGGTCAACCTGAGCAATGATCGCTAGCACGCCCACGACCCCGAGGACGTCCCGATTGTTGCTCGAACAAAAATTCCGGCTACTCTTCTCGTCCAACGTATTGTGATGTCATGCCGCCACATTTCTTTGGAAAAAAACAGTCACGAAAGACGTTTATCTGCGAGTTTTGACGAATGTCGTGAAACCGTAGATGGTAACTGTAGCCTCGGGGAGGCAATATGACTTTCAGCAAGGGCTCACACGAGCCATTTAGCTCAAAACTGGCTATCAGATAACGCACACACGTTCTGGCCAAGAAAGTTCTGGTTCCCGAATAGCCCGGATCTGAACGCCCTTGAATAATATGTTTGGAGCGTAGTCGAAAGGGTTACCAACCAGACGAGGCACCCTATTGTCGCACCTCTACGCACAGCTATCGAAGCAGGATTCACAAATACGGACAGCGCTGTTTTAAAGAGAGCGTGCGCGCGCTTCAGGACAAGGATGTAGGCGGTTATTGCGGCTGAAGGAGGACATAGGATAGTTTTACTCTTGACATGTCCCACTAATTCTGTGTAAAGGAATTTTTTTATTTCATTTGTATTTTGTGTCAATAAATTTGATTTAAAAAAGTTTAATTTGTCCGGATTTAAGCGCTGCATTCTGCAAGTGCGTAGAAGAGCGAGAAAGTAAAAAGGACCTTAAGACACATTCTTCAACAATTTAAACAAATGACCCCACATGAATAAACCACATCCACATAAAATCAATCACAAGACATAAGCAGTATTGAATTTGATGTTCTTTTAAAACATCTAATTTGAAAAACTGTACTTTTGTTGGTTTTTTTTCAAAGCAATACCAATGTCAACAGGCACTCTTTAGTGATCTACATATCGGATCAGCTGCCAACGTTGAAGATATTGACCTCTTTGCTGTGCAGCCATCGCAAGCCTCCAACCCACAATGACAAAACTACAGATTGTGGCATGCTGTCCTTGTCTAGAACCTTCTGGCAGCTGGATTGTGACCTCAGTTTCTGGTTGCCAGTTCTCTCCCTGGCCGTCTGCACATATCGCTGAATTTGACCAGGTCAAGGGTCTGGAAATGCATTACAATTCATTTTGTCTATAGGATACACATTGAGAGACAGATGCAATGCTGTACTTTTTACATGTACACGCATTTGTCTCACTGTATCCATGAATGCCCCAATCAATGTGTGACCCAATCACAGAACCAATACTCTGTGGTAATGTGGTAATTACAGCCCTACTGGTTCTATGAAGCGAATCATATTTCACTAGAAAATAATATATTAGTACTTTTAAATCCTTTTTTTTTTTTTTTTACATAAAATAAAAGTTTTTTTTCTTACAATCTCTTACTTTATCATTTGAGCATTAAGGTGTATGATAAATATGACGCGAACAACCAAAATGTGTACAAATTTACATCAAACAACAGAGCTTTTTCAATGAATGGGTAGCAAGGCTGACAAACAAGTAGCTGACATCTACGACCTAAAAATGAGGTAATAGCTTACATTTATGATTGATAAATTGACAACGAACAAAACTCAAAACATAGTTGATGGTATCCATAGAATTCACTGCACTAGACAGAAAAATTCTTGAAACTGAGACAGTTATCTTTCAATGCTCCACAGCAATTGCACATTACATGGATCCTGTACTTGCTCTAAACAAAACTCAATATTCTACTGAAATAAGACCACAATTATTTAAAGAAAATCAAGGTATTTTTAAAAATTCCTGTAAAACACACATCTTTTTGGTGTTTATAAAAATTAATTTTAATAAGAAATGTTAACTAGTGGCACTACAACAGCACACACTATTTTGCAATATTGCAATGTTATTGATTATGTACAACAGAATACCCATAATGCTTCATTCAGACAGAAATTACATAAAAACTACAAACTTTTACAAAAAATTGTACGTTACCTTTATTGAAGAGCTATTTTGGTACAACAAACATAGCCAGAGGCAAAAATCTCATTCAGCAATACCGAAAACTGGGATAAGCACCATATTTTTACCGTCCCTTACTACATAAATGTAGACAATTTAAAGCAAAAATGTTGAGCAATTTTTGAGAATAAAATTGTGATAATTTCACATGCAAATTACGCAAAAACTACTTGTTTCTCACAAATTGGAACTTGATCTTTTTAAAGAGGTAATTTTGTTAAACAGAATTTGTCTCAGGCAAAAATCTCTATCTTCTATTTTAATTTTGTATTTTCAAAATTTTGTTTTACATTTGTTGAAAAATCAGAATTTCAACGAAAATGAGATCTGCACTATTCTTTCAAACTTCCTTTGCACTATTCAACAACAAAATTTAATAAAAAAAGATGGAACCATTTTTTTGATAATGTCAGAGGCGCTTCATATTAAGTACCCCCCAAAATTAAAATATTAGTTTCAAATCCCAGGGTTCACAACAACAGCCAGAAAGATTGGAGAACACCAATTTACAAAAAAATTGGTTGAACAGGTTATGCACTAGCATTGTGCACAGATGGATGAACAGACAGACAGAGAAACATTTAGCCAGCAATCAATTTTTCATTGTGAAGGATGCACAAAACATGGTTTCTGGCTATACCACGTTTAGAGGATTTTTTTCTATATTTAGAAACTGGATTTATCCACTTTTTTGATACCAAGGCCTGGCAAAAAGAGATTTGTGTCGAAAATTCCCCCTTTTTCAGGTGCACAATTACAATACTTTCTCCTCTTACATTAGTAAGTGCAAAATGTTGAAATACAACAGTAAAATGCCAATGCTTTAGAAATAAACTAATATAGTGTTGAAAATAAATGAAAAAAAAATATTTACAAGCCCAATAAAACCCACATTAGGTGCGCCTAAAACAGATTCCATTTACTGGCTCGATCATTTACTGTCTCATTCCTGTCAAACTACCCCACACTTGTATCTTTCTATCAACATCTGCTAGTGTTCCACAAATAGACAAATTAAATTATAAGTTTATTCTCTGCCTTGATTTGGTATATCTCTGAATAATTAAATCATAATTTTGACCATTCGTGCAGTAAAATATTGTTTTTAACACAAAAACTTGGTTCTTAATGATTACATTAGTATTCACAAATGATAACTTACTGTAAGAATGTTTGCAATTATCAAATGCAAGGTAATTAGACTTTTTTGCTTTTGCTTCTTTTTGCACTACCACAAACCCCTTCTTGAAAAATATTACAAAAAACATGTGTACTTACATCATCAGTGATAATCCAGGGTAATTTTGGCAAACACGCATTAACTGCCTCTGAAAATTGGCTGTGAGGAACATCATGCTCCAGGAGTAGCACTTCATTTTCTGTGTCCTTATCACCAATGGGACCCAAAGCACGTACGAAGTGACCTGAGGGGTATCTTGAATGCCGGGGCCAAGAATCAATTGCTACAATGATACGTTGAGATGCCAGAACTTCAGACTGTCTTGTTTCTATCCTGATTTTGGGGATTTTACGTTCAGCTGGCACAAAAATGTGACGAACAGTCTGAAACAAAAGTCCTGCATTTTACATTCATATTTTCTTTTATAGATGAACATCCCTAAGAGCATTATAATATTTTAATTATAATAAATTATATCTCCTTTACATCTTTGACTGGGCTGGGTTGCAGAATACCACAGTATTGTCGCCATTTTCGCCGAATGATACCAACAACTCGTCCAGTTGGAATCCGTTCTGAAGAAGCAGCCCGACTTCCTGATAATGCTTCAGTACGATCGTCCAAAATATCACCTGAAATTGAAAATTTTAACTTCAACATTGCCAAGAAACTAACATTGCCAACGCCCTCATATTTCACTAAATCCTTTAAAGCAATATTTTCAATCCTGTTTGAAGTACTGGCAGCTGATGACAAGTCATTTAAAGTCATGCAATTCCTAATAAGTGTATTTCTTAATGCCTCAGTCATAAAAAGTCTAAAAAATGCTGCATCATAAAATTTCTCTTATATTTTTTAGTCCTCAATTTCTTTCATTTCGGAAGTAAAGATTCTGCGATGAGATTGGTCAATGACAATGCAGTCTGCAAGAATATACTAACTTGACTCAAAATGCTTGACAAGTTAACTCACCAGGGTCATCTTCTTCATCCTGAAGCACAATATCAGAAGGACTTGACCACTGATCTTCAGGCAGCAATTCAATTGCAACTGAATCCCCATCTACAGCCCGGTTTAGACCTGCATGTCCTTGCAGCAAGATCTGTAATAAAGCATAACACATGCTCTGTCATCGCTAATCAAAAATAGTATATTTTGTTATAAGTTAATAAAGTAAACTTTTGTAAATTATTTAAAACTCGTTTAAAAAAAATATGAAATAAAGATTGCTAGCCTTCAGTCACCCGCTCCCAATTTACACATTTGGATGCTACGTAAGTCCCAATTTGTACGTTATTTAATATTTCATTTCATTATTATTATTTGTTATATTTATATTATTTCATTTCAAATTGAGTTCTTTAATTGTGTTAAATGTGAAAACAAATAGATGAACGGTCATTGTTGGTTGTTGTTACACATTGTTGTAATGCTGCACAGATAACAGAAGGCGGTAATGACAGCTTTTTTTCATTCGCAGTAATAAAAATTAATACTACAGTAAAACCCCACTTTTAACGTTCCAGCATTTTACATTTTCCTGCGTTTTATGTACTTTTTGTTGGTCCCTTTAAAAAGCCTATATTTACAAGCATTCTCTTCCTGCAATTTCCAACTTGATATGAATAACGCTTCCTGACTTTTGCATCTTTTTTTAAATATTTAAATTTTTTTCTTTTTCCTTCATATACATATGTTTTATACCTATTGCTGGGTGATTTTTCGACAGAAAAACTCAAACTGATACAGAAAACTTGGATAAATCTTGTTCCAATATGTAGTAAATTACTACATATGTATCTAACAAACTCGCAAAAGCCTCGCACTCGTTCAGATCATTCGAGGAATATCAATTTTGGAGAAAATCGGCAGGCTGTTTAGGCACTCGTGTTGACCAGATGGGCATACAGATGTGTTCAGCGGACAAAACAGCCATCATTTAATTTTGCGGTTTCAACGACCCATAAAACAGGAATTCAGGCTGCACCATATGTTAGAGGAAGTAATATCACCACTAGCTTTTGAACATTTGCAGAAATAATTCCTTTTTTCAGTCATTTACTACATTTAAATATTAACTGATCATTTTTTTAATTAAATTAAAGGGCTTGTATGTAAATTGCAACAATAAATAGAAATATTTTTCATTAGTTTTTTGATTGAATCTGTAAAATTACAAAGAAAATATTTAAAACTGATCTATATTCTAGAATCCAAATTAAATTGGTGCAGTAATCTCTCCCCTTGCAACCTCCACATGTGAATGGCTTGTTTAACATTTTCACATTTGTGCATCCTTCCTTCACTCAAAAATTGTCCCTTATCTTTTTGTCGAGTGTGGTCAACTAAATCTGATATTTATTTACACAAATTGTAATATGTAGCACAAATAAAATTAATACGAACTGTACTGTAATTTTATTTATTTTTACTTCCTGTATAGGGAATGGGGTGTTGTTGCGCACATAATGTAGTTATTTAGCCCCCCCTCCTTTCAAGTGCGCTTTACTGGTGTGTTGCAGAGGGGTATTCACAATACTCAAAATTCGCATTACGTAATTTATGGATGACCCCTACACTTTACGCTTTGAACTAGCAGTGACTTAACAACTTCATCTACACACATTTTTAATTTACAAAGAATTAAGCTGTACAATAACTTACCATTTTCTCTTGTCCTTCAACATTAACATGACCCTCTAAGAAATTTTCTCGGGAAGCATAAAAGGTGCCTTGCAGAAGTTTCCCTGACTTAATGCCATCATGAATTAGACTAGGCGGTAAGTGCGGAGGAAATAAATATTCTCGGGCATTGCCATCACGCTCTGGTTCTGTTACAGCAAGTTTATCCTGAAGACCTGGGCAACCCACTAGGCTCTGAATGTATTCCCGCACTGACAACAAAGTAAACAGAATTACAGACATAAAATTGTATTTTTCCCAGATAAAACTCAGTAATTTACCAGATAAGAAATAGTACAGTTCTAGCATTCAAAAACAAACAAAAATGTGAGAGTATTTCAATGACTAATAGAAATAAGTTTTACAAAGGCAAAGTCAAACATGGTTAAAAACACTGAAATACTGAACACTTAAAAAATTTTGTAAAATTAATTTCTAACTGTGAATGTCAATTATACAAACAAGAATGTATGTTTTTGATATAAATTTCTTTTACTCTGATCTTTATGAGAATTTGCACACTTGTCACAGTCTTTGAAAAACTCTACCACTTATAGTCCTTTCCTACCATTTAAAGCAGAATTATGGGCTTTCTCTTAACTCAAAAACAAGTGAGGAAATCAGCCACAGTAATCGTGCATTTTCTAAAACCTCTCATATGTTTCACTAAACTTTTTGATTCAACCCATTAGTACTATTACACTTTGAGTAAATCAAGGCCGAATTAAAAAATTAGTTCCGATGAGAGGAAGGACATGAATAGAAATGAAGAACATGCAGAACAAGGATGGAAAATTGTAATTTACACTACATCTGAAATTCATTCCTTTTCTGGTATAACAGAGGATTGCATCACCCGGACAGCCTAGTAAATACTGACTCCGGCCGCAGAAGCCTACGGTCTCATAATCTAATACTTATCAACCATAAATATAAATTGCTCACTAGAAAGATCGATTGTAGGAATCAATAAAAAGGTAGGTAAAATATTTTTTTAAAATTCAAACTAAAAATAATGTGTGATTTTCAAAATTGTATAATACACAATAATATTAATGATAAATAGTTTCCTGTGGAAAAGGAACATAGCTGAACCATACCACTCCACTACAATGTATATTTTCTAGTTAAGATTTGAAACATATTTATTATAATTAACCTATTAAGATTGAAGTAATTTTTACTGCTGAAGTGTTCTCCTGTACCTGATGCCACACACAGCCCTTCCTTGGCAGCCAACTCTTTGTTCTTTCCATCATTTGTTAAGAGAAGGATTTGAACACGTTCAGACTTATTGATGCCACTCTGACTACTAGCAAGGTGGCTTTGATACCAAGCCACAGTCTTTCGAATTGCACGATCATTACGATCATTAGCAGTTTCCCCACGTTGTCGCTCAATGTATGTTTTCCTGAAAACGTTCCAAAATATAGTAAAATAATTTACAAGAGTAATCCGAAGCCTTATAACTCAACAATTTAATTAACAATAATCGCAGAAATTTATTAAAAAATTGTATTTTATGAAAAGACACAAATCAACGATTGAGTGGAAATTGGACAGAGCATATTTGTGATATTTATGCAACAAAAAGTCTTCACAAATAGGTGTTCAAAATATTTTTATTAGTTAATTGAAATTATTAATTATTTACTTAATTAAATAAATTATTATTTACTAATTGATACTTATTCAAATATTGCTTAAATTACTTTTCTAGAAATAACTTAATTACTTTTGCCAATCTGTTAAATTATCCCATTACCACCAGTGTTATTTAGCACTCAACATGAATAAAGAAAGTCTCATGATGAAATACTATTATTATTAAACAAAACCAGTTTTTTGAGATGTGTACTTGAATAAAAAACAAATTTCACATAAATTAATACATACATATGATGCTCATTTACAAACACATAGAAATTTCTGCCTGGATTACCAATGATGTCTTTAAGTCTTTTATATATTGTACTACTCTGATGTTTCACTTCTTCAATTACTGTTTGTGGAATGATGACATTGCACAAAGTTTTTTCTTCCAATACATCAATCTGAAACAGATGAGCAAATAAATATTTTGCATTCTAATGACAGTAGATGGACCCATTTTAATCACACACACCTGATGTACGACAACACATGTGTCTAAAACTATGTAATGAGGGAACGAAAATAATTCACTAGCAGACTCTGGGTTTGCTGAAAGCACAGGTTCACTCATAGGACATTTATCACACAAAGCAGAACCACACCATATATCTTCTCTCAAATAGTGCTCTCGGACAATCTGAAAACAGAAATATTTGTGGTTAGATATATAACATGTACATGAAGTTGCACGTTTGTTTTTGGATCATGAAATCTTGGACTCCCGAATATTAGCACAGGGATTCTTTCCGACACATATTGCGAGAAATAATATTGACATATTATTCATTCAGTTTTAACTTTCTTCTTTACTTCCTCCCCTAATTGCTTCAAAAATATGCCCATATACTTCCAAATGACAATTTCTGCTACCAGATCATTGTGTGCACAAGAATGGTCCTTTGATTAATGTTAATTACAGTACGCTCAAGAGATGCACACGATTTATTTCAAAAGATACGTGTGCACTCAGTCACAAGAAAACATAACCTAAAAGTTTTTCACCTTCAGTATATTTCCACGCTTGGTCTTTTTCAGAAAAGTTTTGGTCGTCAACATGTTGGAAATTCAATATCTTAAAATGATATACTGATAACTACACAACTGCCAACCGAAAACAATTCAGCAAACTCTAAATCACAGCATCATCAACACATGAACAAAACCGCATTCCGCGCGTGCATTCTCAGCTCAAGGAGTTGCGAGTCAAAAGTAGAAGAGTAGAAGTGGGCACTCCATGCAGTCGAGGAAGCACGGCTTTTCCATCAGCACGTTTCAAAGCATAAAGAGAAAAGAAATCCATGTGGCACTTCACTGTACTGCCTTTATTTAGGCGGGGGAATCGTGCCTTTTCAAACGTCTGTGAGAGCAACACCGACTTACTCGTATTATATCATTTAATTTTAAATCGTTTATCATGTTGATTTTTTTAAATCGATGGGTTTTTTTACGTGCTTTTAACATTAGACATGTTAGTTCTCGGGTATGTATTTCAGAAGAGGTTAGGAATGCCCTCAATAAAAATATGCCAGTTGTAGCTCTTGAAACAGCTCTTGTCACTCATGGAATGCCTCATCCTGAGAATATAAAGACTGCTATAGCTGCCCAAGATGCTGTTTCTTCTCAAGTAAGTTATCTGAAGAAATAACTTAATTATTATATTTATCTTATGGATAATGACTTTTCTGATTTTAAAAATGTTTCATTTCCGGTTTAAAACATTCCGTAACTTAATGTTAATTAATCTGCAAATGTTTTCATTGTAGGGTGCTGTGCCAGCAACAATTGCTATTTTGCATGGCAGAGTGAAAGTGGGTTTACTGAATGATGAACTTGTTGAATTAGCTGAAGGAAAAGCTCCTTCCATTAAAATATCAAGACGTGATTTTCCTTATGCTATTAGTAAAGTAAGTATTTCTATTCACATTTTGTTCAATGTAATTAAAATATCTATTTATGAATGTTCATATGACATACAGAATTTTTGCCCTAGAAAATTAATGGTGGAACCACTGTGTCTGGAACCATGGCAATTGCTGATCTAGTAGGCATTAGAATATTTGCCACTGGTAAAATCTATCTTTACTCTTTCTTTTTTCGTAGATATGCCCTAATAATTGTATTTTAAATCAATTGCAATCTTAAGAATTATATTTATTTCGGTTAATTTCATTTGCAGGAGGGATTGGAGGAGTTCATCGAGGTGGAGAATCAACGTTTGATATTAGTGCTGATCTGACAGAATTGGGTCGCACTCCAGTCGCTGTTGTATCAAGTGGAGTCAAAGCCATTCTTGATATACCACGTACTCTAGAGTTTTTGGTGAGAATTACATTTTTTGTCATCTCTTTGTAAAGTGCTTCTTATCTTGTATTATGATATTTTAGGTATCATGTGCAACATTTTACATGCAGGAAACACAAGGAGTGTGTGTGGCTGCCCTAGGTGCTCCAGGCTCTTCTTTTCCAGCATTTTATTCCCAAGGAAGTGGACACAAAGCGCCTCTGTGTGTGAGTTCCCCAGAAGAAGCAGCTGGACTTCTACATTCTTTAACAGATTTAGGCTTGAGGTCTGGCATGCTCCTAGCTGTACCTGTGCCATCAGAACATGCCCTTCCTGGTAATTACATGAAAGTCATGGTGAAAATAATTTTCATTACGATAAACAAGTATGTTATGATCCAGTTGCATTTATGAATGCATTATGTATTTCAAATAAAACTCTCATGTGTAGTGAAGACTAGGGTACTATTATATTTGTGAAGGTAGATCCTTTGGCCAAATGGATAAAAGCTGTGACTCAATGAGACAAAAAACTTAACAGTTTCAATTTTTTCTCAATTGTTTGAGAAAAAATCAGTACATATATACGTACATATTTTGCATTTTTATTACCTAAATTCAATTCCCTACTGATGATGAATAGGGATTGAGTGGGATATCTGGTGATATACTATTGAATTGAATTTGCCTTATTTTACGTGGCGAGACTCGGGCCATCAGGCCCGCTCTTCCGTCTGACCATGCAAATACTATTGCTTTCTACAAACAATTATGAAAAGAAAACATATTGATCCTATGTGGGACTTGATCCTGCAGCTGTCTAGTTAACAATTTATGAATAATGACAGTATTATTCTTAGTTCTAAGTACACTGCTGTACTGTGTAAATTTCCATTTGAATATACTTCAAAATTGGATGATGTATTTGCAGATGCAATGGTGGAAGATGCTGTAGGGAATGCTTTGAAAGAAGCAGAAGCAATGGGGATTCAAGGGAAGGACATTACTCCATTTCTGTTGCAGAGAATTTCCCAGAGTACAAAAGGACATGCCCTTGTTGCAAGTATCCTTTACAATATAGCTGTATGTTTTATTGGAGCAGCCACTAATTTTACATTCTCTTATACTACAATGTTGTTGAGAGAAATGTAGTAATCATAAAATTTTGAAGATTATGATGTGTATGCAACAGCTAATAATGAAACATAAATCTGTTCAATAATCAACTTGCTGGATAAATTGGATTGGAGTTTTAAAGAAATACTTTTCTCTTTAAAATTCAGGTGCCTTGTGTTCCAGAAAAAGTAAATAGTCATCAAAAACATAGTTTACAAAGTTTAACTGCTCTTCATGAAGTAGTCAGTGAGGAAAAATTAATTCTTCCAAAAATTATTGTGTTTTAAAAATATTTATTATCTTGTTTTAAAATTTGCATGCACATATATATTGCTGTACAATTTATTAGCAGTACTATGTATTTTCATATACAATAAAATCTGTCTAAGCCAGAATCAATCAGGACAAAACAAATTCCGGTTTAGGGAGGTTTCCATTGCATGCAAGGTTCTCCATTTTTTGACATTTGTAATATTGATATTTCCATCCCAAAACTAGTAAATTACATGACTTTTTTTATAATTATTATAATATAGTAACTTATATCACAACACAATCATAACACTTATTGTAGAGGGAAAAACATTGTCATGTGCTTTATTAAATTAAATGGAAAATCACTATTTAATTTACACTGCAATACTAGAAAAATTACATTCTTTATTCTAGTGTATAATATTTTGTGTTGAATGTATTTAAAGACTTAGAGACTGTTATCCTTAAGATGTACCTAGACCAGTCCTTAATCATCAATAATGCAAAAATTGCAGCTCAAATGGCAGTGGAATTTGAGAAGTTGCAAAAAACTAGCTTTTAGAGTTGTTATGTGCTTTTATGAAGCTGTTAACTGACTTTGTTCTGATATTGAGGTAAGAAAACAAATCAATTGTGCATTTTTTTATAAGGTTGATATTTTGCGCCTTAAACTGGTGAATGACAATCGCATTTCACAAAGAGTTAGGAGAATTATGTACATTCCTATAGCTTTCATCCTTGAAGAAGTATTTTATTGGAAATTATTTTTTTTGTAATTTGTGATTGTAGTATTGCTACTTTAAAATTCTAAGTAATTTTTGAAATGAAGCAAATTTTCCCAGAATCATAGCTTGACTGAAGATTCTGAATTATGAAACTTTTGTACAAGGAAATATTAAATAATATTTTGTACTTGTTTTTAGTTTTTCACATAAAATGATATACACTTCATACCCTCAAAATAATTTTGTGAATGAATTACGGGTAATCATCAGTCATGTCTGCTTTAGTTTAGCCCTATGCTGTTAGCAAAATATGAGAAAAATGGGAATTTGTTCTAATGCAAAGAATAGCAGGATTATAACTACACTCATGCTAGTGAGACCTAAGTAACATATCTACTTATTGTTTACAGTTCCCCAGTTCTCCTTTGATTCTGTGATATATAAACAAGAGTTCGTACAACTTATCTGTGCACTTGACGACCATTAAAATTATGAGACACAGCACTTGCACAGTAGAGCAAGTGCTCATACAATTACTCATTTCACTCATACAATTACTGTTCAGAGAGTATTGGATAGCCCAATATGAGCTTGGGATTGTAATCACCCAGAAATATGTTGTACCTGCATAAGTAATTTTTTTCATTGGGTTTGTTGTTTACTTTCTTACCCAAAAAGTAAATGTAATTTTTTTGGGTCGATGCTCCCTGTTGAAAAGGAAGACAAAGTTTTTGAGATGGCAATCAGTGTTCCATTCTCCCTCTTTTCCGACATCAACTAAGTGCACTGATTCTTTGTGCAAATTCTTCTTCTAAGAAGACAGTACAGTTGTCCATTTTATATTATACTTTTTGGCTGTCAGCTTATATTTACCACAGATCTAACAAAAAAATATTAATTACATTCTGTACAATCATTGATGTGATATTGTTATAGAGATCTTATTTAAATTTTGACACATTCGAGAAGTTTCAATGAATTTCAAACACCTAAAGTCAAAACGGTTTTCAATTTGACTTGGAATAACTCAGTTTCGTTTGCACTTCTCTAGCTTCTAGATATGAAATGTAGTGTATTGGTGAGGGTGCGCCAAAGTCAGAATTGCTCTTTCAATACATAAACAGAAAATTGTTATCAGTATTTATGAATTAAAAAAGATATGATGAAAAAATTAGTATTGAAACAGTGAAGAAATAGTTTTAATGATTTGAAGAGTGTAAGTGTAAATGTAATTTGTGATATGTATATTTGCCCACCAGTTACAATTATGTTAATATTTGAAATAAATTGAAGTTACCTTTGTTAGAAGTTTGACATAGGGGTATTAATGGCTTTTAATGAAAATATATCTGTGAAGGTCATTAATGAGTTATTATATTTTTTATTTGTTTGTTCTGGCAATGTTGTGTATCTGCAAGTATTAATGAAAAAAAAATGAAATAATTGTTTCTTAATTCACACCTGCTAATGAAATAATACTGTCATGCAGGTAAATAAAACATTTTATAATTAACATTTTCTATTAATTTTTGAGTTCCTTAAAGCCCAAGTAGTGTATCTCTTGTATTTTTTTAATTAGGTTGATAATCGTGTCAGAAGGTGGCATTCTATTAACAGCTCAATGGGTGTAGTTGTTCATGATGTAGCAACAGAGCATCAATATTGGTAGAAACACAAGTTTATGCTGTTAGTATAGCCATCCATCTGCTGATAGCAAAGTGTTGTTGGAAGTAGCATTGGGATACACGTATACTCTCTGGTTGCACCATTTTAACTGCTTTATTTTCTTAGTTTGCTGTGAATATTCAGGTAGTACCAAAAGTGTTAATCACAGTTCTTTTTAAAGAAACTTGCTAAGTACATGCAATTTTGCTAGTTGTACTTCACGTTGAGGTCTAACAGAGGATGCCTGGTTTCTTTAGTTAACATACCTCAGAAAAATGTGAAGCTGTACAGAGGGCCATGGCCTGATGGCGAGAAAAACAGCAAAGCCAAAAAAATAAATAAATAAAAATTGAAGACCTCTTTATCATTTTTGATAAATTGATTTTGATTTATCATTTGAACCTAAGGAAATACTTTTGTATTATTGATTTTGTCTAATACTCAGGCACAGGAAACTTTGTTCCTGACAAGGGCTGTGTAGACAGGCATTTTGGAATTTGGCTTCCCAAGGGCATTCAATGTTACCAACTATTTTTGACTCCCACACTTGCCACCAGGAACCGATTCAACACCGACTGCGATGGCTTGGTGGAAACACTGCTTTTGCCTCGGCAGAATCGTAGTCGTGGAGACTGCTTTTTCGGTCATTTTTCTAGTCAATACCAGGCAAATGTCGAAGCAGTACCCTAACAAACAGACCTCTCGCGTTATTCCCTTCCTCTCTCGTTGCACAATACACACTTACGTTTCTATTCACTACACAACCACAGGGGCGGATCCAGCCGATCATTTTGGATGGGGCATCGTAGGTTTTTGTTAAATAATAAACATATTTGTTATTGTATACTACTGTTTTTGTGGTGTATATATGCTACTATACAATATTATTTGTTTTAAATAATCACATAAATGTAACTTTAATAAATATTTAAATCAATTTTACCAAATAAAGGAAGTAACACACAAAAACTCTAGGCCTTGGGGAGGGGCGGCCAGGCTCCCATGCCCCCCCTTGGATCCGCCACTGCCCCCACACATGCCAGGGCACCAGTCGGGAACTTAGATATTGCCTCGGCTGGGGTTATGTCCCGCGGATGGATACACCTGGAGGTCGGCTATTCCAGCGGGAGAGGAATACCGGAAATGAATGGTCTACATTTCCGAGTCTAATGACTATAGTAACGCGCCCAGAAACTTTAAATTTTCAAACGACACAACAGCAGACTCGGTTACTTTATCTGTTACTTGCATGGCTTCTACGACACAGTAACGTGTTATCGCCCTTTCGAACATCTACCGACGCCAGCCGGGTTTCAACCCACCAACTCTGATTTTCGAAGCTAGTGTGCTAACCTCCATTCCAACGAGATTCGAACTTCAAGGAAATTACTGTGCCCGCCTAACTTTCTAGATATCTTCAGGGATTCTTTCTCAAGGAAGGAATTCGAAAAGGCGCAAGCATTACTTTCGCCGACGAGGCAGAGGCAGGGCTGAGCATTACCGATGCGCCGATTTCGGCGACTGGCGTGTGCGCGAGCTGGGGACCTTGCGGTGTGCCCTTGTCAGGGGAATATCCTTTTCCCTCGCAAGCGCGGCCTTGCTAAGGCGGGCCTCCCAGTGCATTGCATGACACGATATTGATCTCAGTTGTATTGATCCCGCAAGGCAGGTTGTGGGCCTCTGGCCAGGGGTCACTGACTGCCCGGCCAGGTGGTGGCCGCGGGGCCCCGCAACCTTTTCACGTGCTAATGACCTCGCGATGCCCACCGCCTCTCGCTGCGTCAACCTCTGCAGCACGATGGCGGCTCTGCACGGAGAGCTATTAGACTGCATCTCCCTCTCTTCTTCGTCTGTTACATTTAAAAAAAAAATGTTTGATTTCAAGAAGTATTTTTCGAATTTGAGACAGGCTTTGTGGAATTTGATTGACAATAAATCTCTTTCGGAAGGGTCTCGGGTCGTTGAGTAGTGGAACAGAATGAAATTTGTCTGTTCAAAGGGCATATGGGATTATATTTATATCCAAATTTTTTAAGTTAATCGCTTGTAAGGTATTGACATTCAAAAGTAAAGAAATGTGAAAATTTTCAGACATGACAGTTTTATTGATTGAAAGAATTGTAGATTTTCTATTTAAACTATTCTATTTAAATTTAAATATTTCTATTTAAAGGTAATATCAAGGGTTTAGTTACCGTGTTGCGCCGAGGTTCAAACGGGGAGTATTTTTCATGTAAGCCCGTGTTTAGATTTATACTCTTCGTCTTCGCATTGAAATAATTTTAAGAAGAAAACAAAAAACAATTTTTGAAATCCATAAAATTCCTCTAGAAATTTTCACATTTCTTCACTTTTGAACATGACGAACTGTTTTAAGTGTTCCAAGGTGACCCTTAAAAACCTAGTTTCATTTGATCTTAATCTGGAAACCTCACATCTTGAAAAAGAGGAAAGAATCACAACTGAAATTAAGCAAATTATCATGGCTACTTAACCAAAGGTCTAAGCTCTCCTTATACAACAAAATTTTAGTGTACAAGACAATAATCAAGCCAACATGGACTTACGGCATCGAACTCTGAGGAACTGCCAGCAAGTCAAACCTGGAGATCCTGAGAAGATTCGAAACAAAAACACTGAGATATATATGCAACGCTCCGTGGTTCGTCACCAACAATAATTTGTACAAAGATTTGAACATCTCAACAATGACAGAGACTATCTCGGAGAAAAGCAAGAGGCATCAGAAGAGACTGGGATGCCACCCGAATCAACACTCAGTGAACATGTTGGACAATAGTGAACATGTGTATAGGCTAAAGCGTGAACATATTGTAGACTTACCCTTTAGATTCTCTTCATAGTAACTTCTATCATGTATACCATTTACTAATTGTTTGTTCCAAGTGAACAGATTGTAAATTAGCAGAATTGAAAATAAAAAAAAAAATTGATCTCTGTATCATCAATGGAAAGATGTGGAGGTAGCCAGAAGACGTATTCCACATCACTACATTGAGTATCAGAGCAAAAGATACAAACGTGTAGGGCATTTAGGGAGGTCGAAGGTCACTTTTTACCAATGCACGTGTGGAAAATCTCATGTAATGAAGTTACACATATGAAATTTGATCCTGATAGGTAGGCAGCTCATCGTGCAATATAGGTGGAAGATAGATGTTTCGACGTGGTCAAATTGATTTTGCATACCTCCCAAACACTATTGCCAGACAATGGCTACCAGTCAGGGACAAATTTCACGTGTGTATCTTTCTTCTGAGGTTTCTCACCACACATTCATTGGCAGAAAGTAATCGTATTCGATCCTCCCCATTTAGCTTACAAATTTGTAGCATTAATATGATTTATATACAAGAATCATTTGAGACATTATAAACAGAAATTTAGTTTTAGATGTAATACAATACAATGGTTATATACAGTAGTTTATAATGAGAAAAGACTCATCAGTTCATGAATAAGGGATGTCGCAAAATTATATAGGTAACTCTCTTTTTTAATATTTTGCGATGAGGATTTTGTTTACCTATGTGAAAATACATAGCTGAAGGGATGTTTAATATTTTAGAATATAATTTTACGGATAATAATGAGAAATTGACAGGGATTGGTGTAATTCCAAGTTCATTATGTAACTTCGCATTCGGAATGTTCCAAGGAGCTTATGTGATGGCGCGTAGGAATCTATTTTGAAAAAGTTTGATTTTGTTGATGTTTGTTTTGGCTACGGCAGCCCAGACTGGGGAAGCAAAGGAAAGTGAGGGTCGTATCATTGCTTTACAGAGGTGAATAGCAACATGTAATTGTAGGGAAGATGATTTTTGGAGAAACGGATATAATTGAGCATTTATTCTTAGACACTCTGTTTGCCCACTCATTAGACGATTTTTTACAACACACACACATCTCAGCTCGTGCTGCACTTTGTCATTTCCCTTGTCAACTTGTATAGTGTGATAAAATCTGCATATAGAACACAGCAGGTAGAATCCTCGTTGCTACGGTCGTTGAGTGCACTGAACTGATTTCATCTGAAATTTTTTTTATTAGCCAACTGCACATCTCATTAAGGGCAAGGGCCTCCTGCTTGGGCAGGGAATTATTAATATTTCTTTTTTAATGAAGTGACAAGATGATGACGAGGAGTGAAAGAACGATCACAAGTACATCCATGCCCGAGGCGGGATTCGAAACCGCGATCCGAGATCGCCACGACCCTACTGCCTTAGCGATCTCGGCTACCCGGATTGGCCATCTAAACATGAATGTTCCCTAATTAGAGGCCATCTACCGCAATAGTGCGGATCATATCCCACATCTTCTTTCAGCTGATCTCATGCAGAGCTGAGAACTTGGCTAAGTAATGTAAATATTTGTTGTGTCGGCAGCGCCTTGCGGGTATACTATTTTGCGAGAATTACGTTTACAATACAAATTCCAAAATTCCAGAGGTGGCTGGTGACTTCAAAAGGTAGTGGTTAACAAAATTATCTCGGAATGGTTCACAAAAATAGGCGGCGAGTGACCAGTCGTCTCCGTCAATAAACTCAACCGTCTGTGGATATTCGAAAGCAATCAAGAACTCCCAAGCTATTTAAAGGGACCACTGACGCTCACCTTGTCATGTTTTCTGTTTGACGTAATTATTGCTACCAGCAGGTAGTACATTCGGAGTGGATCAACTTGCTTGGTTTTTTAATTGATTTAATCTTCCCTCTCTGAAAGTGTTTCTAATGTTCCCAAATGAAAAACCCACGCATAATGCAAGCACTACACTTGGAGCGAGCGTATACATTACACCTTCCTAATAATAGAAAATAAAAATGTATCTTCAAATCAAAAGTTGGTGGTAAACAAAATGATGCACAGTTGGTTCACAAGAATTGCGGCGGAATGCCCAATGGTCTCCGTCAAGAAACTAAGCTGTCCGCCTGGTTTTCACGATACCAATCGCATCGGGAGAAAAAAATAGGATAAGGTCCACTAGTTTGAGTTTTTGAAAATCTTACCTCTTCGTTCTCGGAAGGTATTTCCAATGTTTCCCAAATGCATTGCACGAATATAGTGCAAGTGTTTGTACTCCATTGTATTTTAATGACTTTTTAAAAATAAAATAATACCAATGCGTTTGTTGCGCGCAATTTGCAGAAGTCAAGAAGTTTGCTCATCCTTGTTATGTTTGATACTTTAGCATCGGTATGTGGAGCATGCCACACGCGCGAAAGCTATCTGAAGGCCATTCGCGTGTTCCGATGTCTGATAGCCCTGCCCCTCTCCAGATCTTTGAAATAGTTGACAAATTGAAGGTAAAGAGAAGGCTGTTGCCCGAAATTTAGCTAAATTAATTTTTATTTCCTCTACTACAGCAAAGAAATTATCCATTAAATGTAATAATATATCAGTCAGATTTCACATTGTCAATTGAGTAAAATTAATAATTCCGAATCGAAATGAATCTTGATTTTGTAATATTTACTTAAGAGTACAATAATTGCATTCAGGTGAGGGGACCTAACAGACAAATTCATGTTGTCTTGTTCTTTTTGTTAAATGAGCTGTCCGTCCGTAAGCGAGAATTGTTTACTGCAGAGATATATTATTGCTATAGACAACAAATAACTGAATTATTTTTCAAAACATGTTACGAATTGAAAAAAGGTAAGTATTCGCCATTCAAACATATTTCTTCACCTTGAGAAAATTGTTTATAATACACAGAATTTAAAAATAAAATAAAAATGAAATTGTAATAAAAAGCAAATAATATAGGTAATTATAAATTAAGTGTGTTTGTGAGGACAAATCTGCAAATATATTTTCGTATGAAGCCACTTTTCCCCGCCCCGGGCCGCATTACCTTGCGCGTGTACATCCCTTTGTGAATTTGGAGGGGAAATGAGCGCGGAGTCAGGGGAAGTTGCCCGTGCTCGAAGGAGCGCCGGGCTCCCCAGGCGTACAAGTAGCTCGTGCGGGCGCGGTTTGACTTACCTGCCTTTCGTAATAAATCCGCCCGGAGTTCTCTTCGTGTTTCTTTTCCTCCTCCAAATAAAATGGCTGTCTCCATCGGAATGACGGAGATTAAGTACGCTACTAGAATTATCGGTTATTACCCTGGGTAAATATGGACATAAAAATGTTGAATTGCTAAGATACAGGTTTTTCACATCTGCAACTCTTGATTCTGTGCTGTATGGCTGCACCGCAGATAACCCCCCCCCCCTTGCGCTTAAGAATTGTGTTAATGCTTGAAAAATGCATGTAACCTTGCAGGTATGTATGGCATTTAAAATAAAAATAACTTTTAGTGCTTAACCAAAGGCGTCTCAAGGCAAGCGCCAGCAAACTCCCATGTGTGACGACTCGCTTTGGATGCTACGCTGCTGCTAGGGCACGGGAGTCGTGGCGTGTGGTGGAGGTCAGGGTTGGCGGCAGGACGCAAGCGGAGCGTCCTCTGATATTTACAGCCTTTCTGACGTCACGGTAGTAGGAGAAAGGCACGTCAAATCTCGCTTTTCACCAAATACTCAGTGCCACCTTGGAAATAAATGTACATGTATGTAAATTGTATATTTATTAGTTTACTATATTAGGACTATTCCTTGATTTATTATTTTACCAAATTACAAGTGTAAAATAGAAAATTGAGGTTTTGAAACTTGTACTGGTGTTGATATTAACTAGATTTGTCTTTAAAACTTTGAAAATCATGTTTGCAAAATAATATAAAAATCTCATTAAACTGTTTATTCGGAGAATACTGTAATTGTTGGAATAACTTCATGTTGTTGTAAATTTCTTGTAAAGACACAACTATATTTAATTTATAAGAATACAAGTGTACCCACGCGAAAACTCTCGCATGTTAAACCCCACCCTCTTCTCTATCCTTCCATTTTCGTATTAAGGAGGAAAGTTGTTAACAAAACGTGTTTATTTTTTTAAAATGTTTAAATGTAGCCTTCAGTATACTTGGAGAATAAATATAAATTTATATAAAAATTATAAACAATTCAGTGTATATTTGAAAAAAATCAATAAAGGTTTATTCAGAATTTAGACAAATGGTTTTGGAACAATTCACAACTCTTCTTTAAAAATAACATTTGAATTTGCTTTCTGCTCTCCTTGCTTATCATACAAATATTAGAAAAGCTTTTTATTATTGAGAGAGCTACGTAACGTTTTCCATGTGAAATTACAGGATCGGGCACCCTACGCTTTGCAATGTTTAAAATTGCAAATGCATTGCAATAAAGTATTGAAAAACGCCGAACCAGCAAAAATTAATAGAATATCCAAGAAGATCTCATCTTGACGAAAACTGTAAGGAACATTTCTTTGAGTCCTTTGGTCTCAAAATTCCAGGTTTTAAGGCACTAGATCGATTCATTTTAGAGTCATATAACTATATAGATTTCAACATTGCTGTCCCAGTGTTGCGAGTTGCATTTAACATGAATACTTAGACGCCTTTTATCAAAAAAAATTTATAATTTTTAAATTTAAAGTACAATTTGTCACGTTTTCGTGAAATTCTCTTATGTGAAATAAATTGTGTGATATTTTCCAACTATCACAATGGCAGAGATGCTCTTGAGTGAGTGGTGCCATTTAAATCACGTGTGGCCATGGCTCTCGCTAACGTGTGGGCTACAAGAAGATCGCCGGCATGAATTGATCCCCAAATAATATTTATGAAGGTCGTATGAATACAGTGTCATCAGTCAAGGGCCTTTAAATTTAGGTTTGCAACACCTCATTTATGAGAGGTAGGATTTTTATGAGTTGATGTTATTATTGAGAGCAACTATGAATCGTAATATATAGTGATTAATATTTTGGAACTAGTACATAAAGGTTTTGCTGATGTGTGAAGATGTCATAGTATTACCCCTGTAATAGGTAATAAACTTCTGTGTTTTATATAAACGTGTTATTTTCGTATCAAATCCGTTTACAAATGAATACTGTACCAGTATATTTACATTAACTAATTGTGAAAAAATGTAATTTAAGAAATGAATTTAAGTGAAATGAGTAAACACTCAAAAATGTTAAAATTATAAGTTTTCTGTATAAAGTTTATGAATTTCAAATAAATCAACACAACATTAACTAAAAAGTAAACTGACGATTCAGGTAACGGGAATTTTTTTCTGTTCGGCAGGGTAGCCGCAAAAAATGTATTTCAATTCACAAGAGACAGTAGTCGAAACATTTTGAAAAAAGAAAAGAAAAAAAAGATTAAAGAAATACCGCCGTATGGATCTAAACTTAAGTCATCTTCTCCTCGTCGACAAAACACCTTGGCTGCCGCCCCCACCCAAGGGCAGCCCGAGGGGCGCGGGCGGGGGCGGCGGCGACGTCGCGTGCGGCGGCGAAGGCCAGGGCCCACGCGCGGCGGCGGTGGAGCGCCCTGGCGGCGGATGGGGGCGGCGCGCAATGGCCGAAACGTAGGAAAATACACTCGTAACAAAAGTAAAGAGAGTGAAATTTTTAAAAAAATAAATAAAAATGTAGAAGAATACAAGTAAATAAGTATTAAAAATGAAATTTATCCTGGTATGATGATGATATGATGACGACGACGACGACGACGACGATGATGATGATGATGATGAGCAGCCTTGATTCTTTCCAAGGTGTAGTCATGCCTGGACAACAACTGTTCTGGACCGTAGATCGTTGACTGGACATGCCCATTGCTACCCATCGAACTTTTTTTTTTTCAACAAATTATTCGTTTTGTATCCTAGCTAAATTTGCATAAACGAAAACTGGTAAATTTTGAGAGAGTATGACCTAGAAGGCTGTTTAAACTAACGATTTGGTTAATATTACATTGGTTTTAGTGAACTGAAATTGCAAGAGGCACACTACGTTGGTTGAACTGCGGTACCTAGGGAGACGACTAACGCTACTGACGATGCCTACTGACGAATAAACTACTTAATCTAACAAATGCCTTAGTGTGTACTATCCAATTCAAGGGCTTTCCAAAAGCTTTCCTTTGAAATTCTGCGTATCATAGGAACCCTAGGTTCTCTTGCTTGACAAATGAAAAGACATTAATGAATGTAGTGAGAAATACTTAAAACCAAGTATACGGTTTGTAAAATTTGTTAAAGATATAAGGTTTTATTAGAATGAGAGGGATGTAAAGTTTTATGGAAAGAGATGAACTCTTTTCTCTCTAGATTTAGTCATGAGTAAATTGCACTTCATTCAATTGCGTTTTCATTAAGAATCCATAGGGATATTCAATTACTTGGCATAAAATAATGCCATGAAATAATTTCAAACACCACACGCACTGAGGGCGAGTTCAGAAATATGTCAGAGAGGTGGAAGGGGTAAATTCAGATCGTTAATAGTTTCGTAATAAATAAATGAAACATTAGCTTGAAACAAACTGCGTATTTATAAGGCGAATAAGGAATGAATGTGATGAAGGAGAGGGGATATTTAAGTCATTTCTCCCTTCATGGAATCAACAACTTCTATTACAATTTTCAATACAACACATTCGCGGTCTTCGTTCCAGTTGTCCACATCCACCACGCAGCCCCCTTTTCGTACTCTGTCTGGGATGATTCTGTCTGAGAAAAAAACTCTTTCTCGACTCGCCTGCCAGAGGTAGTGTCTAGGCACCTCTCGTCCAGTTCTATGTTTCTTTTAGTCGTCAAGGTGCCTCATTGCTTACTATAGTGCATTTGCCACTTATAGGGAAGGGTGCTACACGAGAAAAAGGAAGGAAATGGATTGTAAGATATGACATGGTTGGGAGAGCACTACCACGCCATATCACACAAGCAAAACTCCATGACTGAGGCGCGATGCGAACCCGCGACTTTTCGAGCTGAGAAAATTAGGTTCTGCCTCTTTAACACCGTCGACTACCTTGTTTAATATTATTTTTAATAAATCGAGGGGGTGGTTTTGAATAAATCGAACATTGGGTGGGATAAAGCTATGGTTTCCAACGTCCCTCCCATGGATCTGCGACTGATACAAATGTCTCTTTAGTCGAAAAAATCAAATTTTGTAAATAGTGACTTGTAAAAATAAAACAATTCACACATAATTTCTGTGTATTGTCAACTAAATATTTCATTTCTTCCGATATTTCGGTCCCATTGTTTGAATTCGCTCCAGGTTTGAAACACTTATTAATTTAAAAATTAAGTTTTATTTATGATGATAACGCCTGTTAATTAACAAATTAACATAAAATACAAGCATGGGAGATTATTCAAAAAGGTGATAGAAACGTTGGCAGTAAACAAATTAAAAATCAACATTCCCCAAGAGCTGTGTTTGCAAGATGCACGTAGGACGTTGAAAATGATCACTTTTTGTCAATAATTTGGAAAGTTTCATTTAACGAAGATATGGCCTCATTCTGAGACAATCAAAGAGATGTGTATCCGCAGAACACCGCTGCATCAGGAGTTGTTATACAAACGGGGCAAATGACACAATAGTAACTTCGTTACAAGAAATTTCCCACTACATTATCATTGGTAAAAGTGAACATCTCCGACCTACATGTCCTAGAAGTTTGAAACATTTGTTGTGAGGCGTCGTAAAACATCTATTTTTACAGATTGTCTCACAATAAGTGTTTTTCGCGTGAATGTAGAATGGTTGAAATGATTACTTTTTGTCAATGAAAACATAGGGAGAAATTGCTTACATGCATTTTTACGTGTGGTATTTGCCTCTGATTTTCAGGCAACCCGTAAGCGTACGTGTTCTCCTTCGTTAGAACTTGATTTACCGAATGCGTCTGTGCATTTGGGATTGCTTAGTAATCAGGGGCAAATGCCTCATGTACAGACGTTTATAACTCCGTTATATTCTATTTCCCACTAAATATTTATTGGTAAAAAAATCATTTTCGACCTTTCTACATGCCATAGAAGTTTGTAACATTTATTCCGAGACACCCTGGCTGAGAATTCAAATCCAAAATTTCGAAAGAAATGTCCCATCTAAAACCAGATCAATTGGCCCACTGTGCGGCGTAGGGCGACGCGCGCGCCCTCGCGGATCCGCGCACACCACCACCCCCGCCGCCGCCGGCGTCGCTGTCAGTCGCCGTCGGTCGTTCGCCGGCGCCGTGCTGAGCGAGCGCGAACACGACCAGGGGCAGAGGCGCGCGCGCCGCCGTCGCGCGCATGGCCCCGCTGAGCATGCAGACGTCGTCGTCGACGACGACCAAGCCGCCGTCGCCGCGCCCGCCGCCCGCCCAACAGCAGGAGCAGCAGCGGCAGCGGCGCCGACACCAGCAGCAGATGCAGCAGGCCGAGGACGCGCCGGCGCCCGCGCCCTCCGAGGAAGAGGTGGACGACGAGGACGACGACGAGGACGGCGGGTGAGCGCCTTCGCACTGTCGCTCGCTTCACTCGAAAGAAATGGATTCAATAGCGAAAAATCCTTCAGAGGGGAAGTAAAATCGGCTATCCCATGTTGTAGATTTATTGCATGTAAAAGATCCTCAAGAATACTTACAAATTTAGCCTTGTAATCGCCTGTTTCGTCGCCCAAGCGATACCCTCTTTCTCTACTAGATGGTGAAAGGAGAGTAGCGAAATTTGTTAGGTCAGACGAAAGATCTGGTTTGGTGGCCCGAGTCTCGCCATCTGAAATAAGGCATGGATTGAATTGAGAACTGAGTGTTGTATTGCATTGTAGCTGTTGTGCTTTAATTCGAGAAATTCGTAGTTGGGGTTATGTGCTAATACATTGCGTTATCCGTTGTTATGACTTTTAGTTTTATATTTTTAAGAATGTTTTTAATGTTAAAGAATTCTCTTCCCTTAGCGTTTTAAAGCTCGTGGCTAGCTCTTGGTCAGCGTGCTCGCTTTCCACTATGCGGCCCCCGGTTCAAATTCTAGTCGAGCCAAGACTATAGTGTGCGTTTTCCTTGCAGTGTCACAGCATATGTTGCTGTGTGACGATGAGAAAATTCCCTTCTCAGGTTGCGAAGACCGGAATACGCATGGGCATGTCTACGTGCTAACCACACTTACCCCCTTAACCAATGACCGCGAGGCAGGGACATCGCCGGTAGGCCTAAGCCCGTTCACGAGCTGTCGCGCCAAGTATATACATACATACTTGCCTTAGTATTTTAAGCCATGGTAGATTTTCAAATAGTAGGACACGTTTTTCTAAAATTAACTTCGTTCAAGGACGAAATTGGACATTTCAAATTACTGCCATTTGGTAAAGTCTACATTTAGTTTTATGTTTTTATTACGAGAAACTGATGTTATTCTTCTCCGATTGTTTTAAACGCAAGAAAAAAACACACATAAAAGTATATTAATTCATTGTCCTTTGAAACTCAAATGTACAGTATGTTACACTCAAACATCGAATTCGACCAACGACCAAAATTTTTTCCCATAACTTGATGTGGACGTGACAAATATTCACATCACGAAAAGGACGAAACGCTGTTAATTCTATATTTGCAAACTACATTTTGCAGCGATACCCCCTCTCTGAATCTAGTTCAGTTCAGTTTTAATTCTAGAAGAGCATAACAATATGCAGTTTGCAGATACAGAAAAAAAACAGCGTTTCGTCCTTTTCAGACTAGTCAGGTAGGCAATTCTGCCTATGACGCTATTGTCAATTCTATTGTTTCTTTCAAAAACGACATATCAGCTGTTCAGCTCGCGCACGTTGTTCGAAACGTTACATCGGATACGTGGTCTATTAAAAATAGAGAACCAAAACTTCTCATATTATATCACATAAAATCGGATCAATGGCGATTTCACTTGTATCAAAGCGTGTTCTAAAACAAATGGTGAGCTCACGCCATTTTCGCAGGGATGAAAGATGTTATCTTAGCGAAATAACGGATTTAATTGGTAGTTTGGATGTGTCATTTCTCTTCAAGGCGGAGGATATTAAATGCTCTTAGATGTGATGGATTTCAACTTGTAAACATTCTGGAATAGTTGACTTTGGTATCCATAATAATACGCTCAGGCACTGATTTAAAAATAATAAATATTGCTTGTTAATTGCTAAGGAATATCATTGTGACTCTTCTTTGCCGCAAGCGACCCAAATCTGCCTTATAATATTACAGGCTGTCATGCATAGTGGTAAAAATAAATTGTATTTCAATTACACAAGTAATCACGACGCTTAACAACACTGAAGTTATCATTACACTTTTGTGATTCTGAATTATTTAAATTTCTACTAAATCTTACATTAATTATTTTAATCAAATATAGATTCACTATTTTCGATGCTTATAAACTGTTTGAAGTTATTTTCCATATTGAATGAAATAGCGTTTTGCTTTCGAGATAGTGGGCTGTAGTTCCTTAGAGATGTACGTCAGGGATCATGAGATTAGAATTATTTCAACTCATGGACATTGCAGCGTATTATTAAATTCAGAACATATAATAGCATACTATTAAAAAAGATTTAAAATATTACAAAACACTAAGTAAAAAATAGTCGACAATCTATCAAATTTTGTAATTATTTCAAATAGAATAACAAAGAATTAGCGTTGCCAAGAATTGCGTTGCTTATAATGATAATGCCCATATATTATTTTTCAGGAATATGTCAGGTGAAAAATGTCTTTATTAATTAATGTTCTATAGTAATAATAACAATACAATGTCAAAAGTGTTGCCAATGTATTCTATGTTAGGTTAATTGACTACTAGTTGTTTAGCCATGGCGGCGTGTAGGATAGTTTGACTCCAATCAACAGAACCAAGATGAACAGAAACTGTCACTAATAGGCAATTTCGTTCAAGTAAACAGTGTGCAAAGGAAATTTTTGATATCTCACTTCAGTTGGGCTTATATAGCCATGGTTTCAATGATTTAATTTTTCTTGAAGTGACATTAATTAGTGTTCTCCCTTATTAGATCGGATGGTTTCTTCGTTCTTAATAGTAATAATTGTTTCTCTTCTTGTATTTCATTTACTGTAGTTGTTTCAAAAGAGAAAAATGTGGCATGGCATGTTGCAATGAAAAATTAAGTAATGAATAACTTGTGTCAGAGACTTACGGTAGAAATCATTTTTCACACCTTACAAAATACAACCTTTTATTCTCAACTGTCTTAAGACTTACATGGATGAATATGAAAAAGTAAACTGATTTTTAACCAAAATGGAATTTTCGATTCTCTGAACAAAAAATGTCAAACGACAGATGTTTTTCTTCACTTACTAAAAACGTTTATATACTTTTACTTGGATAAGTTTATTATATAACATTAAATGTTTTACGATGAAGAAACAGCTTGTCGTAATCGGATTAATCTCGTGTGAAATTGAACACAATATCATATTTCTCTTGGATCAACAATGGAAAATAAATTGGACGAAAATGTGATAAATATCATAGAGAGGCATTTCGTAAGATGTTGAAATATTATTGGCCACAAAATAGAATAGAAAATAGAAATAATAATTAAGATGCTACTAAAACAGTAAATATAAAATTCATATCAACCTCTGCCTCATCGTATTTTCGACAAAATTAGTTTACCTTGATTCTCGAAAAGTTTGACAATATATTTCTGTGTGTCTTAAGTATATTTAAAGTCTTTTAGACTCTGTGTTGTGGATGTTATACAAATAATACAGAGTTTACATTGCGGTGTTTTGTAACGTCATCTTTCATTCATCCCCTCCAGTTGTTAGTACTTCAGTGGGAAACTTCATTCTAAAAGAATCGACAGTTACGGGAATGATCTCTTTCGTTTTTTGTTTAGTGAAGAGACATGAAGATGTGACGGTAAAGGGAAGAGACAGTAAGTGTCTGACGTTTTGTATTAAATGATAAACTAAAACCGGTGCAAACTGAGATGTTGAACGAGATGTGACGACAATCTATTTTCAGTAATAAAACAATTAGGTCCAAGTTAATGGCGTTGTCTTCACATCTCAGAAGTACATAATCAGGGTGCGAATAGACTATTTTCTCCAAAGGGGTACATTCAAAACTTCAAGAGCAGATTAAAGAATTAATTAGTGAAGACCATCTTCACTTAAGAAACAGTGTGAATGAAACCTAAGAATACTTTTGGGAATGTCTCCTTGGCAAATTTCTTGATTTGAAAATTCCAAATTGTTACGTACCTCTTTAGGGTTCATTGTACCCCTGGCAAAAAAAAGTTATTAATTTTTCAGCAGGGAACACAAACTCTCTAGAAGGTCAATCCAAGGCAACCCTCAGCTATTCGCACCTGTACATAACGCATTCCGCTCCGAAAGGCGCTACATACACAAAACTTTTTTATTTATTTTATTTTGTTACGTTAAAACTGTTTAAATATCTGTGTGACATGTCATGGGGAAAAGTGTATTATATGAACGTTTGCTTAATTCTGGGATCCCAAACCATACACAAGTTGAATTCTGAATACAGAAATAAATGAGCGGTTTTTGGCAATAATTGTTCGCTCCTAAGTAATAAAATATAATCAAAGGCAAATCAGTTATAGATTTGGATTCTTATCCTTCTTCATGTCCTTTATAAAGGCGTATACTGCCACGACAACATAGAGAACAACATTTGAATAATTATGTTCTCCACTGATTTCTAGAAGACGTACATAGATATTGAAGTTACATTTGTCCAAAAGCAAAATAGGGGGCCATCTCAACATTTGCTCAAGGAATCTTCATTTGACCTGACATCCGCGTTCTTGCAGTACTACCAGAGACGTTCTAGATTATGAGGGATGGGAAAATTGCAATAAGGGGCCAGCCCTTCGCCAGATCATCAGCAAAGGAATGGAAATGGGGATAGGGAAGGATTGATCAGGTAGAGTTCGCGGGCGGAATGTGTGCACTCGACTGACGTCACGGAAGAGGGAGATGATTAATCTGAAAGCCGTTTCAAAAATATCGACGTAGTAGACTTTGACAGGGATTCTCCCATAAAAACGTCCATTTGGTGTAAGAAAGCAAACAAGAAAACCAATGAAATAAATGACTAATGTGACGTCATGGATACTCACAGCGACTACAGACACAGAGCTTTCGTATAACAAATATATTTATTAACAAGAAAACAAAACAAATATATACACTTAATAATCTACTTAAACCCTAGCTCTGATAGACCTACTATCCCCTGATCGCGGGAGCGATCCAAAACCCGATTGAAGATGGTTTTGATTGTGGCATTCGTCACTCCTACTTTTGAAGCGCGCACAAAGCCTAGCTTCCGTGACCGGAAGTCACGCTGGGACACAAAGTCCGTTCTGGCGCACCAACGGCTGGTTTGCCTCGATCGCAGGAGCGATCTTATCCGATTGAGAATCGGCGTGAATCGTGGCACTCAACCACTCTTCACCTCGGAGCACGCACACAGCATCGCTCCCCCGTGACCGCAGTCACCCAAGGACATAAAGTCCGCAGGCTTCGTCAACTAATGACTCCAGCCTCGCGAGCCTGGCTCGCATATGCACCGTCTTGGCGCCAAGTTTTGTGCACACGCACGAGGTTCTCCCACCGTCTCCAGAACCTGCCTACTGCCTCCGTACACTCTGTTATATAGGCGAGGCCCACGTGACCTACTACGTCACGCCACCCCCTCGCTTGTTATAACAGTAAAAAGCTTCTATAAGCCGGAAACTCCCAAAGCCTTGTGTCTCCCGTTTCCACGTTCTTCCCTTTACGGAAAAACCCTTCTTCCTGTGGCAAGGCTAATCCTGCCAAGCGTCCCCAAATAGATGCCACGAGGCACGCTGGCTAATACGTTACACTAATACAGGCACAACACGCTGCCGAGAGATTACAGTCCCTAGCTCGCATTGGTGTGCTCGATGATTTCTGAACGATTGTAATACGCATAGACGGCATGCGCTGTGCTTCCTTTACCACGCATCTCGCTCGCTCTGTAACGGCCGTCGAGTAAACAGATATCTTGCGCAAACTCTGTAGTCTACGCCAATTCTTGCCAATTCTTGAAGGTATTGCTCAGGCAGCCGCCTGATGTTTATCAGAAGACTTCAACGAAACGACAGATAACATTTCATCTCTGTAGAGGAGTCCCTTAGCCAAGGGCCAGTAGACAGGCCCAGCTCAGGGACTGACCACGCGTATTACGCCGATGCCTGGACGAACTATTAAGAAAATCCGTCAGTTTTGGTACTCGTACTTACGACCTCCCATGAAAAGAAACGTCTGTTGCTAATTTGCATCGACCAACGCAAATGCATCTGGTGCACAAATAGACATTTATAAAAAGTAATCATGTGCAATTTTTGATAACTTATCAAACTTTCCCATGAAGAATGTAGTATACAGTTACATGTAAAATTAAATCGTCTTTAATAGGCCCGTCATGACGGACTGAAAATTGTTCTGGTATGAAGTTGATATTCAGTAGATGTTAAGGTTATTTTTAATTAAAAAACAATAATTTACAAAGTGTGGACTATTCTCACAAGTCCAGCTAATATTCTGTAATGAAGTAATTGAAATCTTCATATTCAAAAAGGAGAAAAGCAATGGTTTTTATCACTGATAACACAATTTTAAGGCCTTATCGGAAGAGTTGAGCCCTCTGCGGCTCGTTGATTAGCGTGCTCGCTTTATGGTGCACCCCAGGGTTCGAGTCCCAGCCGGGGCAAAATTTAATTGTGCGATTTCCTTGCAATGTCCCAGTATATGTTACTGAGATGGGACGATCATAAAGCTCACTTATCAGGTTGAGAAGACCAGAATACAATGTAGGGATAGCTATGTGCTAACCATACCTACCCATGGTCTCAAGGCCGGGACGCTGTTGGTGGGCCTTAACTCGTAAAGAGCTATTGTGCCAAGTACAGTACATGCATCGGAAGAAATGAAATATTTTCTCACTCACACACATCCTCGAAAAAAACAACAGTTTTTTTATTATGGATAAAACAAAAGTAAGGTATTAAAGGTATAGTACCTTGCGTTAAATGGTTAATGTAATTCAATAGGTTTATCCAACTATTTAGGCAAGACGTTGACAATGTGTCACGCCTGAAGCTGGTAATCAGTCGAATTCCCCTGGCAATGTCAGTTGGGCACAATGACCTCGTGCGCGACTGACCTTGGACCAGCTAGCGTAGGCAGCCTGCTTCGATCAGCTGAATATTTTGTGCCCATGCCTCAAAGGTTACTCATAATTTGCCTGGAACGCACGACAGAAAATTTATTTTAAGTTGCACGATGTTCTGTTTACAATGCTGTTGCGAACAATAAGCAATGATTCTTTTTACTTTTTCGTATACGGATAAATATACGACGGTTGCGGCACATGTCATGGCAACTATTTTGTTTTGTGAGAATACAACCTAAGATGGAAAATGTGAAATATAGACATGAAAGGGCAAGGCATGGGCAACGACACACGAAAATTGTTTCTCATATTTTTAAGCTGTTTGAAATGAATCACTGGTTTCATGTTCCTAAGCATTTTAGAATATACAAGTTGACAACTTTCCAAAAGCATTGCATACCCTTTCTAAAGGTTCGATTTGGCAGATCTCGATTACCGCATTTGCGTTGCTGATCACCGGATGTTACACATCCTCGCAGAAACTCCCGTGCACATCTCGCAAACATCCGGTATAGAAAGGCATTATTCCCAAGAGCTTCCACCAATTCCCTATGATTTTCGCGCATTTCTTTCATGAAAAATGGCTATTTTGGTGTTCAAGTGCTGCTTTAAACGGGTGACATTCATCTGACAGGGCAGCAATCAGAAAACGTATTTCACATTGCTCTCTGTGGTAATAGAGATATTCACAGAGCCAGCTATTGTGATCACACGTTTGTATAGAATTTTCAACGTAAATAAAATTGCGTGATCCAATAACATTTCTTTTATAAAAAATAGTTGCCATGACTTCTGCTCTAACCTTCGTACTATGCAATAGAGAGAAAGACACTTAATTCTCCGGAACGCCGACAACAACCGTCGATATCAACGGATATACACCTTTTGGGGTACACTGATTCCAAAAAAGGGTTTACTTTTAAATGTCTGTCCGTTTGTTCGTCCGTTTGTCTCTTCGTTTGTCAGTCCGTCCGTTTATCCGTCCGTTCGTCCGCCGTTCGTCCATCAGTCTGTTCGTCAGTCCGTCCGTCCGTCCGTTCGTCCGTCCGCTCGTCCGTCCGCTCGTCCGTCCGCTCGTCCGTCCGCTCGTCCGTCTGTCTGTTTATCCATCCGTCCGTTTGTCCGTCCGTTTGTCCGTCCGTCTGTTTGTCCGTCTGTTCGTCCGTCCGGTCGTCCGACCATTCGTCAGTCCGTTTGTCTATCAAAAAATTAGCTCCAAATTGCGTATTTTTAGGGAAGCTCAAACTACATTTTATTAGAAATTGTTCCAAAAGTTTCCAAAAACGTAGCGATATCGTAACGATATAAACTACGATAACGTAACGTATTTGGAAAATAAGTTCCAAAAAGACAAACATTTTCTCTTATATAATATTATTAAAGTCGTATTTCAATTCTACTCTTAAGGGTCCGGAAAATGATAAATGGTGAAAATATGCTTTTCAGGCCATTAGATGGTTGGGACAGGGTGGGGCAAAACTAAAAAAGGTTTCCCAAACTAAAGAGGTAAGGAAACTAACTAGTTCGAGTAGGTACGTCTATCAAGATTCTATCCTGCTATTAAAATTATTTTATTAAAAAAATGCTGTAAACATTTCTTTGACGATAGTAGATTCACTACATAATGGAACAAATGAAGCATTTAAATAACTGTCATTGAGGTGACCTCTTTTAAAGAATGTGTAATGCAGTTTTTTTTCTCTGACACACAATTTAGACAAATCACAAGCAACAATTAATCACACTGATGATGAAATATTTAATGTCAAGGACGAATCTCAGAAATACATTTCAAACTGGTATCTTTCGGACTGATGAGTCGGAAAATTTCTTTTCAATAAGTATTGTATTCATTGCGTTTATTGATGTGTGTTCTTTATCATTTACAATTATATCTTACGTAAGTCGAAATATATATTTTAAGTACAAACTTTTCCGGTCCACAGGTGGTTACCCTTTACGTCTCGATAGGACGCACATTTGCCCATACACCACACACAAACACACATGCGGGCTCTTGTGAACTGGATCAACAGAACGCGAGGCTCTCCGTGACAACACATACGTGAGGGACAACGGTCAAACAACTGTGCCTAAGGTGGCACTCGAACCCACGGCCCCTCAGCCCGAGGAAGTCGGTACTCGCTCTTAGCCACTTCTGCCATTCAGGTCGGCTTATGTACTGCAAACTAAAGTGTGCAAATATTTCCTCAACTCTTCTTGTCAATTCTGTGAAGTCCACTTATGATATGCGAACATTGCGAAATTTGTTCTTTTTAAAACATTGCTACATAGAAATATATTCTCCCATTACTGTCAATCGTAAGTTGAACTTAAAGTGAAAAATATACGTAAAAATGTGTCAAGGAAATATTCTAACTACTTGAAGCATGTTGCAATGAGAGCTTCGAGTGTATTCGATCCACACGTCGAAAAGAAATATTCATGCTTGCACGGTGTTCATGGTCGAAGAGCTGGTTCACCAAACGTCTTTCTCATTGATCAGTTGGGTTGTTACCTCCACGGTAATGAATGTTTTAAACCTCTTTCCTTCGTGAAGACTTTTCTCTTGGTAAGAAAGTTCGGGGTTCCAAGGAGACTAGTATTTCCGAGTCGCGTTTAACTTTTCCTTAACATTCAAGAACACTTTTCCTTAAAAAATCTATAGGCGTAGTTTCGTTAAAAAAATAGTAAAGTAATCGTAGATAATAAATGAAAGAGTTTCCATCACAGAAAATAATGAAAAGTATCCTCTTATCTTCTATTTTCCAAGACAAGGAACTGCAAAGGAGTCCTGTACTGAGATGTACACGTTTTGTTGTTGTAATTTTTGCAAAGTTACAAGAATTTGGCCATATTTACTTGAAAACATGTATTCGTGTTATTGTTTACTCGTAATAATTTCCTCTCCCATTTTCTGTTGCGGATGTAATTGAAAATTATTTTCATGTATATTCTTTTATTTTTTCTATTTATTGCTGTTTCAAACTCCTTAAAAATTATAAAATAATTATTTAAATCTTCTATTCAGAAATTATTCTAGGTAAAAGACATTTACAGTGACTTAGAAGTATTTGTCATTCATAAATACAGAAAAGTAATTTTATTAAAAACAATTGTTTTCTTACATTTCCTCTACACCAAAGTATTCATTTTTGTATGCTCATTATTATGACTAATACAATCACATAACAAGACAAGACTCGTACATGGGAAATTTATTTTTACAATTACATTTTTTATACTCGTGAAACCTAAATAAGAAACGCCTATTTACTTCTATAATACCAACTGAATCAATTTGATATATGACACCTCATCCTGGATCTCATTTAAAACGACCAAGAAAGGGAATGGCAATTTGGTCTCTGCATGCAATGGACTTGATGAGAATAGAATCTCATTGTGACCACAATTGTTGGTAAGAAGAAATACCATTTAAATGTATTACAAAATATATTCGAGTTGTTCAAGGACATGGTGTGAGAAGGTGGTGGTAAATACTACTAATTGTTCTACTAATTAAGTACTCAATTTATCGATATAATGAGCCAAATGTGATAAAATATTGTGATAAATGTGAAGGATAAAAATGTGATAAATGTGATAAAAACTGCAAAATGTGATTACAAATCTGCACTCATTTCTACATCTCTTTTAGAGGAAAATTTATTTTCCCGAGTTGAAGGAATTGATAGAACAACAGAACAAGCTGTGATTTTTAGTTGAACATGCAAATGTATGCCTAGTCTATAGTGTCTCTAAGCATGTTTCATCAAAATACAGTTAGTACAAGACACTTGCGCGGTTTGAGTTAAACGTGACGTATTTTTTTTGTGGAACAACGTGAGACGTGTGATAAGCCTATTACTCACACCTTTTCTCCCGCATTCAAAAGGATTGCCCATCTTCGTAAAGTTCTTAATATTTGATGAAGCATAGAACTTTTTCCAAAAATAGGTATGATGTTTAGTTCTATTTACATCTTTGTAGGAAAGAGTCTATCAATTATTATGAAATTCTTTCGACTGTAAAAGGTTCAATGGGACAAGAGGAGAAATGCGCAGTTCGTCTCAAGCGTAGTATTTAAATGAAATGCAACTTGATCTGAATGTTTTCATCGTCTTTCCTGTTCAGTATCGTCAGTGATCGGTATCGTCTTATCCTGGTGTCCAGCCACATGCTTCACGTACTGATATATTAAAAGATTATCTCGAACTCTTCTGTTAGCTGTACATTGCCCTCACCATATTTCAAATGACAACACGTGTAATTTCTTCTCAAAAGTTAAATTCCTTCTCTTAGTCATTGCACTGTCACTACAGTGTTCTTCTAAGACTTGAGCTAATCCAATACAAAGAATGCAAAAATACTGAAATTAAAATATATGCTAGGGACACTGAGTATGAGCATTAAGTCGGTACGCGCAGTATGAGAATAGGCGCAATATAACAAATCAAATATTTACATTTTTCAGTCCAAATCGAAACTGTTTCATTGTTTTTGTCTTTTTTACGAGTTCCTGGATACCTAAAGAAATGATAGGAATTTCACATTGCCGTAAGTTGTATTTCTTTTAATTTTCTTATGCATTGGAAATTAGTACCTTGTATGCCCACTTGTTAAAAATCCAGAGGAGAATGGTGAAGTACTCGAAAGGGAAAAGTAATTTTCCACTTCCGTCGACAACGAGAATATTGCTGACAAAAGAACCCGGAATATGAGTTCATGAATTCCTCGTGCGTCAAGAATCTGACTCCAGACAATTTTGCACAAAATCGACACGGTCAAGGTCGTACCGCTCGTTGGTACATTAATTTTCGAACAGAACAGATAGCGTCGCGCCTCACGCTCATAGCGCGACCTTTTGTGCCTTTACGGCGCGCGTATCGATATGAGCGAACAAGGGCAAGAGGGCGGGCGGGCGGGCGTCCGTGTCCAAGCCATTCATGGTCGCCATGGCGACGCCGCCATCGCGCCCATGGCACGGCCGACTCGGATTGAGCAACGCCGCGCCGTGAAGTACAGTCGCGCAAGGCAGCGCGTGCGCTGTCATTACTTCCGGCGAATGAAGAACTAGAAAGTCTGCGAGAAGGGTTAGGCACGTTTAGCTTCCAATTCAATCGTCATAAAACGAATAATTTGCGCTCAACTACTACTCAGTTCTTAGCATGTCGGTAGCTGCAGTAACACGCTATTAGTTTCCAATCTCTAGGGTTTTTATGCGAGGTTGAGAAAGCAGAAATATTTCTTTCGGATTTATGTATTTTACATTGTTAACAGTTCAGGCACAAAAGACAGGATTCAAAAGATCCGAATCTTTGACAAATAATACATAAGCTCTAAAAACCAAACACATGTAAAAAGGTATTTAAATTTTCTTCGTGTGAATATTAACAAAATTGTTTGATTGACAGCTTAACAAGAGTGTAGCACATGAAAGGCAAAAACATGTGCACCATACGTCGGGAAACCATAGTTAATTCTATTGGGGTTATAAAACAGCTGCAAAACGCTGAAAATATTGGCGCCTATGCAATAATTGCATGTGGATGCACTGGGACGATAGCTGAGGGAGCACTGCGCCGGGATGTTGATATTTAGCTCAAAAGAACAAAGGAAGAAAAGAAGGGGCGGCCCTTAACAAAAAAAAACACATGACGGTAGGGAAATATAAAAACAAACTAACAAAAACAGTACGTGCATTTTTTGGGACAGAAAAATATGTGTTGAATGGAGTAATGCAACGCGCATGCCATACTTTGGATATCGCTCCACGCTGCGAAGAAGTACTGATTCATCTGCGCTCACGGTAGAAGGAACCAGAAGGGGGAGGGGCAGTTGAGGCAACATGTCCCTGTCTCCGACTTTTTTTATTCATAAGAAATGAAAAATGTATTAATCTCTAATCCAAATCAATCCAATCTAAGTTATTCCTAATGCATGTAGAAATGATTTCTGTTTATGAGTTGAGGAGAAGGGAATGTTTTGTTTGAAATGAGGAGCCTCCGTGGATCACTGCCCCATGCTCCCGGTTTTCTTTGGGCGCCCCTGACTGGCGTTAATGCGCGCGCGTGCCGCGGCGCGTGGCGTCAGCATCTCACCGGAGTCGTCAGCTGTCTGGCCAGGTGGGTTGCGTCACCGGAGGGGCCGATGCGACGTCACCACGCACTGAGCTGGCACATTTGTTCGTTGTTGGACGCTGAAGATTTCTGCATAATTATGTATGTTGTAGTGGGAAAAGGTGAAAGGGTAAAGAAGAGAGGAGAAAATGAATACGGGGAGAGGTGATAGGGAGAAGTGGACGAGGGAAGGAGAGAGAGGGAGTAGAAGAGGGGAGAGGAGATAGGTGAGGGGGAAAGTACTTTTTCATTCGTGGTTCTTTTGTCCAGAATGACGGTGACCTTTGGTCGCCGGATGAATTCATAGTGGGTGGTGTGAATATAGCAGTTACATTGTGAAGATAGAGGATGATAGGTTTCTTCAAATTTAGAGCTAATACTATCTTGGAGCGTATTAGTTCTGTCACATTTTGAGTAGGGATTTTGTGCTTTTCCGTTTTCCATTTCAGATAAGTAAATAAGCTTGTTACGTGACTTCTTTACGTCTGTAAACAATCGAGAAGAGTCAAAGTTTCTGCAAATCATTTGCACGCCAATATTACCAGCTAAGCGACTGTTAAACACATACCCCGGATGTAGAGTATAATAGATTCAAGTGCACAAAGTTCATCTTTTTGTGTGTGCATCACTACGTATATATTTAGAGTAGATTAGGTTCATTGTTGTTATGTTCTTCTTCAACGAAATGATCGATACGGGGTTTTAACTTAAGAACAGTTTATTCACAAGTTTTCGCACAACAAGGAGCTCTTTCCAATAGAACAAAGAAACTTCCCGAGTTACTCAGACAGCTTCACGGCGTGATACCCCTCACTTCCGTGCGTCTCCGTCACAGCCATACTTGGACTGAATCCCTTCCTAGAACGGCACGTTCAACTCCACGCTCACACATGCTCGCACCAGCTGGCCCTCGCCATGGGGCCGTGGTTGTCTGGGTTCCCCTTCCCCATGACCGACGTTCTCTGCACACACTGACGTACTCTCCGTCGTTTTCGCTGCGAAGAACTCCTCTCTCAGCCGAACTGATCGCCACTCGGTGCTTAGAACGGGTCTGCCTCTTTGGCGCTGGCAGGCCCGTTTTATGGTAGGTGCTACCGTACGTAGGCAGAGACTCGCACCCTGCCACGTGGCTGGAGACGCGTGTCCCGGCCGTTTCCCTGCATCTCGCAGCCTAAGAGCGCGCACTGCAAGCGCAGCAAGTTTTGAAAGATTGCGATACGCAACAATCGTAAAAATAATTTTTCGTATGCGCACGTTCGTGGCTCGTTTGTTAGGGTACTGGTAGTGCTGCAGTATTTGCATGGTATCATTCAAAGAACCCTTAAAAAACTACTGATCAGAGGAACTGGTCGGTAGAATTCTCCCCCAGGCATCGGCTGAATTCGACCTAGCAGCATAGCCAGAATTGAATATTTTCCACCGTCGGGACCAGATCCTTCGAATCTTCCGATCAGAGTCACTGCAGATTCAGTGGAAGTGCTGGTTCTGAGGTAAACTCTGCCGGTCCACGGTTCTAGAATATGATCTGGTATGATCTGGTACTTGAGATATTCTATTTAGAGAAGCTTTGTGCGGTCTGCTTAGTGTGTTCGCGCGATGAATAAATTCTATGACCTGCTGAGTAGGAAAACTGTACTCTGCTTCCTCGAACCAACGAGTGAGCATGGGTGTGGAAATGCTGTTCTGAGGTAGTTGAGATGGGTGTTCTGAGAAGAGCGGAATGGTCTGTTCCGTACAGAGATTGAAATGTCTGGAGAGGAGATAGAACCGGTGTTTGTTTCTGAAATGCTCGCCTTCGTTTTGTAGTTGGACTGTGGAGTAGGATTTTCTTCATTTTGGATAAGTTTTTGTTCTCGTAAATCATCGGGCGTTCCTCGTTGGGGAAGGTCTACTTTAACAGGGAACCGATGGCCATGCGGGAGGCGCCGATAACGAGAGTGTAGATTTGAGTGATGTCGGGTACTCTGATGACAGTGTAGTACGTAAGAGATTTGCATGGTTGGTCGAAGGCGTCTAGGGTGTCAGTGAGCCAGTTGAAAAGAGTTCCGTCTTTATTTTAATCAGTAAAAACAGCAGCAAGTTCAGAGAATTTAAGAATAATGCTCCCATTATATTTTACTACACCAAGGAAATGTTTAACTCAGCATAATGTAGTCGGCTTGGGATAATTGTGAATGTGTAAGAAAAATGTCCCAAGGCGTCGAGCTTTGCCATCAGGGGCGCATGCTAGCTCTTGCCAATGCGGTGGCCGGGAAATACTATTTTACCAATAAAAATACATTTTGAATGTTTAAAGGGTAGTTTGGCGGTTGGTATGCGCTCGAAAATTAGACGTAGACAGTCAAGATAAGTCTCATCGAAACATGCGGAATAATGTTGCCAATGATGAAAAACAAGAGGTTTTGACAAATATCGCAAAAGTATTTTATCGGTTAGCCTTTGAGAAGCTACCAAATTTTGAAGAGAACATTACATTTCGTTACTGATACTTTTGCTCTAGAATATGTGAATTTCAATTTTTTATCGAAAGGGTATTTTGTGCGGGAATTTATTATTTTCATAGAATCGTAATTTGAACTGTGTCTTTCATGTTTAAGAATTCAAATAATTTTATGTATCTTCCCAATTTAAACACGTTTACTCTAGTGGACCTTCAATGAACATATGTCTGTCCAATATACGGAAATGCTGCAAAATCAAATTGAAATCCATTGAATTACAAAATAAAGTTCGATGAAACATAGTACGAGTAGCACCCTGGTTCATTACAAATATTAAAATACACAAACAACTTCAAACACCTACAGTAGTATCACATTTGTTCACACATTTTCAGTTTGAGGAAAACAAGAAATGAAACTTTATGCATCAAATCACCCTTCCCCTTGGGGAAATCCAGACTCTTTTAATACTCCTATAATATAAATTTCATTATCAATCTTTATATTAATTATGTAAATTATCATTAACTTTCAAACACTGCATTTTCTGCATTAATTTTTTTTAATCTGTAAAAAATAAGAAATAACCATGTAAATTGTTTGTTGACAGTATTTCGAAATTGATTAATAAATTAAAATAATTAATATTCAACCAAATATAATAAATATACTAAATAATAATAATAATAATAATAATAATAATAATAATAATAATAATAATAATAATAATAATAATGACAAAGTTCTGCAATAAATCTGAAAATAATTTACGAAAAAAACTATAACATTGATAAATTCTTGGCTATTCGGGAGACGCCGCGTCGTTCGCTGAGAGGTCGATGTTTCGCCTGACATGTCGAAGGCTTCCTCAGGGCAGCTTCGGTCACTGCCCTGAGGAAGCCTTCGACATGTCAGGCGAAACGTCAGCCTCTCAGCCAACGACGCGGCGTCTCCCGGATAGCCAAGAATTTATGGATTCCAGCCGCGGAAACATGTGTGAACTATAACATTGAGTTACTTTGTGAACACAAGTTTCACAATAGGCTAAAAGCAGTAATACATTTACCGGTCAGTTGCTCTCATCAGTAGTTTTCCGAGGTTTCTCCGTTAAATTCCTGGCGAATGTCGGGACAGATTCCTAACAAACAGACCACGGACCGCGCGTAATATTTTCTTCGTCTTCTTTGTCCTAGCGCAATCGGAAGGATAAAGCTTCTCCCTACTAAGGCGGAGCCTCACAGGGGAGATAACTAGGGAGGAACATCTCCCGCTAGCCGATGTGTAGATCTGCCGAATCTGACCATTCAGTGGTGAAGGAAACACCGCCACCCGCACCACCCGGGATGAATATTCACTACACAAACGGGACTAATAACAGTAGTCGTGCCTGGGAACATGAATGAATGAATCAATCAATCAATCAATGGTGTACATGGACGCAGTCGGCGGGGAAGGGCAGCAGATCTGCCCGCGGGGCGAAGTGACGCCCTGACGTGCGGGTGTCGGCGATGAGGGACGAGGAGATTGCAGTTAACGTGCATCAAACAAGCCGACGGTCACATTACAACCCAGAGGGTAGAAACGACCAACCCTAGCGCTCGTCACTGCCCTGAGGAAGCCTGCGACATGTCAGGCGAAAAGTCGACCTCTCAGCCAACGACGCGGCGTCCCCCGGATAGCGAAGAATTTATATCCAGCGCTAGCGTTTTTCTCTCTCTTATCTTTGTTTAGGTGAAGTGTTACTGTTTCATTATTAGACCCTTAGTGATTGTCTCATCTTTGAAAGATTATCAGTTGGTTACAAAAGAATTGGTAACCGCCACCATGCGTAATCACTTCGTGGAAATTACGGCACTCTCTTGCAGCCAGGCCTAAGAATAAATAGAATGGAACATTATTTTACTTTCTGTCGATGCATAGCAGTTGTGCTACTGGAACATCGTTGTGAATGTTAACATCCAAATCGGTGTTCCATGGGTTTTCGAATGCGACTATAGTACTAACTGAATGTAACGTTGCGGAAACTTTAAGCTGATTTAAAAAAATAATGTTAATGTTTTGAAAATTTATATCATGGGAGTTCTAAATAAAAATAAACTTAAAACATACAGTTGCCTGGTCCTTTCGTTTTCGGGTGAAGTGGATAAAAAATAGTCCATAAGAACAAATATTAATAATAAAAAAATTAAAATGTGTGGTCGCAAGCCTGTCGATATTCTTGCGGGCTACGGGCACTGTACCCAAAACAGGCTAATCCAGAACTACTATGAACTTTCCCAGAAGAGTTGTTCTGAAGAGTACATTCTTTCAGTGTATTATTAGATGGTTTATTAAACAAAATTTGTAGCTTTGCAAGCTACGATTTTAGAACAGTTTCAGTTTTATATATTTGCATTATAATATAGTTTTGTTGTAACATTTTTGTTTGTTGTTGAAACTTTCGTGCAAAAAGGGATTATCTCATTACTCGGCACGAACACATATGCTACATAGCAAAATTAGTCTATAAAACGATTATTATCCTATTCTGATGGCAATGCTAAAGTTGACAACGCTGAAGATGTACCTTGTCTTTCCGCAGCATTGAACCGCATACTGTAAATAGTGGCAACCAAGCGTGACGATATTTAACGGCCTGTGTCATTCATCGCCTGAGGGCCGTATACCGCCTCATTATCTCTCCTCATAGCTGCTTGTGGCGTCAAATGAGCCGATAGTGCTTTGAGAAGTGGTTCGCGCTGCTACCACTAGATCACAGCGCTAAAAAGCAAAAATACATTTTTGAAGAAATTTCTTAGAATCCTCTCGTTTAATCTAAAAACAAATCATCATTTCCCCACCTGGAAACCGAGACGCGTGGAATGACACCTCTTTTGTCTTGGGTGGTTGATAGGAAGCTGTCTAATCCTGAGTGCCAGACGGAGAACGACGCACGGACACAATCACGGACAGACGGGCGAAGGTTACTCGGTAACAATATAAGGATTTTTGTGAATGTTTGTCACCGTATCCACTAAAGCGAATACAGTAATACAATATTTACAGATTTACAATTAGAATTAATTGACGTCACGTGTTACAGTGAAAAATCGCTTTTATTGCGCAACAAATGTATATAGTGTTGTAATTCATAGCTCTCTCTTTTTTACCGCGATCCTCAATCTACCAATTGAGAAGCCTTTTTATGAACAGTTTCTTCCAAAATAGACTCTAGAACCATTGTGTATTCTTACTCACTTGCTGATCGGTTCTTTGTCCGAGTGGCTAGTTTTAATTATTGTAACATCCGACAATGCGCGCACGTAGGACCCGAAAGTGTTTTTCTTTCGGCCCATCCCGTTAATTCCTGTTTTCTTACATAAAATTCAAACAATATAAATTGTGATCGATGTATACTATATTTTTGTCAACATGGGTCTATTGTTTTTACTTTTTAGCTACTGCTTACTCAGTAGAGAGAATGTTAAGTAAAGCTGCGGGATAAAACGGCGCATTTTCGGCAGAAAAATGTTTATTACCGGGCCTTGATATCGAAAAAGGGGATACATTTAGAAAAAATCTCTTGCACGTGGCGTTGCCATAATCCATGTTGTGTGAGTCTTTGATACTGAAAATTCGATAGGCGGCAAAACGTCTGTCCGTCAGTCCGTCCCTCCGTCTGTCTGCGAACAACGCTAAGTGCTAAACCGTTTATTCTATTTTTGCCAGAATTCATATTCCCCAGTCAATCTGGCTGACGTCGCGCACCATTAAATTTGAAGACGATATTTTTATTTTTTGGGGGTACCTAAAATTTCCTTAGTTCTAGAAAGAAAATCCAGAGATTGCGATCACAAAAGATAACATTCTGATCATTTCTTCTTTTGACATTCAACACATAACGTTAGGAATGAAATCTTGGTAAATGGTCGCAAGAATCAGTATTCTCAGGTTTGGAACTTACGACACCTTGTGGCCTGTTGCAGAACCGCGGCGCTGAGTGAAGAAGATGCGCTTCGTTTGGAAACGGAGTGCCTTCGCCTCATACACGAGGTAAGTCACAAGAAGTAAAACTACACTCTATTTCTCCTCCGTACATCACATATTGCTTTTGAGTGTTTTTTTGCAATAAATGAAAGTGTTATTTATTACACTTCATTCGAGGGATGAAGCGTTTGATATATATTTACGGTATTCATCCGAGGGATGAAGCGTTTGATATATATTTACGGTTTTATTTAAGAGATGTATCAGTTTCGGATTCGATTTTTCTTTCTGATATCTTCAATGTTGTAGTTGTAAGAAGGCACCGAAAAAATTCTGTACTTTTGCAAATTTCGAAAAATCATGGATTTTCACAAAAATTAGAGCAATGCATTTCTTTTAAGCGTCATTTACGCTATCCGTGCAGATACATTTTATTATGGAAATGATAGCAAGTGTAAATAAACTTTTAGATTCTGTTCGAAACATTTTCCCAGCGCAACTTTTTGCAAGAAATTTCGAATGAAGAACTTTTAAAAACCGAAAAGAAAATCGCTTCATTCAGTTTCGGTCCTATAAATATATTAATGAAAAAGTATAGAACCAGTTTCGGCCTTACTATTGAAACGGTTTTCAACGGTTATGATTTAGTTTCCAGTTCGATGTGTCCACTTCAACCAATTCAACATGTTTAAATATTTTTAGAACTATTCTATTAAACATTAACGATTAATGAAGACGTGGAGTGATCCTTTGAATAAATTCAAAGATCTTTTGAATATCACTGTATCACCAGTGAAAAGGAGAGTTTGGTCCAATTTTGAAATATTCAGATTTTATGTTTACAGCAGTTTTTACTTTCCCTTATTCTAGTAGTATATACGAGCTAGAGAAAGATTTAAGCTGAAGTAGCTGAAAGAAATACTTGTAGATATTTTCACAATAATGTATGGGGATCCTTGATATCGAAAAAATTGTTTCTTTCAAAACGTTCGTCTGTTTGTGACAAACACTAGAGTCTGAACCTTGTAGAGTAATTTTCCGATAATGGAAAATTCCTGATCGATCTCACCAAAATCGATGTCTTGCCAATTCGAAACTAACTTTTAACATCTAGAGGTACTTCACGTGAAGCCCGTTTGAAATTTAATTTCTCCCGTCCCCCTTGGGCTTATCCAACCAACATCCGGTTAACCTTTACGTCCCTGTAGGACGGATATACGACCGTACACTATACATCAACTCAGAACTAAGCATGAAAGAATGATACGAATGTTTTAATGGTTTAAGGAAAAATTTGAAGGTCAGGTAAACATGGAAGTGATGGAAAATGAAGTGATCTTAAGAGATATTAAGAACATTATGAGAAAAATAGACAAGGAAGAAATAAATTCTATCAAAGTATTAAAGAAAAAGAGTGTAGGAGGCTGTGATATAATTTCGAATGAATTCTGGATTTATTCTAAGGAATAAGGGATAAGACTTATTAAAAGCTTATTCAACATGATAATTGAGCAAGGAGTTATTCCAAAGGAATGCAAACAAGTGTAATCATTCCAGTTTACAAGAGAGAGATCAGAAATAAGGTAGAAAATTACAGAGGAATTACACCCATGTCATCCTTGTATAAAATGTGGATGAAAAGTACAAGATACAGACTGGAGAGGGACATAAAAGAGAAGGGACTATTACGAAGCAACCTAACAGAATTAAAAGGTGGTATGGTAGTTATGGATAATATTTACACACTGAAATTTATTATAGGAAGGGAGATGAAAGTTAAAAAGAGAAGCCTTTGGGCAGTATTTATTGATCTGAAGACGTTCTTTCATAATTTAAACCAAAAAAATGAATCATTATGCCAAAATTAGGAAATAAAGAGGAGATAATTAACTGCTTGGAGATAATTTTCAAAGAAACGAGTTGCAGAATGATGAAGTAACGCACTTTAACAATAAGTTCTGGATCAATATGGGGGTTAGTCAGGGTTATCCATTGAGGCCTCTTCTTTTCAATGTACATATGGTAGGTTTAAAAGTGAATTTAAGGAAGGGACAGAATGGTGGGTTATTAAATTATATATATATAATGATATATGATATATATTATCTTATGCTGACGATGTAGTATCATTGGATGATAACGCCAAGGACTTGGATCAGATGATCGGGAGATTAGAAGAAGATTGGAAAGTAGGAAACTTGAATTAAATACGCATAAGACCAAAGTGATGGATTTTAAAAAGGGCCGAAGAAAGACTAAATGCGAAAAAATATATAGAAAGGAAGTATTTTAGAAATACTGAACGAATATAAGTATTTAAGGTATTGTCTTAACTAGGGAGGGGGCTATGAAAATCACGTAGCAGAAATAGGTAAGACTGGGATGGTGGCTTTGAAGCAAGTGTAGGGTATAATTAAGAGAAGGTGCCGGAAATTTTGGGCAAAAGACGTGAGGATGTATGATAGTATTGTTAGTTTTATTTTGAGTGGGAAAGCAACAAATTGGGGATGGAAGAGAACGAGGAAACGAAGCAATACATGAAAGAGTTTTAAAATGGTTCCTAGGATCAGACTATTGCACTCGTATTGCACATGGTAAGGTGGCAGACTAAGAATCAAGAAATGAGAATAGAGATGAAAAATGGCTTGTAACTTTGAGCATAGGATTAGGAGAGGGAGGGGAAATGAGTTATTGAAACAGATGTTTTGGGAAATAGAGAAAGAAAGACAAGAGACTGAGAAATCTTATTGGCAAAGCGAAAGTTTTTGAAGTAATAAAGACCACTCGTTGGAAGAGGTGACAAGGTTAAGACGAGAAGAGATATGCTTAAGTAGAGAATTAATCCAAAGAGATAAAGATCAGTTATTGCAAGAATATTAAGAAAAAATAAGGAATTTTAATTTTAATAATTGTTGTATTCTGGTGGATGATATTTCCAGCTACTTAAATGGTAAATGTAAGGAAATTGACAGATGCAGGATAGCAAGATGTAGGTTAGGTAACTCAATGAGAGCAAGTAAATATTTGCTGAATAGTGAGGGAAAAAATGTAGGATATATGAGAAGGAAGAAAATTATTACAAACATTTTAGAGAGATGTCTGGTTTTTGAGGAAGGAAGAATGTGGGCAAGGGAGAATATTCAGGATAGGGTGAGGTGGTTATTAGAAGACAGAGGTGAAAGGATCAGTATGTTGGATAAATAAGGAAAGAGCGTAATAGCTTATTTAGTATGTTGTGTAGAATTTGTGTTTAGTATAAATAAGCATGTTATTCAACTCTTGTACTTACAAAGTTCAGACACCAACACAATTGCGGGCTTCTCTGATCTGGGGCAACACATCACGGTATCCTCCGCTACAGCACATATATGAGACCCTTCCGTCTGAGTCTTCGCTGAGTACGCGCTCTTAGCGACCATCCAGTCGGCTGAAATTTTAATATTGTCTTAAAAAACACAAAATTGTTTCTTTAAATTTGGTGCTTGAATGGACAAAAGTGCTTTTATAAATATAGTGCAAGTCCTATTTTCATTCAAATCTATTAGTTTTGGAAATTTAAAAGGTTAACATTTTTTTCAATCTCACCCATAATTACATTGTTGAATCTCGACCCTCTTTTAAATGAAATTTGTTCTTCCAAGTAAGACATTTAAATAATATTTTGCGCAATTTTTCCAAAATATGAGTAGGTTTTGCATAACTCTGCATCAGATCGTGCGAAAATTCTCAAAAGATCTTATCATTTTTTCTGAGAGATAGTTTAAAATGTTTTCTTTAATGTTTTTCTTAAATAAAGTATTGTGAGCTTATAAATGTTATGTAGATTCAATTTCATTTAAACCTTTGAAATTTGCAAACTGCAATGATTGTACATATTTTCTATCATTATATTCATAACTGATGTGATATCTATCGTAATGTACAATGTTGTCTAATATTAATAGGGATGTTTTTAACCATATTGTTATGGTAAATAGCATTCCGAAATATTATAGTATACTATTTAATTTTTTGGGCGGTTTGCGTATTTTGACAAATGCGTTAATGAGTGCGTTGATGTAAATTTTTGAAACTACAGAAACATTTGAGACTTTCTACAATGACAATAAATTATGCTAAGTGCCGTTCAGATAAATAGATTAACCGCACGTCGTTAACCGCATTGTAGACAAGGTAATATTGTTAATTTTACTTATAAAGTGAGTTAAAAATATACTAGAAAAGAGATACGGTGTGTTGTTTTAAACAGTTTGATGAGAGAGTTACGTAAGATAGTTGAACTATTAGAAGTGCATAATTTGCAATAAGCTTATCATTTTTCGTATCTGTTACAAGTTATAGGAAAAAGTCTGTGCCATGTTGTCTCATTCTGCTGACTAGCATTAAATGTATCTCCTGCTTATTATAAGGCAAAACATTCTTGCAAAATCAAGGCAACATTTAAAGCGTACTATGTAGGTTTTATAGTTTCATGGAAAGCAGGCAGACGCTCCTGAGTATTCTATTTTAATGCTAGACAGAACCCAGATATTGATCTGTGATGTCACGCTCTCTGACGTCCTCAATAAATAATAGGCAGCGATGTGCCACTGTGCCAAGGGCGCGTTCGACTCTCGCGATCTCATTCCAGCATTTACCCGCGAAGCTATTGCAGCGGGAATTGGGCGGTAATAAGTAGAGATGGTAGATTTTACCAATTGGTAAAAATGCGGAATGTTACTAAACGCTGAAAAAATTAGTAATTATATGTTTGACTTGCGGTGCAGTATATTTCTGAGGATTTTCAAGTTGCGATAAAATGAGAAATCGCTTGCAAAATGTAAAATCACATGCAAAGTGCGAAATGGTTGTGTATATGCGATATATATATTACCTAAATGGTATTTTATGGTGTCCTTCAGCTTCGCTCTTTAACTAGCGATGTGACATCAATAACAACATTTCGATGTTTGGAAACATTTTTTAAAGAACATCCGTGTGTTTTAATTTATAATTAAGATTTTTTAACTGACCACACAATGTAAAATAATAATAATAATAATAATAATAATAATAATAATAATAATAATAATAATAATAATAAAAAGATCTGATCCTGAATGCCTGAACGCCCAGGGTCACCTCAAGGGGGCTCGACTTCCTCAGTTCGTTGTAAGGAGAAGGTCATGGGAAGAAGAGGAAGGCCCTACACCTATGGCGCACGCGTTGCTTCTTACGCTTTTATATTTGTTGAAGCTCACAAATAACGAAATACTAATTTAGTTTCTCTTATATCCTTGTTTTAATGAGGAAAATCTAAAAAGGATGAAAATATTTTCTTAGTTCAAATGATAATTCCCCTCCCTTAATGAAAATTTTCTCAAGAAATGCTACAAAATGCTAATTTTAAATTTTATAATGCTATACAATTCTACAGCAGCTACTCAAAATGAAATTTAAAAACTGTCAAGTGCTAAATTCTACCACTGTATATGAGTAATTGTCGTATTTCATAATGTCAAAGAAGTTCTGAATTATAAATTCAAGTTTGCTTAGTACAATATTTTCCGGAAACCGTTTTTGTGTTATTTAATGAGCTACATTACCTCAGACTTGATTGTAAGTTATTGTTAGTTTAAAATTACGTGAAAGATAATTTTTCATAATAATTACAAATATTAAAACTTTTTTAAGAAACGGTTTAAAAATTACCTTTTCAGATGATTGGAAGATTGTTTGTGCTTTCCTAAAGTGACATTGTGTTACAATGTTTGCCTTCCAAGAATTACACAGTTGTTAATATCTCCATTTTAAGAATTTGTATAAAATACGGTTTTGATACATTTGGGTTCGAAGTGCATACGCTGCACTCTCACAATTAGCGCATTTCATCATCAAAATTATATTATGATGTTCGAGAATTCAACTCATCTGTGTCATACTTTTTACCCCTTTTACCTTATTGGAGTTCTTGAGGTGCGTACGCGACACTTTCAAAAGCCACAAAGCGGGATGGATGGCAGAATGGATGGATGAATGGTTGTGCCATGCATAACGCTGTTAAAAGAAGCTTTGGAGCTAAATTTTGGTAAATATATTAGGTGTAAAACAATTATCAAACGTCTAAATGTATTTTATGTGTTTTAGACTATTAAAAGACCAAGGAAAAGTGAAGAAAATACGACAGAGTCACCATATGCCTCCCTTACTCCCAGACATGGGTACTTAATAAAAACATGACGCAGCCTCGGAATAGCACTTGCTGTCAAAAAGTCGGATTAATCTAACCCTAAAATACCAAATAAACCATACATAAACTCTTAAACTTATTTACGATCTATTATTGTTTAAAACATCGTTCGAGACCCTTATTTGCCCAAAAATCATCGTTTTAAACATAGCAGAGGCGTCCAGAAATGAAGGGGGGGCGGAAGTGGCAATTTGCCCCAGGCCCCGACTTAATTGGGGCCTCTATTTTTTTTCATTCAAAAGAAATTTTAAAAAAATATCTCTAAACCAAATTTAACGCTATAAGTTATTTCTGATCTATGGAGAAATTAGTTATGTTTATGAATTGGGAGAGAAGGGAAATTTTTGTTTGAAATAAAGGGCCTCTGAAGATCAACTGCCCCAAGAACCTGTTTTCCTCTGAGTGCTCCTGGATTTCTCCTTCGATTTTTCTGTAGTGGCCGATGATATTAGTCATTGTCACACATCCTGCCTTACAAAATTATTTTTTTTAATTAATTCCCAAACGTCCTTCTCTACGAGGCTTGTGGTCTCAGAAATGTGCTTTCCACTGTTAAAAAATTCATTTTATAAGTCAGGAGGTGTTGTAATGACCTAATGTCTTCGGCCACTATAGCAAAATCGTAATGTCAGCATGTGTTCACTTTCGCCTTGTTCCACCCCTTGCGACGTGAAGCGGTGGAGGCATTGGCCGGGCGGCCGTGGAGCGCTGCGGCAGCGCCGCCTGCCGGGCTATTCGAGGGGAGCGCTTCCGCTTTCTGGCGTGCAGACGCCGCCATATTGATCTGAGTGCGCCGCAACATTTGCATATTGTTGCGGTCCTTCGTGACGCCTGCAGTGCCCGCCTGCTGACCCTCGACCACCTGCCCACCGGCCCCCCTGCCCGTGAGTGCCAGGGCTTTCCCGTTGCTCTTTCCCACCTCTCGGGAAGGCTTCCTGAGCAAGGGTCATCTTTGCGTGGCTCGCGCAAGACACTGACACTGACGAGTCTCGTTGCTCTGTTCGTAGCCATCAGTCGTTAGGAAATATTGACTTCTTAACGTAACATTTTAAGTAAGCAGTGTCGGAGACGCCGCAGCAGTAAGATACGTGAAGCGTCTTGGGAATGCTGCAAGACTGTTCATGGACACTTACGGTATAGAAATGGCGTAGCCAAATACAAAACTTTAATTTATTACTTGCATTTATTTTATTTATTTATTTTTATGTACGTATTTATTTTTATCTACTTATTAATTTATTTATTCACAATTTAGAAACATTACATGCTGAACGTATGTTACAGCTAGGTGGGCTCGTAAGTTGTAATAGTGCAAACATTTTCTCTTCCTTATCGCAGAGGGGCTGTTTGTTCTCTGCGATCGCTCTTGTTTCATACAACTAATGGCTTCGCCTCGCCCGAGATTAAACCTGTATGCGCATTGACTAAAGTGGTTAAGTCAAATTGCTCTGCTTTTCGGGGCATGGCTTTTTAAGTTTGCATAGAAGTGGGTATAATAAATTGATGAAATTTAGTAAAATGTACCTCAGTGTTAGTAATTTCGTATCATTTCAAAGCAGATTTAATTATTGCCATCAGTTATGAGTTGAGTTAAAAGTCGTGCCCTGAAAAGTATAAAAATTTGACTTAATCAAATCACTGTGTAAAAAGAAACCCCCTTCCACTTGTTTAATGCACACACTCTCGGTATGCAAAACATAATTGATCGAGTTAGACTACTTCCTACAACTGTATCAGCAAAAACCGTGCAGACGATATGGTTGCAAATATATATATGTGATACTAATATATTTTTTTCGTTACATGTAGTTCAACCAAACGACCAATTTTAAAAATGCTTTGCATCAATATACAATTGAACGGAAAATCCTACAAATGGTGCATATATCAACTGAACAGTTTTAAAATTATTTCTATACACAAGACACCCTCAGTATTTTTGCCACTTTCATATAATTTTAAAATGTAAGTAAAATCAGCATTCAGAGCAGATTAAGGATATGAATTTTTGTTACGTAAGTCCCAATTTACGTAAGTAAATAAATTCGGTTTAGCTCATTTTTTGCCTGGCAGTAGTTGCACAACAAGATTTTGTTTGCTCAGAAAATAACTTCAAAATAGGTGCTGGAGTTCAACGACCTCTTCCAGAAATGTGAATCCGCTTACGTAACAAACAAACCCCGCCCACTTGTGTTTGATTCCCCGCCAGAAATCCAGACACGCGCGTGCTCGGAACACCCCCGTGCGTTTATCGCTCACGCACGCTCCCCGCACGCGAGCTCGTACCCTTCACTCGCGCGCCCTAGGGGAGGGGTCTTCAACTCCGAGAGCGCGCGCTCCCAAGGGTAGATAAACACATAGGACTAAGCTATAAGAGTCACTAATAATTTGTATTCTTTACTGGTACGTTATTGTCTTCGATACGGAGTTTTTATAACTTACCTTGATCGAGAGGATTGCGGTGACGAGGGAAATATGAAAACAGTTAAAAGGCGCTACATGTTCATTAATGGAGGAAATTATGAAAGGGAATTAGGGGAAGGAAATATGAAAAGACAAAGTGAGTCAAGTTAACAACTAGTTAATTAGTAAGTAAGTAAATATGAATTATTAAAATTACGTAAAAAATAAAATCATATATGTACCACGGGCGTTAACTGACTCTAATAATCAAGAGGCGACTATATGCTCGAGGATCATTGTCCCTATAAGGATAGTCATGATAAACGTATATATGTGCATAAATAACTATTCTTTGCTGAAAGAGTTCATTTCGCACATAAATTATTTGCATTATACTATAATTTCATATTTTGAAGTTACTGCTTAGGTTGTAAGTTCATAAGTTACTTTTAATTTTCATTTGCAGTACATATTGCGATGGGTAAACATTTTAATATCCTTTAAAAGAATTGTGAATTAGAGAATGGATTATATGTAAATTGATAGAAGAATGTTGCTTGCTTAGTAGTGTATAATCAACATGTATCGAGAATGAAAGTACCCGATGTAAGACAGCGTGCCATCAAAGAAGGTAGGAGAGTGATGGGGGTAACTTCATGACAACAGGTCGTAAGTGTAGAGTATCAAAATCAACAAGCCCTTGTGATACGAACAGCGCAAAGTCTGGACGCTACAGACTGCGTATGGTTAGGATATCTCTGAGTCAAATAAATGGATTTTAAATTAATTTTATGATTTATATGATGATTGGTACGACGGATTGAACATACATCTGGACTTGACACCTACAGAGGTGATGACGGCAAACGTAACAGAGATTAGTCGCGAGTGTTACATGTTCGTAAAAGGTGTTCAGCACAATACACTTTTTTATAATAACGGTTCTCAAAAGCAAGATCATTCATAATAGTTACCTTGTTGAAATAGAGCTCAATATAAATGGCAGCGATAACAGTATTCATCATCGAAAGTATTACGAATGCATGTCTATTAAGAAAAAAAGGAATTGAACAGCATTTAATAATAAATCGGTACTGTAGTAATCGTATTGAGACTGGAAAGGTTTAGTAGGGTCACTTGGTTTGAAGAAATCCACAGCAAAACGTAGGGTGAACAACCAAGGTGAAAGTAAACCACAAGGTGGAAGAATGAGAGGGAATTCAGAAGAACATTATAAATTAAAGGTTTATTACACGGAATAAAATTATAGACTTGCACTCAAATACATTCCGCAGAAATTTCAAATAAACCACTAACTCACAGTTCCCATAAAACGTTTATTTATTTTCGGTCTTATTTATTTAAAGTGAAAAGCTGTTAAAAACTGAGTGATTTACTAAGAGAAGATGTTCAATCTATTCACGGTTTTGTGAGCTCTGAAATCCCTACTCTAACTCATATACACATGTTTTTAAAAATTTAGTTGAATTATCAATACAGGTAGCATCGAGAGTTTTTGGGAAGAATTGTTATGAAAATATTTTTCCTGCGTAATAAAAATTAATAATAATTATTAATAATTTAATATTTGTAAATCATCCGCAGATTTTGGCTATTACCCCTTATTGTGCCGTGCGGAATCGAATTACTACCGCGAAAACTTGGAAAATCATTATTTGAAGAACTACGTTGCCCACTGAGCTCAAGTGAACGTGCACAGATAATGAAGCTACATTTATGTAAACAAGGGCTGTATCTGTATTTGCTTAAAGAATCAGGGGAAAAACTAAATTTTTTAGAGAGCTCGAAAACGCTAATAAAAATAAAATGTAGCACATGTGTACTTCAGCTTGTAAATTTTCAAACAGAACACATTATAGTCTTGCAAATAGTCGAAACCAACTTAATTTCATTTCTTTCACGAAGACAAGTTATGGAAACTGCATAAAAATCCTTTGTATAATCCGTCACGAAATAAGACGAGGTACATTCAAAAAAGAAAATGCAAATAACTTTGAATGCCTCCGAACTGCCGAGAACATGTACCAGTCCCCTGTTATATTTCGGCTGGACAAAGCGCCCTGTCATCATGACATAGAACAAATGTTTTTAGATTGATTGATTAGTGTTTCCATGCGCGTCAACAGCTGAAGTCTTTAGTTCTAAAAGAGAATGGGAGGTGACGGTGATCTTCCCCGCTTCATGGCGATATCCGGCAACGACCTACCGTCGGCTAGCGGGGATTTCCCCAACCAGGTACCACCCACCTGTGAGGTACTGCCCCAGCCAGGACAAGATCTACGATACTGACATGCTTAGCAGTGTGGTGCATGTAAGTGTAAGTGTGTGAAAGTAAGGATTGTCGATAGGAAAGAATTCGCCTGGTGTTGTTTGGAGAAACTACCCTTCAGAGCAGTCGAATGCTAGAATATTGTCCTCCAGCCAGCAACTGAACTCAACCCAGTTCTCTATCTTGTGTCGAAAATTCTACCACCGTCAGGGCTCGATCATTAGGACCTTCCGGTCAGAGCCAGTTGGTACCCCGAGCCCCCTTACCCGGTCCCTGTTCCACCAACAATCGTGTGTTTCCTGCCCCCCTGCAAAGGGCTTGTAGTGTTGATGTCGGGGCGCGTGTGCGCAGTTCCTGCTGAGCTACGAGCTGCGCCACTCGGCGGCGTCGCTGCTGCGCGAGTGCCCTGCGCGCGGGCTGCCGCCGCCGCCGCCCCCGCGCGCCCCGCCGCCCGAGCGCCTGCGCCGCTCCGCGCTGCACACCCTGCTGCGCCTCTTCGACCGCGGCGACGCGCGGCGCTTCTTCCAGGTGAGGCGCGCATGCGCGCGCACAGGCACCTCAGGGAGGGCATGAGAGGTGCAAGAGACGGTCAGGGCCAACGGTTGCGTCTGGGTCTGTGGTGGGAGCTGGGTCTGCGGTTGGATCTGGGACTGCCGTCGGGTTTGGGTCTGCGGTCGGTCTCTGTCTGCGTTTGAATCTTGGCCTCCAGTTGGATCTGCGTCCGCTGTCGGATTAGTGTCTGCGGTTGGTTTGGATTTGTTATTGAATCTGGGCCTGCAGTTGGATCTGGGCCTGCGGTCATGTCTGGATCTGTAGTCCGGTTTGGGTCTGCGGTTGGATCTGGGTATGCGGTCTGGTTCGGGTCTGCGGTCGGGTCTGAATCTATGATCAAGTTTGGTCAGTGGTCGGGTCTGGGCCTGCTGTCGGATCTGGGCATGCGGTCGAGTGAAGATCTGCAATCGGGCCTGGGTTTTGGATCGTGTTTGTGGTCGGGTCGGGGTCTGGTTCTGCGGTCAGGTTCTGAGTTCGGTTATGGGTCCGTGATCGGGTTAGGTCTGCGTTCGAGTCTGAGCCGGCTATCAGATCTGGACCAATAGACGAGTTTGAGTCTGAGATCGGGTCTGGATCTGTGGTCAGGACAGCGGTCGCTGATCGCTTCTGGGTCTGCGGTCGGGTCTTTAGTTGGGGCTTTGAGGATGACCAAATCTGAGGGGATGGGTCGAGATATTATGTTAAAACTGGATCTGCAGACAGAAGAGATGAGCTGGGATTAGAAGCTGAGGATGGAACTGGACCGAAGCCCTAATTTGATCTTGCTTTAGATAATGTAAATGAATGTACAGTTTTACTTGAGATTTTGTAACATATATCAGAATTGTTGATCTGCTGTACAAGTATGTTTAGTGTGACAAAAAGAAGTGCATGAAATTGATATTTGTGCAAGGTGTTGGTTTATCTGAAATATGAACATTATTTCTTCTCACTTATCTGTTGAGTGCTAGTCACATCACTTAGGGTCGGATTTCTATGCATATTTACATATTTTTGTCCGTTGCTTGAGGGCATAGCTAAGTAAAATTTCTTGACATTTGGTTTGAATTATATGCTTAGTAGATTAATATGTTGGTGGGTATTCGCGCATATTTGGCCGCTTATCCTTATTGGTGGATATGCGCGTAATTATAGGAGAATATTTGGCATATTTTCATTAAAATAGAGAAAACTTTTCATGTTTTTATAGAATATATTTATTTGTAAGCGTTCATTGATTAGAAAAGCATGTCGCAATTTGCTTTTTATTTTCTATATATGATAAAATGCATGTGCAAATGTAGGATATTTCTTGATATATTTTTATCCAACACAGAAAAAGTGAAAGAAGGCCTTCAATGTACTTCACTAAAGTGCATATTTGCATAAATTATTTCTACCAAGAAGTAAGCTAGGTAATATTATTTTTTGCGCAAAAATATATTTCCTCATTCCAAACATGCTTCTCTCGAACTTTATCAGAAAAGGTTTATGCAAGAAAAGAAATAATTTTAATTGCAAATAAAGTGCAGATTTAAGAATTTTTAGGTCATAAATGCGTATTTTAAAAAGCATACTTCAAGATTTTTTAGGCCATAAAAATCCGCTCCCTACACATCACTATATTACTGCGACACAGATTAATGTAATTCTTCTTTATTAACGTTTAAAAAAATACAAAATTCTATTTAGATGAATATTGCGATAGTTTCAATATTTGAGAAAATTCTTGTACATTTATACGAGAGGCATGTGACTGATCGTTATATGTCTCAGTAAAGGTAGGACAACGTTTACATAATAAAACGTCTTTTATTTATCGCGTTCTCTTCTCCACCTGCGGCATAGATTTTTGTACGATGCAAGAAAAGCTCGCCATGTCATGCAGTAATGCAGTAAATAAATTGTTTCCTCTTAAACTTTATTCTCACATCGGGTGTGGTTCCAATTTCTTAAACTTTTGTGATTAATATGAGAAGAAAATGTAATTTAAGAATGTGGTGTGGTAAGTATTGTAAACAGATGAATATTACACGCGTTTCGAATTGATCCATTATAAAGTGCTTTAAGGCGACAAAACTTTTCGAAATCTGGAACGGTTTTGTTTCAGAATGCAGTGACTGCAATGTACCTTCCTGGGGAGGAAATGTCAGTAAATAGATTGTGTTTTAGAGTTCAAATTCATGCACTTCTGAATTACGTATCCGTAATCCCATGAATCTTTAAAAAACGAATTACGTATTATCGTAGAGGTGTAGAAAGTAGAGTAGTATTGCAATTACAATCCAATAATTAGCCAACTACAAATTTCTGCATGAAAGTTGTTCAACTGAAGGATAAATTAATGGGTTAACAGCGCATCAGTTCGTAATCAAAACACGTTGAATTGCATGTTTTCCAAATCCGCTGAAATAATTCATTCCCGCCCACTCTCTCCCATCCGGCGAGCATCGGCGATTGACAACGGGCCGGAGTCGAGGTGGGCTCGCATCTCGTTTTTGAACCGATTCTTCTCGTCGCCTCCGGCTAATTGGCAGCCCACCGCCTCCAAGAAGAGGAGAAACGAGTTTTTTTTTATAGGCGGCGCACGCGAATAGCGGAGAAAGTGCCGGAGATGGCAAGGAGGGCGTCCGATTTTACGATCCGACTGCAGGCACCGCAGGTTTTTGGACGCCGTTAAAGTGTCTGAAATGAAAATAATCGAGAGAGAGAAAGGGAGTGTGTACGTGTCTATGTAACTATGACGATTGCCTCACGTACGAATGAACAACTGAAGGAAGCTGCATTCTACGATTATTAAGATGTTGAACAAGGCTGGTAATGACTTTAACCCACATTATTTCATATTATTGTACATACATATTGGTTTGAAGTTGAGAGGTCATGCCAAGTATTTGCATTACCGTTTTTTAAATTAAAACAGTTTCGATGCAAGGCCGTTTGGTAAGAATGTTCAAAGCTATGTCTTTAAAAAATATAAGCTGCAAATCAGATTGTATTTATTGCAAATTTATTAATTTTGATGGACTACTTTGTATTATAACAAGATCACTCACAAATTGAAAGATTTCATTTTGAATGCAGTAACGTTTCTATTGTTACGTAATGTCTTACATGTTGATAGTATGTTTCATGTCTATTAACAATTAGTTCTATGTTTTTTATTTGTACATGTAAATAATTTGGCTCTTTTCAAGGATGTGATAGATTTCATTCTAAATTTCTGAAATTATTAGGATCTTCCATTCATAAAGTTAATTTCATCGATGTCATTTCAGTTGTGTTCAATTTTTAAATTTACAATGCTAACAAATTAATTATGCATTTCCTTTTAAAATTATATTAAAAATATAAATACAAATGTGAGTGTTTTTATAATGGTGGAGAGCCTTACTCCACAACTGAATGAACCATACAATTGTAATAGTTTACTTTTAAAAATCGGCGTTAAAGACATAATTTATTAGACTAGAAAACGCATGTCTAACTTGAATTAAATAATTCATAATTATTGAACCTCCATTTTAAATTAATTGAAACGACACCAGTAATAATAATAATAATAATAATAATAATAATAATAATAATAATAGCAACAACAACTAAGTTCAATTAAGGTTTGCCCTTTGACTTCCTGAAAACAGTTTCAGAAAATAGTGAAGCAAGATGGCGAGATGCGCCATGTGAATAGCGTACCCGTTCTACTGCACGCCAACTGAAGCGCGGTGCGTTGCGTGCAGGCGTGGGAGTCGCTGCTGCCGACGGGCGTGCTCGGCATTCGCTGCAGCGCTCACCTTCTACCTGCACGTGCACTTCGCCGTGCTGCCCCTGCGCTCGCCGACGAGACGCGCGCCCCGCCCCGCACCGCCCGCGCCCGCCGCCCCCTCGGCGACCGCCTCGCGACGCACCTCCAGCGCCAGGGGGGCCGGCCGCCGCCGAGCCACCCCCGCACCCGCGGCGGACAAACCGGTAAGCACACACCAGAGCACTGCCTTGATCAGGGCGACCCGTGCTGTAGTTTTTTTTTTTTTTAAATTTTTGTTTCTTAAATGTAAGTCTTATGTCTATTTCTTATAAGTAATTCGTATGTCTAATTGTACCCGGGAGAGACGGCTCAGTGCATTAACTGATGTCACTGCAGACCCTCTAACTGGGAGGTCCTAGGTTCGAGTCCTGACGGTGCTAGGGTTTACAACACTAGCTGGTCAGCAAGGTCGTATTCAGTCACTGTCTGGAAGAGAATTTTAGCGGCTGGCTGCTCTGATCGGTGGTTTTCTGTGGTTTCTCCGATCAATACCAGGCGAATGCCGCAGCAATACCCTAACAAACAGGTTGCGGACCGCGCGCGATCTTACTTTCCTCTTCCTTGTCCAATCCTCGCCCCTCACACACACACAACCACCACCACCACACATGACGGGAGTCCGGTCGGGAGCTTAGAGCTTGCCCTGGGTGGGGCGGTGTCACGCTGGTGCGAGAAATCTGGTTGGGGAAACCCTGCCAGGTCGGTGCCGGATCTCGCTATAAAGCAAGGGAAAGACCATCGCCGTCTCCCGAGCAAAAGCATGCAGTACACTTACGGACTAGCGACCCTGGTAGTTAACGTTTTTGTTTGTCTATTTCTTATTTCTATTTCTTATCATGTCTGTTTCTTCTTATGTCTAATTCTTATATCTATTTCGTATGTGTATTTCTTATTTTTATTTCTTGTGCTTTATTTCTTATTTATAGATCCTATTTCTGATTTCTATTTCCTATTTCTATTTCTGTTTCTTATTTTCATTTCTATTTTCATTTTTATTTTTATTTGGTTGGCAACATTTGAAAACTAGGAGTGTCAAATATCCAAAAACGTATTTACTTCGGCAAACGAACCACAGATTTGATTTTATGGTAATGCTGATAAAAGTACCCACCCCTTGCGTTACTCTTCGCACCACCAACAAAAAGGGAGCTCAATAAAACGTGCGCGATGTCAAGCTGCATTTACAGTTGAGAAGCACGCCAAGGGGCAATTTCAGCATTTGCTCAGAACATCGAGGGAAAGTGGAGAAAAACTCGTTCGCCTGACTGCTCGAGGTGCTGCTCGCCTTCCACTTCTGAGTTCGAGTCCCGGTCGTTCCAAGCGAAATGTTTGGTGGACGAACTGGGTTTGCGGCAGGTTTTCCCAGACTTCTCTCGTTTCTCCTGCCTTTCATTCCTCCGTTATTACGTTGCCACACATGACTTCAAAATCACTTGCCCATCGAAATCGTTCTCTTATTGTCAAGTATGGCTATGGGGTTAGGGTCTCGACTCTCTGAGTTTCAAATGTTTATTTATGGCATATATGAATTTAAACATGCTTACTCATGGGATTAGGTATTAACAAACTAAAACAATCAAAAAATAAATTATTTCATTACATATAAATCCCAAGTAACAAATTTAGGAAAAAACTATTTTAATCATTGAAAAGTGCGCATCTCAAAGCACAAGAAACAATGAAAGACAAGAGCTCAAATTTTTCACGGAAAACGGACATCGGACAAAATTTTTCACGGACATTTTGAAGTAGACGAGTACCTTAAGTACTTCTATCGCGATGAAGAATCCACTTGCGTCTCTAGAAGGTCAGGCCACTGACTTTCCAACTCTGGGTGTCGCGTGACGTTGCGCCATCGACAACAAAACATTCATGTTCAAAAGTGATACGTCGATGATTGTCCAAAGACCATCGATGCTTTTAAAAATGGTTTGCTAGCCTCTAACATTAACGTTTGTCGCAAGTTGTAATTTTACGTGGCCGTGCTTATTTATTTATAATTAATATTTAACAGACCAAATATCGAAAAATAATAAGAGCATTTAAAGACCTCGCGTGTAAATAATGATGACTCACAAAATGAGGTCTTTCAATTTTTGTGTAAACAAGTATCTTTCTTATAATCTTAACTAGTCTAAATCAGATCTTTCGTGAGAACGTGAAAACCAGATCTTAGTTCTGGTTCAAGAAGTTCACAAATATTGTAAGAGATAGAAGCACAATATATTTTTAATTAAATAAAAAAACACAAGTCTCTGCAGTAAATACCAAATAACAACCCTCGTTTGCTGGGTGGAGGATAAAAAATAAAGGATTGTAGTTATCACTATTTACTCCTGATATCTTCAATTAACAAAACATTTATTAACAGGTTAAATTATACCCGTTCAATAATTGAATGAAGAACAATAAAATTATTGTGAAGAGTAAATGATGGCGTTAGATGAATGATTATGAAAAGGTTAATGTCCCTAACACCTGTGGCCATACGGACAGAAGATTGTGTTGAATATACGAATATGGAGATATGTTATGAATGGCGTTGGTATTGGCGGGATGGAAGACGAAGGAGATGGAAACGAGATAACCCCTAGAAAACGTTCCTCAGAACCGCGTCGTCCGCCATAAATTATACTTCGATCAATCGGAATAGGATATTGTTCACTTCGATCAATCGGAATGGGATGTGATAAGGCTACCTGGTGCTACGAGAAAGCAACCGCCCTAAAGTCACATGGCAAAAACCATCCACTTTACGCATGACTCCTAACAGCAACCTTTGGTTTCTCGTCCTTTGACCATGACCAAATTCCTGTGCCATCCGACTATCGTCAGATTTCAATTTTCATAAACCTCTCAAATAATAGCTTATTTTTTACCTAAATAATCAGCATAGTGACCATAAGTCAGCACAGTACACTCCCTCGAAACAGGCCATCTTGCGACCGGAACACTTACCGATTTTGTGGGTAAAACCTTATTCATGTGGGTGGGTCATTTCCTTAATAGCATTAAAATAAACAGCTGAAAACGTTTTTATCATAAAAAATAATTATTTAACATACTTTATGTTAATAAGATAACACTATTGTGTAATTAAGAACACGTACCCCAGACGGACTTCCTTGGCTTGGTACGGAAAGAACCAACCTCTAACCACTGTAAGCTACTGTATTTACAGTACACAGAGTACAATTTAAGAGCACGGGTATTAGGCGTTACCAAACCAGCAACTAAAATTTATACTCAGCTTAGCACTATATTATGCATTTAAAAAATAAGCTACAAAGTAATCGAAAATGTCTTTTGTATATTTGCGACTAGAAGCATGTCGTGACCGATGCTTGTTTAATTATAATCTTAAACATCCGGTGGACGGTTAAAACAGAAGCCGTTTTGAGGGTGAACGGTTAAGATAGAGTGTACTGTACATAGGTTTCTGCACGAAGTACAGAAATTCTCTCTATAGTTAGCCCAGTAATTATATGGCTTTGACGACAATGAGTAGACTTTGTTATTCTCAGGATATAAGAAGGGAATCCATAACCCTTCCCGAGGATGTTCCGCCCACGGAGAAGACCACTGAGTCGGAAGCTGCGCCTGTTGTCTCGGAAGGAGAGACCAAACCGGAAGACCCGCCCTCCGAGAGTGGGATCGGCGAGGAAATTTCCCCCGATGCCGAGGACAAAGGGTCTGTGAAAGGTGGTACACCTGCGTCGTCGCCGACAGCGAAGCGAAAGGAGCCATCTGAGATTGAGGAGAAAAACGCTGACGACGATGATGCTGGTAAGTCGAAATAGCAATAATTAATTCAGATACTTGATGTCTGTTTTCTAGTTGATATTAGAAACAAAAGTTCGGATAATTTATTATCAAGGATTTGTTTTGCTTTAACTCTTTTCTGTTAAGAGAAGTTATATTATGAAGTACATAGTGTGTTTTTTCTTATTAAAAAAACATGTTAACACCGATGAATGTCACAGTTCTGTAAAATTGTTCACTAAACAGAAGGTACGAGTAGAGAACACAAGATTAACGAATAACTGCAAAGTTAAATGTAGAGGAAACAGATTCAAAAGACCAATAGAAACTGTGTAATTATCAGGATAATACATTTAAGCGGTTCATTTCCATTTTTGAAGGTCTCGCTATATCTCACTCTTGTGCCGTTTGGCCTTTTCCCTTTTCTAGCTACAGAAGCACTCTTCCAACTTTTACATCTACGTTTTGAGAATAATCAGTTATGAACGACCTTTATAAATGATATTCATTGCAGTACAATCAGTTCGTTATAAAACTAATATAAAAGTGTATTACAAATTATTAATTGCTGCACAAAAGAATTTGTGATGACGTTAGGGGATAAAATACACGTATTTTTGGTTTAATTCTGAAACATGCACTACATAGATAAATGTGTGGATACAACTAATGTGTAGATAATATAGTTTTCATATATTTTCGTGGGTTATTTTCACACATTTACAGATATTTTTATAGAAGGTTATTAGCTTTGGCAGTTGTTAAGTAATGAATTCAAATCGGTTCCTTAGAAAGGTGAATCTTAACAAATAATTAGTGCCTATAATTTAAACGCAGATTCATTTAAATTTCTTTTTAAACAATGTACACTATCATTACAATAAAACAAAAATTTTCCAGAATTTCAGTGATAAATTAGTGTTATATATTTCATAGAGTTGTTTAAGAAACGAGAACTTAGTTTTTGTGTCAGTTCTTTAATCGTTGACAACCAGATCGACTTTGTCGTAATGATTGATGCGTAATGAATAAAAATTGAGCAGGTGTGTGTAAATAGCAAAAAAATCTTACAAGTTCTGCCAAAATTGCATTGCACATTTTACAAGGAGAAACGGATTTCTAACCGGGTTCATTAATATATGTAGTTGCAAGTATGCAAATGAAGCGACACTCATCGGCCCAAAAAACGCAACATATCAATTTATTGGTACGTAAAACGTGTCACTTTCTCAATAACTATGATTTATGTTCCATTCTGTGTGTTTTGTAAAATGCAAAATGAAAAATTATTAGTTTTTGCATTCATACGCCAACGAATGCGAATGTGGCACAAACTCGGTAACAAAATGTCGCAACTAAAATAATACAAAATGAGCACGAATCTTGAATTAATTAACACTCTGTCTCAGTTCTTCAGTCACACTTTACGTAACATTTATTACCATCTAAGGCAATGATGACGCTATCAATCTTCACTGTCTGGTCTTCTTTAAAGTGAGAATTGGCTCTTGTAGAGTCAAATCACATTCTCCTGAAAAAGCCTCCACCAGGTTCAGTAGAATGTTTAGATGATGCCAAGCCAAGTTGTAAGTGGTTGTAAGCCAAGAATTCGGTCATTTTGTCTGCCAGTTGCTCAAGGCATCTTGCCTACACTTATTGGAGCAATATGGCCACTTTCGCAAGTAATTGGACGTATTGCCTGAAAATTCCCCAAGAAGGCCCTGGTTTGCAGCCAAAGACCAAAACATTCACTTCACTTACGGGAGTAACCGTCTCATAAATTCGTACGCCCGAAAGCACTAATCGGTCAGCTGAATTGGCTGAAAGCGCTGAGGAGTGCCCGCTTCGCAGCCAAGGACAGCGACGGCAGCGGGAAGGCGTCGGCGTCGGAGGAGGACTCGACGTCCGCCAAGACGTCGAGCGAGTCGCCGCACAAGCGCAGCGACGCCGACGACACCGAGGACGCCACCAGCGCCGCCACGGCCGCGCAGGAGGAGCTGGAGGACGACGACGTCGCCGACGAGGTGGAGGTGCGTTGGTTGTCCGTGTTGGCATTTCAGATATTTCAACAAAAGGCGTTGTCAATGCTAACACATTTAATATAATACAATGCAATACAATATAATATAATATAATATAATATAATATAATATAATATAATATAATATAATATAATATAATATAATATGTAATAAATATAATATATTACGCCTCTATCAATCCCTTTCGGGCAATGGCCTCTTCGAAAAGAAGGTAGTTCTAGACATGCACCGCTAATATTTTACATTAAATTATTCCCAGCTTTGAATAGCTTAGTCACCATCAGAAACGCTGTCTGGATACCAGAAGAGTTTTTAGAAGTAGTACAGTAGCCAAGTTACTAGCTTCCAGACATCAGATCTGATGTTGATGACGATGATAATTAAGTCATGGAAAGGAGCTAACGTAATTATTTGAAATGTTACAAATGACAACGCTTTCTTATTCACGTGTTTTTTAGAAAAGCTTAAAAGACCACCACATCGCTATTTTAAAGTAGTGGCATCTTTTGCAAGGCAATACCGTCCGAAGTGAAAATGCTGGAAATGTTTTGTTCCCTTTCATGTTCTTATTTGTAGAAAAAGGAATATCATTTTGAAGAAAGAAAATTTGACTGCCTCCAGGAGTACGCTCTGAGGAAGGCCACAATTCGCTGGCCGAAACGTTAGCTACCATGTCAGTGACGCGGCTTGTCCCGGACAGCCTAGCTAACCCTTCTTACAGGCTTCGTGTTATTTGCTTCCATTGTTGATATCTTCACATTATCGTGTTCGTCTTGTGCTTCCTGCCGTGCTTGTGGTGTTGCTGAAGGAGGAGGACGAGGAGGACGGGGCGGACGTGCGGACGGCGGGCAGCGGCGCCGAGGGGCGGTCCCCGGCGGGCAGCGGCGCGCGCGGCATGGCCGTGCTGCGGCGCTTCCTCGAGACCAAGGGCACCGACTTCAGCAACGAGCCCGAGTTCCTGCCCTACTACGCGCTGCCCTTCGTCAACCGCCCGCAGGCGCACCCTTCCTTCCAAGCGCTCTTCCAGGTCAGCCGCCCCCGTAGCACTTCGCTTCAAGTGCACATACTGGTGTCTGAGAATAAATGTTACAAATTTCTAGGGCATGTACAAGGGACGAAAATGATCACTTTTTGCCAAAGACCATGCGGTGGGAAATTTAATAGAACGATGTTGTTTACACTTACTCAGTGTAATTTGAGCCTGATTTTTAGGCAAGTGTTCGGCAGATGACGTTGTGATGCAATTAAGGATGTTTCTTGTTCCTGCCAAACATCTGTATATACGGATTGTCTAAAAAAGTGCAAATAACCCATGTATAAATGTTCATAATAGCACTATATACAATTTCCCACTAAATGTTCATTAGCAAAAAGTAATAATTTTATATTCGTCTTCATGCACTCGACGTTAGTCACATTTATTCCAACAATCCCTATAGAGACGCTTGATACAGAGAGGCACACCTCAGTCGTCAAATATACTTTCGCTCTATAGTCTCAGCCAGGCGTTAAGGAGAAGTGATCACAATATTGAAAGTAAGATGAAACATTTCGAGTATCTGAATTTGTTTTTGGTGTCTCTCGTAATACAAAATACCGCACAGTTCGAATTCCCCTGACAACTGGCTTTCTGGCGGAATTGGCAGGGCAAAGAAATGCAAACCACTATATCAAATAGAGCCTGTCACAAAGACAGTTGCAAACGTTGTCGCCGACCAGACAGCTGCACTGAGATCGCTATGTCCGAGAAAGGTAGTTTCAGCATTGCCATTATCAATAATGAACAATACAGACACTAAGCCTGGAATCGGGATATGCCCTCTGCGTCGGCAGACAAAAAGGGAACAATGAATAATGATTGTTGTAAACGTCATCGAACATCACGTCGCCGTTTATCGCTCTAGTGTATTTGTTTAATATCTTAAACGCATTATTTATTCCAATTTCCATGGATGTAACCAAGCTCCGTTTAGAAACTAGTTTAGCATTAACTCCAACGGAAACGACTTAACTTTACTATTTTGATTCTAAACATTAAGTGAAATTCTGTAATAAGTTACTTTCTCCTTTTTAAGAAAGTTCATTGTGTTTCTCACTGACGAAACGAACTGATATAACAGGAAACTGTGAACATACGCCGATTCTGCCAAGAATGATCGGTACCAATAGTATTTTACGTGGACCTACGTATAGATTTTGCAGGCAGATAGAGACGCGCTCGCTCTTCGAGACTGCGTAAGCAAGCCAGCGAGAACGATCGATAATAGAGTTTTGCCGTATTTCAGTTTCAAAGGGATTCTAAGTACAAACACGAGGCCGCACGTAAGGGTCAGGAAGCGCCGGCGGCACGACACGCCGCGTCTCTTGCTGTGTGTTTATGCACCTGGCTGTATATGTTATTGATTTTGTCGCATCACTTCGCATTTTCCGTTCGTAACCAAAGAATGTGCTTGACAACTCTATAGCGCTCGAGATCCATTATCCGGATTCACGGTGATTAGTAAATCAGATGCTGAAAAGTTTCCGTGAATCTTTTCAAAATGCCCCAAATCGCGCATTTTTTAACGTTGTGGTTTGTTCTTGTCCTTAATTTTGAATAAGAAACCGTTGCTCACGTGGATGAAAAAGGTAGTTAGATTGACACTGGTCCTAATTATTTTCGAACGCACGATGCTTCTGATATTCTTTGTTCTTTTTTTGTGCAAAGAATATTTAAAATTCACATAGTTTTCACATTAACGAAGAAAGATCATATTTACAATATAAAGCGTTTGAGGTTTGTGAAATACTGAGAGAGAATGTATTGTTTACATTAGCGTGCTGAAAGTTTGTCGTTGCGCGATGATGTATGCATTAGGTATACGTGACACATCTGAGCTTACAATGTGGAAGAAATTATGTAACAATGAATGTCACGTAATCAACTCTAAGCGTTACCTTCGCCATTATCCCGGAGCCATTGCTCTGGAGTGGGGAAGTTTTCTCCATAGCGCCTAGTTGGCGATCTCAGGCCGTGTACATCGAAGAGTTTGAAATTACGGCGCGCCTAATTACGGAATTTACGTAACATTCTACATTCCAAAACATTGGCAAACTAGCAGAGTTTTCATCTACCGGACCAATATTCCGTGAGATTAATTTAATTTTAAGTGGTCCAGCATCACACAGCGTTGATCGTATCACCATCTCAAAAACAAATCATATATTTTATTCAAATTCCCGTACGTTTTGTTTCACAAAATTATTTTTAATTTATTCTATTGAACGTAGTTTAATCAAAAAAGAATGATAGTTTTTGTTTTAAGGCGCTCGCTAATACTACATTTTACAAATGAATTGTTATTTATCTATCTAATATGATTTAGTCGGGTAACATGTGCAACTAAATATAACGAATAGAAATGAACAATGTTCGATTTTCTGCTCAGGCGAGATCTAGGATTTATATTTATATCTTTGGGTATATTCTGAGTGTTTAAAACAAAATGCATTGGATTCAAAATAATCTGACCCACGAAATACAAATTATTCAGTTCCCTAATATGTTTTTATTATAGACATATTTGGAAAGAAACTTGATTCTTCAATAAGGATGATGTTAACTGGTAGCAAAATACTACATCCAATTATATATATTTTTTAAATAAAACCAATTGTCGTTGGCCCCCTAACTAGCTCGTGCAGGTGGCATTTACATAGATATAAAAATGCAAATACATATATACTCACGTGTTCTTAAATAAACTTACATAAACACAGTCACTCACAAGAATCTTTGGCCAAACAATAAACTTATAATCACAATACAATACTACACACTACCTATAATTCTCACATTTTCAACACGACAAACCCTCACCAAAATACATATTGCTACCAACAGCATGGACCGTCAATGCACAAAGTTGAATTAACGTGCGCAGGCGCGGTGGCCAGCGCGTCTGCGCGCGCAGCTGCGCGGCTTCCTGCACGAGCACTGCTGGGGCCCATCGGTGGCGCCCGAGCTGCTGCGCCTGCTGCTGGTGTCGGGCGGCGGCGAGGGCGGCTCCGAGGGCGGCGGCGTGGGCGGCGCGGGCGGCGCGCGCAGGGGCACGGCCGGCGGCGCGCGCAGGGGCACGGCCGGCGGGGGCGGCGGCGGGGCCAAGGCCCACGCCGAGCTGCAGGCGCTGCGCCGACGCACGCAGAAGCTGGAGCGCGACCACCACAGCCTCCTGGGTTAGCACACCGTGCAAAGACCAGTGCGCTGCCTCTCCGGCTTCAGCCAACGAGCTTCACAGACCAGTTTGCGTCACAAGTGTGCAGGTTCAGTGGGTGAACTTTTAAGAGCGAAAAACTCCTTCGTTCGCCTTCCTTCTGAGGGGAAGTAAAGACGGGTGTCCCATGTAGTAGATTCAATGGCCAAGCCTAAAAGAAGCCTCTGAGCTAAATTCATTACGACTGTTTCCTTACCCTCCAGAGATATTTTCTTTCTCCGCTAGTTGGTGAAAGGAGCGTATCGAAAATCTCTTGGTCTAACAATATTAGCGGGAATTTTAAATGCAGCCTGACACAAAATCAATTATCACCTGGTTACAAGTCATTAAAACATAAATACGACGAATTTCTTTTAAATATTGCACCTTTTATTTCTACTACACCTTCATCGAGTTATTTTTGGCTAGTTACCCTTCCAAATCACCCCTTTCTGCCACTTTCAAAACGTTTCGCAAATATCGTCGCATGAGGATCAGCATGGCGAACAGCTTCCAACCTGGCTTTCCATATGAAGTGCCCGTGCTTTAGTCACGTGGTTCGCGACGTATCTGGTGCTAAGCAGAACGAGCAAAAATCGGTGCGCCGGAGCAGCTCTCCCGTGTCTTTGCACGATAGGTGAGCGTTCCGAGCGGTTGATCCAAGGGATAGTGATACACTGTGAATTCAATGTGATTGAATGCACAACTGGGAGAGATGGATCAGGGCATCAACTGATGTCACTGCAGTCCCTCTGACCGGGGGGGGGGGGGCTAGCATTCGATTCCCGGCGGTGGCAGATGTTTGATACCAGCTTCATATTTAGGTCGAATTCAACATCTGTCTGAATTCCCCAGGTCGGCTGCTCTGATCGGTAGTTTTATATGGTTTCTCCAATGCCGAAGCAGTACCCTAACAAACTGAATACGGACCGCGCACGATCAGTCATTCCTCTTCCTTGACACCTCTTCCTTTACACGTACTTACATGCACCGCAAAACTACACATGTCGGGAGGCCAGGCGGTAGCTTAAGACTTGTGCAGTGCCCGGCGGGTGCAGATACTTGGTTAAAGAATAACCCGCTAGCCAACGGGTAGCCTGTCGCCTGGTCCTTATCATGGAATATCACAGCCATCTCCTGTAATAAAAACATGCACTACACGTACGGGAGTAATGACCTTATCTGCAGACGCGCCTGGAAAGCGACCAACGGACGCAGGTCGCGAGTGGGAAGTGCAGCATGGCGCTGGCGCGGGTGCGCGGTGGTGGCGGCACAGCTGGCGAGCCTCACCAGTTACTTACAAACACAGTTACATGCACTACACAACTACACATGTACAAGAGGCCAGTCGGGAGCTTAGAGCTTGTTCCGACTAGAAGAGTATCTCGTGTGTGGGAGATACCTGGTTAAGGAAAACCCCGCTAGCTGACGGGTAGGTCGACGCCGAATATCACCATAGAAGATCACCGCCACCTCCCGAAATAAAAGCATGTACTATACTTACGGGAGTAATGACCTTAGCTGCAGACGCGCTCGGAAACCCTAACCAATCAACCAACGAAGGCAGGTGGCGGGTGGGAAGTGCAGCGTGGCGCTTTTGCGCGTGCGCAGGGGTGGCGGCGCAGCTGGCGGGCGCGCTGGAGTGCCAGGCGCGGGGCGAGGCCACGGACCTGAGCGCGCTGCTGCGCCGCTGCGCCGAGCTGTGCCCCGAGCTCTTCGTGGCGCCCTTCGCCGCCGCCGACGCAGAGGTGTCCGCCGCCATCGCCGCGGCCGCCGCCGCCGCCGCGCCGCCCGCCGCCTGCGAGCTCGACTTCCGCAAGATCCGCCAGCACCTGGCCGGCGGCAGCGTCAAGACGAGGCTGCTGCTGCTGCAGGCGCTGCGATGGGTGAGCCCGCGCTTTCTCTCTTTAAATTATCATTATCATTATTATTATTATTATTATTATTATTATTATTATTATTATTATTATTATTATTATTATTATAGGATTAATAATAACAATAAGTCGGCCCCATGGCGCAGACGGTTGCGGCAGCCGTCGTTAACATGGTCGAATTTGTGATTGTCCCTTCACCCCTCATCTTCTTCCTATCATCTTATAATTCATACTTCAAGGAGTAACAACCTTGTCGGAATGAGGACCACAGTTCAAGAGCTGATTTGGGAAGAATTGCACTCGGTGACCGTGCAGCGCGGTCAGTAATGGTCTATACGCAAAACAAAAAATACACTGCAAATGAGCGTACGCTACGTGCCAGTTAGGCAGAAATTACACATAAACATTAAAATAAACCATAATCCAAATACTATAAAAACAGGCGTACAATACAAGTTATTAAAAAAGGTATTAAAAATAGATTAAATATATCCATCCCTTCACTTCATTGCATGGCCCTTCGGTACCTATTAACATACATTAATGGTACGATCATGTACCGCAGGTTTCCGGTACCTTTGTTGGCCTTACCTTAACCTGGAAAACATCACTGTACATCACTGTACTCTACACTTGCGTTGAAGAGAACCCATAATGTGCGTATCCCTGGGAAGTGTCACTAGCACATCTGCAGGAATATTGTAGCAGTCATCAATAGTTCTATTTCGAAAGCTGAATTTTCCTTCATCCGTTCTCTGCATTTTATCTTGTAAGTTTGTAATGCGCTAGTATTAATTTCTCACAGAAAGAAAACTTTGACTACCAGTAGAAATCTATTTCAAATTGTTGTAGACTATATTTTATTCGTATATTTGTGTAATGTAAGATTCATAGGCGAAAACATATTGAAGAGTTTTCAAACTTTTTCTTCAAAATAATCCCAAACTGACGACTCTCATAACTTAAAAAATTGTTATTTATTCAAAACCATTCTTTTGTTTTTTATTGTTTTATTTAATTCGTGATATATAAAACATCTATGTCGTTTAAAAATCTGAGTCGTTCTTATGAATACCTGTTTTTCTGTAATTTGTCAATAATATGTAAATTTGATTGTCATATATTAAAAAGGAAATGGATAGTATGTTAAAAAATTCACATTACACATTCTTTCTTTCAAACTTTCTTCATACACGCCAACATTTCTGATTAACGTGTTGAAACACGTAATTTGAACTCATTTGCATTTCAGAGATCACGCTATTAGTCAGAATACAAACTATTTTATAGTGCTGGTACCGTGATATGGAATAACTCATATATTGCTGTTGTGACAATGTTTATAGCAATAAACTACTTTATGTGTCATTCAGACTACCTTCAAATATGTTTTAAAAGTAGTTTAATACTGTATAAATTAAGTCTGATCAAAACATTAAGAAGAAACATTGCACTTTATTCACTGCGGCTCTTAAAACAACAAATCTTACAAAATTTATTCCAGAACAAAAAATGTAATAACAAGATAGAATATTCAGAAATGTCCATTAGCGTGCTCAGTATACTACTGTAACTAGTATAGATGATAGTATAAATGATACAGTTTTGCAACTTGCAATATATTTGGCTGCAAAAAGTTAAAAGTATACATTTAAAAAATTCACAACGCACGCCGTTTAACAATTTCTCTATAGTTTTGTTTTTGTTATTGTTTTTTGAATTGGTTTATTTCACTCGTAATAAATGGATCATGGCGTTTAAAAATCTGAGTCATTCTTAGGTATGTTATTAAATTTAGAAGAAATTAACACGCTCGTAACAAATATTAATCGCCTATTTGTATGTTTTAATTGTTATTATTAAACAGTGTTTTAAGCTTTGACGACGGAATGCATTCAATCAGCAGACCATCAAATCCTATCCCTTTGCCCTCTGAAACGTAAAACCGTGAATTACTATGTGTGTTATACATTTATTAAAAAAATATATTTTCTATTTTTCTATTAGAAGAAGAGATGGCTTTTGTGATAAAATCTGTTTTGATCTTGTCCATCTGGTGCAAAAATGTTAATACAATTTAATTTAATTTAATTTCTATGTAACTAATTTAATTTTTTTCATGTTTGTTACTGTACAATATTGAAATTCCATCATCTCCTTTTAAATACATTCCTATTTATTTATTATGAAGTAATTTACTCGCAATGGAGCACGTTCTTCAGAATAAAATGGAACTTAGTGTGAAGAAAGGTCTCTATGCCAAGTTTGCAATAGCCTTTTCGTAAGAAAAACGGGAAAAAATAACCCCAAAATCTCACGCAAATCACAGGGCAGCCTAAATGTACCCTACAAGTGCTATTATTACTAAGATATAAATACCCAAGTCTTACGAACATTCGCAGGGTATCAATAAGAGGTAAGGGAATTATATTATCTCGACATTACATACCGCGAACCCATTTGTACCTTGGCCCCAGAGTTGGAAGGCAAGGCTTACCATTACGCTTCCCTGCCATTAGGAGAGCCGTATGATTGCTATACCACAGGTTTAACCTGGAATAACTATCAAGTTGTGAGGTATCAAAGTTCGGTCCGCCTTAAAGCATACTCGAACGCTGAATATATTTTATTCAAATCCAAACAGACAACATTCACGTCGAGTTTCAGTTCATACCGCATTCTCCAACCCTGAACAGTATTCTTTATTTTTTTCATATATACAAAACCTACCAGTTCCGGGCATTGAGATTCCCGCTGCCATTTTCCCGTTTCGTGACCGCGCGCGTGGCGTTGTCTGCCGGCAGAGGCTGACGCGCAGCGCGCTGGACGAGCGCGACGCGGCGACGGCTGCGTACCTGCGCCACGACGTGCTGCAGCTGCGCGCGGACGCCGGCGGCGGCGGGGGCCTGCTGCCGGGGCTGCTGCGGCCACCGGGCGCCGCCACGCCGCACCCGCTCCAGCAGGTCAGTCGCACTCACACGCAAGGGGGAACCGCCCACACACAGTTCTTGGTGGAGTCTGGAAACGTCCACCCGGACTCCAGTTTCTCGAAGTAACTCACGTCGTTAGTGCCAAAATTGGTTTCTTGCAGAGGGGAAACATTGGTTTCGGAGGCCATGGTTCTTCGTGGAGACTGGAAACGTCGATCCGGACCCAGTTTCTCGGCGGAACGCACGTCGTTAGTACCAAAGCGGGTGTTAAGCTACTGGTTGCTCGGACTTGCTCGCGTGGCTCTGTTGTTGAATTAATGCCCGCGGGATTGGGGGAGGATCTTGCCACAAGATATCGATTCGGCTGCACTCCCAGATACAAAGTTCAATGTGAGAATTGAAATCACTCATTAGGTGGTCTCGATTTTCGGCGGACCTCACGTCGTTAGTGAGAACGCGCGTGCAGTGAGGAGACGGGGGGAGTTGGTGGCTCCGATCTTCCCGGGTCGCCTCCCCGTTGGCCTTCAGCTGGCTTCTTGCTTTCGTCGGGACAGTGCCTGGTACTCATGTGTATTCAGTGAGACTTTCTCCCAGCGCATTGGGAGTGGCGCTTAATTCGACTCTAGTCAGTGCTAGTGCTAGTTTCTAGTCGGTTAGTTGCAAGACTCTAGCCGATGCTAGTCGCTTCGGTGCTAGTCCAGAAAACTAGAAGCTCTTAGATGGTAGGATGGCTCTATCCAGGCTTAATTGGAGAGATGCGCGTGGCGGTCTATGCGGCTAACATCCTAACGGAGCTTTATTGGTACTCGAAGGGAACGTCAATTGTAGACAAAAGGCCAAGTATATCACTCTAAGATAACTCGAATCCCTCCTGTTATGAAACTAAAATGATTTTGGGTGACTCCGCCGCGTTTGAGCGCAAAGATACCAATATCAGCCCACCCTTCCACACGAATGTACAGATGTATCAGAAGAAACGTTACATACGTCTAGGGCGTGTAGAGAAGTAGAACATATTCAGTTTTTGCCGTATGCTGATAAATTACAAATGATAGAGTTACGTGTATTTGTACATATGAATATTCTCCACTAACGTATAGGCAATTCCATATACACAGATGTTCGGCAGATTATGAAATCTTAACTGCGTTACCTGTCAAAAACCTGTCCATGAGGGTGTTCATTCAATTAGAAGTTTTCTTTCAACTCAAATTTTTGGTACTGAAGCTCCCGATTGAATATCCGCATGACAGCTGATGATGTCAGGAGTCACTCTATTTAGATCGGAGTATACTCATGTGGCGCGGTGCTGTGCGTGGTCAGAAATTGCAACTGACAGACTCATATGCATTTGTTCATGTGGCATTTTCCACTAATTCGAAGGCAATCCCGTACGTTTGGATGCTTGACAGATCAGAAGTCCCCTTAACTGCTTTACCTGCCGACGGGTGTTCATTCAATCGACAGTTTCGTTACGACTTACATTTTCGGTGCTGAAACTCCCGATTGAATAACCGTGTCGCAACTGCTAATCTGTCAGGGGACACTATTTAAGTCGGCGCTCGCACGCGTGTCGCGGTGCCGCAGGCGGCGGCGCGCCTGGTGAACGCGCTGGCGTCGCTGCGCGCGGGCCGCGACTACCTGTCGACGGGCAGCGGGGCGCCGCTGCTGGGCGCGCTCATCCCGTGCCTCACCGACAGCCTGGCCGGCGGCGGGCCCGCGCGCACCGACGCCCTCACTGCCGACATGGCGCTCGCCGCGCTGCAGAAGCTCAGCCTGCGCCGCGCGCCGCGCCTCACCATGCTGCGCCTGGGCCTCGTCGAGTGGTGAGTACGCTTCCCCCCTCTCTCTCTCCCGCTCACCCACTTCACCTTGCTGAGCCTGGGACTCGTCGAGTGGTGAGTGCGTCCCGCCTCCCTCTCCCACTCACCCTCCTCATCATGCTGCGCCTGGGCCTCGTCGAGTGGTGAGTACGCTTCCACCCTCTCTCTCTCTCTCCCGCTCACCCACTTCACCTTGCTGAGCCTGGGACTCGTCGAGTGGTAAGTGCGTCCTGCCTCCCTCTCCCACTCACCCTCCTCATCATGCTGCGCCTGGGCATCGTCGAGTGGTGAGTCCGACCCATTTCCCGTCCCCGCTCACCCACCACACTATGCTGTGTCTGAGGCTGGTCGAGTTGCGAGTGCACCCCCACCTTCTTACTCTACTCACCCCTCTCTCCACGCTGCGCCTAGGGCTAGTCGAGTGGTAAGTGCGCACCGCCTCCCTCTCCCGCTCACTCCCTCACCATACTGCGAATTGGCTGGTCGAATGGTGAGTGCGCCTCCGCCTCTCTCTCCTTCTCACCCACCTCACCATGCTGCACTTTGGGCTGGTCAAATGGTGAGTTGCCTTCACGTCCAGCTCCCGTGAACCACCAGACCACCGCATTTTAAGGCTAGCGACACACGAGCGTCAAATGACAGATGTGAAAGTCCGTCCGTCCTTGCGCAGCAGTGACACATACGAGTCATGCTACACTAGCTCTCTGCAGTGACATCAGACATTATGTAAACGTTGCAAAAAGTACGTCGTTGTCATCCGTCAAATTGACGTCCGCTATTTGACAGGCCACACGGGCACGATCATCGCCACGTAAAGGACGTCATTTGTTCTCTGGGCTTGTGCAAGCAAACAAGAACGTCCGTCGCGTAGCAGGCAACGGACGATAACCGCTAGAATGCGAATGTTGTTCCTGTCGGACGTTGTAGCTTGTAGTGTGCAGAACACATGAAGCGGTAGCAACGTACGATATACATTCGTTGACTCGCGTTGAACCAATTGCATGTTTTTCCATTCATTGATTCAAATGGATTCGACATTGAAAGATAATGTACCTACTGAAGTGCACATTCAATCATTTCTTCTGGTGGTACAGTACACGTCCTCTGGTATAATTCCATTCCATATGATCATGTAATTTCGAGAGCACATATGTAAGCCACGGCCTAAACATTCGGAAATTAAAAAGTGTCACAAGTGAAAGAGGGTGTAAAATGTTTCCTTCAAAATGTACTCACTCTTAATCTTAACGAACCATCTCCGCCCCGTTTCTTTTATAAGTTTCATTTCAAAGATTAAAAAAATCACTGACTCCGCGGAATCCATGTTCGTTAGCACAAGAGCGTTTTGCGACGCTCGTGTGTCTCTAGCCTAATAGTTATAAGCTTAATTAGTTGTGAGAAATCACGTTTTACAAGTACTTACATGCATTTGACATATTTCCTTCAGTTCACTACAAAGAGAACCCCACACTAACACGCACACTCACACATGAACAATCCTAAGAGTGTGGATGTGTTTGGATAAGAGGCTTTCACTGATCGACGTAGAACGTCGCACAGTTCGGTCTGAGCACTAGCAGTCGTTTCAAAATTGCATTTTGTATTTTCTTGCCTACTACAAAAGTAGTATAGAGAAAGTTAGGAAGATGCTGAAGCAAAAAACTTTCGTCAGAAAAATTCGTAATGTTAGTCTCTGATACTGAAAAAGTGGATACCTTGTTCCAATATGTAATAAATTACTACCTCTAAGACGTTATGTTATCAGAATCCTTAATAACGAAAATGGTTTTCAGCAAAATGGTTATCCATTTGTATGAACAGCGCTAGCGGCTAGACTCTAAGTAGCATTTTTAACGAAACTGATATTCTGAGATCGTTCTAGCCGATGTCGCGGCCTCGCAGATTTTTTTATCGATTAGAGTAAAGCATCCTTAAAAGTGGTGCAGGTACGATTTTCGCTAAATTCTCTGAAATTTTGAAAATTCAAAAAGAGCATGTGATTATCTCCACGAAAGCTAATAAATATAGTGTCACCCCCCTTTGCACTGATTTTGTGCGTCCTTTCTTGTATTGAAATCATAGCATTTCATAAATCTCTTGAAAGGTCTTTTATAAAAGTCTTAAAACGGAGTTGACCGTTAACCTTGAACCCCAAGACTTTGTGACTTAAAAAAGAAGAGAGATTTAATCAAAAGGCGATTGCATGTAAATTGCTCTGAATTTCCGTACCTGCAACTCCTATCATTAAATGCTTGATCTAGCGTTCATTATGCAGAATCTTAGTTGCACTGACAGTTCACGCAAAGGAAAATGCACCATGAATTATAAGTTCGTTGCACATTCACCTGCATCGACCAGACCTAGGTGGCGGTCGAAGCAAATGGAGGTCGTAGAACATGCCACTGCATTTACGCTGTTGACTACTTAAAGTCACGAGTCAGTATAGCGAAGCATTTAATTTGAAACCTTACTTCTTCTGACACTACATTTTTCTCTTTAGAAAAAAATATTTTTGTAAAAGGCGCTTCATTACGGGAATGTCCTACAGATATTTATCTAATTATAATTAATTTTAGACAACAATTTTGCCAGAAATATAATTGAAGAACACAAAATAATGGATACACTGAATTGATAAAGACAACAATCGTTTTGTTTAGAAAGGTACACTTTCCACACTCCTTCCGTATATACTGCCAATTCTCGTCTGAAAGCCAGAAGAAAATGCCAAGTCCACAAAAAGATATTGCAAACCAGATGTCCCAAAGTGTAGTACAGTCACTATAATTATTCCATTAGAACAATCCAGAGGCGTATGTACGTTCGTAACACTGTAAACTTAACCAGACTTTCTAACTTTCGCAGAATAACTTTCCGCGAAACTATCCACACTAGAAGACCATTTCACGGCTGGCACCAGCTTGCCCTTCTATTCTAGCGCTGCTGCTTCCAAATTCGTACTGAGCAAGGAAATGTTGGACATTGATTGAAATTCGGACTTAATTACATAAAATTTGCTTCCTAACATTTGCCTTCCTCCTAGACAGGTCGATACATTGTTCTGAATATGATAGATTTTTGGGAAATAAGCGATTAAATTTTACAAAGATAGATTTTATAAAATGAACCATCACAATAAAATATATTTTTTAAATGGTTGGAAGGCAGCGTGTGTGTATGCCCTCAGCTTGGTTCATCGCTTGTGCTTATCGAGTCAGTGGACGCACGCTCACGCATTGGAGAAAACGATGGCATTGATCGCGAAACAGTGACTGCCAAAACGACTCATTTACACGTACACCGCCGTGCCATGCGAGCTAGCTGTCAGCAGCATGTCCAATAATGTTGAATATTCACACGTCGTTATGGGTTTGTGTTTGGAAGACCAAGCGGTGGGATGATGGACAGTGGGACGGAGGGTTGGTGGGTTTAATGAAGCGATGGGATAGTGGGATGGAGGAATGGACGATTAGAAGGAGATTCGTCAGACGATGGAGCAGTGGAACGATGGGACGGTGGAAAAATAGGACAATGCGACGGAGGAACGGTGGCCGTGAGAGAGTGGGATGGTGGGTCGGTAGGAGATTGGGACGGTGGGATGATGGAATATGTAATGGGGAATGGTGGGATGGCGGGGCGGTCGATGGATCGGATGGTAGGGCGGTGAAACGATGGGTCGGTAGTCGAGACGAAGGTGAGACGATCGGTATAACGGTGAGTTGGTGAAGCAGGCAGAGGTCGGGAGGGGGAGTGGTTGGGACAGGCAGACGGCTGAACAGGTGGACGACGGGACGGGCTGTTAGCGGGATGGCAGACGGTGGGATGGCAGATGACGGGCAGCCGGCGCTATGGGCAGACGGCGGTACTGGCAGGTGGCGGTACGGGCAGACTGCGGAACGAGCACACGTACTCGCAGTCGGCGGTAAGGGCAGTCGGATGGATGGGCAGACGAAGGGATGGGCCGACGGAGGGATAGGCAGACGGAGGGATGGTCAGTCGGAGGGATGGTCAGACGGAGGGATGGACAGTCGGAGGGATGGGCAGACGGAGGGATAGGCAGACGGAGGGATGGGCAGACGGAGGAATGGGCCGACGGAGGGATGGGCCGACGGAGGGATGGGCCGACGGAGGGATGGGCCGACGGAAGGATGGGCAGACGGAGGGATGGGCAAACGGCGGGACGGGCAGTTGGCAGGCGGGTTGCCGACAGCGTTCAAATGTTGGTCCGCCCGAGCGGTCGAAAGTTCACACAATCACACGGCCGCCCACTTGAACAGCCGAGCACCCAACGTGCCGATCTCGAACTGCCTTGACCCAATGCCCCCCGCGCAGGCTGGTGCGTCGGCTGCGCGCGCCGGGCCCGCGGCTGCGCCCGTACGCGCTGGAGTACGCGGCGGCGCTGCTCATGAACCTGTGCCTGCACCGGCGCGCGCGCGAGCGCTGCGTGCCGCTGGCCGGCGCCGCGCTGCGCCTGCTCGCCGACCTCCTGGCCGCCGATTCGGCGCAGGTGCGGCCCTACGTCAACGGCACGCTCTACAGCCTGCTGGGCCACCCGGCCATCAACCAGGAGGCGCGCCGCATGGGGCTGGCCAACACGCTCGAGTTCCACCGCAAGGTGAGCTCGCTTCCTCTCTCTCCTTGTCGCCTCGCTCAAGCGCACTGCTGTTCCAGAGTTCTTTATTCGATAAATATTTACAATACGTTTGTATGGAACTGGAATTTTTGGGTAGGATTCTCCGACTTTTGTTAGTTAGTAGGGTTTCAAGGCTTGGTTCCTGTTTTTACTCCCCCGTATACATTCGTATATACGGAGCAATATACGTAGATAGGGAAAGTTATGTAATGCTTCGTATAATCCATTTCGAGATTTCAATGGAAATACACGTTTTAGGGGTCCGCTGATACAGAATAAATGTACATTTTCTCTCTCGAAACATCCGTTTGTCTGTCTGACCGTTTGCGAACAGCACTAGCGGCTAAATCATGCATAGGACTTTTTTTCAAATTGAAGAAACCCCTGACCAATTAGCTTGAATCGAAGATTTGAGATTTTGAAAAACATTCTTCAAAATTTAAGGGCACTATATATAAAACCCCTGGATATTTTCAAAATTTTATTAAAAACGGTCATAAACGGTTCTTTAAAATTCTTGAAAGAATAGAGTAAAATAGTTATAAAAGTGGCATAAGTCCTATTCACACTGTCAACTCTAAACTTTTGAGAATTACAAAAGTTTGAATTTTTTCGTCGACTTTCAAGAACTACAAAGTTGTAATTAAAGATTTTCATATACATTTGTTAGAAAGTTTCAGTAGTTTTCGCGCAATATTGCGTAAATTATGTGCAATTTTAAAAATTAACAAAAACAAGATTTTCTCAAACACGGCTCCAATTTTTTTTCTTTAAACTTTTGGTAGGTATAGTGCTAAATGCACTCTATTAGATGACAAAAACGTCATATTTCTCTATTTTTTATTCTTCATAAATTACAAAAATGTATATTTTACTTTTTTAAATTTGCGACGACTTGTAAATATTTACATTTGTGACGACTTGTTCACATTATTATATTTATAAATACATGTTCTTTGAATAATGTCATATAAAGTTTCTCGAAAACTTATCATTTTTCTCTGAAATTAAATAGATAAATCCTTTTATAAGTTATTTATCCCACTTCAGATCTGATTCAAATATAAGAAATGTTATCCCACTTCGAATACGGGAAAGTCTGTGCCGTTGTGTTGCACCAGTAGTTTAAAATTATTTATCCACGCGGTTAAGGCAGACATGTCGTGAGTATTTTCTTCACCGTATCTAACATTCTTGGTCTGCTGGAGCTATTCTTTCGTCATTCTGCTATAGAAACGGGCGATTTTAATGGAAAGCTACGGCTCTTCACATATTTGCTCCGACCGTGAATCAAACCCGGGGATCTTACTGCAAAAAGCTGTAAGCTCTGTCTGTCCGTTTATGAAAGCTCAATGCTAGTGGTCTTCACCTGAAGGTTATACAACCTATTTCGTATTAGAAATAATTATTCATACTATACCTAAGATATTTACAATATAAAATAAAATACGATACGTCATCACTAGGTACTTTCTTGGCATTCTTAATCAAACTACAACAAAAGAACATTATTATTAAGGAATATCTGAACGACAGAAATTAGAATAAATTAACAAAATTAAATGAAAATAGCCGATCCGGTGGCCGAGATCGCTAAGGCAGTAGTGCCGTAGCGATCTCGTACCGAAAGATCGCGGGTTCGAGTCCCGCCTCGGGCATGCTTGTATTGTGTTCGTTCTTTCACCCCCTATCATCATCATCATATCAGGGAAGGCATCGGGAAACCACCCTGAATAACATATCCCAAGAAAACCCGTTATGGGTAACGTAACTTCCGTATATGGAAGATAGGACTAAAGAAGAAATGAAAATAAAAGAACTTGTGTGGGAAACGGCTACTTATGAAAGTAGCAACAGAGATGAAAAGAGCTTAATAGAAATCAATTCTATTAAGACAAGAAATGTCTTGGTTGTTATCAAGGGAATTTAGATCTAGATCTTTGTGATAGATTTCCAGGCGTAAGTGATATTTTGAGCCAATTTCTTGAATCTTGCCTTGTATTACTGGTGCAGTGAGTGCACGATGAAGTGCAGAATATGTTATGAAGCAAGCCACGTCATGCTGGAAACTACTAAAACAATCGCAAGGACGAAGTGTCTGAATCTGTTAATACTTCTCAAGGGGGAAGGAAAGAAAATACATTTTCATTCGAAAAATACGCATGTTTATAAACAATAGAAAGCTATCATCATTCATCACCCAACAAGACTTTCTTGTTCGTGTTTCCAAAAGATATCTGCCATATATAGTAGAAGGACTACCGGGCATTTTAGAGGTTGCCATATTTTTCCGCAGTAACCTCTTGACCTTTCCCATCTTCACTTTGCATCGAAATGCACCTCGTGACCTGGATCGAGTGGCGCGTGAACTTTCCTCTCCTCACTTACGTCGACCTTTCTCTGTGCCGCATCGTTCATTGCCAAGGTTGCGTTTTCACCTTTATTCACCTTTCACCTTTCCTTGTAGTCTCTGCGGACATCCTTTCTACTAGAACATAGGGTTTCGATCTTTTCCGTCAGTGTACGATCTTAGTGGTAGAAAGATAATCGTTACTATTAACAATGATTTAATATTTAAATCATAATACCCAAAAGAGGTGTTGGAACAGATAGTTTACAGTGTATGCCGTGCCCAGCGCGAAACGATAAAGCATGAGAGAACATTTCGTTGGTCGAAGAAAAAAAAGTCCTGTCAGAAAGTGAGCGTGGTTGTAATCTTAATATTAGTATCCAATCATTTGTAGGAATTTGTTTTGCATTTTTAAGACTAAACACAGTTTTAACAGGAGGATCCTAGCGGCCAGTTGCTCTGATCGGTAGTTTTCCGTGGTTTCTCCAATCAACACCAGGCGAATGCCGGAGCGGTATCCTACGAAACGGGTCAGCGCCGGATCTCGCTGTACAGCGGGTGAAGACCACCGCCACCTCCCGGGTGGAAACGTGCACCACACTTACGGTACTAAAGACCTTAGAAATTTAACGCACCAGAAATCACTAACAATCAGTCAATCCAACATAGTTTGTTACTATTAATATTCTTCAAGAAATAAAAAAAATATACTGAGTGTCCTAAATCGGTTTCAGTGTAACCGTTACACTGTACGAGGTTCTAAACTCCTAAATGCCGGTCGAAGACATGACGACCCGGTATCTCGAGTGGTTAGAGCGACTGGGTGTCTACTGGGAGATCTAAATCTAATTCCCGGACGGGGCAGTCAATTCTTTGAACAATCAAACATAATTAGCTTCAACATTACTTCTGCTAAGTAGCTATGGAATCGCAAGAGTTAGTTGTCAATTACGAAAAGGGAACCGTATTCCGACACTATTGTTAAAGTTCCAACTGTGGACAGAAAATGAAATGTTAATTGTAACCGTCACAGGGGCTCTGAACTTTTAAAGGCTGTTCGGAGAGTTGATTGTCTCTGTAACTCAACTGGTTAGAGCAACTGGACGTATACCGGGAGATTCGTGTTCCATTTCCGGCTTGGGCAGTTCATTAATTGAGCAGTCAAACTTCATTTTCAATAATAATAATAATAATAATAATAATAATAATAACAATAACTGTTATTAATATTATTCACTTGTAATTGTATTCTTATATTTAGGACTCGAGGCATTCGAGAAAACTTACGTTGTCCCATCTAAATAAATACCAACAATCAAGACCAACTTCATAAGTGATAACTCACTACAGTTTAATTTGTACTCATCATTACTAAATAAATAGCATCAAAATAACAATTAAGGCCAACTTCATCAGTGATAATAAATCTACGCCCGTGATATCATCTCCCACTACAGTTTGATTTGTATGTCTTCTTTCGAAGAGACATTCTCAGGTGGATGAGCGAGTTCAAAACTTCAGGAAACACAATATGCATCAGCATTTAATTTTTTTGTGTAAACATAGGTGCCAACCTTTATACAGAATACAACATTTTGTGTGAACACTATTCATACACGCAAAACGATTTGAAATCTTGAGTTGCGGTTCAAACAAAATTAAAACTTGTGTGGTCAGAGAGTATATTCATCTGCCATTGTCCCAGAGGTAATGATATCAACTTTTTATAATGAAATAATGTGTCTTAGTTCGTTTGAAAGAGTGAAGAAATATAAAATAATTGCATTGAAATCTATCTACGTTTATAGTCTTAAAAAAATTTAAAAAAGGCCCTCCAAATTATTCGATACTAACTTCAAGATAATAACCACGCTCTTTCTGACCGGACATTTTTTCTTTGACCAGCGAAATGTTCTCTCGTGCTTTATCGTTTCGCGTTGGGCACGGCATAACTGTAGCTCAAGTGAAGGATTTCGCCGTGACGTGACGTCAGTGTATGCTGCCCGCACGACTTTGTAATTCTGACGCAAGGTCAAGCGAACGGAAGGAAGGTCGATAGAGAAAATTGTACCACGCTGATTAATGTTGCTGAAGATGAATAAGCTAAAACATATGTCGTCGAAATCATTCATCGTTCATCGCACCTCAAATGACGAAAAGTATGGAATTTAATGGAAGTTGTGCCGAAGACTATAATTCTTCATGTTTATGCCTGTTTTCTGCAATTTATTTGTATTCTATATGTTTTTAACATACAGACTACATAGACAATATCAAATAAAAAAACTTACGTAGTAAGGGTCTGCAGAAGGAAAACCCAGTTGGGTTGGTTGGGTAAAGTTGGTTGGGTAAAGACCACGTGTAACATTACGCGTGCAATAATAGTACATTGTGAAACGTATTTCAGATATTTAAAAAATACTATTTCATTACTTCTTGGAGCTCCGAATACCTCCAAAACAGTTACAACTTTATCAAAAATATAAGTTTCGTTTGGTGCGTCTTTTAAAAATGGCAGTACTTACTCTCTCAATAAAACTGCGAATTTCTTAGGTTCATATCCTGCCGTCTGCTTTTTTTCGTGAAAACAGTTGCATCTCGTAACATCAACCTTCTTTTCAAAGACTAGTATTTTCTTTAGCGTAGAATATTACGCCCACAATGTACTTGGACTAAATTTCTCTGTCTGCAAAAAGTAATACACTCCTATAGTACTAAAATTCCGTATTCTTAGTACAAGACAATATCAGTAATTCTATACTTATTCAAATATACATGAAATCAACAAACCAAATCTTGAAGCAATGCCAGTAACACAGTCTTAATGACAACTTTTACAATATTTTTTGTCAGCAATTACAACAAATCTTCATACTCTTTTTTATAAACATCCGTGCTTCAGGAAGCAAACCTCCGTATGCTGTTTTTGCTTTTGCTCTATCTCTTCTGGAATATTTCGTTTTTTTTTATTTCCTGCATTTGATTTTGCCTGATCGCAAAAAATGTTTAGAATGACAAACAAGATCGCGATGAAACAGATCAAATTATATTACAAACCGAGTCAAGTTAACGTCTAGTTAATTTGTTAATAAGTATAAACGAATAATTAAAATGAGATAAAAAATAAAATGTTGTTTGTATCACGGGGGTTAACTAGTTCTAATGACCTCGGGCGACAAAAAGCCCGATGGTTTTTTGTCGCCGCTCGGTCATTGGAACTTTTACAACGCCCTTGGTATATACTTAAATATTCGCTCCGTGATGGCTTTTTCAGCGCGCGGAGGGCGAGCCGCGGCGACAACTAGAGCACATCCTGCGCCTGCTGCACGGCGAGATCGCCTCCGACACCGTGGGCGGCAACGCCAGCGACGAGGACGCCGACGACGACGACGCGGTGCGCCTTCGCACTCCCATTTCAACATTCCGAATACTTGTTTGTTTGTAAAGCCCTGGCACGTGGGGATTCATCCATTCTCTCCCACCCTATGAAATTTAAATAGCTCCATCAGGGAATCCCACAACATCGGTTTTAGAAATCATTATCCATTACTTGAGGTCTACGCGGTTAAATATTTATAAGACCTTATTGAGGCAGAGATTGTCTGGGATTTAGTTTTGCCGCGCATTTAGTCAGGGTTCCATTGCATACCGCAAGTGAGCTCTGTATATTTTTTTCGCTTTAAAAATCCACGTCCCTCAGCGGGGATTGAACCTGTGCTTTAAGGGTTAAAAGAGAAAGCTAACCACTCCTCCACCTAGATGCGTACATTCATAATTTTAACATTACTTTTAATTTCAGAATTGAATTTTTCTACGGCACGTCTGAGAACTATTGAATGTAGTGGCCTCTTACAGCGAGAGTAATGCCAAACGTAGTATTCTTACCTTTCTAAGATAGTTTTATCATATCATTTAATATTATTATTATTATTATTATTATTATTATTATTATTATTATTATTATTATTAGATGTTACTATTGTTACTATGATTAGTATTGTACTAGTATTATTATATAATGTGCATGTTAGTTCTTTTATCTTATTTCTTTCATTAGCTGTCAGCAGGTTATACCCAATTGCAGTTTAAATAAATTTATCTTATCTTATCAATCAGTGTTGACTGTGGGCTGAAGTAATGGCAACAAAAAAGTATAAATCTTCAATTTTCCACTCTAAAGAAACTCCTAACAAAGATTGGAGTGGCCTCGTGGCTTAATGACTAGCCTTCCACCATTGAGGTCCGTGTTTGATCCTTGTCCAATCCGTCATATTTATGGCGGACATGTGAATCCTTCGGCAGTTTTTGTGTGAGGTGTCTGGTTCTCATTCTACCCGTGTACCATTGTCATTCACCTCTTCTTCATCACTTTCGTTATCGTGTACTCATTGCCATCACTCATGAACAGCGGGTGGATTTTAATGAAATTTATGTTTTTCTTTTCACTTTAGAACAATGCTGTTTAGTACATAAATTAACTTTGTTATGATAAGAGGGTATGATCTATTTGTATGGGTCATTGTTTTGAATTTTTCGTCTATTTTGACTAAAAAATAGTTTTTTACATTTTTTGGTAATTTTTAATGCATTATCCTATGATTTCAATATCGTTTTAATGGTACCTTCTTCAAATAATATTTACGAGACTCAACAAATGTTTTCCACAGAATTCCTGAATAATATATTCGATTTCTTCGCTCCTAAATTATATTGCCCGCCGTTGTTAGCATTGAATCTAAGAATTCTGTGACGCCTATCAGCGTCATTGTCGGTAGGGCGGATTTCGGGTTAACCAAAGACAGAGATTTCCTGATGAAGAACAGTCTATACCAAACGTTTTCAAGATTCACTTCAACAAATGGAATAATCCTCAATTACATCAGTAACATTTCCAACAGTTCGAGTTATTTATCCAAACTCGTTTTGAACACATTTTACACCTCATTTTTCTTTGCTTTTAGAGCATGTTAAAAACATTTAAGAGTATTTTATAGTGATCATTTTTGGAGATGTTTTAGGTCATTAAATTCCGCCCCCTATGCATGAACCTCCCTCACCTGACTAGACGAATGGCTTCTAGGAATGAAAAAACAAACATATAAATAAATAAATAAATAAATAAATAAATAAATAAATAAATAAATAAATAAATAAA
>BOPP01000013.1:7833333-7874557 GCA_017312745.1 Gryllus bimaculatus | reverse complement strand
ACGACTTTTCAAGGTAGTCAGCTAAGAGATGTTTTCTCAAAATCAGGGGAATTTGCCACTTGTTGAACCTAGTTTTAATGTGGAAATTCTTGTTTTTTGGTCTTTTATTCTATGTATGGTAGACCACAGATCCTAGGTGACGTGTGTGAATTTCTTTTAGAAAAGTTGGAAAGCTTTGCATATCTTATGTTGGTCTAGTTATTTAACTAGTCTCCTCAGTTTTGTTTAGATTTTCTTTTAAGTCTGGTCGTCGTTCAGTTTGCAAATAGCGTCGTTAAATTGACCCGCTTGGAGGAGTCGTTACTTTAATTAGGTTTATGATTTTTATTGGATTTGTTGCTTTATATTGGTTGTTTATTTTGAGAATGTGTTTAGAATTTGTGAGGGATCCTTGTATGTGCTGACTAATCGTTTTAGCTTCATTATCTAAGTCTTTTTTGGTTATTGAATGTTTTGCGGATATTTGTACGTTAATTTTTAAAATTTCTCTGGAATTTAAACCAGTTAATTTTACCTTTTTGCTCGCAATAAGTGTTTATAATAGATGATAGATAGAGAGATAATGATATGATTATTGGGATTGTATCCGAGCTCGAGTTCAGGGAATTACTTTTGGGTATAGCGGAAAATCAATATTTTTTGTTGATGAGATATCTAAGATTCAAAGGAATTTATTATTGTTGTGAAGGAATGGGTGGGCCAATTCAATAATACTTAAATTGAGAGTGGTAGCTAGATTTAGTAAATTTTGCCTTGAGGAGTGTTTGTGTTGCATCCCCAACCGCATGTATGCTATTTAGTCACTATTAGCAGATATGTATCGTTATTTCCAAAACTTCAGTATATATTTCCTCTAGGGAATAGCTTATTTGGAGGTTTATACGCCATAAATGGTATTGGTCTTTGTTATTTATTTTGGTTGGTATTTCTATCGTTTCTAGGTCGTTGCTCGTAGGGACTATAATTAACGTATGTTTTATATCTTTGTGCACTGTATGGCCACTCCTCCGCAGGCCGTCGCTTGAGAGACGGTCGTTGGATAGATATTAAACCTGTGGTATTGAGAACTTGATTTGAGGTAACAGTGAGTTTCTGAACTTACAAAGCTATTTATATTATGTGGGCTGCTATAAATGTCGTAATTGATTTTCTTGCCTTTTTATTCCTTCCCGTTCCAGTTGAGAATGTTTTTTCTGATTTTATTTACCCATTATCGAGGGCTGCATTGTATAATTATTTGTATTTGCTGAAATGAGTGCAGTTTATTACTTGGTTGATGATTGTAGTTATTACCGACCTTGGATGTATGAGGGAGATTGGAGTTCGAAACGGGGGGGTCTTGCTGTTAAGTCTTGAGGATTTGAAACCAGGTGGAGGTCGTGCGTGTCGATTGTGTTGGAGATGATTTGAGGGATCGGGTTTCGTGAGAGGTTTTAATATCGTGGGATTCTCTGTTATTAAGAAGCCTGTCGTCTGCTGATGTATACCGCTCTGTTTATTTTTTTAGCAGGTTTCTGATTAAACTTCACACCGCTTTCCAATTGGCTGTGTCCTTTTTACAAATTAAACGCATTCTCGGAACTTGGTTTCTGTTTTAGTTCCCGTGCATTATTGATAATGGTGGTTACCTAATCAACCCTAACGCATCTCGGAGCGCCCCACAGTACTTGAGATTGATCCAAATCTTTGAATTTTTAACACTGAATGGTAATTTTGGTTGATTATAGAAATACCCTAATAAACTTATAAAAATCTATCTAATGCTAGAATGCTCTCCTTTTATTATCCTCTAATCTACAGCACATGTGTTAATGGATTCTGTCTTTTCCGGTGAAGGCGAAGTTACTTTGATACGGCGTATTTTAACTAGTTCTTGAAAGATTTCTATTTCACTAAAAGTGTGTGAATATCTTTAATAAGATTGAAAATGTTTTATATACTTGGGTCACGAAACTGTGTATTCTATGTTGTTTTCGTTGCAAATTTACGAAAAACCTCTGAAATCTTCTATTTGAATTAAGTTTTACTTGCACTCTGTCTGCTTCTCTTTTTGTGTAAAATCTTCTTAACTACACTTTAATGTCCATTTATAACAGCTGAAAATTTTTCCGCTTGTTGTATAATTATTGGAATTTTATCCACTGTTTCCGCGGAACGATATGTTCTCCTCATCGTATCGTTATTAATGTTTCGAACCTGTTGCTGTAGTAATAGCATATTCGTGAAACAGATCCAGTTTTTGTCTTTTGCGCTCACTGTGTTCTATTGGGGCAGTTGCACTTGTGTGCAAAGGGCGGCCAACTTAGCGTTGCTGTTTTGTACTTGCGTTTAAGTCCTGTATTTGCTGTGCAATTGTAGCAGTTGTTGGTGCTGTTCCTGAAGGTTGATGCTGCTGCGCCTGTATTTCTGATGTGCCTGAATCTACTTATGAAGCTGTTGTTGGTACCTCGCAACGAATGTTGCATGCGTTCGGCGTAGTGGTTGTTCACGGCCTGATCGCTTCTTTGATGCTCTGTCCGAGGTCAAGAGCACGGTTAATTCACTTTTATCTATTCTTCACTTTCGTTAAAGATATGCGAATAACTTTCGAACACGGTCACCTTCGCGAGCACTCGCAACTCACTAATGCTCAGCTTGGACGCCGACTACAACAAGTAGCGCTGCGGTCACAACTCCTCGCCACCGCGTTAGCGCTGAACTCCATATGCTGAAATAACAAAATGATTTGGGACATGTCGAATAACCCTCAAAAATGTAAGTATAAAAAATTAGTCCATAGTGTAATTGAACGTGAACGAAAACAGTAAAGAGTAATTTTTTCTGCGAAATGATCTTCGATCGTATCTGCCTTATATTCTAGCGTCTCTATTAGTTCCAAATGTGGGATTGATTAAGCGACCCTCTTTTCCCAAAATCCTGTGCATATTATAACTAAAACATGGTGTTACTTCGTTGTATGAAATATTCCACACCAAGTTCATTGAGGCCAAGCGTAATTACATTCGACCGTACCTTACCCACCCTGGGAGTTTGTAACAAAAGTTTCGGTGACACCTGTTGTGTTACAGCGAGTCCCCAAACACGCCCGCGCACCGGCGGAGTGCTAAGATGATTGATGTTCATTGCTATGTCATTGGGTGCCACAAGTGTATACAGGTTTTTCAGTGGAGGGCTGTGTTCTTCCCCCACGAGCGGTGAGATCCCGCGCTCACCTACACGGTGGTTTATGCCGATTTTCGCTATCTAGGCATCCCCTCCCAGCGGGGCCCGTTATAGCTTTGCAGAAGCTCTTAATTTCCAACTTCCTCTCCCCGGCAGTTGTGGTAGTGTACTGCCGTGAAAGCTTATGTTATAGTAAGGGGGGGAGATAGAATAAGAAGAGAAAAAAAATATAGCGCGCAGGTCCGTGCCCGTTTGTTAGAGTACTGCCTCCGGCATTTGCCTGGAACTGAATTTGAGAAACACAAAAAAAACTACGATCAGAGCAACCTGCCGCTATAAATTCTCCTCCATCCAGACCACTGAATTTGACTTAAAGCTCGTTAGACAGTGTCAAATTCCTGCCACTGACAAGACTTGAACATTATTCATGCCCTGTAGCCACTTCAGTCGTTATGTTGTATATTTCGTTGCAAGCCATGAAAATTTCATTGGCACGAAAGTAACCATCGTCGACCCCTTCACCTCCTAGAATTTTTAAAAACATTTATGTCTCTATTCACCTTGTGTGTGTGGGACGAGCATTGGGGGCGAAGTGCTATGGCCGGCTGCGCTTGTCAGGCGTGCGTCACCCGGGCGGCCGCGCGACCGCGCGCTCCGAGTTCCCCGCTGGCGCCCCACCACCGCCGGCGCGCGCGCTCGCGGCCGCCTCCCGCCGCCTCGGCCGGCGCCGGCGCCCGGGCGCCGCGCCCGCCCCGCCCCTGCCCGTCGCGCCCGTGCCGCCGCCCTCCCCGCGCTCCCCGGGCTTCGGCAGCGCGGGCTCCAACGACAGCGGCGGCGCCGACGACGACAGCGCCGACAGCGGCAACAGCGGCAACACGCTGCTCGCGGGCGGACGCGCACGCGACGACAGGTAGGTACTACGCGGCGCGCGCTCCTGCACATAAACGAACGAATTGATTAACAGTTCATTAAAGGAAAGTAATCAATGAATGGTACGTAAAGTCGGCGTCGTTAACCGAATTGGTTCACGAGACTGTTAATTAATTAACAGTCAATTAAGTGAAAGTAGTTAATGAATGGTAAATATAGCTGGCGTTGTTGGCCGAATTGCTTAACTACGCGCCGTGAACTCGAGACACAATGAATTCCTGGACGAATTCCTGGCTGCCAGAGTAACCCCAACGGCATTGGGCCCCTTAAAGAAGGAATAAAAGGCAATAACTGACTGCGACATTACAAGACGAAAGACAAACATAATGGTCGATTGCTTCAAATTATACAATCAATATGCTCAAAGCAAGACGGAGTTGCAAAAAAATCGCAACAATTGTTGTGAAAGAAAGTGCGTGACTGGTGAATTAAATGTAAATGTGTAAATAAATAAATAATAAATAAATGGTGATTAAATGGAAAATAAATAAATGCATGCTGGAAAAATAAATGAACCATGCAATGGCGAATGAATAATCGAATGTCGTCTCTGTCCCATTCGATTAATACAGAAAAACATTCAGTTGCCGAATTTGAAAATTGTGTGTAAAAGTGTTGGATTATCCTGAGCAGCTATTTCTGCCCAGCGGGCCTGGTTACAGGGAGGTGAGCAGGTGGTCAGATAGCTCAGAAAAGTAGAATGAAATTTTACTGATTTAATTGACTCGATGCAAAACAATACAAAACTTGATGAATGGTTGTAATTACAGAATACTTAAGATTAGATGGGGATGATTTGAGACTAGTAATTGGTAATAAAGTAAAATAATATGAACTAATAATAAAATACAAATCTTCTTTGGTCCTATCTTCCATATACGGAAGTTAGGTGACCCATAACGGGTTTTCTTGGGATAAATTATTCAGGGTGGTTTCCCGATGCCTTCCCTGATATGATGATGATGATGATGATGGGGGGTGAAAGGACGAACACACTACAACCATGCCCGAGGCGGGACTCGAACCCGCGATCTTTCGGTGCGAGATCGCTACGGCACTACTGCCTTAGCGATCTCGGCCACCGGATCGGCAAAATAGTGATAATGATTATTTAATTGCTTGATGTTTGAACCAATGAAATTAGTGTATTAGAATTAGTGTAAGTGTATGTGCGTGAAAATGTTTGTGGGCGAAAAGGTGTGAGAAATATCGTTAAGCCGCGGAGCTGCTCCGTGTGAGCGTGGCTAGGCGCCAGACTGACTGCCTCCCCTCTTGTCCGACGTGCGAACGGATGCTGAGTGCAAAGCCGTTCGTAGAGCTGCGCATCGCAGTGTGAGCGACGCTGGGCGCCTGATAGGGGCTGAGCGCCAGGATAGAATATTTCCTGCGCGTCCTACTGGCGCTGGTAAGAAATGCGACAGCGTTCTACTGAATTATGATTTAAGATTGATTCGTATAAATAAAGTTACATATTAGTATAGTTTACATGTATGTAGAAAGTTTAAAAATTTGTATTTTATAGTAAATTATTGTATGTAATATAGTGTATAATATAATGTATAAACTTTCCCAATTTTTTCACAATTTTTCTCCAGTATCCCCTTTTAAAGACTGCATCTCAATTTAGTCAAAACCTAGGAAATATGTCACCACCAATGATTAACTCTACGCAGTGGTCGCGTGTTCCTATGAAGTACACCAGAAATGATGTGGCACCACGTAAAATATCATCGCAAAGTATTATTTGTTTTATTAAATATGCGTACTGCAGTAGGACATTAACTTCATCTGTAGCTTTCTGTAACATCACTTTATGACTTCAGGCAGTAAACTTTGCTCTCTGACATAGATTAAATGTGAAAAGATGCAAGAAACAAGTACTCTCAATTACAGTAGGAAAGTCAAAAGAAAAAATACATTATACTCGTGAAGACAATAAAACGTATTGCTTGCGTTTAGAAATAAAAAAATATAAATGTGTTGATTATTATCTCTCCATTTTGATTCATGAAAATGTGGGTGAAATTGAATGAAAATGAGTTGTATTTATATAACATCTCAAAAAGAGAAATGCATTTAAATATTACGTAAGTTAAGTTGCTGACTTCTATATATTACTGATGCAATATTCTTCAATCATTGTCCATAAATACCAATAGTATTTGCTTCAACACAATTGTGGAGTTGGAAGGAAGAACGACTTTAACCCCTAAAATACATTTTCGATCAAATTAGCTTTACAGTTTTCACACGTTAATATATCGTGTTTCATTCATCGGTAGGTAATCTGACACTCAAGATATTTATTTTGTTAGGTTTATTGGAAATGCGTTTTAAGTACTATATTTAATGAAAGTGTACCCCTGATGTAAAGATAAAAGTATGTCTTCAGACCTTCTTCCATATATTTCATAATTTATAAAGGTTATTTTAATGTTTTGATCAGGAGAGAAATTTTGAACTCGTTTCATGACGTATATATTAATAAAATAAAATAAATTTATTGAGTTTTCCTGCATACTTTTCATAAATAGATGACACTAAATTGAATTTGTTTAAAAGCAATATTCATGATTCGTTTCTTCTATGCCATTCATTAAGTGGCCCAATGTAACAAAACTGCTGCTAAACATCTCCAACAAAATCGTTTTCCGTAGCATTCACATTGCTCAATGACAACCAATAAAATACTTCCGTATAACATTGCAATAAATTAAATATTTTACCAAAAATGTCTTCTCAAGTTCTGGAATTACATAGTGTAGTACATACAAAGTACAACAGTTCTTTTCATACCAAGATTATAAAATAGCTATTGTTCCATATCACAACTCGTGAATAGCAAATATTTGATGGAGTGCAACCTCTTCCCTAGAACCTAGCTGCCGCATACGGAGTGGTATAATTATCTGTAGAATTTTTCAACACAAGAAAAATCAAACTTAAAACTCTTGAGATAACGCTACAAAAACAAATTGTAATTATGTAACAAGTGAATACATTTTGCCCGGATATTTGAAATGGAAGACTTTCGCGACCTTATAAGCAATTTAATAAGCTAATAACTTCTATGAAACCCCTTCTTCTCTGCATTTTCCTGCATTATACTATCATTTATTTGAACTATTAAATTATCCAAACACATGAAAGTCTATTAAAGATCGCAAGCCAAGAATCGTTAAAGCTGCTTAACCACGGTAAACCGCCCTTCCATCCAACTTCTTAAGTCTTATGAATAGTGATCACATCTCTTGTAACTCACAATACATCTATAACACAAAAGTTGAACTTTCAGATTTTTCGTCACAAGTGTACAATTAAAAAAAGTTTCTTTTTATATTATTTGAAAAAATCTAAGATCATTTTAGTTAGATATACTACTTTGTACCAGTTAATCACGTATTTAAACCTAGGCAGTCACAAGATTAATTCTATTAGTAAGATCTCTCTTTTTTTATTTCTGGACTAAAAAAGGACTTGTATCATGATCTACTAAATTATGAAATTAAAAATACATTTAATGTTACAGACATTCACAGAGGGACTCTACTCCACTGGCTGTTTGAGAAAAAACTATAGCCCATCAGATTCCAACTCAAAGGTTTGAAATAATTACAGATGTATTGTGTGTGTGTGGTTTTGTGTCATTATTCTTTATGCCTTTACTCGTTACGGCATTCGAGACCAAATAAATTAGCTATCCTACAAGGTTTCCAGGAAAGCTTTTAAATCTTTATCTATTTATTTCAATGGAAAGATTAAAAACAAACAGTATGTGGGGGTTCCATTGTACATTCATATTATTCATCGATATTATATATTTTGCGATTAAAAAATTAACCGATTAAATAGTTATAGGTAAAACTGAACGAACAAACCCAAAATAAGGCAAAAAAACCCTAACTCACAAAATTACAGTCTACGATCACATTTAATGTTTTCTTGCTTTTACTTCTAATTTGAGAAGGGTAGGGACACCAGAAGTGTATCTGAAACCAATTGCTATTTGAACCTCTTGATGTCGTAATTATTGAAGTTTACAGCCAATGATGTTCGTGGCCTGAAAATTTCATTTAATCTCAATGAGGTTTCTCCATGGTTCTGGGAATCAAATGTAGATCGAAAAAATAATGTTCATATTTACGTATTTATGTTTGAAGGGCTTGGGCCAGTAAAAATAAGCCACACCAGGTACAGGAAACCTAAATTCCCGCTCTTTCTAATGCAAATATCTTGATTTTGGTCAATGTATTTATAAATGTAACCGGTTTTGTTAAAATTTCATATAAATGGAAGACTTGCAGTAGTATCGAGGAAAGCAACAGTTACTTCTAAATGAAGCTAATACTATTGTTGAATAGGGGAAGACTAACTGTGACTGATGGAGCTTATAGTTTTCCTACCCCCAAGACCTTCATTTCATATTTCTGTGACATGATTTATTCGTATCATGCATTTTCTCAAACAAGCAAAGCTTTCAAGTTGCTGTTGCAAAATAATGTATCGTTTCTTCTTTCGTCATGCATCGTCTTCCCCATGTGATACAGCAGTGAAATATTTATTATTATGGGTATTTATTATTATGGGTATGGGTATGAATATTTCCTCCTAAGTGCCACAGTATTGCGTATCCTCAGCTCTTCCTCATGTGTTTTAGCATCATGCATCCTAAGTGTTTCCTTTCACGTGGTGCAGCATCCCGTTACTCTTACCCATTGTATTGCATCATCATGCATCTTAAATGTGTCCTCTCACGTGATACCGCCTTGAATATATGTGCAACTCTTCCCCCATACGCATCATCATCAAGCAAACGTGTCATTTATAGTAGTGCAGCAGCGCGTATCCTCAAGTCGTCCCCCTTGTGTTGAAGCATCATGCATCCTAAATGTTTCCTCTCGAATGTATCCTCAGGTCGTCCCCCGTGTGTTGCAGCATCGTGCATCCTAAATATTGCCTATCACGTGACGCAGCGCCGTGTATTCTCAGGTCTTCCCCCTTGTGTTGCATCATCGTGCATCCTAAATGCTTCCTCTCGCGCGTTCCAGCCCCGAGTATCCTCAGGTTGTCCCCCGTGTGTTGCATCATCATGCATCCTAAATGTTTCCTCTCGAATGTATCCTCAGGTCTTCCCCCGTGTGTTGCATCATTGTGTATCCTAAATGTTTCCTCTCGAATGTATCCTCAGGTCTTCCTCCGTGTGTTGCATCATTGTGCATCCTAAATGTTTCCTCGCGAATGTATCCTCAGGGCGTCCCCCGTGTGTTGCAGCATCGTGCTGGAGAGCCTGGACTCGGACGAGGGGGCGGAGCGGCCGCCGCTGCCGCCGCCGTCGGTGCCGCCGCCCGCGCCGCCCGCGCACCAGGTGCACTCGCCGCGCCAGCCGCCCCCGCCGCCGCTGCCGGAGCCGCTGCTGGTCATGGAAGGCACGGCGGTGCTACCCATGGCCCACGCGCCAGGTGAGCACGCCCAGGCGCGCTACTTCCGACGGTAGAGGGCGCGGTTCTCCCTCGCGTTTGCTCACCGCACACCATTGCTCACTGACGTGTCCCTCGGCTAGTCACTTTGGGGAGTGAAGGTATGGTGATCCCTGGTGAAAGGACGTTTTTGTTCGAGTATGTAGACTTGCACCTCAAGACAGCACCGTATGATCTATCTGTGGACGAACTAGAGATTATAAAATATGTGAATAAAACCATTAAAACGCAGAAAAGACTACTTTCTTCCAAGAAATAGTGTACAAATTCTTTAGCCAGCACTGTATCATAATCAGGTACAAGTACTATTTGATTGATTTTATCAGGGATATTTACGCTAATAGGAACTATAACGTCCAGATATGCAATTTCTGCCCTTATCGCGACTCCTATCTTCACTGTTTAGGGGATAATATAGTTGATGTTCATGTAATATACATACCCCCCCAAATCCATAAATACAAGTCAAACTCGCAAAACCTTAATCTTGTTCAGATCGATTAGAGTACATCAAACATAGAGAAATTCGACTGAACGGGTTAGGCGCTAGCATTCACAAAGACAGACGGACAAACAAACGTTTTAACGTCAGTCGATTTTTCAATTTCAAAGACCTATAAACATGGATTCTTACTTCACAGCGTGTTGAATGATGTAATTGACTGCATATAGGAACAAGGGTTATCCACTTTTTCGTTAAGTGTTCGACAATCAATTTTTTTCTGTCGAAAAACAGCTGATTTCCTCAACGCGATTACAATAATTTCTCTTTACTACTTCCGTTGTAAGGTGAGAAAATAAAATCTTCCTCAGAGCAGAGAATAGGTTAAATGTCATCACTGTTTCAACTGACAAAAAACCTTCATTGTGGCCTTTCGTATTGGTATTGGATGATTAGTTGACGGATTTGTTAACTTTACAAATGTATTGTTAACTTTAATTTTACATATGTATTGATTTCGTACTAACTTTTTATTGGAGAGATTTCCCGTTTGGATCTTCATATCATTCTTTCCAGTATATCAAGTTCTAATTCATCGAATTTTAATATGAATGAATAATAAAGGTATTTGTTTTCTAATTCAGGACTGATGGATAGGGTTTTACTGAGTTTCAGCGGTACCAGAGAGGGGATTCGGTATAACCTGGAATAAAAGTTAGTGGATTGACAAGTGATATGATGTGCTACCGGCTAAAAGTTGATTTCTCCTGAAACAGATGTGTATTATTGCAACATAATCCTACAGCCATGAAGCACGACAAATAAATGACCGAAACTTTGACACTGTAGACAAAAAAGTATTTTTGTTGGTCTCCCTCACGATTCGCAAAGGATAGGTAAACAATAACTAATGTAAATGGTCTCCTCTGAATATCATTGACAGTTCAATGGTAATACTGGAAATTAAATAGTTTGTGAGTTAACAAAATTAAACTCAAACTTTGTTCTGAGGAGGTGTTCATTTCAATTTTTACTTTTCCTCCCTTTATTGCTGAGAAAATATTGAGATCATCTTAACGATATGATCAATCTCAGTTGCGAAATTTGTGCTGCAACTTTGTACACATTCCAGAATTACGGTCTATTAGGTTTGTCCAAATATGGTTAATCTTGGTGCTGGTAGCGAGAAGTTACACGCGGTTTTGAAAATTGGAACATATGAATGTTCGAGTACGGATGGATTAGAGGTTGTGACACACATTACTCTGTCACACAAGCTTTTGAGCTGAAACTTGGTTAATACGTCACAAGTAAAATATAGATGTGCTATTCCGAAGATTATTTTGAATGGCTTTTTACAGGAATCCGCAGTAACATTTTCCTTTTTTTAACGAAAAATTGTAGGAATGCTTTTCTTTAATTTTTTGCTCTAATAGAATAAAGTGGATTTATAATAACATTAAAATTCCAACTTCATCAAAAGCTATGAAAATTTCAAATTTACAACGTTCAAATGTATTTGCAAAATTGTTCTGTACTTCCAATATTAAAGCCTGAAATTTATTTATCAATGCAATTTATGCCTCAATATTAGATTTTAAAAAGAGAGAGTAATTATTTACTAATAGCAAACGGCACTAAAAGAAAGAAAAGTTTCGATGTAATTCGCATTCCCACTAGTTTTGTTAAAGAGAAATTAATTCTGAAATTGTTTACTTTCCTTGAAAACAGATCATTCAATTTAGACACTGCAATACAATGAATGCTATTTTACGTGTACTGTTTGACATCTATCTTCTTTTTACTTAATTCTTTATTCTTAAACATGTTAAAGAGTTGACGTCTCGGGATAACCTCCATCTTCACTCCCCATAATGGATGCTAATTTCTGATTCTGAAATCTAATTTATGCAACTTAAAATTATACCTATATGCTCTTAAACACAGACTATAAAATTTTATTTGCCATTGACGTAGGTTTTTCAGCGTCCCTTCCAAGACGCAGTGCATTCGTCTAGAATTTCTAGAAAAAATTAATAAATAGTAATTGTGGAAATTAATTTATTATTTATGTTATTGATTGTTATGTGTGTATTTGAGTAATTTAGTGCACCACATTTCATTCGTTATTGTGAACCTTTATTAATAAAATGTCACTGCCTAACTTTAAAGATTTAAAAAACACAATAAAACCTTCAAAAATCAAGAACTTTCTGTTATATTTCTATTTCGTATTACCACTCATGCATTTCTCTGTACGTTCTGCAACTCAAGATGCATGGCTATAATATTTTCATTTATTTTGAACAAATTATTGATGTTCGTAATCATTTTTCCATTTTTTACTGCCACATCACTTCTCACGTTTCAAAGTACTGTTTCTACATTTTTCACGACACTCTAATTATTTCCTTTACTTTTATTCAACGCCTTTGGAAGCTAAACAAAACTTAATCATGCTGACTGATAGGCAAAAGAACACAGTGGTAATTTTCTAGTCATCTCTTTACTACTTGATATTTTACTTAAATGAAAAAAGGATAAACGTTTTAATATCGTAAACTTTAATTATTTGAAACAAGTAACTCATTTCAATTCAAATTTGTTCCAAAATAAGCAAGTAACTGTGTTTAATTTCATTTTTTATAGTTAACATCAACACGTGAGAGAAGATGTGGTTTAATGTCATGTACTATCACACGGTTGTTTTTGAAAATTGCAGTATACATTTGTAATGATGAATATTTGGTATATTGCTTAGTTCAAAACGTAAATTTATTCAATAAATTTTGCAATTTTCAACGGAAAATGACTGGTTTCAGTCAGTATTATTCATCTCTTCCATTATATGAACCACTTAAGTGTATTATGTTAGTATGCACGAGTTGTTACTTCACATGTAGTGTTGAGATGTGAACGGTTGTGCACGACGCTGTTCTTAGCAGATTGGATCTTGGATTTGTCAAAGAACTTAAACTTCTTTCTGAGAAATCCATAAATCATGGAACGCTCACATTTTGTATATTTTATTCTAAAGAAATTCTTAATTAACAAAAATAAAGTGGTATTTTGAAATTGTGCATTAAAGTTTCATCGTAAATATAATTAGTTTGTTGGCATATTGACTATTCTCCGAATGCTAGTACTTCAGTCTTTATTTGGAGTACATAATATTGATTTGTGCGGAAATAATTTTTTTTTAATTTTGTTGGTTGGAAGAAGATAATTTAGTTAGCGATTTTAACTGCCTAATTTGAGAAAAGCAGTTATATATGTAATTCTCAAAAGCTTTCTCAATCAAGGTTTCATTCTCTATCCGAACGAAAGGATTATGAATGCAACGATACAAATGAATACAAATGCATGGATACAAATGAATGATTAGGAATAAAAAGAACTGGCATTTGTGGAATATCTGAAGCCTATTCCCGAATAAATGTTACCTCAGTAGTGTTCCTAGAGACGAATCTTCTTGAGTAACCTTTTGGTAGAAGTAACTTTCTCTGTCAAATTCATTCGCTCGACGATAACGAGAGAAAGTGTTTTGATAATGGGGGAAAGTTTATTGAAGATGACGTATAGTGCGTCCATTTCCTCAATGACTCATTTCAGTCTGTTTTTATTATCAATACTTGTCTTCGACTATTGCAATACATGTAATCACTAATGTTCCGTTGCGAAAATATGTCACTCTCCCTTCCTTTCTCCATGAGCATCGAACCGGAACCAATCCGTGAACCGAAGACAAAAGCGTGTCTCTCAACGTATTACTTCATCGTAAGTCATGCGACTTAGTGTTCGAAGGTTCATTTTTTATAGTTTAATGGAGTCATTCCGTCAGTTTTAAAACTAATGTGCATGTTAGTATTTAATATTCTTTGTTCTATGTACAATATTTATTGTAATTGACAGTTTCGACAAATTGCTTTCTTACAAGCATGTAACGACGTCAATATGGGTCTTCACCGAAGACCCATTTCCCATAAACATCTGTACGAGTGTCCACGAACAATGCTCAATTACGATTTCATGGAGACAATTAACATTTGGTTCTTCAATTTCATTTTTGATTATGATGTACTTTAACAATGTATGTTATATAAATGCATTCAAATAATTAGAAGAATAATTTCCTTACGAACACAATTCAATCCATTTTATCACTAAGAGATTTATTAATTACAAGTAAAAAAGTAAAAATTACATACAGAGACAAAAATAATAACCCAACATCCTAAACGGACATTACATGAAGTTATTTTAATGGATACCATGCCAACAGATCATGTTCCATCCGTGTAGAACTTGTCTTTTAATTAAAAATTCGTATTGTGATACATTTACGACTGTCGAGTCAGTTTGGCAATTCTGAACCGATTTCAAAAATTGTTGTTGGACACCGCAAAATTGACTTTACACCGAAGGCAAATATCAAGAGACTATTCATTCGGGGTCATAAATATTTTCCGATGTCTGATCGCGATTTAAAACTACTTGAAAATCGAGAAGAAGAGGTTAAAGAAACATGCATTACTTCATTGTTCTAAAATATATATACGTACCATAGGTTATCAGCAGTTTCGAACTTGATGCAGGCAATATACTCACTCTTATGGGATCACCATTAACCCCGGGGAATGGGAGAAACTGTAAGCAAATAATGGAGTTCAGATGATGAAGCCTTATTTTACGTGACGAGTCTCAAACAATTAAGCCTGCTCTTTCCCCTGTATACTCATATTTCGCTATGCTCTAGCCACCATCTAGTAGAGAAAGATATCACTCAGATGATTTAAAACAAATGAATAGATTTTAGCTTAAAAGCTTTCGGCTTGAGGATTATTTATAGTATACAGTTAACCCGTAATATGGGACATTAGGCTTCACTTCGCCCTCCCCTCCCAAACGAAGGATGTTAATCACTTTTAAAAATCCACGTCTTTGATTGAGTTTGAACTCAATCAGCAAATTTGCAAATTTAGGTGCAACAAATATTTACAACCATAGATCTGATAACTGTTACACCAACGCAGCGGCCGAAGAAGGCATTAGAATTCCCGCAATGATGATTAACGTTTCAAGAAGGCACTCTATGATTTATTGTTCTGCACACCATAAATTCCAGCACTGTGAGTGACTTCTGTGAATACTTTTTCCTTCTACAGGCAGTAATGTTGATTAAGTTTTGTGTTGATTATTTACAAAATATATTTATCCCTTAGTCTTATATTATAAATGAATAGTCACGGATGGTAGTTTAATATTTCTTAGAATGGTGGTTCACAATAAGAAATTAATTTGTGATTATAACAATTTGTGTTCATAACAAGAAACAATTTTTAATTTGTAACTTGTACAAGTGATAACGCTCACCCTGAGTTCTCATTCTACCCTTTTCGTGAAACATTTGAGGGTCATAGTTGGCCCTTAAAAAATTTCCTCCATGTCTCTTGTCCCTCTCTTTTATACTAGAATTTAAAGTACTCTCCGGAGACGCGATTGGTACGTGGTCACTGTCGTCTGTAGGTGGTCCATACGTGTTTGGCCTCACTACTTTCTGTTTTATGAAAAGAAAAAAATATTTTTATTTCGACTTAATCATCCTTTACCCTAACCCTATCTGTATTTTAACATTTCTAGGCCTTTCAAAAAATACGCCTAATTTTTGTTCGAAAAATGGCCAGCAAATACGTCTTCCACCTTACACTCGTTTACTATGTTTTTTCCCGAAGTTTTTTCGTCAGTTCTGATAAGTGATAGAAGTCGCCGAGTGCCCATACGTCGCTGGGTACGAATGGTCTAACTCCTTTAAGACATAGTCCTTCGCACGAGATTCCACGCGCCTTATCCAACTTATGTAGTACCCCTGTCCATGACACTGAGTGAGATATCGGCTGCAAACTTAAAGAATTACAATTAAAAAATATAAACTGCTCAGAAGAGATTTTCATTGATGGACGATGTCTTGGTCAGGCGGGAAACGTAAGGAACCACAAATGTATGTCGACGAAACATTCTTCCGTCAGTATCTTCATACAATCACAATAAAACAAATGCAAACAATTAATAAAATATAATTCCTATACCTTAGTTTTGTAGTTGCAAAGTTTTGTAATTAAATTCTTTTTTTCCTTCAATTTTACATAAATTTTGTAAGATAGAGTTGGTTTAAGTGGAAATTAACACGAAGTTATTGATTTCTTTTTCAATCTTATACTTTATACCCCTGATGATGGAAATATATTTTCCGAAACATTGGCAAACAACTATATAATCTGATTCTTTCCACTGTACAAGCCTCATTAACCAAAGTTCATTATATAATGGTCGTAAGTATTATCCACGTTTAAACTTATTCGTTCTGTACTCATTCATGTGGTCTAACTCCATGGTCTCGCAGGCTTGATAATAAGACAGTACGAACAGTCTCACCGATCTTCGCAAGTAGATTGATTGATTTATAATGATTTATTGCTGTTATCTAAAGTCGTGTTGCTGCGGTAGTACTGCATTGAAGTAAGAGGGGGTATTTCTGCATTTTATCGCATGTACTTTCTCACCTTGTAGAAATAAAATTTCTTTACATCTCGTAACTAGTATTAAAAATTATACATTTAACTTCATCGTGAATAAAACACAGAATCAATTAAAAAATCGCAACATTAAAATTGCAATCATCAACTCAAAAGACTTAGGGCATCAACTGATATCTTTTCCGTTCCTTTGATCGGGAAGTATTAGGTTTCGAGTCCCGACGGTTGCAGGATTTTCAACACTACCTAGATAGCTACGTCAAATTCACCCTCTGTCTATAGGAGAATTCCAGCGGTCGACTGCTCTAATCGGTTATTTACCGTGGTTTGTCTAGTCAATGCCAAGCGAGCCGGAGTAGCATCCTACAAACGGGTCACGGATCACGCACGCTTTTTCCTCCCTTTCTTTTACTCTCCCTCTGCCCTTACACATACACACACACACTTACATTCAATACACTATCACACATGTCGGGAGCTTAGAACTTGTCCCGCCAAGTAGGCGATATATAGACGAGGAAAACCTGCAAGCTGACGGGTCAGCACCGGATTTCGCCATCCAGCGATGGAAGAACTCTACCATCTCCCATAAAAACCACGTGCTACACTTACGGGATAAATGAGCATAGCCATCAACCAAAATTGCAACGTATTAATTCAAACACAAAAAAATAATTGTAAGTTAGCGAGTCGTAGCTCAGTTTCGCGCAGGAAAAGGCAATGTCGAGTTGGCGCGGGGCGGGACCGGTTCGATGCTCCCCTGTCGCGCTCTTCCCCGCCGCTGAGCTCTGACGTCCGTGGTGCGCTGCCGCAGACGCGGCGATGGCGCCACCGTCGCCGCCCGCGCCGCTGCCGCCCCCGCTGCCCCTGCACGCCGAGGACGGGTGAGTATGCGGCGCATCTGCCAAGGCAGAAAAGTTTGCTGCGTGTGTGTGTGTGTGGGGGGGGGGTCGATCAGTTAAAAAAAAGAAAATAAATAAAAAAGAAAGTGAAATAGTCGGAGGCGGTGTGATGAAACCAACTTTAGGCTGCGAGTGACGAATCGACGAATTCACGAGTGAAACGAAGTCACGGTTGTTCCTTTCTCAGTTCTTTCGCTCCAGAAATGGAGCCTGCTCTATCGTCACTCCCGCCTGTGTTCCCCTCCGTCAATTCGCTACCTGACCAAAGGTCAAACACAGAAAAACAATTTGTAAATGTGGTGGTGTTTGTGCAGGATAGGGGAAACGAGTAGCGAGGATGTATTTAACTGGTCATTATGACTCAACCTCCATTTAGTTTATTTGTCGAAAGGCAATGGAGGCTACATGTGAGATTTAGGAAGACACATAATTTATTACTTTTCAGAAAAAATGACTATGTCAGCATTCTTCCAAAGGAGAGCTAGAAGACTGAAAAAATCACTATCGATTCAGGAGACCTAAAGGCTGGAACCATTACATTATACTAAGAAAATTTATATAACTTGATTTGCATACTGTGCCCATGCATTCTTTAATCTTTAAATATTTCTCATTCATTAGGCATCATTGCCTTAGTAACCTCTACTGTGTCCATAGTGTAGACGATTTCCCTATGTCTGAAATCATTTGTAGCTCTAAAAACGAAATGGTAGGCGTGGTTGGTCCATTCGTAAGAGGTGCACACCTATTTCCGGACACTTTCACTTAGACGTTTGTTTAGAAAAGATGGCTCAAACATAATCCTACTTGAATTCATTGTACCTTCCTGGGGTTGACAGACAGACTAAACTCAGTCGGAGAGATGGCAATCTGTATGGAGAAAAGTAGTACTTTAACATCAACCCACGAGTGTTGCCTAGTTAAAAGGTAGAAGTTAAATTGTTTTATTTAGCTTGTACAATACGTGTAAGGTTCCAGTTATTCAAAACAATTGACCACTTAAAAGATACAAAATAAAAAAAACTGAAAACATACGATCATGGGAATTCCTAATTTCATTGAACTTCTCAATCATTTCTGCCGGACTCCCGTAGACGTTCTGGAAGAAATATATCCCAGTGCATAAGAAAAATGCTGATAATTAGTATTGTGGGGTACAAAATTACCGAGAAAGTGGTTTTGGAATAGCAAAACCATTCAAATTTAAAACTGATTGTCATCGTACCAGGACATACACTTTTTTCTCAGTCAATTTACAACCAAGTATCATCCTTAATTTCATCGTTATCTTCTTTCCGCTCAAGACTTTTTGCTGACTTCAAATGTCACCAAACTCCATATTGTTCTTCAACTACCCAGACAACCCTTACTACTCTCTTCCGCGAAAGTATTATTGAAACAAAACATCACTACATTTTAATGAGGAAGCTGCGTTTTCAACAGCAAGCAAAAGTCATTCATTTAAACCGAGGGTAAGATTCTTTGTTGATGATTTCTTTCGTCAGTTGATTGCTCATTTCTTTCGTAAAATAGGTGAGTCTATTGTATAGTCTTTAAAAATACTGAAGGTCTTTTCAATTAAATCGAGCAAGACAACTAGGAAAAACTTTCTCCAAAGTTCGTCGTTTTTTCTAAAACGATTCCTTCATGCTCTCTCTACATCATATCAGTGAAGTGGAGACGGTTTGTGGTCGTCAAATTTTATTTTTAATTTTAATGAATGAACTGTACTTGCATTCAGAATTATATATTTCTCTCTGAGAAGGTAATAATCATAAACTATACTTTATAGAGCTAATCGTAAAAGTGACTTTAATGGCTCACAGTGAAACGTTGTATCTTTTTAAGAAACCCTATGAAAAGAAAACGGAAAGGGGTCCATCATCAAATCTTTTTTAGTTAAACATTACTGACTGTGCTTTGAAAAACTATTATTTTCTTCCATTTTATGCGTCCACAATGATGCTCGTTTCTAAATAGCTTTCTCCAATTTTGTTCAAATTATTTGTTTTCACTATGCGTTCCATACAACGTTCTTTTTATATTCATTTTCCTTTCATCACAAATTGTGAAGCCCATATTATCACAAATAAAAGTAAATTTATTCTTATTATGAAGAAAAAATGCCTCCTGTGTTCTTTCGAAAGTATAAATACTGTGTCAAGTAGTGCTAATAATGAAAAAGACCTTGAATACGAAAAGTCAAAATTGGATAATGAGTTGCATGGTAATTAATGTATTGTTAGTGTGGAGTTAAAGGGTAACTTTCACCATCTGAAAACGCAATTTTTTCTTTTTGAATAGTTTGTATGTTTTGGAAGAAAACCGATTTACTTTCGGTTTGCCTGAAACGTGTTTGATGCTCATTATACAGACAATGTCTGCTACACAACGACTTTGAGATCATGCATTATGTGTTGAGAAAACACGTTTTCTAAATCTACAGGAGTCTTTTTTCTGACGTTTTGTTACTCGCAATAAAGGAATTATTTTGTCTGCATCATATTCAAATTCTACGTGAATTTTTCATGTAATATTAGATTCAATAACTGCAAAGATGTATTTAAATATTTCATAAATTGCCTTGCTTAAGTTATATTATTGAATTATCTTTTCAATTCTTTCGTAATTTTTTAAATTAGAAAGTTCAGTTCCAAACCTTTGCATGCTATAATCCGTATATAAAGCATAAAAAAATAATATATTGCATGTCTAACGCAAGGGATTACTAATTATTAGTTCAATTAGTATTTTAAATCCTTAATACAAAAGAATGTCGACAAGATGCTTATGGATGAGATCAAGTGAGAATAAGATTGGAACAAGGGGAGACTTGGATAAGTTAGGGAAATGGTAAAATGTGAGCAGGAGGTGGTATGTTCATAACAAAGTGCTGATATCTCGTGACCAAACGCAAGGGCAAGGTGAATCATTATTGCAGGCCGTGCCAAGGGAAGGGAAGGTTGAGATGGAAGAGGTTAAGAGGTAGACGAATAAATATGAGATTGATTCGAAGCAACACGAATGCGAGGGAAGGATGAGATCGTATGAGAAAAGTGTGAACAAGATAGGATCAGGATGAAGACAAGACAAATATGAGACTACGTGGAACTAAGATAAGTGAAAGATCTGTTCATCCAATGTGAAGGTACAGTAAATGGAATAAGAATGAATAAGGTAAAATCCCATGGTTACAAAATGTATACCAGGGTATGTCAAAGTGAGATCAGAATGAGATAGGACAACATTATGAGAATAAGGATGAACATAGTAATATGACGTGTTAGCAGGTGTAACATATGGTAGGAGTAGAGTGAGAACAGGGTTAGAAAAAAGCAGAGACATGGTGAGGATCAGACAGATGGTTGAACAGGTCGTAATCATAGAAACAATGAACGTTCATGCATTCAACAAATATCAAGGTGAAGGGAGGGTCCAAGCGGATGCGATTAAGCAGTTGGGGGCGTGTGGTTATATAATTAAACTGACACAAAACCATTGCAAAAGCAGAATAAGAGGACAGAGGGGATGAAAGCTAATACACTGGGTATTATGTAGAATACGGATGTAAGGCAAATGAAGAAAAGCAAAAACCTGAGACCAAAGTAAGGGCAAGATGTGTTCAGCAATGGTCAGGGAGTGTGAGGAGGGTACAAAATTTAAGATTACATAGATTGCGACATGTGGTTACGAAAAGGAACAGGACTATATCAATGAATGGGCTCAGAACCAATTCGAGGACAGTGTAAGAGATTAGTGTGAACAATGAGTAAAAAATAGGACCTGTGTGAAGACACAATAAGGACAAGGCGAAGACATGAGTTCAAGTACATGTGTGTAAAAAGATCAGGGAAAGACCAGGATGAAAACGAGGCAGAGACTTGGGACCCAGTACTAGTGAAATAAATACAGAACCAGAATTCGTTCAGGAAAAGAACAATGTTAAAACGAGGGACGAACTACCAGGCAGTCGGACCAGCCGCAAACGTGTCACAAGTACCCATGAATAAAATTATTAAAGTGAGGACAGGACGCGAACGAGGCAAAGGTGTGATGTCCAAATACCTCTCGTGAGTAAAAGGAACGGGGTGAGGACAGGGTGGCATCACAGCAGACACATGGAACCAGCAACCAGAGTATTAACTACTGAATTCAGGTGAGAACTGAATAAGGTGAATTCAGGGGGAATACAATTGACTAAATGAGAGAACCAGGTTAGGACAACGTAAAGTTAAGGTACCAAGTACCAGTGAGGGTGGAAACACAGGAACAGGGTGAGTTCACAAGCACAGGATCAGGGTGCAGACGAGTCCACTGCACGCAACCAACCAGCAGCGAGTAAAACAAAAACTAGGTCGATGGGGAAAAGACAGCAGAGGGGGCTTGGTGAGGTGAGGACAGCGCTGGCTGTTTGCAGGGAGGAGGACGAGTACCTGGCAGCCTTCCGGTCGCGGCCTCGCATCCCGCGCACGCCCACGCCGCTGCCGGGCTCGCCCACCTCCCCGCCCCTCTGAGCGGCGACGGCAGCGACATTGACGCCCGCATCGGCAACCATGGAGGAAAGACGTGGGCGAACCGCTGCGCATACTATCCGACTTCACCCAAGAGATTCAGGCACCAGTTTGCGTCACACTAGCGGGAATTTTAATTGCTGACTTTACCAAAATAATCTCCTTGTTACAAGTCATTAAAACAGTTATCCGCAGCATTTAAAAAAAATATCGCATATTTCACTTCAATTATACCTTCAACGTGTAATTTTTCTTTGATAATTATTGCTTTATGCCACTTCAAAAATGTTTCTCAATACGTTTTGCTCGCCATGCAACATGGCGGCCAGCGTCTGGTCTGACTTTTCAAACGAAGTGCCCGAGTGTGGTCACGTGGTTCATGTCGTAAACTGGTACCGCGCCCCGGCCTAGCTCACCCATGTCTTTCCATCATGACGGCAATTACAATAACGACTCCTCGCTTTCAATGGGCCTTTCGGCTCTCTTTTATTATCAAAATATTAAAGCATTATAAAAAACAAAAACTTGTGTTTTGCATAGCACGACACGACACAATAAATACAGGTTGTAATACTGTCTTGCGAAGAAGAAGAAGAAGAAGGCAGGCGGGAAAGCGACGTGCGATCAGTAGTATCCACCTGTAACAGAGACACACAGGTGAGTGGCGTGTCACGAAAAGAAACAGGAAAATGTTAAAATAAATATGTGATTTAAAATAATGTTTTAATAATTCCTATGAATAATGAAAACGAACAATGGAGATGTAATGAATATTAGTTCTCCTACACTCCAGTGTTATAATGACGTATAATTAAAAACTTTTGATGTCAGGGACTGCTTGTTGCCCAGTGTCATGAACATTTTATGATACTCGCGATTATTACCTCATTTAAGATTTTACTGAATTTTTCAACAATTGTCATTTTTATCTTGTCGAATTGTAACAACAGAGGTTCAAATCCGTTTCAGAGTTCGTTTTCCGGAAGTCCTCGCTTAATTCTTCCCTCTTTGGGTTGATACGTAGGCCTTCTCTCATTGTTCTCTCTTAATACCATATTATGACTGTTATGTATTATGCATCGAAAATATTAATAGGGAATAAATATTTAGTAAAAAACTGATGTAGAGATTTTTATTTTATATTGCCCTATCTTTAATCTGTAATTTGTTAAAGAACACTTTAAGTGTATAATTGTTATTTGAACTTTAGTCAGCTGTATTTTGAGAAACATACTGAAAAGCTTATTTACGCAACACTTAAGAACTTTTATTATATTATTCGAAAAAAAGGAGGTTTTTTTTTTGAATTTTGATCTAAAATGTGTCTTCCTTGTATTTGTGTCACTTTGAATCACAATTGAAATCTTAACTGTGAAACTTATTCACTTACCACTACCACCGCTTCCGCTACTGTAGCCACCGCCTCCGCCACTGTACCCTCCTAGACCTCCGCCGCTGTAGCTGCTTCCCCCATGTCCTCCCAACCCACCGCTGCTATAGCCGCCACCTCCGCTGTATCCGCCCAAACCGCCGCCGCCTCCTCCATGGCCACCGCCGAGACTGCTGTAGCTGTAGCCGCTTCCTCCACTGCCACCATGACCACCGCTGCTGTATCCGCCGCCGCCGCCACTGTAACCTCCGCTGCCACCTCCGTGGCCACCACCGAATCCTCCGCTGCTGTAGCCACCTCCTAGCCCTCCGCTGCTGTAGCTGCTTCCGAGTCCACCGCTGCTATAGCTGCTTCCTCCATGACCACCGCTGCTGTAGCTGCCTCCCAGTCCTCCACTGCTGTAGCCGCCTCCCAGTCCTCCACTGCTGTAGCTGCTTCCACCGTGTCCACCTCCGAATCCTCCGCTGCTGTAGCCACCGCTGCCGTGACCACCTCCAAGTCCTCCGCTGCTGTAGCTGCTTCCTCCATGACCACCTCCGAATCCTCCGCTGCTGTAGCTGCTTCCTCCATGGCCACCTCCGAATCCTCCGCCGCTGTAACCGCCTCCCAATCCTCCGCTGCTGTAGCTGCTTCCTCCATGGCCACCTCCGAATCCTCCGCTGCTGTAACCTCCTCCCAATCCGCCGCTGCTGTAGCTGCTTCCTCCATGACCGCCTCCGAATCCACCGCTACCGTAGCCGGTGCCTCCACTATAGAGGCCACCACCGCCGCCGCTGTAGCCACCTCCGCCATGACCACCACTGCTGAAGCTACTACCTCCAAATCCTCCTTTTCCTCCTCCTCCTCCGTAGCCACCGCCGCCGAAGCTACTGCCACTGATTCCCTTGAATCCTGAGCTGTAGCCGCCTCCTCCTCCACTGTAACCGCCGCCTCCACTGCTGTAGCCGCCGCCTCCGCCTCCGCCGAAGGAACTACCCTTGTAGCTGTAGCCGCCTCCGCCGCCACCTCCTATGCCCTTGAATCCGCCGCCACCACCACTGCTGTAATGGTAACCTGAAAACGAGAAAATGGACTTCGTGAGAATACAAGGAGTTTTCGAAAATAAGTGCACTTATAGGAAGAATGTATTCGTAAACCTTAATATTTAAAAATGATTAACCTTTTATGAGTTATATGGCATAGAAGACCAATTTAAAACACAATCAAAAGAAAATAGTTCCTCTTCAAAATATTCCTCTCAAGTCATAATAATTTAAGAAGAGTTACACAAAGACTCAAGACTATTTCAGATAAATGCGTGTGACGCATTGTTGCGTATTTCTTATAATGTTTATCTTTTTATTAATGCCAGTAATTTTAACGTATCCATGTAGTGTTGTATCTATTATTAGTTAATTATAAAAAAACTCCATAAAATTATGCGTGAAATAAAGGAAACCACAGATGAAGAGAAAATGATTATCATTCAAACTCGAATTCTTGTTTGTTGCTCTCTCAAATATCTAAAATGGTAAGAAGGTAAGTATTTTCACTCAGGTAATTATTTACAAGAGAGAAAATCGATAAAAACGTTTTAGAAAAGATGAAATCTTCTAAATTAAATTAATATGTAAGGCGACTAGATCTCACAAAATTGCCGAAAACGAAAAGAAGAACTTCTATAGTTAGTGAAAAACTCCAATCTATTGAAATCGTAAATACAGGCCAACCACTAAGCAAAATATTTTATAAACTAATAAACCTCATGGTAAAAATGCCAGGCAAAAATAATTTATTAATCAAGTAAATAGTTGAAAAGAGTGCTTAATAGTAATCATTATAAAACTTGTTCGTCTTTCTGGACGTGTAAAGAATTATTTCTGCTATAAGCCATAACTTTTCTATCGTCACTCTAATACAATTTAATGCTTGTTGGTCACTTAGTTAATGATGGTAAGGAAAATAATATAGTTAGAAAATGCATGTTTGCATTACAATAATGCAACAGCACAATTTTTTATAAATTCAATTTTAAAATTCACGAATAAAATCAGAAATATTGGTCGGTTTGAAATATAAGTAGAATCACAAAGAGTGAATGATACAAAACAAAAAACTCTTATCCACTGAAATAGATGTCAGTCTAGATGTAATTACAATCTAAATGTGGGATTGGCTAACACAATCGGATCGATAGCGAACAGAAGTATTTGTGAGAACTATGATTACATGTTTCCAAAAATGGTTAATTTAAGTTATCGGACTCTAGTATTCAACATTATGAAAACGTAATCTTTATTTCAAAAACTCAATAGTGTGTGCAATAGTGAGGTAGAATATCCCCTAACAGTGCAGGTTAAATACGTTGTAACATCTTCGACTTTTGTATAAGTTACTAATTTCTTTTACATGCAAAGGGGGGGGGGGAGTTTCCATGTCGGCAAACTACGTATGCGACTTCTCCCGGATACTTAACCGTCTCTTTTTAACGAAAGCATTCCTGTGAGTTGCCATAGTCATTATTTTATTAAATGCACCCACGTCGTAATTGAATACCTTTACATCCTTTCACTGAACGTTACTTATGTGAGTTACTTACGAGGACATTGACCTCAGCCATCTGCCTCACGTTCGTCACGGTCATGAGTTTACACAATATTTTCGTGTACTAATGAAAATTAACAGTATGATGCTACTAATCACGTTTCATTATTTAAATATACGTATTATACATAGTAATATAGTAAAATTATTCCAATCATTAAGTTTCTTTCAAAATTGAAACGGTAAGTTTTTTGCACATTTTCATCTGAGAATGAATAATTCTGTTTTATAGGTAGTATACTTAATTACAATGCAGAACCTGATATTCGTTGATTACATTTGAAAGGCCTGTTTGCACGACTCAGATATTTCAAACTATTAAGCTGCATTTGAGAATCTTATCAAGTATCCATCGATCAAGGACATGAAGACGTCTCTCGCCGTGCGCTCCGATTCCTGCCGCCTATATGGCTGCAGGCGGTGCGGTGCCGCTGACTGCTTGCTTTCGCTCCCGAGAAAGAGACGGAGAAAGAGAGAGGGGGAGAGAGCGTGTGACCCAGACCTTGGCTGGAAATGGCCATGACGTTCATCACTTCGCGGCTCGTTTTTGCTGAATTCTTCACGAAAACCTGTTGCAGAATAATCGCGCCTACCTTATTATAGCTTTCTCTCGACCCATCCTTTATTTCTAAATATCTAATGAGCACTACTAAGGCTTTCAAAATTTTCTGATTGTTTTCTTTTCATTAAATGAAATAATGTCATGGATAAAAAGCTTCATTTTTGAGTTACTCATAAAACGGTGATACATGAACGTTGTATTTGAGTTGGTAAAATCAAATTTATTTGCGTAGTAGGTCAATTACGTATTGGAATAACGTGAAAACTTAATATTTAAATTTCAAATTCTTCAAATCAAAGGATTTTTTTCTTGTAATGCGGTTGAGGGTAATATTTCTTATAGCATGTGCACGTTTTCTAACAAGTTTGACAAAAGGTGTTCGTAACAGTAATTTTCGTAGGTTCTTCTTAAAAATGATTCAAAACTATCAATTAAATAAATATTTTTTGTTAATTAATAAGTATAAAAGAGATGTCAATAACAATGGTTTTAATGTTTTTTAGTTTAAAACCATTATCCATACATTTTTCGGGAACAATTTTCCCCATCCCGAAACACAGTTTAAAATTGAAAACATTTAAGTTGTTGTGGTTGATATTTTTTATTATTTTTAATTATGGATTACCTCCATATCTCCGCTCACACCTATGAATTTATTTAAATTCTTGTTGCTCGTACAGATCGATGATTCCCCAGAAGAAGGCTTATAATTCTCACAGATTATAATAAATTGATTACGAATATAACTTACTTATACTTAATATAAATGCGCAAAATATTTTACTCTTAACAAGCGTGTATAGAATCTGTTAATAAATGTAATCTAGATGTTTCGAGACGCAGACTAAGAAAATACTTTTAGACCTTAGTTGATGCTTCTCTATGCACATTAAATTTGCCGTTATGAATTCGACCTTCCGACTCGAAAATTAACGTCAAACAAACCTTTACCTGTTTAATGAATTTCATGGCAAAATTCATTGGTCTTCGATCTCGCAGCGCTATGATTTGGACCTCCGATCTGGCAGCGTACGGAGTGTAATTGATTGGATGCGGTAACATCATGGGATGATGTATGTTTGTTGCAACGATTCATACATATTTAAAGGAAATAATAAATTCAAATTGAAATATTCTTGACTACTTTTAAAAGTTATATAAATGTGTAGCTTTTTCAATCCACAAACTATGCTTTCTACAAATACATTTAACGAAATTTTTCGTAATGCATTATTTTTTATGTCCTTTGAATGCATGAATGAAGATTAAAGATTGTTTGAAATTTAAGAAATTATTAAAAACAAAAATGACGTAAAATTGAAAAGTACTGTTAAAAAATTAATTATATACGTGTAGTAATATTTTTTACGAAGATTCGGAATCGCTTAGAATGCATCGATTAGTTTCGACTTCCATGTGCGAGGCAATTTTCATTCTTACCGCTAGATGGAGGTTCTGCTGTAGACGGTGTCAAAAGTACTGCAGCACTCAGAACGAGCAGTTTCCACGAGTTTATCTGAAACAGACAAGAAGAAAGTCAGGTCAGTAAATTATTGAATTTCTGTGAATAAAACCTGTAAAGTTGCATGACCTTTTCAAATATGATTGAAATGTGGTCATTTGTAGATTTCTACGGTATTATAATTGTAATAACATTTATTTGAAAACCTATTTACAATTTCATCATATTATTCCTTTAAGATATCGCTCGTTGGCTGCAATAGTGATACAACTAAAAAATACGAATTTTAAGTTAGTGCACTCTCCAAAATTACAGATTGGTCTACCAACTAGCAGTATATCTTACAGTACAGTACTTCACCAACAAATAAAAGTGTGAACGCAAGAATGATGCATTTCAATACAATGTGAAAACTTATAACTAATTTATCTCAACACCTGAGTTTTCGAGTTTTGCCATTATTGCAGCCCACGAACGATATATTAACTTATAGATATTTTTTAAAATTACTATTATCGAATTTTGATAATATACAAAAAGAATTGCACATCTCAAAAATCGTCATTTTCAAGCTAATTGAAGTATTACTATTATTATAAATATTAGGTTTAGTAATAAAACTCTAGTTTATACAATGTTAATATCACACGTTGTGATAAATATAAAAAAGTATGTTTGTATTTGGCCGAAAATAAAGAGCTGCACTCAAAAATAAAATCGTTCTCTTGCCGAATAACAATTATCAGTTTGAGTGACATTTCTTGTCCAATTACATTTTAAAATTCTGCCAATGCTAGCATCTCTCCTGTTCTTCTGACGCGGCGGCTGTCGAGAGACACAAAGCAAAGAACCGATTCCGTTTTCCGGCCGCCAGAGAAAGGGGCAGTAATGAGAGAGAGTCTCGTTTTATTAAAGCGCCGGCGAGGTGCCCGCTGGGGGCGTGGGCGAGCGAGCGAAAGGGGCCGGCCGCTGCACGGCGCAGCGTCGTCCCTGACCTTCTGAGAGCAGCTGGTCACCGCGCCGGCCGCCGCCGCCGTTGCAGCAGCCTTCCTCCGGTGAAGAGGAAACAAAACGGGATGTCGGCCAACCGGTCGAGGCTGCTCTCGGAACAAGAGCTGCTTAAGGAGACTCCCAACGTAAACACGTTTGCCGTGCACGCCGTGAAAGTGATAGGCTGTACAGCTAGTGGAATATCCGTGGGAAGTTCTAATGTCCATTGGACGTGCATCCCACCGTAAATATTGTTTTTGTTCAATGGGTCTACGGCAGAATTTGTTGATTTACAATTTGGAGAGTGACGCGTCTTTGAGACAAATTGACGCAAGAAAAATTGACAAATATTGTCTTTTCAAATTCCATTTTTTCACACAAATTGAAATGTTTAATTACATCAACTTCAGAAAACTCAACTTCACTGGCAAGTTGCACTACCTTCTTTCTCTAAGTAGTTCTACAAATATTAAATGCACGAAGGTCAATCCATCACACAAGATATGTATGATATTCAGTGTTATGTTATCTTCTCCAAATGAAGAATTAAGTAAGTTTAGAAGATGCAAAACAATAAAAATTCCCCTCATTACGTGAAAGATGATATCGGCGTTCACACGATTACACCACCAAACGGGTATGGTGGCCTTATGCATCGATGTGTGAGTGCTCAATGCCTAAGAGCTTCATAAATGTGTAAGAAAATTGTTCTTTTAGTGAGTAATTTTATCCAATTAACTTGCATGTGCTCAAATAATCATGCATAAGATCTATGGGACCAATATATTGTAGATCTATTACCACATTATATTTTTCACACGAAAAACTATCGCAAGAATTTAATCTTTTCGTGAGCTCGGGAGATCCTGTGATGTACTTTTACAGCAATGACTGGATGCGTCCGAACAATGTTACCGACCGCGGTACAGAAATGGAAAGTAGTCACGCTATACTCCTGCCGTACAGATGGCCGAGAACGATACCGTTTGCAAAGAAAAAGCTGGGAAGCACGGCATCACCGATGTTGGTTTTTCTGGCCAATGGCCAACAAGGACGTTCACTGGCTCCATCTGCGGTATGGTCGAGTGCGAGGAGAAAAGGTATTTGGAGGAAAGTGCAGCTCATTAAGGATCCGGTGACCCCCGTCGGGCGATAGGCTGCGGAGAGACGAGAGAAACAGCCCAGTTAGACCGGCCCATCCCGGGTCGGAGCCCTGCATCCCAATGCGAGCGTCTTTCACTTTTCAAGTTTCACCTCGGGTCCCACAATCGATGAGGTATCTCACCTGGCGACTTTAGAAACAATTCGTTGTTTCGTTGTGTAGAAACAATTCGTTAGTTTTGATAGAATTTTTAAGTGGGAATTTGGATAATGATTCAGTGATATTCTTTGCGATTAACATTATTTGTTCGCTACTATGACGACATTTATGAATTGCATTCTTGGAAAGTGCATTGCGAAATCCATTTCATATTGTATTTTATAAGAATTTCATTAAATTTTATTTTGCTCGCTCGTCCTTATTTAGTATTTTATCCTGAGTTGCTACATTTTTATTATTCTTAGCTTGTAGAAAATGTCACCCTTTTTGAAGATTATCGTTTCTTTAAAGTTGACATGAATATTTTCCTTTAACAATTTACTTTAACTATGCCTGATAATGTCTTTCTTGTACTATGCATATTAAATTGCAACGTTTCATACATTTATGGAAGGACAGTCATAAAAATACTCCCATAAAAAGAAGTATTTTTTCAGGCTTGGCCTGAAGTACATAGATAATCTCTTCGTACTTGTAATAACGTGTCACACGTGTGTTACAAATAATTAATATATTTTTAACAGGAGGCTAACTCTTTTATGAGGATTAAAGCAAACAGACTTTTTATCAAAATTGTGCATTGAAAAGCAACTGTAATCTTTTCATGCGTAAGTGTAAGTTGTATTAAATTTTAATGTGTTCTAATAATATTAATTCACTAAAACTCATATTTTCTCAAGCTTAGTTAAAATTAAATAAATACTGTATAAACTCTCCAAAAACACTAGTCGGATTTGAAGTCTAGTTACCTGCATTGAAAACATTACATAAATATGTTCAGTCCATTAACACCCTTATCTGAGCTGGTTTGAAAATTAAGTTAGTAAATATTTTCTTAAAAGGAAAAATATTTTGTAGGGAAGATGATTACGAAATATTAGTCCATTATGTTATCTATAATTTTCTAACCTTAAAATATTCGAAAAATGTAATATTTTTACGATTTAATGACGAGAGAACGTTTACAAAGACGTACTAGCGCTTCTTTTTATCTAATTGCTTCATGGAGCGAAAATTGGAAGAGAATCCCTCGAAAGCAATGGCACGAAATTAAATTTATTTTTAGGTTGGAAATAATTCTTTAAAATATGTAACTAAAACACATAATATTAAAAAAGATTGTTTGTGAATGAATTTCATTGAAAAACTGCCAATTTTTAATTTTTGAAAATATTTTCTTATCCGGAAACAACGTTATCTGACCAATCCTCAACTCACTGTATTCCAAAAAATATCTCGAAAAACATATTGAAGTCGATGACGGCATTTACGAGTAATTAAACATTGTCGTTCACGATCTACAAAGCGTGATAAGTGTTCACATTACACTACAAATGAATCTCACATCGTCTCTCACTATTGTCTAAAAACCTGTGAGTAGTGAGCGACATTAATACAGCCTCTCATCTCGTTTTACGACTAGGAAGCTCCGTGGCGCCCCACTTTCGCCACGCCGGTGGGCGTGTGAGGGCGCGCGTCAGGCCTCGAACCACGCTCCGCGACGGCTGATGGGAGACCTCGCTGCCGTTGCCGCGCTGCGCATTCTAGCGCGGGGGGAAGAAGGACGCATGGAGCTCACACGAGAGCGCGTAATTAGATCAAACAGGGACCAGGCCTTTCAGATCCACGTGCGATAGTGACGTGCTAGACATATTCGTTGTTATTTACTGCATACTACTGCTGGGTAATTCTCTTACGAGTTCATAAAGACAAACGACTGTTATTTATTAACTTGTTTGTTCTGTTTTTTATCTTACAAATAAAATAGGTGTAAAATGGAGATTGACATGGTTGAGTTAGACCTATTATCATTAGTCACGTGTTTTAAATTATTATTTCGACACGTATTTTCGGTCACTCTGTTGCAAAAACGTCCATAAATCGAATTGATGGAAATAAAACTTTCGGCCAATACGAACAATCTATTGTTTCCAACTGCATACAGTTTCCACTACGCCAAAGGCATCAACTACCATTGACGAAAATGAGCGTGCGAAAACACATTCATCAAAGAAAAGATTCACCAAGGCCGACGGACACGGCCGAAACAAGTGAAAACGCTAGGTGACGTCACCTTGCCACACAAACGCACGAGCCTCGAACGGTACGCGCTGTGTGTGTCGGTCGTTCTCCTCACGTGACCTCAAAAGGTGCTCCGCTGCGGGCCCCAGCTCTCGGAGGCCATGTCTCATTACCCCTCGCGAGCACCACCCAACACTTTGCACGGCGCGTGCGCGCGCTCTCGCCGGGCGCGCGGGAAGGCTCGCCTTTCAGGTCTCCACACTCGCTGCGCCCGCGGTCTACGCTTTTACACAGGGACTCCTCTGTGTTTGGAGACGAGGCGGAGCTAAAGGAGAGATGGGAGGCGGTCGTGTGGAACACTGAGAGAGGAGACACTGCGCAGGGAAAATAAAATACAACAGAAAAAATGTGTTCGACTGTAAGCGTGCTCAAGACACTACAGGCTGTGGGGACATATTGTACCGTCGTCTTTCAGGTCTCCACTCAGGGAGTTTACTAAGTTTATAGATGCACATTGTGTTCGAAAATGAACTAAAGTAAGGCGGCGGACGAGCGGTTGTGTAGAAAGTTGTTAAAAGAGACATCTTACAGGACAGGTAAACCGAAAAACCAACAATATGTTCATAATATTGTTCTCATCGGCCGTCGCAAACCTCTACAAAATATTGGAATAGATCAGTTTTGTAGCGCAGGTTTCGCCTTTCAAGACTCGACACTCTGCGAATTGACAGCCTGTTTTTTCACAAGCGCGTGTCTTTTGAGAGTCGAGGCGGAATTGAAAGAGATGAGAAGGGGGGGTCATGTGGAATACTATTAGAGGAAGCAGCGAAAAAAAACATTATCTGGCTATTTTTAATAAAACTTTAATAATTTTGGGAAATCGTCCAGTCGCAAAGCTCTACAAAATTATAAGATAAATTAGTTCCTCAGAAGGGAGGGTCAGTAGATTCCTAATATAATAACAAAATAATAAATAAGGAACAAAAGGAAAATAGAATATTGAAACAGGAAAAACAATTATTATTTTGAATCTGATTTCTCCCAGACATAGTCAATAAATTGTATAAAGGGCGATTATTATTAATTCGTAATGCGATGGAAGACGTTCATTCATTTAAGATTGTGAGGGGGAATCTAATCAGTTTTAGAATTATATAAACATTTATTTGCACCAAGAAACAACTACTTCCTCCGGTTTCTGTCGCCGCGTTTTTCCTGTTTTTTCAGTTATGCACTCTGAATAGCAACCATCGTAGTACAAGTTCTAGGTAGGAATTATGGTTCAGGGACCGTCACGACCATGGGTTTTCACCCTGACTGCGATTTTAAATAATGGATTTAAGCATATTTTGCTTAAGCAAATGCCTTCTCAAGGCAATAAGATGAGTCGTATCGTATTGTTTCTAAGAACCATGAAGCCGGCGGACTATAACTCTGTTTTATTTAGAAGGAAGACAATAGAACACAGTCTTAGAAAGATACTTACTTTGTCATTCGCGTTAATTAGTTGAGAAATTTGTTTTCGTGATTAAAATTCATCATTGGCTTGCGTAATTTGGCTCAAGCTTACTTGCATATTTTTGTGCTAATGCGTTAGAGTATAAAACGAAACGAAAAGAATTTTTGCAAAATGTAAGTATTGCTCATGATGTAAATTATTATTTCAGAAATAAAAAAGATCATTTTCATCCTCATTCCTATAAGGATCCTAGAATGTAAGTGAACAGAATTATGATTAGTAATGTTTTGATGTAATATTTATTTATTTCTATAACGGGAATTACTTGTATTTATATCCTATATTGTCGAACGAATACTATCGAAGTTTGAAATGAATACTGAAATCACATTATTTTCTAGTTGGTCGACAATAGATGTGAAGTTTTGTAAGAAAAAGATTTTGTTTAGACAGTAACTTGCTTTATCAAATTTCTACAGTAAACATAAAATAGATTAATTTTCAAACATTAACTTAATGTAATTAAAATTACAAGGTTCGAATTAGAATCATATCTTCCTTAATTTTTTTAAAGTTCGAATTTCTTGTAATGAAACAGTATATTTATTAAATAAATACACTTCTATACAATAAAATCACAACAATCGGCTGATTTTGACATTCAAAAATATTGTATTTTCTGTGTATTGTACTTTTTTCTATTATTTATTTTCCAATTTTGCTATTTAGAACTATTTCGAATAAATTATTTTTTGAACACTTTATTACCGATCATAAAACTGGTAGAGTAATGAAATAAAATTGGAGTTAAGAACCCAAGTATTCTCAATATTTGAACTTTCATAAAAAACACAGATTAAATCATGTAGAAATATTTATATATTTTCAATATATCTTTACGTTTGACGAAAATCTCAAAGCCCTTTTTGAGCATTTTATTCGTAAGAAATGTTTTTTCTTATCTTTGTCATTAAATAAATTTACATTAAAGTACGTTAAAAATTTCGATGAATTAAATCAGTTCATCAAAGTGCTCGAGAAATTCTAATTTTGAAATATGCTAAAATTATGAATTTATATAATTTTTTTAACCTGAATATTCATTTTGTGCTATATTTCTTTCCTCTTTTCAATATAATTCAAGATATACTTTTTCCACTCCTCGATCTCCTTTTTTATTTAGAATTGAATGAAGGAAAGTTAACAAACAACTAAAGATGACTATATGATCTAGTCGAATTGCACCTTGGTAGAGACTTTTATCCTATATAGAAAAATCACCGGTACTCCCAGAACGTAAATTCAGGATTCCTTTACTTACACTGGGAATAATATTGAGACGATTCTTAACGCTAAAGAAATTTGGTGAATTCGTTTCCAGGTCAAAATCCTGACCATATTCGTTTTCGAGAAACGCTGCTTCTGAACGCGCCTATCAAATCGTCTGCGCTGCTCCGAGCCACGCGCTGCAGCTGCTCCGCGATGGGAGGAGACGAACGAAGAGTCTCAGAGCGGCGCCCCTGACGCATCGGCAAGGGACGAATCCCGCGACTCGAAGCGGAGACTCGTGCAACCGCTGCGCCGTAGCTGATATATTACCCCTCGCCAACCACTCATCCAAAGGCAGTTGCAGTGGGGTGTCGGTGCAGCGCAAAGTATTTGAATTCCTCTGGAATTTTGCCCTGAGGAAGGGCGCAAAATGACGGCCGAAACGTTGAAATCTGTGCCTAGGACATGGCGTCTCTGTCAGAAAAAGTAGATATTTGTATCTCGCGCCCAAAAGAAAGAAATCGAAATCAGGTTGTTTTGAAAACTATATTTTTGACAGTAAAGCGATAGCTCAACATTTTCTCAAAGAATGGTGAAACTATAGATTATTTTTTATCGGAATAATTAAGAAACATCGTATATACCCCAAAAATCAGGAATTTCTTAAATTTCTTAATCCGCTACCACCCTATCCCCCCCCCGCTTAAAAAGACCAGAGGCATCTTGTTATATGGATTCAAAGGACGAGAAACTGATAATGTTGTACTTATAATAAAATAAAATCTGCCGAGCACGTTTTGTCCTGCAAGAAGTTGCAGAGGTCCACGCAGCGCTCCAATATAGCCCAAGGGCCGACAACTGCTTAATCCGACTCACTCTCCATCCTCGCTTGAGCCGTCACCACATCCGCATCCGCGGGCGCTCCTCGCCCGTTGCCCCGCCCCGCCCAGCCCCGCCCTCGCGTCTTAACGCCCCGAGGGCCTCGGCCACTCTCTCCGCTGCGCGTCGCCTCCGCCGCCCCCGCCCCTCCCTCGCACCACTTTGGAGCATCCGGTCGCGTGCAATAGAGCGCTCGTGACTTGCGCTGTTTGCATAATTACACCCGTGGAGAGTGACTATAGCGCAGGTGCCTTTTTCCTACTCAAAGTTTTAGGACGAGCGTCTTCAAGGTTTTAGAGGATTTGGACTTTATATAGCGGGATCGAAGACGAATGTTGTCTCGTGATTATTCTACAAGCCGTATTTTCAGTGATTTCTTTAAATCATGCCCAGAAGGATGCAGGAACAGTAACCTAAACAACGGGCCACAAACCGCACGAGGCTTTCTTTCCTTATTCAGTCCTCATTCCCATCCTTAGAACCGAGTGATTCTCTGATAAACGTTGGAGATCCGGAATATAGAGGTCAGCGGCCCGTCTCCCACGTCCCAAAAAATTATGTATCTTCATGTGAGGTGAACACGAACTACACACGTCCGAAAGGCAAGAGGCAAACTCCCACGCAAAGGATGGGCTTGAAATCCAGGAAGATATGTAAAGAAATGCTGTAAGTTCTCGTCATTCATCCCGGCTCTCTTCACGTTCTTATATTCTGGTCATCAAATTATGGAAGGCTTAAAATGAGGTCTTAGTCCACGTTAAGGATGGTTTAAGAGAACAAGACTGCAGTGCCTATCTTTGCTTTAGAGCTTATCATAAATTAATGAAACCATTTTTAAGCAAGTTGGTTCGATTTAAAGAGACGGTTATTTCTGTTATTATATTCCAAATACTTTTTTATTAATATGGGAGGTGGTTTTAAGAACGGAATTAAAAGTCTAAAAATAGTGAAGTTGCACTTCAAAGTTACGTTTTAAACCTAATGGAATTTGGATATGTATTATTCATTGTATTGAATATTTGTCTATAATATATTCTTGGGCGAAAGTCTATTTTGGATGTCTGAAAATTCTTAATATATTTTGCGTAAGATTTAAGATATTTAGATGCTTAGAAGTGTATGTGTATGTAAGTAATTCCCCGTACAGTCTCTTGTGATTTCCCGTCTTTTGTGGTAAAAATTTATTCAATGTAAAAATAGGTAGCTGTGAGATTTCAAGCACGAAATTTTTTTAAAATAAAACAGATTTTAACTTTTATATGAAAGTCTTTTTGGGGGTTGTAAGCTGGTAAAGATACGAAAATATTTTGATCATTAGAATGAATTATTACTGACAATCAACATTTGAATATTATCACAATATATTTGCTTAACTCCACGTTATTTTTATACATTTTTAATTGTAGCAAACATGGATTTCTATTAAACTTAGTGTAAGTTGTGTAACATATGTAAGTTGAATACATATTTACATCTAATATGATGGTTTTAGATATTTCAACGATGATTCTGTTATAATTCGACGATAATTTTGATGTAATCTGAATGTGATTGTGACTGTGAACCGGATATTTAGGTTTTAACCTATTGCATTTCTCACATCGTAACGTTATTGTTTTAATAAATACATCCGTTTAAATAGTTTCTGAGCTTAAAACATGAGTCCTACAGATGCTAAGAATATGGTCAAAATGACCCTAAAAGAGAATACGCGTGAATTTCTCAGAAAAAAAAAGATACCAGGTTGGCTTGAGATCTCATTTCTTCATTTGGATTGACTGTAATGTTCCGGTGGTTTGGACGGAGCGTCTGACTCTACTAACTTCCCTGCAACTCATTATAATTTTAATTTTCCACTAAAAAATGGAAGGTGCGTGCCTGCTACTAAACTAGGTACTGAACTGTTTCTTGGAAAGCAGTAAGTGTTATGTTCTCGTTAAAACTTCAGAAAATTCAACGTAATCCTGATTATACAAACTTGAAAAAACACAAATAGAGTTCTCTAGATATTTCTTCTAGGAGAAGAAATATCTAGAGAACCACTTTGGGGACCGAGAGAAATGGTATCTAAGAAGTTACCACCAAGGACTTCACGGTGCATTTAGCGATTCTTTTCCCGCTTGAAGCTTAAGAGGCAATCGAAAGTCCTTCACCCAAGAAATTTTGGAATTGTTCTTGGTTGTTAATTGCAACCACTAATCTAAAAGCGTTTTATTTGTAATATAATTTTTCAAAGGACTATTTAAGAAGTGTAAAAATGTTCTTAAATTTTGTTTTTAAAGAAAATTTTGCCCAAATTCAGAAGTAAAAACATCGAATAAAACTAGTTAGAATTTTAAATTTATTATATCTTTCAATTAATCTACAGATTGATGCTAAGATGATCAGAAAAAATATAAAAGTCGAAAATTAGCTAAATCGACTTTCCAGAAAACTTAAAAAGACGTTTATAAAATGTATAAACTCTGTGCCTTTCTCATGACTTACAGTTCATCTTATAGAATTCTAAGCCTAGCTCTAGTTACATTTTCTAATATTCGCCACAAAAAAATTTATATCAGTAGACCACGACACGTGGAGACTTTGCAGTATTTCAAATTTCAATTTCTTAGCGGTCCTGAATAATATTATTGAATGCACAACGTTTTAAAATTGAACGAAAATACAGATGATTTTTAAAATTTCTAATAAATTATTAAAAATTAAAGAAAGCAACTTCAAATGTTTTACAATTTACCAACCAAAATAGACAAATTAAGCTCGGAACTGGTACTGTAATAAATATTCGTAATCCCTATTCTTTTCAAAATCAAAATTTTTGAAAAAATCTTCCAAACAAACAGAAAAACAGAGAAAAGACTCAACATCTTCATGGTGCGCTCAGGAGCGTTGTCCCCTATCCCATCGAGTACTCACCCGTCCCATGGTGGCGGGTGAGGTTCCGACGGAGAGGACGGAAAGGCGGAGATGAGACTGTGGCTGTCACTGGGCTGCGGGCTCTTTATAGTGGCCGTGGTCGCCTGCCCCGCGCCTCCACCACCAGCTGCCCCGCCTCCGCCGCCGCCGTCGCCGCATCCCACGGGGAAAGCGCGCTCCCTCCACCTGCACACCCTCTCTCCCTCCGCCACCGAAGCCTCTCCACCTCCACCTCTCCCGTCATCGACGACGTCACAACAGCAGCCCCCATCACCGCCGTCAGCTGCTGCCGGCACCGCCACCGATTTGCCCCCGAATGGGATGAAGTGGGTGGATTGAATAAGAATCTTCGGGGCAAACATGTTATCACTAAACTGTGCGGATGACACGCATTGCGATAATGAGGGAATCGCACTATTTAGTGTGATATATAGGGAGATATCGAAGAATGAGATGCAATTTGAGAGATAAAGTAGCATAATACTCGTCTCCAACTACTAACGGTTTTATTAAGGATTAAAGTTTGTAATGTGAAATTTATCATGGTCAATTAGATGATATCGTATAACTAATAACCATTGTTTAATTAACTGACAGATCTTTCGGTATGATTCGGCCAAGACTGATTTCTTCCGAATTTACGGAAAAATTATTGCCAATTTTTTTATCAAGACAATTTTTTAACCATTAAATACTTTTTAGTAAAAGTGTGTTAATATATATAGAGAAAATAGGGCATGAAAAAATGTGTAGACATAAAATAGAGGATTCTATTGTACACGTTTTTTACAAGATGTTCATGTAATGGGACGTATTTATGATAAATCTATAATAGAGTATTTCGTAGGGAAATTACGAAAATATTACTATTAAATAAACGAAACCATCGATAACGAGTTAATTCTGGATATAAAAGAAAATTATTGCCACAATTCACTTTCGGGTATTTTTTGTCATTAACATACAAACGTTCAAAATAAACAGACATATTGTTTAACTTTAACAAAACACGAGACATGATTATATTTTTATTTATTAGATTATACTATGGATTATCGTATTTATTTTTAATTGTGCAATCAAGTCTTCAAGAGCCGGAATATTCTGGGTTCGAGTTCTGAACTGTTAACACAGCTGTAGAGGTGGGTTTTAGGACGCTACTGCCTGACTGAGAAGTCTATTCATCGCATGCATGGAACGGACCTTTCCATGGTTTTCTTCTATCTTAGGCGGATGTCGGAACAGAACTCTAAACATCGCGCCATGGACCGCGGTCTATATTTCGACCCATTCTTTTCTTACCTCCTTCTCTCCCATTTTGGAGTCGGGAGAGAAGCTGAACCCCTCACCTCATTAGACCCCATCAACTTGAACTAAAAAGACTCCCGTGACGTTGGAAGTACATGAAGATTATATTAGGAGAAGACCGAAGTTCGGCTGTAGCAACGACATAGGAAGAAAAGCAAGATGTGATATTTACAATCAACAAAAATTGTCGGTTTAGCATCAGAATCACCGGTGAAAGGGCTAAAAAATTTCAAGATCTGGACTTTTGTTAAAAACGAAGATAAAGTTTTAAGAATATTGAATATACGTTTCAATTTGGCAGAAAACGACGTCTTCATTCGCAAGTCTTGTTGCTTCGGTTTTATTTTTTATTTTATTTATATATATAATATATATAAATAATATATAATATATATATAATATATATAATATATATATTATATATATAATATATATAATATTATATTATTATATTTATAGTTTTATTTTAAAAAAATTGTTGTCGGTAGAATACTTGCTGGTATTGATTATTTCGCGTTTCCAATCTTGTCAACAGCTTTGGTCATTACACTCGTAAGTGTAGGGCGTGCTTTATTGCGAGAGGTAGCGGTGCTCCTCTACCGCTGATTGGAGTGATTTGGCGCCAACCTACTCTTCGGCTTGGGGGTTTCCCCCACCATGTATCTCCCACCGGTGGGAGTCGCCCCAGCTGGGACAAGCTCTAGCTCGCGAGGGGTCACATGAGAGATGTGTAGGTAAGGAGTGAGGTTAGGGCAAGGAAGATGAAGAAAAGATTCCTAAGGCACTGCTCCGACATTTGCCTAATGTCCGGAGAACCAGTGAAACTACTGATTAGAGCAGCCGGTTGCTAGAATTCTCCTTCAGACAGCGGCTGAATTTGATCTAGTTATGTAGCCACTGTCTGGACTCTAAACCTAGGACCTCCGTAGAGGCACTGTAAAGACATCAGTTGATACCTTCGGCACCTCATGCGGAGCCTGTTTGGAAACAATCTTGTGGCTGCGCTTTGGACCCACTGTGCGGCACACCTCTCTCCCAGGTGCGTGAGCAGCACGTTTCCCTCGCGATCGCTCTGCTGGGCGCCTCACATCCCCCTCCCCCTTGCC
>BOPP01000013.1:7779514-7833244 GCA_017312745.1 Gryllus bimaculatus | reverse complement strand
CGTGTGGCGCCGTGGCTGACCCGCCCCCCTCCCCCAACACGACCCACTGGCCCCTCCCCCTCTGGAGGTTGGAGATTACCTCCGGCCTCCTGTGGACCACAGGAAGGATAGTGCGCGTTTGAATTATGACATGCAGGATGGTGGCGCCCCGAGGCGATGACGGTCACGATTTCTTCCACACATGAGGTTGCATGGGCAGCAGACAATGGTTACATTTGGGACCTGTTGGGAAAATAGGAAGTACGTAGATATTGATGAAGTCTCGATGTGTCAGTAACCACAGTAGTCAGAAGAAGTAAATGGTCATGTCAAGATTTCCACCGATTTCTCATCTTGGTTAGAAGCTAACCGAGTTAAATTTCACATCAATAAGTGATCTCCCTAGGCGTAATACATTATTAAATTACTCTAAATGCTGGTACAGTAGTTAATATGAATAGAAATTTTCCTGTCAACGTAAATAAAACATCAGTGAACATGTAAATTGGTTTAAAACAATTCAATGTTTCATCTTCTCTCAATTGTATACAAGTTCATTCTCAATTTCACGCTTTAGTCATAAAAAATTACATAATTAGACAGAAATACAATATTATTTGAAAATAAAGTAGTGAAAATGCGCGTCATAACGTAACTTTTCCTCATCTTAGTATTAGTACTCAACAACTCAATTTTTTAAATAAGAAAAACTTTGAATGATCTTTTAAAGATCTAAACTTGAAGTATACATAGTATACATATAATATATTAAGATTATATATAATATATAAGATATTTCATGAATGGAACCATTATCGGGTAAAACGATTGAGACTGGGAAAAGAAAACAGATCAGTATTATTGCCCTCAATTGTTTGCTTTAAAACAAATTTCAAGATTGAAAACTTCATAAGGCTGAAACAATATATTAATCGTTATTTTGAAAATTTCTGTAAAAGTTACAGATTGAAAAATCCGTTAAGTTCTGCAAAGGTTGGAAGACAGAACAACTATTCAAATGATTGAAGTTAATTATGAAGACAGTATAATGAAGTAAACTACGAAGAATGATTAGAATAATGACGCAATGATAATAAACATTTAAAATTAGTTACATTGTTTAAAATCAAATTAATTACTGTTCTATTTGTATTTGTGTGTGTTACTGTGTTATTTGAATTTGTAATAGGAGAATTCTGTAAACAAATAACTTAAAAAATTGAAATTGAATAAAATTTAATTAACATTTGGTGTTCAAGTTATGTAACGGACGAATGTATGTAACAGAATTGAATACTCGTATGGGAATGGTGGCTCTATCGATCCTCGAAACGAAACTTCGATGGTGAGTTGGGGCTAGCAAACGAGCTACATACAATGCAAGAATCGTCGATCGTCGGTGTTAAGACTAATCGCGAATGCGTGACGCGCCATTTTACTGTACATTTAACGATAGTTTCTCTGTTGCGTCGAGAACCATTCTACTCACAATGGAGTTTTATTCCTCCCGGCATTAATTCCGATTACGCGCGGTTATTATGCAAAGGTACACGCATCAATTAGCTGGTACTTTGGTTACACTGGCCTGCGATGGTTTCATTGACGACTTCTTATATTGATATTTAGAATTACTTTTGCATCCTGAATCAGTATCTGACGTTATTTTTCCTACATCTCATCACATTTTTTTAAAAATCACATATTACGTTTTATCACATTCATGCACTAATGCACTTTTTATGTAGCTGCTGGTGGAGTTGTTTTCATTCAGATTTTCAGATTCATGTATTAAATCAATGTTCAGCAGTCATTTGACAATTTTGTACAATAGGCTCAAGTTTAGAGCCGGTAAAACGGTACAATGCAACAAGTCTAGCTGAATGGAGACATTTTGTTGTGGGTTCTCCGCCAGTCTGATGTGTGTTTCGCTTGCTTGTGAAAAGATATTTTGGTCTTCTTAAGTTTTATCTAATGGGTGACATATGGTGTGTAACACATTTCAATAGAAAAAATTGTATTTTTATTGAAATTATAGTAGCATGCATACCGTTATGAGTGTGGACGTTTCGTGCCGATACGACAGCAACGCAAAATAACCGACTTCTTGATAAAGACCTACTACGCCTACTTCAGCATCAATCTAGGAGACCACGACAACCTCTAGGCATCACACAGGGCTTATAGAACATGTATATAGAGCAGTTACAACATTGGATGAACGGAGACGGAAAAGCGTTGCCATCGGAATTCCAATGGTGTGGCGACAATCTACAGAACACAGTACTTATTGAACTTCTTTTCTGTGAAAGTGAAGGGATTTTACAACAGAAACAAAAGTATTATTGTGCCTTCAGGCAATATTCTTTCACCAATTATACCCTTTCCTCGTGGTTATGATAAAAGTCCCATTGAGCCCGGAAAATTTAAAACACAATCCCTATTCTGGATCTGAATGTGACTGGTTTCTCGATTGCAGACATTAAAAATGAATCGAAGCTTTTCACGCAAAGTGAATTAAATGTTTTTGTTCGAGATCATGGCCTTACAAAGGATTCTGCCAAGATACTAGGGTCTAGACTTCGTTAAAGGAACACATTGGCATCAGGAACGACGTACTACTAGTACATAGATTGCGAACAAGAATTTACACTTTGTTTTATAAAGAGGGAACTTTGATTTTCTGCAACAACATGCTTACACGCGAAAAATCAAGGAAGTTTCTTACACTACGTAAAGAAGTTATAATATAGAAACAGAAGTCTTTCCATTCTCAATACATTTTGAGCCATTTGATATATTTGGCTGTTTTTCTTAAAATCTGTATAAGCAATATATTAAACATTTCTATGTTATGTTCATAAGTGTGTAATATAGTAGTTTAAATGAGTAAAAATAATAAGAAAGAAGCATATCTTACATATTAAAACAAAACAAATTGTAATCTTGCCTGTGTGTGTGACTCATATTTCTCATATTTTCATTTTGATTTTGCAAACCAACCTGATGTGATAGAGAAAAACTGAATTCTGTTCCGGAATCGGCATGTCAGAAATATATAAGATCACTCCCTAAACATTATGCAATGATCAGAAAATTTTAATTTACATATTAGTGTTATCATTACCTTGTTCGATGTGTATGCTCTCCCGATGAAATACCGGTCAGCAAGTAAAAGCCGAGGACATTGGTTCACAAAATATAATAAAGATAATCGTCATAAAACATATTTGCATTTCTAGGTACAGTTACATAATAGTTTTCGCGTATAAACATTGTGACTCCGGGTTTAGTAAAGTTCTGGGAACTGAGATTTTAAGGAAAAGTAGAATCTTGGTTCACAACATAAACAATATTGTTCTACACATAATTTGCATTTATATACATGTATTTACTTTAATAACTGTCTTTTTAATATTTTGTAACTTTGTTAACTGTCCTGGCCATTAGACCAAGCAACTGAATTTTAAAGTATGCTATTTTGTTCTTCATATTAAAAATTTAATGATTTTAAGCAATATGTTATATAATGGGAAATAGCTAATAATCTTCGTTTTCTGAATTTATTCAATGGAATTTACAAAATTGTTATTTTACAAATACTGCTGTTGGATTTTCTTTCTAACCAATGTAATAAATTTAATTTCATTTTCTTTTAATTTTCTTAACTTATAACAAAATGACATTCATTCTCAAAAATACTTCAATTTTTCCTTCTTTTGGTGACGAAATGGTCGCAATTTGGTTGATTTCTCAAATATGAGCATATAGATGTATATAAGTAAAAAGCAAAGAAATTTATGAGTATTTTTTACTCATAGTTTTTAATGCATCGAAAAAAATACGAGATACTAAATACATTCTGTTTTTATAACTATGGTCATTAAACTATTAATTTTAAACTATTCTGATGGGTTAAAAATTGTATTATTTTTATTTTTTTTATAATATGACTACCTCGATAAATTTTTAATGCAGATTGATGGTTTTCTTAAGAAGATGATATTCTAAGATTATAACTTCCTTGTCTTTATTTTTTCCCTTCCCTGTCATTTTTAAGCTAAAAATTAGACCAAAGCTACTTCATTTTCACCCAATATTTCTCGGTTTAAATGATGAGTGTTTCCGGGCATGTTAACTGCTAAGTAATTAGTGTAATGCGTGTTTTATCCCCCGCCGGATGGTGAGATTCGGTGCCCACCTACACATCGGCTAGCGGGGTTTTCCTCAACCAGGTATCTCCCACCAGCGAGGTACCGCCACAGCCGGAACAAGCTTAGAGCTCCCGATCGGTCTTCCGGCATGTGTGGTAGTGAAGAGCATGTGTGTTAGTGTAAGTGTGTGTAAGTAAGGGTTGAGGATAGGACAAGGAAAATGAAGGAATGTTCGCGCGCGGTCCGTTGCCCATTTGTTAGGGCACTGCTATGGCAGTCACCTGGTGTTGATCTGACAAATCACGGAAAACTACTAATTAGAGAAGCCGGCCGATAGAATTCTCCCCCAGACAGCGACTGAATTCTACCTAGCTAACTAGCGATAGTACGAATGAAATGCGTGTGGGTGTGGAGGAGCGGTGTTGTCGCATTCTGCGCGCTCTACCACGTGCTCTCAACACTAACGTTTTAATTATCGATGGCTTCAGCAATGAAAATGAGAGCTGGATAAGGAAGGATGGATCGCGTGCTGGTCGTGGTAATTGTTTAATGTTCTGTTCTGACTCTATTGAATAGGAAGAAATCAAGAATTCCTCCGATCTTTGCAGCTAGTTTCTAGAACATTCATCTCGAGAGTAGTCTTTTTCGTCCTATATATTTAGCTGTTGTCAGAAATCCTGCCAAATGTTGGTGTAAATACTTGAACCTGGAAACTATTGGTCAATAAAGTTACAGTGGCATAGTCGGTATAACCCCCAATGAAGTTAAAGCCAATGACATTACAGCCGATCCTTTAAAAAATTCAACTTTGATTAAAAAGTGTTAATCATTTTAAAATAATGAGTGAGAAGCAACAGGTCAAAACGTAGTAATTCAAGTAGAACGCATAAGTACAAAATGTAATGCGTTTTGTTATATTTATTCCACAAATATTTTAATATGATAATTATATATTTTACATTATTTAAATGAGCACAATAGTCTAAGATTCAGTGTATCTTTAGTGCACGTTTAGAAAGTTCAAACTAGATTAAGAATTCACTTCAAAAATTCACTACAAATGAAATTTAAATGAATTGTGTAATCAATACTTTTTTTTCAATCATTCCATTGCTGCAAAATCTTCTGTTTTGAGAGATGTATCTTTAATTTGTGGATCTTATTAATTTATTGGCAGGAACGGTCCTTACAAAATGCGTTCATTCTTCGAAAAATTCGTTTATTCGTCCCTGGCAGTATTACGAATATAAATACTATCCCATTTTCCAAATCCGCCCAATTTTAACAAAGTCTGCTTAGTATTCACTCTCGGAACTTTTCAGTTCGATGGCTTCAGGAAAAACCATGATGTGTGAATAGGAACACAGAGATAGTTGCTAGCGATTAAAGAGGAAACGTGACTCCTCCAACACATTTTTATTACGAGAAATATTGACCCCTAATATCTTTAAATACCTCTTTAACTCCCTTAAAATGTTTTCCGTTTGTTAACGATTTTCTTCCAGACAGCTAAGTATTCATTTCTGCTGTGCGCTATATCATTTTCAGAGACCTTCAGAAACAATTATAAGTATGAAATATAGTAATGACCTTAGCTTATGCGTACTATAGACAAAATAACGTAACGAAGCCTTGACTTTTTACTTCACGTGATAGCCAAAATTATCATTTGTTTATTTTCAGACAGTGATCTCCAAAATAAAGTAAAAAATTGAATATATCTATTCTTTGGCAACTGTCATGATTTAATACTTTTTGTAAACAATGCAATAACATAATCGGCCCTATACATCGATTTACCAAATTTGTGCTGCACGAGCATTCTGGACATGATGCCGTATAAATTTTCATTTAATTGGTAATAACTTACTGGAAATAATGGTTAGTGGTCTGTAACCCAAGGTAACAAGACGTGAGTAAAAGGACTTTTCCTTTCACATTGTGGAAGTTAGCTGAAAAACGACTCTCGCAGCAAAGATACTTCTTCATTGGTTATAAGCCTGACCCTATTTTATTTCAGTGTTCATGTTGTAAAATTTGTCTGGCCAGTCACCGCAGAGCTAGGTCATTCCTCTCCCTCGATAGTGGCTACAGAGTCGGTTACAAAAGCGAAAAACCTGCAGAACATAATGATTCAATGCACGGTCAGAGCGAGACTTTAGACAAACTTGTGTCACTGTGTACGCGGGTCCTGAATAAATAATGAACATTAATAAAATACACAAAAGGTTGATAAAGCTTCATGGTACATTCAAAATTTGATTCGAATTTTATTGAAAAAGCGCATGATCTTTCATAAAGGAAGTTCCTCTCGGTGCTCGACGCAGTCTTTGAGTATTTTTTGAAAAATTAAAACGCGTGGTATGACTGAATATTCACGTTTAGGGCGAACATTTCCCGGTTACCCCGTTCTGATCGACCAGACCGGGAGAGATGGCTCAGGTCATCAACTGATGTCACTGCAGTCCCTCTGACAGGGAGGTCTTAGGTTCCCCTCCCGAAGGTGGTGGCGGGATTTCCGACATAGCTAGGTCGAATTCAGTTGCTGCCTGGAGGAGAATTCTACCTGCCGGCTGCTCTAATTGGTAGTTTTCCGTGGTTTCTCCGATCAACACCAGGCGAATGCCGGAACAGTACCATAACAAACGGAACACGGATTGCGCTCGATCTTACCTCTTCCTTGTCCTATTTTCACTCCTTACACATTTACTTACACTAACATGCACTACACTACAACACGTGCTGGGAGACCCGTCGGGAGCTAAGAGTGTCCCGGCTGGGGTGGTGTCACGCTGGAGGGAGATACCTGGTTGAAGAAAACCCCGCTAGCCGACGTAGGTCGGCGCCGGATCTCGCCATTCAGTGGGGGAAAGATCAGCACCACTTCCCGAGAAAGCTTATTTCCGGTATTAATGACCCTGGTAGTCTAATGCCCGGAATCACTAAACAATATATCAATCAATCGGCCAGCCTCGATATCTCAGAGGAAACATAGTCGCACCTGAAGAATCGTCATGCAGTAAATCCCAGTCAGTGGTGGATTTATTACTCTAGCTTCTTAGGTGGATCGAATCCACCCACTTCCTGGAGGGTAATTCAATCGGCCGGTTGCTATGATCGGTACATTTTTTCGAATAATACCATGGGAATGCCGGAGCAGATCTTATGACACAGGTCATGGACCGCACGCGAAATTTCCTTCCTCATTCCAACCTCTCCACTTACACACAAGTACACACATTTCACTACCATAATCGGGCGTTTAGAACGTGTCCCAGCAGAGACGATGTCCCGCCGGGAATGGAATTCAATATAATATACTCAATCTGTCTCTCGAATAGGAAACGTAATAGTTTACCCAGTTCACACTTTTGCAATATCATCTCAATAAATTTTAAGTGTATTAACTGACTATAAAAAATGAATTCATCTTTGCAATGAAGTCAAAGATACGGATACAATACCTCGATAATATTTCCATACAACGATTTTTGGTTGGGCTGAAAACCATCATTGAACGAATGGCAATCCATTGACGGCTCCCAAACAAATCCCGAACGGCTCGACTATGACTCCCAAACTGGCTATTACTATGAAAGGCTCCTAAACGGCTCCCAAACGACTCTCAACGACTCCCAAACGACTCCCAAATGATTCACAAACGACTCCTAAACAAATGGTGAATGAATATTCATCTAATAAAGGCCAAAGAAAGTTTAGAACGAGGAGATTTCAGCAAGTGAGTTATTCATGTTATCTGTAATGAAATCTCCCAGTGACCATATCTAAATTCAATAGGCCTTTTTCAACGAAATAATTATATATTTATTTGCAATATTTGTACAAAATATTGTTGGCAATGACGACTCATATAATTATTTCATTGTAAATGCCGACGATAACTCACCACAGTAGCAACAACTTTGTTTCAACATTGCAAACAGCAAAGGCTGCTTTAACTCACTCTTGAGGTGTAAGAGACGTGTTCGACGCTGTCGCTAATGTACGCACATCGAAGGGCGACCTTCTGCTCGGGTCGCACGGGAGGGGCGAGGGATCGCGTGAGGGCAAAAAAAAACTGGGGAAAGAGAGTTCCCGAGAGCGTGAAAGGTAGCAGAGCGTTAATTGCGTGAGGCGCATGGGGAAATCTTGTATTCTCGTCCGCTGGGAAATGCCCTCGCGCTCTTAAATCTAAAGACGGATAGATGAAGGATGTTTTCTCGGATACACCAGCGCCATGTTGAATTAAATTGTGCAATTTGAAAGCGGAGGCTTTTAATTGGCTTTTTAATTGTACAAATACGTACTGAATTTGTGAAAAATAATATTTGATTTAACCACTTTTATAAAGACATATTACTCTTGTGTGTTGTAATGAATCCTTTTCTTTCTCTAATATTTAATTGTATTTATTTGTATATTTATAATTTCTTATTTGTATTATCTCAGAATTTATCTAATACAAAAGGGGGCTTGCACGTACTGCTCAGTCTCAGGCGCGTTCAACTACAATATAGACATACGTTAATGTAGAAACTATTTTAGAAAACATAGATTTCAGTTGAGGAAACTAGTAAATAACTTTTCTTAACTGCTTATGGATCTTGAAAAGACATGAATTTACCCTTGTTTGAAAATAAACTGCATCACACAATTATATAGAACAATTTTTATAACATATATAGGTACTCTACACTTTATGATGGGATTAATGTGACTTTTTAACTCCTGTTGGTGATCCTACGCCAAGATCCTCCTTTTTATTTACGATCCACGACAGGAGGTAAGGGAGGCATATGGCGAGTTTGATGAATTCATAACACCGTATCTAGCATACTTCGCCAGCATACATGAGCCATCTAATAATTTGTTATGATAAATATTCTAATAAAATATAGTTTTATGAAAATGGTTATCAACATAATTTCAATTGAACGAGGCTATAACCCTTTACCGTAATAACTTAATATCTTTAGAACAATGTAAATTAAATCTTACTATAAAATTATTGATAAATTATCTTATATAACGATTAATTAAATCACTCATATCAAGAAATTTTAAATGAACATTTTCAGTTGGTATCACTGCTACAATAGTGCCACGCGGGGCGGACCGCCCTTCTGCACCACAACGCCACTGCTCTGCTTTTGTCGTAACATACGGAAAACTGTTTTTAACCGACGAGATTGTAAACTCTCTCGTTCTTTCATGAAGTGTTCTTATAAAGGAACCGCTGGTTGCCTCAAATGAACGCAACCGCAGCTCCCTTGCACAATGGGTTCTTTCTCTGGAGTGCACTTTCTCAGTCGCCCGCAACGTCCCGCTTGCATGTGTAATGTGAATTCGATGCGGAGATGAACTAAGTGCTGTTACACAGAACGAAAATTAATATCATTCAAAGTGGCAAGGTGATGCCTCTCTTAGCCTTTTGTGAAAATACAGGGCGGGCGACAGGTGTCCGAACCCTCACAAAACCGCTGAATTCTACTTGTTAGGTTACTAGCTGGGGTCAAAAATTCTGCCACCGTTTGGTCTCTATCTCTAAAACCTTCCTGTCAGACACACTGCAATGACGTCAGGCATACCCTGAGCTATTCCAGACTGCAAGCACAATTCAACTTCAAATGAGCAATACACGATTAAAGTAAGGGTTCAAGTAATTAAAAAAATGTTAACAAAGTTCAGCATCTGACCTTATTTCTTTCGAGTATATTGATCGATACAGTTTCTATAAAGGGCTTACAAAATCTGATTGACTTCTGAGTTTTCGAAACAAGTGGGCATGTGCGGTTTATTGCCACTTACATAAGCATTGTCTCGGCATAGTAATATGCAGTTACTTCTCAACTGTAAACACTTTTGTGATTTGTGATCTGTGCTATAATAAAGCTGTATTATTAAACAAGGAACTGCATCGAATTAAAAAGAGAACTTTTCAATGACAGTAGAAAAATAAAATTTTATTTTCTGCCATGTATTCCTATTTAATCACCGTATTCGAGAGAGACGGTTGGAATAGTAGTTAGAAAAATAAATTCCACTTTATAATAATACAAATTACAAAACAAAATATATTTAATTTATGCAGTTTTAGGATACTGTATTTTCCACAATTTACTTCTGCCACTCGATTTTTTGGCATCAAGAATTCATAAAATACGAACTCTGACTACGAAATGTGTTAGGACAAGTACTTTACTGCATGTAGGGACATTATTTATTCTTTTGTACGTTACCATGGCGCGGGAATAAGATTTTTTGTCAAAAAATCGCCGAATTCCGGTGCACGTTTACAACACTGTCTCTTGTGAGGCAAGAAAGTAAAAATATTTTTGATCAACGTTAAGTATAATAACAAAATGTACTGCAGATAAACATGTAAGTAATTAGTAACAATGCATGAAGTAGGAAGTACGCTTGAAATATTTACTATTTTTTTATAATGAAATGTAGAAGTTTTAAGATATTGTAATTATGATTTTTATCACTATTTCTCGTGAGTAAAATTTGAAATCCTAATTACTTTGAATCTGCAAATGATACATTATTTCCCCCATTATGTGCCTCTTCGATAGAAAAGTATGCACCAAAAAAATATGGGGCAGCTGTAGACATACCGAACAAGATTAACCCACACGTAAACCCAAATGGAAAATTCCCGGCTAAAGTAGTAGCACAAGCGGAGCCAAGAGAAGGAAATTCATGACCTAGGGGAAAAGACACACTCAGGAGATTCATGACCCACTAGTAAGCGAACTTGGAAATAGATCCTGAATCATAAATAGCGAAATCGGCGACACAACGGGTGGCTGTCTTGGAGACTGGATCCACCAGATGCGTTGACGTGACACCATGCGTTCTCATTCCCAATGCTTCTTGATGACTGATTCTTGGGGTTGGGATTTGCCTGCTTAAGGGGAATAGTGGGGATGTGGGTAATTTCGTAAGGCTGAAAACTGTGTGTTCGAGTCATTCATGATCAATAGTCATGTAAGGTGTGGTTGGTACCGAGTGTCTCATCTGATCAATATCCCACATTATATCATCATAGGCACGCGCACAGAGGGAATATATTGAGGCCGTAGTCCCCCTCCCCCGTTAAAATTTCGAAAGGAAACTCGTAACTGGACCTAGTAAAACATTTATTTTCCGGAAATATGGTCAATTCCAGATTTCTCCCCTTTTTAGGCCGTCAATCGTGCCATTCGTCAATCATCTGTCAAACCACCTGACCATGTTCTTAACAAAAAATCAATTTGATTGATTAATTTTAATCATTAAAGTTATTTCATTCTCTTTGTAATATGTTTTTGTTTACCAGTAAAATATATCATTTGTGAACAATCTAAGGGAAAAGAGTGTCTTAGGGGACTTAAAAGTATGTTTGCCCCTCTCTACCCTCTCGCTTTAGACAGCGCACACCTACACATATATAACATATATGAACGTATAACAGTTCACCACTTATCATGGTTTACTTCTGGTTATCACACCTATTATGATTCAGTGGAAGGCAATGACATCACTATTTAATTTGGTCAGGAAACAGGGCGGCATAAAGGCGAGAGTCTCCTCCTTCACCAACGCTTAGGGACCGAGTAAGATGTTAATAATAATAATAATAATAATAATAATAATAATAATAATAATAATAATAATAATAATAATAATAATCCTCATCATTTTCATCATGTATATTTTTAAGAAGATAAACTACGAACATCCTTTATAGTATCAAACATTCAATTTATTGTATATAATGTCAAAACACGTGAATTTTTTAAATTATATATGAATTAAAATATCTGAACGTTGGTCGCCCATTTACCACCCTGTGCCATAGCCAGCTAAAACTCTGAGCTTGGAACCGACTATTTAATACATACTAGCGGCCATAAGAGAAAACAATAAAAAACCTATGAAAGGAACTGACACAAAATCAAAAAGAAATGCATAATGCAACGATTTTAATTTATTTTACACGACTTTCATACTTAATTGCTTTCTTGGACTTGCTACAAAATTTTACAGACTCGATACTCTTTACTCATAGTTCAACAAATTTATTTTCAAATATTAGAAGAGAAAACCAATTTACGATCTTCGAAAAATATAAACCTTCCATGTAAGTGCATCAGAGGAATCTCGTAAAATCTACTTCAAAAATGGACTGCAAACCTTGGATGCGAGAGTTCGCCGAAACCTGCGTAAGTTGAATTGATTTCTTCCAAACAGGTTTGTTTGCTTCCGAAGTACATGGCAACCAGCAGCGAAGGCAAGTCGCACGAGCAAACCAGCACCAGCAAGCAGTTGTCGAGGGGACCGATGATTGCGGTGGTGTGGTGGGTGGGTGGGTGGGGTGGGGGTGGGCTGGGAAACCTCCGGCGCCGCCAGGTTCCGCCACCTCCGCGCCGCTAAATGCCTTCGCGAACAAAGGCGCGGAGCGCGCGTGCACAATACGCCTTTGTTGCTGGCCGAAAACGGCGGCAGTGGCGCGAGGAAGAATCGAGGCGACTTACCGCAGAAAGCTTCCCCTCTGTCCGCCCCCGCCCCGATGTCGCATTTCGGCCCCTCCATGCTGCTGGACCTTTTCTGTCCCCGCTCGTCCGTTCAGCTCATCGTTAGTAGAGCTACTCCACATGCGAAATTAAAACTAATAGTGTTTAACTTTACAAAAAAAATGCCCCAATCAGAGCGATGTATCTCAAAAAAATTAATTTTTGAGATTTTTCTCACCGGATACTTGGCTGTCCGGTATGACCGCGTCTCAGTCGATCGAGCTGACGTTTCGGCCATCGTGTTGTGGCCTTCTTCAGAGCTACAGAGCTGAAAACTGCTACAACACGATGGCCGAAACGTCAGCTCGATTGACTGAGACGCGGCTCATCCCGGACAACCAAGTATCCAGTGACTTCGGCCGCGGAAGCCTACAAATACATTTTTCCTGCCGTTCCTTCCGACTGGCCAATAATCAACTGCGACAGATGGCGGTATGTGTAGATCGCTGTGTCGACGTTAAAGAATCCGCGTATGTACTATAACATACCCTCTTTGATTTTAACACTCTGTCAGTTGTTTTCAAAATTTTCCAAATTTTGGAACACTGTTGAACGTAATTTCGTACTTAAGCATAAATACGAGAGATGGTATAATGGCATAAAGCATTATGCCGACATCTTTTTACACATCGTTTAGTCCAAGAGATTTATGTGAAGACAATGTTGGGGAAAAATAAATACTAAATTTTAAATTAAAAGTGCCCAATTACTCAAATTCTTCAGTTGTATCATACGGTAGCAGGGTCTGTATAATCGCTCGTCATGCAAATCGCATTGTCCGTACTAGCACATCACCAATTAGAAAGGCCAAACGCTTTACTTGGTGCAATAGACCGAGAAATAGTAAACGCAACGTTTTTTTTATTTATGTAAAAACGTGGAATTCTTCCGTTATATCCATCATAGGGTAGCTGGGAGAGCTGGATCGGTTTACACATTTTGTAACACAGCTAAAGCCAAGTAAAGCAAGGGAAACTCGATTTATATATTAATGTTTCTGGACACGTCAGCTGCTATGGTCATTAGTTCTGTTAGGGTAGTGAGCTATTCATCCCGGGAGGTGGCGGTGATTCATTCCCTGCTGGATAGTGAGATCGCGCGCGACCTACACCACGTCGGCTTTGGGGGCGGGGGTTCCCTTCATAAACTTCCCTCCAATGGGGCACAGCTACAAAATCGCAGCTCACGACATATATGGTAATGTAGTGCATGTAAGTGTGTGTGAGGGTGAAGGATATGACCAAGGAAGAGGAAGGAAAAATCAAGCTTTGTTCTTAATCCGTTTGTGAGAGTAGTTTTGCGGTGTTCGCCTTGTATTGGTTGAAAACAATGTATTGGTTCGAATCCCGCCTCGGGTATGGATGTTTGTGAGAGGTCGTGTTTTCCATACGTGTTCCTCTTACAGTTCCCCTTACTTAAAACATTCACAGTGGTCGCTATATGACCCAGTTGTAGAAAAACAGCCAAAAATTCGGCAGTCAATACTTGAAAAGCGATCTCCTCTTAACAAGATATGCACGCATGTTCGTGGTCATTCTAATGAATTCTAATTTACTTTTTGAAAATAATTCATGTAAATGAAACGATTTCTTGCGTTTTAAGAAAAAAATATTCCTTCACATTCACTGGTTATACCGCTTTGTTACCTCCCTCCCATCCATCCTTCTCCTCCTCTCTACTTCTATCATTTTGTGGAATTGTATTTTCATCCGGTTTCTGTTTATATAATAAATGGGAAAACATTGCTTCAGTTTTCAAATTTATTTCCAGTAGTATGTAGATTAACGTTTTACACGCTGAATCAACCTTGCAACGAATCAACGTGAGCAGATTTCTCTGAGATGTAGCAGGAGTGAAAGGAAAGTAACTTGCAGTACACGCAACTTGCTTTGTAAGTAGTTCTAGATCCTGCTCTAGCAAGGCGATGAGTACAAAAACGTCCGGAGTAACTCGGCTCTTGACGTCGCTAATCAAGCTACGTTCGGTACGTGATGACAGTTCGTAGATCATATGCAGAAAGGAACAGGAACAACTCCATTCAATCGAACTGATTACTTGAGCTCCTGGATCGGAACACAAATTAATTGAATTCATCCACCTGTACCTTGGTATTTGCTAGGAAAGTCTACCTTTTCCCAAAATGGAAGTAAGCCTTGCAGTTACACTAAAGCTGACTGAACGAGCAATTATCAGAGGAAAAATCAACAATTCACTATGATAAATTTTCCGGCGTTTCGTGGTTATGCTTTTTATATATTTCAGTTATGGAATTGTCATGCTGTACATACAAGAAGCATTTACAGGTACTCAAATAGAAAGTACATCACTGAATTACATGCTTCAGCATTTTAGAAATCGATGATTATATCAATTCACTGTAAAGATCTCAGAAGATCAGTCGTGAACGAGGAAAGTGTGTGAAGTGAAAGAATTTCTTTCTTTTTAGTAAAATCACAAATCGAGTACGTCTCTGGAGCGGCTCATGTGCAATGTACCAGCTTTCGGTGATATGATCCTGGGTTCGAATCTCGCTCGCGGCAAAAATATAGTTCAAGCTTTTCTTTTAAAATGTCTAGATTTCTGAAACTGTGTAGCGAAGTAAAGGTCAGGCAGGTTGAGTTTGCTAGTTGCGATGGGAATTAAACTAGGCCCAGGGGAGAGGGACACCGTTAGCTGGCCAGCAAAGTAAAATAGTGTACCCAATAACACCAAATGCATGCATACAAGTTGTGTTGAATTCGTTAAGGCTAGGTAGAACGGAGCCTATATTGACGATCCTCTCGGGACCAGCGGAACTGGAATGGCACACTCTACCAAAGTAAATAGCGACAGTATACTGAATTGACATACACCTGCCGCGAGCACTGACGGTATTACTTAGCTTTCACTGTAATACGTAAATTACTCCAAATATCCGTATGTAAACGAGAAAGTAAAATACTTTACTGGGGGTGGTCGTTCCCTCTAATTGATACGCGACTGTTAAAGGAAGTACATGCTGCGCATATGTTATACATGTACTGGGAATGTACCCCATATCACCATGTGTCACATACAGTTTTTATTGTTCTTTGACTAATAAATCAAATGAAATAAATAAACCTGTACTCCCCCATACCGTGCTAACGTGGTTACTTCTGCCTTAGCGAGTTAGGCCGAAGAGTGTATCGCTTCAACTTCTTGCATCATGTCGCCATGACCTGGTCTGCTGTGTGAGTTGCAACCGCTATTGTCCTTCACTCACCGACCATAACGTACAGGGCAGACAGGCGATGTCACATCACCGGTCGTATCGTCAAGTTCTTCCACTTGCCGCAGATAGCGACGACTCGCCTTGTTCTCTCGCTCAGGGCATCCTGTAGCTTTTCAGGTTGCGTATGGCAGCAAGGCAAGGGCGATATTTGGAAATTAGTAAGTTTTAGATAACGAATGTTATGTTATCCTTCTCCTACGTAATTGTATGTGTTGAAAATAGGAAAGGGTTTTTACCGATAGACAGGGTGAGAGGGGAACATTTTGGATATTCCATATTAATTTACCTTTAGAGTTTGAACTCAATTTCTAATACATATTTGTGGATACCAGCTCATGGGTTTTATTGAGTGTCTGATATTTAAAAGAGACTATCAGCAATTATGCTGCTGAAGAGAACCATACAAAGTGGGTTTCCAAAAAGTAGCACATTCACTCGTTAATAACAAGTAACGATAATAATAATAACAATAATAATAATGACAATAATAACAAAAATAACAAAAGTAACAATAATAATAATAATAATAATAATAATAATAATAATAACAGTATTTACAACTTTATTAATGGGATGAGACTCAGAGCACCACGCCTGTTCTTTCGCTTAGTGATGAAATAAAACATTTATTAATATAAAATTAAAACAATAATTTTATAATTTTTACATTAGGCAATACATTAATTAATAACATAAATGTGACATGCCCCTCCGCTCCCTTAAGCGGAAATAATGTTCCAGAATTGATCTTAAATCGCAAAGAAACGCCTGGAAAAAGAAAGGTGTGCTAGCCGATGAGGGCTTAGGACCGAATTTAATTTACAAACGTCATATACCAAGAGAAAGAGATATCTTCAATCAGAGAATAAGAGAGTTTAACGGTATGGTAGCTGTGAAGATATGATGTAGTGATGATAAGGGGTAAAACAACGAACACAAATGCAACGATGCCTGAGGCGGGACTCGAACTCGCTATCTTTCGTTCTACGATTTCCACAGCACTATGCCTTAACGATCTCGGCCATCTGACAGCATCGAATAATGTGTGAAGCTCAAGAGAGCTTTTGCACAACGCTTACGCTTATAAGATGATGAAATCTCATAGCGACAGTATTGAGTTACATATAAGTTTGGCGAATTTCTGATTTCGTTTATCGATTTTTCCATTTTGTATACATTAATTTTGTTCTTCAATTATCTAAATCGTAATTATTTGTTTCTGGCAAAACAACACCGAAAAGCGACTGCAAATGTGGCGGTCACTTCATTTTACTCTCTGAATGTGTTCCCTGCGGAAGAATTAATTGATCCATGCGTACTTGGGAATAGACATTATGTTTTGAAGAAATGACATACATCATGTTTTGCAGAAAACCACAGTCGGCCTTTACCCGTGCTCTTAGTGTACTACAAACTCAAAGTAAGTACTAAGTATCCAGCTACCTATTCGTTTACACGTCCTGAAGCCTCGCTTACTGAACCTAGCCCGGTTAACGCTTATGTTTGCTACAGAGACCGTTGTTGGTGTTTCAAGTGTCAAGTGATACGCAATATTGAGCGAAAACGACTAAGTAATTTTAAAAAACTATCACGATTAAAAAAAATAATTAATAACGCTCAAGAAATGTAATTTTAAGAAAAAATCCCTATCTTTATATTGTAGTTGTAGGAAGTAGCCGAAAAAATAATATTTTTACAATTTTCAAAAATTCTGAGTTAACAGTGAAAAACAGACCTCTGCCACCTCTATACATGCATTTCACTCTATTCTAATAAGAAATTTAAAGAAAAAATTGTAGTCACTTTTGAAAAAAAGTTGTATATGATACAAGGGTTTCCAACTCCCAAAAATTAATAAATGTTTTTCAAAATATCGGAACAGGCTAGATCTACAGGAGTTAATTAAATTTGGAAATGTCGTACGTATAGTTGAGTCACTAGTGTTGTTCACATATATCAGACGCACAGACGGACGAACAGACGGACGGACAGACAGATGAACAGACTTTAAAAAAAAATATTTTTCGGTATCAGGGGACCCCAAAAAGTGTATTTCCGTTGAAATCTCTCAATCGATTTTCCGCAGCAACTTTCCCTATACAACGTATTGTACTCACTATAATACTTGGTATATACGTACGTATACGGGAATGTAAAAGATTTCACTTCTTGAAAAGTGGTAAAACCATAAAATATTTGACTGTCCAAAGAGAATCACAAATGAAAGTGAATTGTGTACGTATAGTTTACTCTGTCATTGTGTAATGATGAATTTATAATTGTTCTTTTATTTATGACAGAAAGATGGTACAATAAAACTTCGTTAACCTGGTGAATTTTAGATCATTACCTTGTTTTTCCATCTATGCTATCAACACATCCAAGTATGTAGCTTATAGAATGGATTAAACCCGATGCAAATAATGTTATTATTTCAGTGAAAATACACAAACTAAGTAATAAAAGAAAAACGAATAATAATTTGCATTTTTATAAAATATTTCTGTGTCATTTGCCCGTGATAACTATGTTACAGCGGAACTCTTCTACGGCAAAACTACATAGAGCATTTTTTGATAATACTCTTAAGTCAAAGACCGGCTTAAGTGGCTCAGGGCACCACTTGATGTCACTGCACTGTCTCTGATCGGGAGGTCATAGGGTTCGAGTCCCGACAATGGTAGTATTTTCGATAGTAACTACATAGCTAGCAAGAATTCAGTCGCTTGGAGGAGAATTCTAGTGACCAGCTGCTCTAATCGGTAGTTTTTCGTGGTTTCTCCAATTGATTGACTGATTAATTAGAGATCCCGGGCACGTCTACTGCTAAGGGCATTAGCCCCGTAAGTTAAGTGCGTGTCTTATCACGGGAGGTGGTAGTTATCTTCCCCTGCTATGGAAGACCCGGCGCTGACCTACCCGTCAGCTTGTGGAGTTTTTCCCAACCAGGAAACCTCCCACCAGCGGGGTACCGCCCCAGCTGGGATAAGCTCTAAGCTACCGACTTGTTTCACTGCCTGTGTGGTTCTATAGTACATGTAAGTGTATGTGTTGATGTAAGTAAGAAGATAGGATGGGACACGGAAGAGGAAGAAAAGAGAGCACGCAGGCATGTACGTTGTATTGCTCGGATTATGCACAATGAATCGTCATACAATGATTATAAATATCTTGACATCCTATATTTTATTTGAAATAATTTTAACAACAATAAAAATTTCGTGAATAAAAATCTCTGTATAAATGTGTCTTCTTGATAATGTTTTAAATCATTCAATTAATTTACATCACTCTGAAGTTTTTCTTTACAACGTACGTTCATACTGAGATAGCATCTACATTGCAAAAGCTTGACTTTATGTAATATGGGGGGTCATAGAGCGTGATGCCCTTAATGCAAGGTAGTAATTACATTCCATTAATTATTAACTTCATTATCTTATAGTCCATAAACTAAAATTTTAATATATTCAAACATTATACTTCCTTACTTTGCTCATTAAAACACGACGAAAGCAAGCTCCAAGTCGAATGCAGCACTTCCGGACAATAAACGCGAATGAACAAAGGTGACGGAGCAAAGTGGGACAGGCCGCAGTGAACTCGACAGGTCGTGAGGGGGCGTGCGATGTATATGGGCGCTCTTAGGCTTATGCTTATTTTATACCCCGGCATCTCTTTTGACCCTCACGTCGATGCCAGTGACACGGAGGGGCTTGTGAGGAAGGGAAAGTTGGACCTTCCCAAAGGGATGTCTTCACGCTTTCACTGGAGGAGCATTTAAACAAAACATATTTTGACTACGAAATCACAGTGGGTTGAAAATTGTTGTTTAATGTCATTTACAAGAAGAGTTCTTTATGCTAAATAAAATATTACTATAAGGGCCTACATATTGTAAACTATTCTTTAAATCAGTAATGAGTTTTCTTCATGGATTTTTAGTGATTAGAATTCATCTAATGCCTTAGATTTTCCCCACTCATGTTAACTACAGGATGGAGAAACTGAACTGATTGAGGTGAGTTTATTTGTGTTCGGGATGCAGTTGAAGACATGAATTATTCTATTAATTGTATAATTTCTTTATATACATTCTAACCAGGTTTACCAAAGGCGGTATATTCTTACGCCACTCTTTCTAAGACTAGTGCACTCCAAAATAGCTAAGAAACGTGATGATTCAGTGGTGATCTATGGAAATGTGAAAAATGTAAAAAAGTACGTAATTGATTATAATGTTATAATTATTATATAAAAATTATTATCGATACCACTGCAGCTTATTTTGTATCATTAAGAATATGTTTTGAATAACTCTCCAAATCAATATGATCTCAATTATGAAAGTAAAATTTTGTACATTTTTTTCAGAGTCACAGTATTAAAAAAAAATTTTAGGTACTTAGAAATTTTATTATTATTATTTTACTATTAATACTAACTAATATCAGACTTTGTCTGTTCTTCGACAAACTTAATTAGAAAGGAAATCACTGCGCAAACATGGTATTTGAAGTCTTTAATAAATTTACCATTTCCACATAGTGATAGTTCTACATTTATTTATTTCCTAAAAAATTCAAACGTATTAGATTGTTGTTAAATTAACTTAATTGTAGTTGAATGCCAGTAAAATGTGTGGGGGAAATGCTTCGGCCTTGCAAACAGACTTAATCCTTGCATTCGTAATTGTGGTTTGGATCCATCGTACTTCCTGGAATTAGGATGCATCAATTAAGCACCATTCTCTTTGAAATCACACGTTCACTAAATTACGAAAGAAATGCAAGGTCGAATGCGAAGCGCGTAGAGAATCCTTGAGTCGATCTCGAATTGTGTAGTAACAAAATGAGCATGCAAGTAATCAGAGACGTAGAGGTTGAAATAAAACAACTGCAAATTTGAATGTGTTATGTGTTTATTAACAATTGAAATGGAAGTAGAAAGAACAAGCTCTCTTAAATTAAAATAGACTATTTAAATAATAATAATAATAATAGTAATAACAACAGTCACAATAAGAAAAATATATGTTAGAACTACACGTGGCATTTGGAAAAAAAAACAACTACATTTACTGACAAGTTGCTTCGGCGTCCTCCATAGTTTATTAACACTTCGAAATCGAAAAATTATACACTATGTTATTATTCGAAATATGTATCCTTTCTAAATATATGTTTTTCTGTTTTTCATTAGATTTTAAAATTAATTTAAAACTGCAAGATTAAGTTTCAATGCATCAACATTCTAATCTATTTTTTTTGTGTGTTTCTTCTGTAGCAATATTTTGTTGAACTGTCCCAAGAACATTACCATTATCAAAGAAGGATATTCAAGTGTTCCCCTCGCGTGTGATCAGATCATTTCTATACCAAAGCCCCCGCCCAGTGAGGTCGACGAAAAAAAATCGAATCCTGACACATGAGGGTGATTGACTCATGGATGATACTTCCGCCGATTGGAAAGTGCTAGTCCATGAGGTTTGCGTTTCCGCTCTTGAACGTTCGCTGCCCGCTTGAGGTCATAATTAGAAGAGGGAGGAGAGGGGAGAGTGATGGGTCTCTGAATAGCTCTGTAGAAATGCCGCCTCGAGAGCCGTCCAGCATTACCTCCGCTCCCTGGCTGGCATATGTCCCTCGTTCTTTTAGAATGATTGGCGTTGCAGAAGAAGTGAATGTTGCGAGAACAACTTTTGAGTTTATTAGCAGTAAGTAGGGAACGAACGATACATGAAACGCATCTCGTGACTATAACATTTTAATTATTATGCCAGTGAAAGGTGAAGGAGATCATTATTTATGCTGGGATGCTAATACAGCGATCTTATTTAGCACCCCAACTTGTGGTGTCGACCGGAGTAACGGGCGGATATCGTTTTTCTTTTCACCACGAAGTTCACGTTATTTCACAATCTCTGAGGTTTGCTTCATTGAGCCTCTGTTGAGTGGCGTCGCCTAGATTCGTATTAATATTGGGTATGTTCTCCGTTCCTGAATCTATTTCCCAAACGCTTTGCAGCCCTTGCCTCCCTGTTTCACTTCACATTTACTTTCAAAAACACATATGACTTTTGTATTTTTTCTAAATTCATCTTTTCCGTTCTCACTTTCTATTCAGCCCTACTTTAGCGGTAAACGAATTATTTCATTATTTCTTCTCTGCCGTTATTACTCCAGAGCAAAATCGACTCATTATATTTCCGCGGTATCATTACCGTCGTATTAGCATAACGGAGCACTGCCTCCTCCCCCATCTCCGTTAACTCGTAAACGCTATAGAAGCTCACCGCATTCGTCGCAAACTGAGCGAAACAAAAGCCCTGATATTTGTGCTGGTGTTGATCTGGGTGCTTACAACAACCGAGTCCGCTGGCGGCTCTGGTAAAGAGTAATTTCTTTATAATTAATCCCTCTCTTCTTCGCCGTACGGAACAAAGGTATTTGTAGTTTCACCATCGCAATACTATAGCCCACCGCATCACCCCGACCCAAGACATTGCCGCGACCCCTAGCAAGTCTGTCAACCCTAGCATTACCGCAACCCCTAGCAAAACTGCTATCACCCGCATCACTACTACCTCTGTATTTTCAGTTAGTATTTTATAAGCATTACTTTCACATAAGATAGTCATTTTTATATAATAGAATACAATTTTTTAAACATACTCTAATATTTTTCGTATAAAATGTATTAGCAGGTACAAGTTTGTTAAAAAGTTTTTTTAACAAATCTGGAACAGATTTTTTTTAAAAAATTGTAATCAAAACGGCAGAATGTTAATACAATATTAAAAAATATTTAAAAAAAGAAAATTATTGTGTCTGTTGTTAAAAATAGTTAAGTTAGTATACTTTTATAAATATCCGAGATAACAGGCGTTAATCAAGTCCAAGTCCACTTGTATATTGTAAAAGAGTATCGGGATTATGGCAATGCAACTTTTGCCCGGTTTCTAATTCTGTTACCTTGACAGAACATTCTTTCCTGATGTAGTTAATTTATCACTTTACAGAATAGTTACAAACACGTAGTACAATTTGCTATGTCCTAGTTCAACATAATGACATGATGTTCCCTCTTGAATACTTTTCTATTAAACAACAGTTCATAGTTTTCTTTATTTTTTGTTAATAGTGTTATTATCACTTTATTAAGTGAGAATAATAAAAATAATACACTTGACTGTTTAAGTAGTGCAAATTCTCGAGAAGAATGAGACGGATTCTTGTAAGTTCAGGAAAAACATCAATTTATTTGTCGTTGAATAATGTTCTGGACAGGAAAATTTGATAGTTTTGAGTAGAACATTCCTGAGATGATGACAATATATTGGTAGATTGTTAGGAAATTATAAATTCGATTCTTGGAAACATTCCAGGGTGCATTTACTTCTGTTCTCAGTACATTATTTTTAAAAATGTGGATGTGTTTAATGAATGAATATGCTGCTTCCCCCCAGAATGGGCAATCATAAGCTATAAAGGGACATAGTAGGACTTTTTAAAGGCACCTCTAAATGGCTATGAATGTATAAATTATTTTTTCTCGGATAGATTAAATTAAACTTACAAAATAGCGCAATATACATTTTTCTTGAACTTTCTAAATTTCCAAATGTTTTCAGACTGCCATTACAATTCTCAAAGATAAGATTTTTTCTTAATACAATCCTAATGTGAAATAATGGCAATTAAATAGCATTTTCTCAAAAACGGTTCCAATTTTATTATTTAAATGTTCTACTCAAATTGAGCAAAGTACACTTATAAAATACCTCAGGCACATGTCTGGCGAACTCTCTGTATTGCCAAAAATGAAACAGTTTAAAATTACAAAAATTGCAACGTTCTTTTTCATTCATCAACATTGAAACAAGAGATTCAAGCGACTTATAAAGCGACTTTAAAAAGATTTATGATATACTGCAATCTATTCCTGAATAGTATATCTTTAAATCATTATAAAAAATATTATTTTCAAAATATTACATGGTTTGCGTAATTTTCAATTATATGGCGGTAAAGTTTTAACATTTTTAACATATTCTTCACTTGTAACTGATTATATATATATATATATATATATATATATATATATATATATATTGTAAGTGTAAGTTAAGTGTTGATAGAGAAGAGGAGGAAAAGTAATGAAGAAGGAAATATCGTTTGTTGAGATACTACTCCTGCATTCGGTTGGTAAGGATCGAAGAAGTCACAAAAAACTACGGATGACAACAGGTAACCGCTAAAATGTTTGCTCCAGACAGCGGCTTAATTCAAGAAGCTAGTGTCTAAAAGTCCAACACCGTTGGGTCTCGAATCCGTGGCGAAAAATCCTCGAAGCCGTTGGATCTCGAACTCCTACGACCTTGTGAACAGAGTCGACGAAGGATCAGCAATGCCATGAGGTAAACTCAGCCGGTAAAATGATCCAACACAAAAGGAAATGTATTTGCGAAGCCTATCATTAATGCCTAGAATAATTAATGCCTAGCCTAGAATTAAATCATTATACTAATTTAATTCTCTGCAACTCCTGTTTCCCAGAGCTACCACAGCCGGTCTGCGTTCTTGGGTGTGACTGCCCCCCGCCACAACACCGTTATCGACTCGGCTCTGGGAGTAACAGTCATTCCATTCACAATGACCGCCTCCGCCCCTCCTGGGCTTCTTCCTCCAGCGCTTGGCGCGAAAGCGAAAGCGCCCTCGCCGCCGCGCCCGCTCCGCCGCGCTCTGTCGCGCCGCGCCGCGTCCCGTCACCTGCGTACCGTACCGTTCCGGGAGCGGCAGCGTCCGTGCGCTGCGGCCTAAGGATCATTTTCCGCGCGTCTGTACGCGCTAATTGTGTGAAGATGGTTACGCAGAAGCGTAAACTGATTTGGAGTAGGAATGCGATCTCGAAGCCGATGCTTTCAAAAAAACGATGTTTCTACAAAAATATATCATCGACGTATTGAAGACGATGTTTTTTAAACAATAATGTTTTGTGCTCGATGTTTTTTGCGTTTTTGATGTTTTGGTTGTGAAGGATTCATAATTACAATTTTATAAAAGTTGTAATATAAAATATTAACTGATGGTACTACTGTCTGTTTACCTTCATTGAACAGACTATTCCTCGCCCAAGATGATCCTGACACCCTGATAATCCTATCGTCTTTTTTTTTGTATTTAACAAGAAATTTATTGTTAGATGTAAATAATTTGTAATTTTAATTCTAATTTAATAATGTTCAAAAACATTGATGAATATTATTTGAAATGTTATTAACATCGATGTTTTAATTCATTACGTATCAAGTAACGCCGCTCCTGGAAGTGACGACGCCCCTTGCGGATTACGTCCTTAGGTACGAGATACGTGCTAGTTTCCATACGTTTCTGGCCTCACTATCTTCTGCTTTTGATACGAATTAAAAATGCAACTTTTCAACTTAATCATCCCTTACTTCAACCCATTTTTTACATCTGTATATTAACATTCCTAGACATTTCAAAAAATACTTCAATTTTTTTAATAATGACTTCACAAAAAGATATTTGAAGAAAAATGTCTTATTTCTCCGCCCCTCTCTCTCTCTCTCTCTCACTCACTCTCTCTCTCTCTCTCTCTCTCTCTCTCTCTCTCTCTCTTTCTCTCTGAAAAGTTTCTTCTCCAAATGTCATTGTGCAGTTTTGATAAGTAGTATATGTCGCTGGGTGCCCAATCTGGAGTGAAGGGTGAATGGTCCAACTCCTTGAAGCCATAGTCCTTCACAATATTCTTTCCAATTTGAGCAGTGAGCGTTGTCGTGAAGAACCTAAATACCGTGAGATTCCACGACCGCATCCAACGCAAGTACCTCTCTTCACAAAACTGAATGAGATAGAGGTTTCAAACTCACAACACTTCAACAGTTAAAAATAAGGCTAAACACTGCTCGCAAGGTTTTCCCATGATGGTCGTTGGTTTCGTCAGGCTGGAAATTTATTGAACCGCCTAATACACACGGTATCAACCTGCAACTTGTAAACCTTTCGATGAATGGTTTTTCTTCGGCGTCTCGACGTCAAGAGAAAAGAGAAGTGAAGATGGATGGTTATGTTCGGAAGTTGTAATTATCTTCGAGGTGTTGCCGGGATGACAGTGTATCGGGAAAGAAGAAGAAAGTGGAAGAACTGTGAGAAATCGCCTGTCATTTCGTATTATCTTCATGACAGGTTAATGTTGTCAGGGTCAAAATGAGGTAGTAATGATGTATTCCACTTGAAATAATGATTGGTTGAGTGCTATAATTCGAATGTAGAAATATATATTATATTTGACAGATTGCGTAGAGTTCGTAAAAATGTGTCTAAAGATATTTTAACTTCATTAGACACTGCAATGGAAGAAGTGTCGCACCACATCTACATTGGACCAAAAAAGAACTTTAAATAAATTGCTTTTTTTTCGATTTGATATTTTCTGACTCTTAATGATTCTTAAAATAATCAACATGTAACGTGTATCTTGTAGGAACTTGCAAATATCAATCGTAGAACATGTGACACATCGTCAAAAATATTTACTGTAATCACACGTCAAGTCATTACAACTTTTAAAGGAATCCAACATCCGTTTAATTTCTGCAAGCTACCTACGTAAAATAAACTTCTTTAATTAGTTTTAAAATTCTAAGACATTGTTCTGTTTGTTGAAATAATTCTAGTATTGACATTATTACTGGGTTTCTCTTAAATATCTTAGTGAACATTACGGATACTCTAATTGTAAAAATAAATTAATATCGTTTCAAAATGCTTGAGGGAAGGAGTTCTGAAGGTGAAAATGAACAAGTAACTGTACTATTTACATTTAATTAAGATTGTTGCTAAGCTGCATGCTATTTCAGTTGATGTTAATGTAAGTCTAAGTGACATGTACCCCTTTTCAGTTTATTTACAACTTCATTCTCATAAAACGTACCTTAAAATTCACTGAGAATGTTTTTTTTAACTTTGTTATATGAAGCCTGCTCAGGAAACAAAGTAATGTGGTTAAAAACGTTGAACTATCAGTGGGATATGACCAATGTTGCCTAGAAAATAATATGAGCGATAATCAGAGTACACTGAACACAGCTTTCTCATCTTATTACGCATTTCTGGAAGACATTTCTGCATTATGTTCCGTGATTCAGACACATGTTACTTTCAAAGATGTCATCAAGTCTTCTCACGCGCTAGAATTGTAAGAGAGCTTATCACCTTCGTTGCTGAGTATATAAATTGTGGAACCACATTCTAAAACAAGTAGCTTTCGTGCCTCAAGCCTGATGAGAAACATCTAGTGGATAACAGGGATTTCCCACAGACCTGAAAGTGTGAGATCGGTTCCGGCATTAACTTTTCACGTACTCAGAAATGAAAAGAATTTATTTGAATTTGAAATAATTTTGGAATACGTAGTAGAGTTTTACCCTATTACAAACATTATTTAAATTCATAATTGCGCAGAGAAAAGTACAAGTTAGTGCAACTGGTAGGATATCACTATATAATTTTAAATATTGTATGAATTGTGTCGACCATTGTATTAATAAGCTTTATTTTAAATATTTAGTTTCTTAACCAAAGAATAAACAGAGAAGTGATTAATATTGTAATTTTTAGTCTTTGGAGAGTACTCACATATTTATGTAATATTTTCGAAAGGTGCGTTTTTTCTAAAACGGCACACCTCATTGATGTTCTAATTGATGCAAAAATGGAAACTATGAAACAGCTGAAACGAAAAGTATGACAATTCTACATGTCATGCGGGTCATTTTTAAGGGTCATTACATGTCATGCGGCTCATTTTTTACTATTCCAGCTTTCGCCTGGTATTGATCGAAGAAACTACGGATAACTACCGATCAGAGCAGTCGCTAGAATTCTCTCCAGACAGCGTCCAAATTCGACCAGCTATGTATCTTGTGTCGAAAATCCTGTCACCGGCGGGACTCGAACCCTAGGATCACCTGGTCATAGACACTACTGTGTCATTAGATGGTGCCCCGAGCTACTTATGCCAGTCAACTTCATCGTCAACCTTGTATGTGTAAGGGTATTCGTTAAAGCGTCTTTCATTTTTTTTAACAATGGGTGAAATGAATAAAAATGACCACATAAGTTCTGAAGAGCAATTGCTCACGAGTGCAAGTAGAAACTACTATTTCTCATAAGAAATTGCTCCTTTTCATATCAATATCACGTTTCGTGAAGCTTGGAGTATTTACTTCTCTCTCTGAGTAACTTCTAGGTACTGATAGGTTGCGATTGGCCGATTTTCGTCTGTTTTGCTGCGTTACCGCGCGACACGTGCTTCTCCTGATGGTGTCGACCATGTTAGGTTAAGTGGTATACTACGAGTATTATCTCTTCAATAAATTATCACAGCCAGAAATTCTTCGACTTCTTAGACGTTTTACAACAAAATAACACTTTTAATTTAGGTCAAATATACCAATTTCCTCAACGAATACTTTCAAGATTCTCCATCTCCCCTAAACCAACATCACCCCTATAAAAGAATTTATATCTTTGACGTAATATTGTCAATAATCCCTACTTCAGGTTTCCTGTGAGTTCCAAATCGCCAGTGATGTCAGTTTGTAATTAGTAAAGTAAAAACCCTGAAAGACATTCTTCTGAAACAGCCATAAATACATTTCTTATGATTAAGTGGTCCAGTTGACGGGCATTATTGGCAAAATCGTAGGAAATCTTCCATCATTTATTCACTCATTACCCAAACACCCCTCACAATCAGCTCACAACAATCGTATATCTCTTCTATCAATTTAATACAATCTGAGTGACCTACAGAGATTGCTTAGGAAATTCGAAATAATTGCTTCACACTAAAAATCCAATGCTCGATTTTATTCGGAAGAAAAGTAAAAAATTGCTCCTCGGTCGAGCAGTTATTCATCTTGCTCACGAAAACTTGCTCATAATTAGAGCAATTACTCTCGTTTTTTATTCCTACTGTTTGAAGCAAATGCTTTCAAAACACGAGAAAGAAGTAATAGCTCATTGTTATTCATATCACCCAATATCGTAAACCGACGCGTCCTTTCACAACAAACACATTGTGCTCACGGAGCCCAGGTGCATTTGCAGACGTCCTCTGCTCCTTTCCTGACGTCGCCCTCCGAAAGTCTCCTTTGAAAAGCCCCGCTGACGGCAGTTGAGGCTGAATGAGGAGTGGAGAGGTCGGGGAGCTTTCTTCTGCGGCGTTGGAGCCCGAGAGGCGCGCGCGGCGCGCCCGTCTGCGCCCGGCAGAGCACCGGCCGCTCACTGGCTCTCTCCGCACAGCGGCCCATTAGCCGCCACACGCCTCTCTGGGAGCGGAGGGCGAGGCAGACGCGCTGGCTTCGTCTGCGGATGAGGCTAGAGCTGTGGCTAGGGCTAGGTCTAAGGTTAGGGGTAGATGTGGCTCTGGACTGACTACGCCTATGGCCGGAGCTCTGGTTGTGTGATTGGGAATCTGACCGTGACTCCAAATTGTTTGTGGCTGTGGCTACAGCTGGATGTGTGATCGAGCCCCTTGCACCTGTAGTGGCAATTCATGTGAGTGTGGCTCCGGCTGTGGTTTTAATTACAGTCTATTTCTAGAGATAAGATGACCTTCAGATAAGACAAGACATACATATTCGTTAAGGTTTCATTGTTTTAGCATATATGTGTCCTCTAAGACGACCCCCGAACTATCAACGGTCAATGTGTTTAGTTGTGATCAGCGATCTTCATTTCTGACACTTAGCAGCTCCACAGCACAATTGTCAGCACCGGCTTCTGGCAGATATTGGCCATGCTTAGGACATTCGGGCATTGTTGTGCTAATATGAAAAGGGAAAAGTCTCTTTCAGCATTGTTATTATGCCTTTAGAAGTGCACACCGAATCACGAACAGCTATTAACAAATTTCGTTGTACGTTGTTTTTAAAAAGTGCGGGATTTTTAAAACTATGGATGGCACTGAGGGCAATTTGTTACAGAATACTGATCACGAAGAGAAAATCGGCTCGCTAAGTACAGAGTGGGATCTATATGACGAACTTCTCCAAAACAAAATTGAGGATGTACATCAGGAACTATTTGTCTCATATGATGAACGTGATAATTTGTAATTTTTTGTGTCTAGCCTATAAGACTGCCCCGTGTTTTGGGGTCTTTTCATGATTTATCTATCGTCTTATCTGCCGAAATGTACGCAATGCCTGTGTCTGTGTCCATGGCTGCGGCTGTGTTTGTGATTGTGACTGGCTATGCCTGTTACTATGGGTATGACTTTAACTAAGAAAATGACAGACACCGAGACGGTGGCTATGGAGATGAGAAGGGGAGAAGTAAATGTAGCTTCAGTATGCGCACGTTTCGTTGAACTCTTCTTTTGCTTGTAATGGTAAGAGTAGAGGTAAGGGCGAGTTGTTATTTTGTTAGCAATGCAGAAAAATCATACTCGCAATTCGTGTACCGATGCAAGAAAGTTTTCTATAACTCAGAAACGAAAATGACAATTTTTCAAATATTGCTTATCTTGCGATTTTTCAAATTTATTTTTCAAATTTATGTTTCAAATTTATTCTTCAAATTAATTTTTAAAATTAATTTTTATTATTTATTTTTAATATTTATTTTTAAAATTTATTTTTAATATTGATGTTTCAAATTTATTTTTATTTATTTATGTTAAACATTTACTCATCTTTCAACTATTTATAACTAAAATGACGGGAAGGGATTCTGGGACTCAAGAAAACGTGCGCAGATAATCTCCCCCCCCCCTACGTCACACACAGATTTTTGTGACTGAATAAATCTAAAATCTAAATCTAGAGCGATGGCTGTGTCCGAGAGACGGTGGCGGCGGCTGCGGCGGCAGCGACAACTGAGGAGGCCGGGAGGCAGCAGTAGGCAGCCACTACAGTGAGAGCGGCGAGCCTCAGTGAGAGTGAGAGTGAGTGACAGTGATCGGGGTCGACATGCTGACTGGCCGGGGCGCAGGCGGTGGTGCGTTCTGGGGATGGGCACAAAGCTTCGCTTCTCACTCTCCCCTGAGCACGAATTAACCATGAATCTGAATTAAACGAGAAACATCAGCTACGTCATGTTACTCTTGCCATGTTCTGATATTTTTCAGTCATAAATCAATGACAGGATATACCGTTATTTATGTGTATTTATAAAAATCTATTATCAATGGGCAATTGTGAAACTAATGATCTGTCTGAAAGGCACGAAAATTATATAATTTATTATTATTATTATTATTATTATTATTATTATTATCATTATTATTATTATTATTATTATTATTATTATTGTTCGCGTATGGGCCACTTGTGATCACGCTACACATTTCTCTCTCCGAGGCCCAGTTGCATTCTATACTGGTGAGAGAAACGTGTGGATTAGCCTTGTGCCTTGTTATGGGGATCAGCCTTTCGGCTGCAGCCCTTTTACTATATACTTCATTTATTCACAAAAATTATCAACTGTTGACATACTTGAAAAGGTAATGAAAAAAAATCTTCTGGAACTTTGCATATCGTGAAGCAGTATGATCAAAAGTAGTATTCTTCGGCAATGACAATTTGCATGATTGTTGGAAATTAACGCGTAATTTTCCATACTCTAGTTCAACCAATTCCAGAGTCCAATGTGTTGTAGACTGAAAATTTGACCAACGCTCTAAGTCCTTAAAATATTTACAGCATGTGTATTTTTAAGGTTATTTTGAAATGTTCAGCCTTTTAAATAGTGCGTTTATTTTTTATTTAAAATAAGACAGAAATGTGTAAGATGTATTCTTTTACCTGCAGTGTCATTAATTTAATACTGGAAAATATTTTGATATTAGTAAATGAAAGTACATTTTGCCGGTACGAAGGTTTGAAATTCTATCCCAGAGAATCCAACAATTATGATTTCAAAAGTCAAGTTATTGAAAAAAAATGTACCTTTCGCCTGCGGACCTAGTGGAAGATGAAGGAAAACTCGATAATAAAATATGTGTTTGATGTAAGGTCAGGAAAGAATTTGTCTTGTTCCCAAGCAACTACAAACAAAGAACGTTACCACTACGATAATGTATGGGATATGAGAATTCCTTTTTATATAAACTGGTAAAACTCGCCAAGTGGCGGCGGCCGTTCAGAAGGTAGGTTTATTGGCTTTGAGCTGCCAGAGGCATCAAGTCGCTAAAAATTCAGGCAATGTAGATCAATGTTCATTGGGGCACATAGAAAAATTAGCGTATTTTTAACAGGTACGAATCAGGGAGATGCCTCATCGCAAATCAAACAAAATTTAACGATAAATTATAATGCTAATATTTCTTGATTGTTACTTTAGTATTATGTTGCTAATATTTCAACCATTGAAGAACAATACTAAGTTAAGAGAAAGGCAATGGAAGATATCTTCTTTCATAAACGGCTTGTTTGAATTTTTTAGGTTAGTATTTTTTCACTGGTGAAGACCCTATTGCGTAAACTTTGCCGTAGAAAGCTTTTTCTTTAATTATCTACTTGTTAATAATAAAAAAATTAGTAAACAATAATTGTATGCATATAATTTACGCTGATTCACAAGGGGAGCGTATGGAACAACTGATTTTAATGTCACTAAATCATCTGCAGATGTAACTCACACTTATTTATCAGACAGATTTTTTATTCAGTTCTTTCACAACTGAATGTCTTTTCACTGCTGTATTTTTAGTGCTGACACTTAACAACATACGAGATAGAAATTAAAGATTTTATTGAGAATAACTACGTGGACTACAACAAACTTCTATACAATAGCAAACCGCATTCATTAAATTTAACGTTTGGTGAGTCTTATTATGAGTATATGCAAAGGTATATGCTGACAACTTTGTTTTACAAACTAAATTATTGTATTATATAAGCTACAAACAATGTCTAACAAAAAATATAAGAGCATTTGATACACTTACGTTGTTGAGCAAAAGCGTTGTTAAGCAAATTCAAAAGAAAAATCTCATCTCAAAGGCTTGGTTGCAATCAAGGGAAAGTAATCGAACTTCTACATCAGTTTGATCGTCATGCTCAGGAGATACCGTGCAACATGCTCAGGGGATGTTGATCAGGTCCAGCTTCCTAATAGAAATGTGAAAGGAAAAGGGCGATTCCTTCCCACGCCACTTGGAGTGTATGGCGTAATTAATTAAATTGTATGCCGTGACAAATGCAATGTTCTAGTGCCGGGAAGATCGTATAAGGATTATTATCCAGAGCGCAGAGCGGAACACAGGTCCAAAGATTTCGTGCCAGGAATCTGTAGCTAGGCAATTAACTACACGTAGTAATATTTTGTAATAATCAGAAAAATTAATTGGAAACAATGAATGAACGCCTTCAATAGTGTAACGGTTAGCGTATCGGACTGTTATTCTCAAGTTCGCGGATTCAAATTGATCAGGACCTTGAATATTTAAGGATGAAAAAATCCTTCGGATGGGGAGATAAAGCCGGCTGTCCCATATTGTAGATTTACTGCATGTAAATGATATCTACTTAAAATAAATCTGAGCTACATTCTAATGGCCTTTATCGTCGCCGGAATGATACTTTCTTTCTCTGCTAGATCGCGAAAGAACGTAGCGAAATTTGCGTAGTCAGGTGGAAGAGCAGGCCTGATATCCTGAGTCTCGTCACAAACATAAGACACCATTTGTTGATAAACAAATTAATTTTTTTCGCGCGCGCTTCAAAATAACAGATAATATTCAATAAGAATTGAGGAATAATGAACGAAACAATGTAACAAAAACGCATATTAATCAAGCAAATAGTTATACATATTTATTTTCCTTTTTCCAACTTCCATTCATGTTCCATTGAGATCACGAATACTGTGTATTTTCTTTTGGAATTTGGAAATCGAGTACCACTCAACACATTTATTTCTATGCAAATACTTACAGCAGTTCAACAGCATTCTCTAGAATTTTCTCAGGGTAAAGGAAACGTTGTGTCAAGACTCAATACGGTAGATGCTCGAAGTTACTCGTAAGATTAATTTCTCGGTGAAAGTATCCTTCACAGAAACTGCTTGGAAGGATGTAAATCTGAGTCTACTCAGGAGATATAGAGCAATTACGGTGTCTCAAATTATCTCTTCCTTGTGAAACGGCAATAGAGGTTAGTTAATGATCAGATCATTTCCGTTGTTCTGAATTGTTCCAACTTTATGCAAGTGCAGCGTTTTGCTTCCGAGCTACGTTTACAAGGTTCAGCGAACCCACTTCTCACGATTTTCTCGCTTCCCAAGGATTCACATTGCTCTCATAAATTTTGCATCTACCGTATTTTTATCACTTCAATATTCTTTTGTCTTTCAAATTACATAGGATTTTAAAAAGGGATCGCGACTCTGAAATATGATTTCTAATACTTACTTAATGATGGCAGATCCAGAAAAGTATCGCTGGCAAGGTTGTTTTTAAAAGTCAAATTTGATGTAGAAAATGAACCATTCAACTCTACTTCCCCCGAATTTATTAATTGATGTGACTTGTCGAGAGAAATCGAATAAGCTTTGGGTAACAACTGTAACTGCCTAAACCCGCGTTTAAAGCACCTAACCCAAAAAGAATTTTTGAAAATCCACTTATAATGTTGTAGAAGGGTCCAAAGAAATGCTGCAGTTCCACCTTAGAAGATCAAGTAGCCTCGGACACGATTACTCTGAGTATGACTAAAATAAATATTATCTAAAACCTTTCTAGTATTGTGAAATATGACCACATCTCTTCTTTTATCCGGCTGTGCGAGAAGAAAAGATTCTTCTCGGGTTCTTCAGAGGGTTGATATTGAGACTATGTTTCTTTTTTCGCGTCCAAACAACTTATTAACTCGTCAATGGATTCTAATTATTTCGGGACCAAACGATCTATTCAGAAAGCTATATGCATCGCATGAATGCGCTAATCAAACATAAGCGCACACTTGTCGGTAAACGAGAGCGGTCGCGTTTTTTGTTTTGTAATTGGAAGACAATCTCGACTACTCGACGGGTATTCTTCTTAATAAGACCTGCCTTTCTTTAAGCATTCAACTCTCCATTGGCAAACGCCGAAATTAGTGCACGGGTGGAATAACCAGCGCGCAACCCAAGCAACGCTCCAGTGTTCGAAAGGCTCGCATTGATTGTTCCGCGCATGGGTAAACTCCCAATTGCGTTACGTAAGGGGGAAGAAAGTTCGGCGAGCGCCGCAACCGAATCCCTCTGGATGAAGACGTTGGGAGGCAGTTGTGGGAAATTCTACAACTTCCCAGTTCATTTCCAAACTTTCCAGTACGTTTTTTGAACCTTACCGTCTCCTTCAACGGCAGGTAATTTCCCGACGTGGAAACCCTATGCCCAAATGAGAATTCAATCCACATTCCTCAAGAATATATTCAGACCGCCTTAATACCCAATTTCTTCTTCTAACCTAATAGTAATTAATTACTAACCCCCTACCATTTCTCCAAACTACTACATCAGCATCATGCGAAAATAGAAATTGATTGCTCCAGAGGAAGTGACCTCATTCTTAATTGATTGATTACTGTTTCCGGGCGCGTCAACGTCTAATACCCTTCCTATCGTAAGTGTAGTGCATGTTTTGCGTCGGGAGATGACGATAATATTCCCTCGCTGCGTGATGAGATCCGTCGCAGACCTGCCGTCGGCTAGTGGGGATTTCCTCAACCAGATATCTTCCACCATCGAGGCACCGCCGCTGCCGGAACAAGCTCTAGGCTCCCGCCCGGTTTCCCGGCATGTGTCATAATGTAGGGCACGTAATTTGAAGTGTTAACAAGTAGGCGGTGAGGATAAGACGAGAAAGAATAGATCGCGCACGGTCCGTGGCCTGTTTGTTAGGGTACTGCTCTGGTATTCCCCTGGCATTATTCGGATAAACCACGGAAAACTACCAATTAGAGAAACCGGCCGCTAGAATCTTCCTCCAGACTACAATTGAAATCGATCTGGCTACTGTCGAAAATCCAGCCATTGTCAGGACTTGAAACTAGGACCTCTAGGTCGTCTAGGACCACGTCGGTCAGAGGCACTGTATTGACATCAGTTGAATCACTGCGCCACCTCTCCCTAAGGGCCGGTTTCACCAACCAGGATCAAATTCGTAGTTGATTCGAGTTTCGGGATCCTGATCCGCGGAGTGAAGGCCGACTTGATCCCTGTGCGTTTCACTAACGTTTTGAGACTTCGAAGTTAATCCGGATCCCAGGATTCGTGAACAGTCGTGAAAATGCGCGGTTGGCAACAATTTTGCAATGCATTCTGGTTATTCTCGCGGTCAGCTGCAGGAAACGAGTTGTTTTGATTTCGTTTCGTTCCGTCTGTGTGGTGTTCTGTTGCGTGGGGTAGTGTTCTTGTTCGGTGATGGATTCACCTGAAATTGGAAAGAACGCATAGACTGCGCCCAATTTCTCTCCAGTTGAAAGAGAATTACTCAAAAACTTAATGAGCAAATACAAAGAAAGGTTTAATGCTCGTTCTGACATTTCAAAATAATCGCTTCTTTTGGGAATTACTCGTGGTGTCTCTCCCTACAAAAAATCTTCAATTACTTCATTAATAATAATAATAATAATAATAATAATAATAATAATATTTATTGAGTCACATTCGAAAACATACTCCATTTTTACGACACAAATTAACCTAACAAGAACAAAAATTGAAAGTATTACTACACTAAGAAAAAAGTATTGAATACAACTATCCCACGCCAATTGCAATACAGATATCACATAATGCTATTTTACTAATGATACTTATAATTACACTAATTTGAAGCCAAAATATATTTAAATTCTACTTCCCAATACAGAGAATTCTAACCTACAATTGTGTTAACCCTACTTTTATTTAAATACTATCTTAAAAAACACATTTGCTCAACAAATATTACGCGCAATCCTACTGCTTAGAGAATTCTTCCATACTGAATCAAAGCCAACTACAGGTATTTACTTAAAAAATACGGAAAACTGGAATAGCTAGATGACCAAGACGAGAAATAACTCCTGATCTGGCCGTGATCCACCGCTAGGCAACGGATCAATTGCGAGTCAAATGATCCGAGTCAGACATGTTGCTTCGTGTCAAGTGCGTGGAGAAACGTACAACGGGATCAAACTGAAGTTGATCCGGATCAACAGGGGATCATCATCCGGTTGATGAAACCGGCCCTATGTCTCTTGGTAAGGTTTACGCAAAGATAGCAACATATAATTAATATGATTCATATCTAACCGCTCCTGTTAAGCGCTAATCCGCTGTGTAAGAAAATTGTTTAATAAAAAAAAGAAGAATTCCCAATTCCGTTACGTAAGGAGGAAGAAAGTGCGTCGGCGGGAGGGCGGCGCCGCCACCGAATCCCTCCGGGCGACGGCGTTGGGAGGCGCTTGGGAAGTGGGACGGATGCAGGCGGGAAAGCGCTCACGGCCAACGGCGCGACGGACGGGAAGACTAATGCTACCCGGCTGCCCTGGGAACACCACCTGGGGGAGCGACTCCCCCAATTATCTATATTACGAATTTCGAATATACTCAAGCATAAATTGACTGACTATGTTAGGAGCCTCTGGCCGTGCGAGTGTTGTATTTGTAAGGTTTTGTTAAATCTCTGCATACTAGCAAAAAATTACAAAAACAGTAAAAGTTTCTGTTTTCACTGAAAAATCCAAATATTTTATTCTGTATATTCTCATACTGCGCGTCTCGACTGGATTTTGATACTACTTCTAGCGTCACTGCTCACCCCGCAGCTGGTGTCACGCGACATCAAGTTTCCAAAGAAGAGACCGCCTGTCACTAAATATTTGATTTTTTCGTGTTGCGTTCTGAAACAGTAAGTTTTCTTTATATTCTCTCTATATCACGAACTGTAGTAGTGTACGTATAATATACTGTTATTGTAGTATTCATCAAAACTGTTTTGCTGAAATATTTAATGTTTTGTACGAGTGCATTTAATTTTGTGTTGTGGAAGAGTGTGAAAATCAGTTTTTGTGGCTTTCTTCGGCAGAATGTTTCTTGCTGCAGAACTCTATTCTACGAATTAAATCTATATTCTATGCATTTTTACGCACTTTCTTGTACTTGATATATCCTCTTAACACGTCATTGCTTATGACACACTTGGCGTCATTCCACGAAAAAGGAAGAAAGAAACTTCTGAATTCACTAGTATCCTTTCAGAAAATCCATTTTTTTTCTACCCTACGATTCTATTTTTCTTACCCTCAATACCAGAACTTTTGCTGTGCTTGCAGGCACTAATGTGTGTCTATAATTGCCCTTAAGATTGCAGACAGATCCAATTAACGGATATTCCTCGGTTTCCACCCCAGATAAATTTCTCTGGTCTTTGACCGTGCTACTATCCACGTCGTTTGTGTGTCAGGTCTGACGCACTCTTCTCATAGAACTCTCAAGAATAATGATGTAACGGAACCATTTGGGAATTATCAACCTCGTAAGAATTTATGGGGTCAAAGCAATGGATGTAAAGAATCTCGCGCGATCCATGGTGAAGAACTCCCTTCATTTCTCGTGCATCCATGTAAAAATAGAGATATTTCACAATAATAAACAGATTTTATATGTTATTTATTGTAATAATGTGTAGAGTGGACGTGTCCGACAGTACTTAATCTTCTGATGAGAAACTGACCCATTTCTCTAGACCTTTCTAGAATGTTCTAAGAGGACTCTCAAAAATTATTTTTGGAAAAGGTATAAGCACGTAAAACGCGTTTCTAAACACGTGTAAATGTTAGTAACGTATTTGATTCATCTTGACAAGATATATTGATTAGCACTACTTTTAAACTAGTCACGTGTAGAAATTTCTGAAAGAATTCTAGAAAAAATGGTTTTTAGGGGTGTTAAAAGCAGTGCTCATTGTGAAGAAAAAAATGTAATCAGAGAAATGGCTTGAAGTGTTCTTCAAATTTATTGGTAAAAATAATGTACATGACCTAACGACTGGCCTTAGGAATTCCCAACAACGCAGTAGTCGGTTTTAGCCCAGTCATTTAGCTGAGTCGGAAGTACATCCCCGTCGAAATTTACCCACCTCGACCCCGCTTCTAGCCATCGTCATTTTCGTCATCATCATCTTTATCATTATCATCATTGAGCCTTAACGTCTGTATTTTCGTTAGTAATGCACCGACGTCCCCCATCAGTGTATACTCGTATGTGGTTAGAGCCTTACGAACATGCATCAGTCTCCCTCTCCTTCGTTCCACTTAGGTCATTGCGACGAGTGCCTACACAGCCGCCAGTGACTCAAGAGCCCGTAGCGACACTTCGAAGTGATTAGAGTTGGTGAGGAAAGGTGGAGGACGGGCAGTGCGCACTTCGTCGTCCGTGTACCCATTAACAGCACTTTCCTCCCCCATGACGCTGGCAGACGCTACCAACTCCTGCAATCACCCCACCTAGATTCTAACCACGGAGGGGAGCGGAACGGGAAGGAACTCTCATTTCAGCAGTATAGCTCTGAAGAAGGCCACAGCAAGATGGCCGAAACGTCAGTACAATTGACCGAGACACGGCTCATCCCGGATAGCCAAGAATGCAGCAACTCCCATTTCTTTTGGCGGCTTTTATATCTCTTGGCGATTTTTATTTCTTTTGGCGGTTTCTATTTCTTTTGGCGGTTAGTTCTTGAGGCGGTTTCGAAAAGCTTCGACCATGACAGTGAAGCTAACATCTGTGTCCGAGGCAGAATTCGAACCCACAACCCTTCGAGATGAGACTGCCAAGTACGTCCATCTTAGCGATCTCTGCAACCCAGATGCCCTCCGCTCTTCTAGTCTAGAAAGAAATCTCAGATGCGGACTCGCACTCACGTACACATAATTATGGACATCATTTATCGTAAAAAGGAAAAAAAACACAAAATGCTACACAGCTACTAGGTTCTTCCATTAGTTACATAAATATGTTTTATAACGGTTTTTGTTTCAATGCTGAAAATAAAATAAAACTATTAAATTCAACTCTTCGTTTGAAGGGGAGTAACTTACGAATAAAAACAAAGAACAAGATAGAATTTGTGCAAAGTGTTCTAGAGACAACACACACAGCTGCTCTCAAAGATATTTATATGTACCAGCTCATTAACAGAAAATAGCTCAAATTAGAACATAATCCTCAATATCTGATTGAACAAATAAAGCTCCATAATTTCTCTATAAAAATATTTTTTGCCAAATAAATTATCTTCCCAGCTTATAATGCTAAGGAAAGGTGATGGTTTAATGTAATTTATAAGATTGTAAGAGTACGACATTGTAACGCCATTGTAAGAGTACTACTACTGCATAGGGAGTTTTGTTGATTTCGCCATAAAGAAACTAGCGGTGTGTCATGCATCCCTCAACACACATTTTTCTCTGCATATCACTTAAAAACAGGGCATTTCAGTCCATTAAAAGCCGATTTTCAATTTCCCGAATGAGATTCTAGTCATTATTATTATTATTATTATTGTTATTATTTATTTATTTATTTATTTAAAAGCGAAGAACATCTACCGGGGAAAATTTTTGTAGGATGTTTTGCGCATTTACACCATTATACTCTTACGAGCAGATCAGCAAATACGATCTTAAGTATCCACAGAATAATCAAAAATCTTTTGTAATGATATGTTTCATAAATTACACGTTTGAACGATGAAATCAGTATAGTACACGAGTTTGATACGCTTTCATTTTCATGAGAGATCTTACTCAAAGGAATGAAAGAAGAGAGAGTTTTTATTCATCCAGTGAGTAAAGATCGCTTAAATTTCACGGGATCCAGAGATAAACTTTCTGAAATTATATCTCTAGCTTTTGTTACTCTTCACTGTAATTCTGTTACACAAATGAATATTCAGGAGAGCAATAAAAATGTTAACCGGAACAGACTATGAGTATGATATTCGTAGTGAATCATCCCAGAGTAAGGTAAAATCTTACATTCTCGGAACTACCAAGATCAGCATTTCAAAATTAGTGGTGCTAAAAACAGTATATGCTTTCTGGCGCTTAGTAACGGTCACGTAATATTATTACACAGCAGTTTCTTTCGAACTACTATCATTCATAATTTTTTTTAAAATTACAATGAAGTCATTATTACAAACCATAGAATATTAGTTGTGAAAAAGTATAATTTTCAAGCAAATTTCGACAATATTCGACAATTATAACTGTGCTTCATTCAGATATATTCAGATATGTACGGAATGCTATTGTATTCTAGTATGATATTTCCCAAATGCTAAACTACTCATATTTTTACAAATATGTGAAATATCTTTTTAAAAGAACTGATTTTTTAAAACATATTTCATTCAACAAAACAATCTTATCATTATCATCCCCCTCTCTTGCCTCTCTTTTTCCCCCTCTCTCACTTTTCCCTGACTATCTTCCTCTGTCTCTTTCCCTCTTCCCTCTCTCTTTCCCTCTCCCTTCTCTCTCTTTCCCTCTCCCCCACTCTCTCTCCCTTCCCCCCCCTATCTCTCTCCCTTTTCTTTCTCTATTCTCCTCTCTCTTTTTCCCTCCCTCTTTTCCCCTCTCTCTCTTTCCTTCTCTTTTTCTCTCTCTCTTTTCTACTCTTTCTCTGAATACAATTAAAACAGAAGTTTTAGTTCTCTGACTCCGAAAAAATGTTTTTTTCTTCAAAACTCCCTTCCCTCGCTCTTCCCAAACAACACTACGACGGTGGCATGAATTTGACTCTAGCTTATCAACTATGACGAATCGCTGTTGTCTGAAGGAGAATTCTAGCGGTTGGCTTTTCTAATCGGTATTTTTATGTGGTTTTACTGATCAACCCTAGACGAATAGATAATACACTAACAAACGAGTCATGCGCGATCTTTCCTTCCTCTTCCTCACACGTTACACACACTTAAACTTACATATATCACTTGTCAGGAGACCAATTGGGAGATTAGAGCGTGCGCGGTGCCTCGTTAGAGGGTGATACATGTTTGGGGAAAATTGCATTAAGCAAACGTAGGTTGGCGCCGGATCTTCCCAACCTGCTGAAGATTATCGAACACTCTCGCAGTAAAAACATGATCTACACTTATGGTACTAGTGACCTTAGCAGTTGATGCGTCTAGAGTCACTTATCAATCAAAAACACTAATACTTAAACTGAAAAATGTATGCCTAATTGAAATATTTCTTGATCGATTTTGAATGACTCAAAGGCCTACAGTTTTGAAAGCTTTAAATTTTTCAGGTACTTAACGTGAAGACCCACGAATATTTCCAAAATGTTCTCAGAAATGGCTCCAAATGTCTTTAATATTTAAAAAATAAATAGATGAAACATACTTATGAAGATAGCATATATCCGGTTTTCACTGCTAACTCTGCTCACTCAAAAATGGCAAAAGTTGGATTTTTTGAATCCCTTCGTACAACTACATTTTAGACGATATATATTTTCCCTTCTATTACATTTTTTCTCCCAAATTTGTTCTTTAATTCATGTCATGTACATATATATATATATATATATATATATATATATATATATATATATATATAAAATATAAATGGTGTCTGCGTAATATTGAGCGAAATACGAGCAATATTAAAAAATATAAATAATTTTCTCCAAAAATCTCCAAATTTTTTCTTCAAAGTTGTACTGATAATGGTAATTGCAAAGAAAGACTTAAATGTAATTTTGATGTATCCTTTTTTTAGAATTGCACAAATGTATTATTTAAATATCTCTCATGTCATTAATATTTACTTTATGTGGGATTTTTACATTCAGTTGCATTAGTAGATGCAAGTGCTTCAAATGGTTTCTGATCACGTTTTTCGAGAACTCTAATCTTTTCTGAGAAAATGAGCTTAAAATTGTGCATTTTCAAAAATGCTTAAACTACGTTCTCGAAACAGGACCCAATTTTTTTAATGAAAATCTGCATAGATACCAGATTATACATTTCTATTGTATTCTTGGAGTTATATATGTCAATTCTCCTCGTTGACCGAAATTTGAGAACATGTCTTTTAGGCGGCGATACACAGCCATAGCAGGGCAATACGGAGAAACTAACCCAGACTAAAGAGATTACAAAACTAGCAAGTACGAGAAGACTGTGCCATTCTCTAGCACCACAAGTTTCCATTGTAATAATGAAGCTCGCTCAATAGTCCGGATAATTAAGGTTCGTGATTCTTTATCTTCAAAAATTGCTGTAACGATGATCAAATGTTATTTCACAAACTGTTAAATGGAAGCATCTCTGTCCAGTCGCTTACATTAAGCATTACAGCAAGAGAGTATTACACCGAGTGGGTTCCCAGCGTCTGCATACACTCACTCCTAAGGTAGCGTTTGGTGCCACAAACTTTCTCTTTCAAGATAAGACTTGACGTTGAAAGCAGATACATCATTGTGGTTGTGTGTAATAGATAACGAGAGAGAAATTTTGTTTCAGTACGTAGGTCTTTCTACTATGTTCTAGAGTTGCCTGGTATAGTTGGTGTTAAGTTCCTGTCACCTGTCACCGTCCATGATTCTAGTCTTCCAACAGACTTGGGCAACTGTGAAGTCATATATATTTGTGTGTGTGAAGATTGTTATATCATTGCTGAAAGCCTTCGTTAATGTCAGCGAACTTTCTGCCCTTAAAATATTTGTCCACATCAGGATCTAGGGTCTTGAGAGGAAGATTTTTCTTTGGTCTTATGGCAGGAAACAAATCGGTCCTCAAATGAAACTACGTTAAATGGAGAGTATGTTAAATGTATTTAATTCATGTAAAAGATTTCTGCAGCAGGTCTTGAGAACGTTAATAAATTCGAAATATCCTATAGTTCCGCACCTAGAAACACGCGATTGACTTCTACTCGTATCAGGGATGGATTGTCTGGAGAAGACCAGACATGATTTTTGAAACGTCACCATAATTTCCTTCGTCGCGTCGCTTCCGAGACTGGGAGCATTTTTAAGTTTCCTTGGGGTTGACAATAGAGGGTAGTGCTCTACAAAAGAATTTGTGAATCTCTCACCCATTCGATAACTATAGTACTAATATCCAAACAGAAAGATTGCATAACTGCCCATGAGAAAGTACACTGACCACAAAGTCTGATAAGAGATGATGGACGCGCGCATATTCTGCGAATCCCAAATCAAAAAAAAAAAAAACTTCGTAGTAGAAATATGATTGATTTATTAGTTTATTTCCGGGTGTGTCAACGGCAATGGACATTAGTCAGGTAAGTGTAGTACATATTTTATCTCTAAAGTTGGCACTGTTCCTATCCCATTGAGACGTTAGATCTGGCGACGACCTACACGTCGGCTTGCACGTAAACCCACTCGTTTCGCGGAGGGGCACCGTCCAAGCCGGAATCTACGACGTGTCACCTGACATTGCGGTAGTGTAGAGCGTGCAGGTGTGAGTATGTGTGTGTAATTAACTTTGTGACATTTAGCACTAGGAACCAAAAACGTCATGGTTTGGGGTAGCATAAGTAATAAATTACTATCGAGTTTAGAGAACTTCAGGCCTCACCTGAATTGCAATTATTGTGAATGCTTACATGATCAATGAAAAAGCTTGTGCAAGTGAATGAAAATTAATTTTGTAAATTTATTCATTTTCAGTTTATTATTGGTGAACACTTTATGAAAAATTGAATGTAAATTCGAATATTATATTGTCCATTATGTGGGAAGTTTCTCAGCAATAGAACTTTTTCCGTAACATTATTTTGATACCCGTCATTGCAAATCTCTCAAGGCTGGCCTACTTCACGACCCTCCATTACCCCCACCTTGCAAAATTTGTACGTAACTGATCTTCTAAAACAAAACACAAAAATAACGCAGTTGGTCTATGATGGGCTGTGATAAGCATTAGGTTTCTTCATAAACACAATAAAAGCCAAACTGCCGTTATTCCAACACCAAAACGATAGTTATGCAGAAAAAAACAAAATTAAAATCATATTGACAAAAGCAGTAATCAAAATAGTTTTCTTAAGACCTTATCATTGAACCAAGAACATGTACTTAGGATACTACTACGTTTTCTATCCAACCGAGTTACCGATTTTTGAACGGAGCGCGCGTTCTATTACAAATTTGCCTCTGCATGATATATTCTTAGATTCAAGTTATTTTGTTCATAAATCACAGAGAAATAGGTTGCAGTCAAAAGTGCTGTGCAATATACGCACTCCGATTTTAGCACAGTGGCACTTCAAGAGCCACGAGCTGGAAGGAGAGGGAGAAATTGTCATCTAATCGAGAGCACAAATACCTAAAATTTAAGTCGCAAGGAAGTCTCTGATTGGACGGCAGTGGTCCCCTCGCTTTCCACCTCGTGACCTCGAAGTGCCATTATGTTTTAATCGGAAAAAAGAGGTTGATCGAGCAAAGCTGAAGCACCGAGCTGTCATCGAATTCCTCAAGAAGGGAGGCCCCGGTCCAAAGAAATCCATTCACAGATGCTGTCAGTATTTGATGATAGTGCACCTTCCAATTTTCAGGTAAGGCATTCTAAGCAAATTAAATAAGACAAAGAATCAGTGGAAGATGATACGCTTTCTGGGATACCTACGAATGTGTATTGTTCAGAAATGTACACAAAAATTAAAGGTTTTATTATGCATTTCAGATATGTCAAGTTGGCAACAATAACTAGAGAGTTCGGAGTGTCTGAGATAACATGAAGCAGGCACGTGAAATGTTTGTTCAACATGTATTTTAAGAATGTTCTCACATCTCCATAAGCAGTGGCGAGTGGAAATGTGTAAGGAAAATTTGATACTTTTTATTAGTATCCGGAAAATTGTATTGCTCAAATCGTCACGAAACAGGAACATTTTTGGGATCATGAAACATAACAAGAATCAATGCAATGGAGGCATAAGGGCTCTCCAACTCCCAATATGTTTCGGACGCAATCATCTACAGGCGAACACATGGCCACCGTTTTTGGGGTTTCGCAGGACATTCTGGTAATAGAGTACTTCAAAAACAAGAAAGCAAGGACTGAGGAATCCTATTCTATCTCTTTCTTTTTTATTTTTCTGTAATATCTTCTTTGACTTCAAAACAGAAAAAATTAATTGAAAGGGAAAGGGAATTATATTGAAAAAATAATAGAACTCACAATCTATCTAAATTATAACTTACGTAGGTATAAAACGTATCTAGTGCCCCTAGTAAAATGGCACCCTTCAATTCAACCCATAAAATTCCTAGGTTTTTACTCTGACAGGCGTGAATTTCTTGGTACCTCCTTATTGCTTATTATGCCTAATTTTCTAATTAATATTTCGCCCGACAATAGCCCAAAGTATGCACCGTAGCTGCCCCGTCATGATAAATTTATTTGTGGGTCAGATAGACCGTCTACATAGATATTCGGTTATAACAAATGTACGTAAGTTAATTTTTTTCTTCCTTACGTGGGGTTAAAAACTCTTACCCAGGAATAATAATTCTTACTTCGGATTAATAATATTGCCATCTATATTCTGCTATAAACATGCATATCACATCCAAACATTACATTTTATAAGTACAATTTCAAAAATATTATCATGAAACCCTCATTATTATTGTGTATTCTTTTTCTAGGTCCCTCCTCTTGCATGTATGGCCTTTTTATTCTTTTAAATCTTAATTTACTCCAAAACTTGATCTGCCTACAATAGATAATTTAATATGCCTCCCTTTTAGTCACTTTCCTTTCGTGTGGCCTCGGCCCTCTGGAACGTCGTCAAATATCCATTCCAAGTTCTATTTTTGTATAATCTGGCCCAGACCAATGGCATCTACTTTCTCCACACACTCGCTTATAATTTCATGTCTATGTGAAACTTGCCCCTACTAGTTACTGGTTTGTAAAGTATTACCAACTCGTAAACACATCTCCGCATCCGAATACTACCTCGCCGCATGGGAATGTCGTCTGCCCGTTTGTCTTACGCGCTCTTCAACTGTTTACTCCCCTGCGCGAGATCGTACCCAAATACATTTCTTCGTCGTTCTAGTCCTTCCCTTTCTGGCACACATTCTATTTTATAATAAGTCACTATCCCTCTAGCACTTTTTCTTTGGTTATCGATTTGTAATAATCATCCTATTTTACTTTCTCACTCACGTAAATTGCTCATGTTTCCTTTCACTGTTTTATTTACCAATAAATTCTCTATTTTCCTTCGATCCTTTTATTCTCTTCTGTCCCCCATTGTTGCTGTCGTCCTGTTTATATATTTATCGGAATTTATTGTTCCTATTCACACACCCTTGTGATACCTTATCACATTAAATACACCCACCCAAATTACAAAAACAATAATAAAGTTAGACAAACAAAAAATTTAAAAACGCCAACTTAAACCAACAATTAACAGATTTTCCCAATTACCAATATAATACCTCTTTACTTCTTTACAAAACCATTATAAGAACACTGCTTTAAAAGCATTTCCAGTATGTATCAGCTCGGCATAATCGAATGAATAACAACAAACTTCAAGTAGTCCGAAATCAGTTTCTCCGCACTAAATTAAGCAATTATATGATATGTAGATGGATCACATCAGTGATTTACACACAAAGGTACTGATATTTGTAGTGTATAATCGCCCCCAAAAAAATTAATGGGAAAAGGATCGGTTCAGCGCCATAATTTCAGAATAAGACATGACGATTTTTGGCTCCCACAAGATTCAAGAACAAATCCAATAACAATCCCTGATCATCCATAGAAATGTTAATACGAGCCGCATAGGAGTAACATTGATTCAACTCCACACTTTTTAAAATAAGAAAATTAGGGTTTAAGTTCATTGTTTCCAGAAAATTCACATTTATTGACTACAAAAAGTGTATATTGCTTTGCAATATTATGAGATTAGAAAATTTGAAGTTGATCACCTTACCGAAAGAAAAATTTTCGATTTTGTTCCTATGCAAGATATGATGAATCTATTCGTCAGTGCAGAGAATATATTTAGCATGTTCATTCTTCACTTCACTCTTAACTATTAATAAAAAATTTGGTTTACAGGGGGAATATAGAGTACTTCAAAAATTCTTCACGTCCTGCTTCTTGGCTTCGGTGTCCCAAAGGGGAGTTGGGTATAGAGAATTCGAATTGATGATATTCAATGTTGGTGTTGGAAACCTACTAGTTTTTCTTAATGTCTAATATAAAAAAATGACATGAACTTGGAGAATGTTGTGATGCACTGAATTATGTAATATTTCGATATTTCAGGTCTAACAACGCATTTCCATCCGGTTTACTACTGTGCCATAACGATTTTTTCTCCAGTTTAGTTCTGTGCCATGAAGCGTCTTCTTATGGATAGCAACAGCACCTTCCAGATCTTTTTTGTGACTGTAAATTCCTCAAGTTTCATTTTCTTCTGCACGAAAGGTGCTCGGTTGTGCTATGGGCGATTATATCATACCGATCAATGTGTGTTTGTGGTTTTTCTTCCATGTTTTTTGATTATTACAGAGCATGAAACAATAAGCGAGTAATTATGAATAGATTCTAGGAATTTGAAGTCAATATTTTTTCAGTTTTTATGCAAAGGCTCTGAATTGACTTCACTATGCTCAAAACTATGATGCTGTTTTAATACTGTTCCTTCATTCAGACGCGTAATTGGAATGCTCTGATCTGCGCGGACACACGCACACACACAAAACAAATCACATTTAATTGTGGATAGAAGAAAAAAAGAATATTTGATAATGGATAATCAAGATTTGTACATAAATACATTTCTATAAAATTAATTGTGTAATGTTTCATTTGTAAACCTCTCACATGATTAAAGTTCATTAGCAAATTTTACGGCTGTTCGTAGCAAATCACAAAATAGCTGTATCATGAACGTAAACATTAAATGGTTTGTAAACTTAACACGTTCGATAAGAGCTTTTAGTACTTTCTTACACAGTAGCATAAAAAAATTCTAACGTTTAAAATCCATGACTTATATCTTGATCTTGCATTCACCACTTTCTGATAACCTGTTGTGCCGGTTTAGATCCTGTGAAGGTTGGGACGGAAGACGTTCCTGGAAACTGGTTAGAGCAGGACTGACCTCCAATGTGCGGTAGTATAAATAATGAGACGTTTCACCACTTCTTAGGATATCTAGAACTTACATATCTCGAAGAATCATCATCACTTTTGTTTAACAGTTTGTAAGAGCTGCCGCAACTTGTTATTTGATTAGAATGCGAACTCAAATTTCATTCGTGGTTTTTTTCACCGGATATTAATTCTTTGAAGTTTCATCATGGGTTTAAAGTGAACAAGTTAATAATGTCTTTTTAGCTTGAGAGTGTTATACTTATCTCTTGTGAAAGTGATCTTTCAAAGAAAACGTTTACTGCATTATTTATAATATATTGTCACTTAAAATTCTAATACACAACGCGCCAAGAGAGAAAAGTCTTTTTCAGTAAGTAAACAACCTGTCAAATTGTATAAAAGCGAAAATAGATTCATTAAGACACATTGAAGTACTTCATAATGATTTTTATTGCTCACTTATGAGAGTGAAATTAAATTTCGCAGCATAGGCAATATAGTTATTAATGAAAATAGATTCGTGAATTAGGAAACTAGCGGATCTTAAAGCAAACTCGAGAAAGGTTACATTTTACAAAATATTAAAATAAATTGTTAAAATCAACGAGCAAAATATTGAAAATTACAATGAGAATTGGAATAAATTTATGAATTTTTAAAATGCAGATGATATAAGAATAAAATTAGAATATAAAAGCAGAATATTATTTATTTATAATATGTAAAAGAATATTAATCAATTAGAGGAATGCAGAAGCTAAATCGTTTCTAAACAAAACCACACAAAATAGTTTCCCAAAAAACGTAGTCGCATTGCTCATGAACAACAAATGATATACTGTCATACATGACAGTCCATACGGATCCGTCAGAAACATTAATTTTAACTTATTAACTATTGATCCCAAAAGTTGCAATGTAAACAAGTGAAGAAAAACGAAAAGAAAGACATTTTATTTAAAATTGAGCCGGATCTAAGGAAATGTGTTACTAGAAAATAGACCGGACGTAAATAAAAAAAGGAGTGCATATATTATACAAAAATTAGCGTATATATTACGTTTTGGGCAATAAAACCGAAATGAATAATATATGAAAGACAGTTGAAGGGAAAATGTCGAATGTTTGTGATGTAATATACAATTTTAAAAGAATTAAAAGGAATAAAACTGATAAAATGTAGAGAGGCAGCCTCAAAACATTGCGTATATCGAAGGAATAAGTGGTGTGACAGTATTAAAATAAACGAGAAAAGAAAAAATATATACAATGCACAGCCGAAAGTGATGACAGATGTTTTAGTTTTTTTGTTAACGAGCAGTGACAAAAATGCCACAATAATTCTTGTCGACTTGGGAGGCAGACGTGCGTGGCTGTGTTTCTAATCGCTTCATCGCTAATGTGTTTTTAAAAGTTAAATTGTGTAAATAAATGAATTATATATGATGAGTGTATAGGAGAAAGGAGAATATGGATGTTGAATTTAATTCGGAGAAATGATATTTTCTGGGAGACAACGGAATGAAGATTGCTGATGGCGGAAGGCTGACATCGCTACATTCCAGGGAATCGCAAAATGTTTCATTGATATTTTTGAAATAATATGAGAAGGTTCAGAATGTTTTTAGCAAAAAAAAACAAACATAATATTAAGCTTGAAAGGAAAATGGTCATGAGAACACGCGTGTATGCTTTGAAGGATTTGTTTTCTTTTGAAGTAGTGAAAATAAGGGTGAATGTGTATTAAAGTTTCAAAGAGTATAAATATTTCGTAAGTATTTTCTGTTATTGTTCAGTACATGTGGTATCAGTTTAGATGGATTTGCTAAATTGAGTAACAAAGTTTAAGTTATTTACGGAAGAAAGTAAATAGAGTTTCACCGGTCATGGCGGTCGCAACATTAAAATTCTAAAATATTGTTATCTCTCAATTGTTAAGTTGGAAATTATAGTTATCACTAGCAACAAGCCACGCATCCTATATCCCAGAATATTGATGAAAACATTTCTATTCCCTTATAGGAAGGCTTTGCGGATTCTCCCTAAAATATAAATTTCTGAGCCCAGTTCGTTAGTTTTTATCTAAACTAATTAGAAACCGTTTGACATAAAACACTGTAATAAATTAAATATTTTGACAAAGTCTTCACCAAGTTTGCAATAACAAAACATAGTATCTAAGAATACACAGTACAAGAGTACATTACATACAAATAATATCAACAAAAAAATGTCCATAATGCAGGCCTGCACAACGCCTGCTCCCGCCCCCTTACGAGCCAGCTGTCTGCCCGCGAGAGCTCCGGAAGTGCAAGTAGTGGGGAGAAGGCTGCTTTGGAGGGAGGGGAGCCGCCGGGGCGGGGTCGACGCGGCGCGTAGATTGAATGCCTCGCTGTTTAATCCAATGATCCATACTGTGACATTTTCCCCCATATATTTAAAGGGACAATCTACCGTATTTCTAGCTACTACGGCCGTATTTCACTGTTTACGTTTTTCTGTGGACTGCTATATACCTACATATGTTTATTATTTTTGTTACTTTGTGCTCATTGTTACTCAATATTTTAAAGCAATGGTCTCTTTTAAAAATACATTATGTAATTTTAAAAAAGAATAATAATAATAATAATAATAATAATAAATAAATTGCAGTTTAATAATTGATTTTTCACCAGGAATGTTATAGTCCTAATAATAGCAAAACGGAGGAATTTGAGGGTAGTGTCTCGCACCAAGATTGATATCAAAATGAAATATAGGCAATTCGAAGAAAGGTAATGTGTGGCAGACCATATATTTGTGGTAATTTTCCCTCTCTATGAAGCTGAATAAGAGATACCAACGAGAAAACCTCGTATGATATTTTACGAGCAAACATGGCATTATTATGAGTCTTGTTAAATACAACGCATGGGGCATAATCTTTTTATACGATGTCGTAAACGATTATGAGTAAATAGTGTTCGCTGAATTAGAAATATATTATGTACTCTTGTCGGAAATTAGAGTATAAAGTAATCATAATTTTTTTAGGAATAATTTTTTTTGACTTTGATAGAACCATCTAAATCAATTAAACATAGTTAATGAAAAAAATAATTTATTACTGTCATCATCAAATAAAAAAGATTCAATATTACAATTTTGTATCAAGTAGCATGCTAAATTTGCAATTACATCGTCGCAAAGAAAGTTACATTATCTGCCCTACAAGCAATTAAAATACTGGTATCCAAATCAAATAGGTATGTCTAATTTGTTTTAAGCTCATACTTTACATTGTCACACATCGATAACAAACATTTTCGAAATAAAAAATAATGATACTTGAACTGTTTGAAATAGTCCGTCAATTCCGTCATTCTCGCAATTACTCTTACAATATACGCGCTACGGTTCGAATTTCGCATTCTCATTGACGGTCCCCAATCCTAGAATGCCCACCAATCCTCGTGGCCCGGATTTGCACTCTAGTTGCTCGCGCATGGCTCGTGAGGACAGTCAAAGTGCCAAATGCTGTGAAGGCCTTCCATAATGCAACACGAAAAAAACAAATATTTAATGGTGGTCGGCCTTTTTATTGTAGTCTTGTTGTCGTATAACGTCAGCTGTGTCATAAGCACAGACGAACTGAGTATAAGAATTCAGCCAGTAGAAACAGTACGAGAATAAATGAAGTCGTAGGCTTCCGCGGCCAGAGTGAAGTGCGTGATCTGGGCTGTCCGGGTGACGCCGCGTCGAAGCCTGTGTTGCCGACGTTTCGAGCATCCTGTCGTGGTCTTCCTCAGTGCTGGCATTCATACGCGGCGTCACCCGGACAGCCCAGATCACACAGTACGAAAATAGGCTAAATGACACAATCAAATGTTTATATTTTTCAGTCAAAATAAAATTGTTTCATTGTTTTTTTTTATTTTTCCAGAGTATCTAACAATGACATACATGTCTCTCAAATGGTTTATTTATTTGTATTTCTTTATTATTTATTAGTATTTAGGTGCATTTTTTATTATTTATTTGTATTGATTTATTATTTGTTTATTTTCGTTAAATGGTCCCATAGTTTTCTTTCAATTTCTGAAATTTAATATAGATTCTGGAGCAAAGATAACATAATTCAGGCGAGAATCCTAACAAACAAATTTAAAATCGTTCATCACAGATGAGCCATTTACGTTATTAAGGCAATAATGATGGAGAAATGTAATGAAATGTTATACGAGAACATGAGTAATGAAGTAGTAAGAGGTAAGTTGGAAAAATACTGACAAGTATAAGTGACTATGAACAAATGAGGGAGTGATAACCATGCCTATTACTTATAGATAAAAACGTCTAACTTTCAGAATGAGGAGTAAAGCACCAATCAAAACAAATGAAAACTATGCAGAGACACGAAAATACGACGACGGAGAGGAAAACAAGTGCGACGATTACGGGGCTGCAGTCTCTTAAGTCATTCACCTCGCGCGGCAGGCGCTCGCTTCAGGGCCAGACCGCCAGTCACGGCCTTAGACGATGCGCCGCAGGCGCTCACGCTAGAAAGCACCCAGACGCCGCTCCTCAACTTCCCTGTACGGCCCGGACCGCCCGCGCCGCGCCC
>BOPP01000013.1:7744431-7779489 GCA_017312745.1 Gryllus bimaculatus | reverse complement strand
TTGTTGATGTAATTATACAATTTTAAAAAATTAAAAAGATTAAAACTGATAAAATGTTAGAGGAGGCAGCCATATCAAAACATTGAGCGTATATCGAAGAAACTCTAAATGGAGTCGACAGTGATGTTAAATTAAATGCGAGTAAATTATTTAAAAGAGAAAATCCAGAATAGTATAACAATGCACAGCCGAAAATAGCTGATGACAGATGTTTTAGTTTTTTGTAACGAGCAGTGAGATCTAAATAAAAAATAGCCAAATCAATGTAATGCCTACATTGTCGAACTTTGTGGAAGCTGATACTTGGTCGCCGTTCGGCTCGTGTTTGATAATCGCTTCATCACTAATGTGTTTTTTTTTAAAAGTTAAATTGTGTAAATAAATGAATTACATATGATGAGTGTATAAGGATGAAAGGAGATATATGGATGTGTGAATTTAAATTCGTGAGAAATGAGACTATTTTCTTGGCGAAGACAAGCGGACATGAAGTATTGCATGAGCGGAAGGCTGACATACGACTACATTCCAGGGATCGCAAAATTTTCGATTGATATTTTGTGAATTTAATTATCTGAGATAGGTTCTTCAGACAACTTTTAGCAAAAATAAACAACAAAATATTAAACTTGAAGGAAAAATGGTCCATTGAGTAACACGCGTGTATGCTTTTGAAGGATTTGTATGTCGTTTGAAGTAGTAAAATAAGCGTGATGTTATTACAGTTTCAAAGATGAGTAAAATATGTTCGTAAGTATTTTTCTGTTATTGTTCAGTACATGTGTATTCATGTTAGATGGATTTGCTAAATTGAGTAACAAAGTTTAAGATATTTACGGAAGAAAGTAATAAGTTTCAACGTCATGGCGGTATCGCAACTAATTAAATTCTAAAATCATATCTCCAATGTTAAGTTGCGGCATAAATTATAAGTTATACGACTTAGCAACAAGACCACCATTCCTTAATAATAACCTCCAGAATGATTGATGAAAAAATACATTATTTCACCCTCATTTAGGACAGGCCTTTGCGGATTCTCCCAAAACTAAACATTAATTCATAGCCCAGTTCGTTCAGTTTGTTATCTAACTAATTCACGAACCGTTCTTGATAGCATTAAAGATCTCGTAAATAAGTTAACATCGATTTTGACAAAGCTCTTCACCCAGTTTGCACAAGCTCATAAACATAGTAATCATAAAGAAATACCTACCGTACAAGAGTACGTATACATACATAGATATCAACAAAAACAATGTCCCATATGCAGCCTGTCACAACGGCGTGCTCCTGCCCACCTTGACCGAGCCCATGCTCTCTGCCCGCGAGTAGCTCCGGACAATTGCAATATATGTGGGAAAAGGCTTGCCTCTGGACCGACAGTAAGGACGAAAAAGGGGACCGCGGGCTGGATGCGAGCCCGGCCGCTTAGCCAGTCGACGCTGGCCGCGGGGGATCATGATTTGAATGCTCGCTCTGTTCAAGTCCTAATGATCTTTCTCATACGCGTGTTGACATTTACTCCCCCATATATTTAAAGGACTATCTTCTACGTATCAGCTACTACGCCCGTTATCTTTCACTCCGTTTACGTTTTAACTCATCTCTACTGCACTATAATACCCTACATACACTGTTCTATCATTAATCGTTGTGATTCACTTTGTTGCTCATTGTCATCCTCAATATTTTAAGCAAGCATTCGGTCTCTCTTAAAAATACGAGTTATGTAATTTTAAAAAGAATAATAATAATAATAAAATAATAAATAAATGGCGTTTTAATAATTGATTTTTCACGAGGAATGTCTATCATTCCTCAAAATACATAGCAAAACGGAGAGGAATATTGAGGGTAGTGTCCTCCCACCAAGAATTGATATCAATAATGATAATTTGGCAAATTCCGAAATTAAGGTAATGTTTGTGGCAAGGACCATATATTTTGTACATTTTTCCCTCTTTTATGATAGTTCTGTCCCCAATAAGATAGATACAACGAAGAAAGGGAGCCTCGTATTATATTTTACGAGCAAACATGGCATTTATTATGAGTCTTGTTAAAATACAAACGCATGGGGATCAATCTTTTTATACGAATGTTCGTAACGGATTATGAGTAAATAGTGTTCGCTGAATTAAAATATTTATGTACTTCTGTCGGAAATTAGAGTATAAAGTAATCATAATTTTTTTAAGGAATAACTTTTTATTACTGGATAGAACACATCGTAAATCAATTATAACACACCTAGATTAATGAGAAAAAATAATATATTACTGCATCAGCAAATAAAAAAGATTCCCTAATTATTACAATTTTGTATTCAAGTAGCATTGCTGAAATTTTGCCACATTTACATCGTTCGCAAAAGTAATAGTTACATTATTCTGCCCCTACTAAGCATAAGCCTACATATACTTGGTATCCAAATCAACATCGTATGTGCTAATTTGACTTCTTAAGCTACATACTTTACATTGTCACACATTTCCCGATAACAAACATTTTCGAAATAAAAAATAATGATACTTGAACTGGTTTGAAATAGTCGTCAATCTTCCTGTCATTGCTCCAATACTCTATTACAATATGACGGCGCTACGGTTCGAAATTTACGCATTCTCATTGACGGGTCCCCCAATCCTAGAATGCCCGGATCCCAAATCCTCGTGGGCCCGGATTTGCACTCTAGTTCTCGCGCATGGCTCGGCAGGACAGTCTAAAAGTGCCATATATTATCGCTGTGAAGGCCCCTTATCCATATGGCCAACACGAATAAAAAACACTATTTAATGGTGGTCGTCCGTGTTTTATGTAGGTCTTGTTGTGTATAACGTCAGCCTGTGTCATAAGCAACTAGACAGATTCCTGGCATAAAATTCAGCCAGAGTAGAAACAGTACGAAATAAATGAAAGTCGTAGGCTTCCGCGGCCAGGAGTAAGGGCGTGATCTCGCGGCCCGTCGCGGGTGACGAACCGGCGTCGAAGACCTGTAGTTGCCGACGTTTCGAGCATCGTGTCGTGGTCTATCCTCAGTCTGGCATTTCATGAGCGGCGTCACACCGGACAGCCCAGATACACAGCTACGAAAATAGGTCTAAATGAACACAATCAAATGTTTATATTTTCCGTCAAATAAATTGTTTCATTGTTTTTTTTATTTTTTCCAAGTATCTACACAATGATCATACATGCTTCTCTTTCAAATCGGTTTATTTCTTTGGCGATTTCTTTATTATTTCATTAGTATTGAGGTGCAGTACTTATTTAGTTTATTTGCTATTTATTTATTATTTGTTTATTTTCGTTTAAATGGCCCAGTAGTTTTCTTTCAATTCTTGAATTAATATAGATCTGGAGCCAAAGGATAACATAATTCAGGCGAGAATCCTAACAAAACAAATTTAACAAATCCGTTCACTCACAGATGAGCCATTACGTTATCTTACATAATTCTGCGAAGAAGATGTAATGTGAAATGATTATACTGAAGAACATGGTAAGAAGTGGTAGTAGATGAGGTAAGTTGTGAAACAATTACTGACAACCGTATAATGTTACTATGAACAAAGACTGGGAGTGATAACACCACGCCTATTACTTCCCATAGATAAAGAACAACGTCTAACTTTCAGAATGAAGAGCTAAACGCACCAACTCCAAAACAAATGCACAGGACAACTATGCAGAGACAACGCAAAATTACGACGACGGGAGACGGAAAAACAAGTGCGACATTACGGGGCTGCAGTCTCATTAAGTCAATTCACCCTCGCGCGGCTAGGCCTGCTCGCTTCAGGACCAGGATCTCGCCTCAGTCACGCCTTAGACGATCGTCGCCGCAGGCGCTCACGACTATAAAGCACCCAGACGCCCGCGGCCCTTCCTCAATTCCTGTCACGGCCCGGACCCTGCCCGCGCCGGCGCCCCTGCCCAGCGCTCCCCTCCCTCCCCGCCCCGCCTTTTCGCCCCTCTGCCCCGCCCGCGCCGTCCCACGCACGTCCACGCTTCCTTTCCCCTGCCCGACCACACAGGCCCGGTCATGACCCCACTCCGCCCCTGCCCCCAACTCCTATCTCTGCTTCGCTCCATGCCCCGCTCCCTGCCCCAGCCTCTGCCTCGGTCACGCCGCTCTTCACTCATCCGCGTCCCACTTTTCCCGTCTCATTCCTTGTCGCACCACTCCTCACAGCCCCTTCTCGCGTCTCTCCGCTCCACCCGACCCGTTCCTCACTGCCCTGATCTTCTCCAGCTCAACACGCTTCCTCTTATGGTCTATCCCGCTCCTTCAAGTCCTGACTAGCCACGCTCCATGCCAACAACCGATCAGGCTCCTCCTCGCTCCCTTCCCCGATTCGCCCAATTCCACCCATTCGTGCCTACGTCCTGCCTCCCCGCGGCTCCCCCACTATCCCAGCTGCTCCTCGTCTCTCCTCGCTCTCCTGCTCAACTGCTCGCCTGCCCTTTCTGCTGCTTCCCATCTCTCTCCACCGATTCCACCCTGTCATTCCCCGCTCCTCCCCGCTTCTGTATACCCCGCTCTCCCCGGTTCTACCCCTCTTTCCAGCCGCTCTCTCCTTGCCTTCCACCGCCCAGCCTCCCCTCCGCACTTCGCCTCGTCCCGCTCCGCCCCGGCATTCCACATCGCAGCCTTCTCTTCCGTTCTGCACCCTTCACTCGCTCGAAAGGGAAAACGGCTTCCGGTCCTCGAGAAGCAGCATCAGCAGAAGAAGCAGTAGCAGCAGTAGCCGCAATGAGCGGAGGTATTAATGGCGTTGCTGGTCCCATTGACGTGTCGTCTGCCGAAGGCTGCAGTAACTGGAAATACTCGTAATAAAATACTTAGATATTACCTAATTAGTATATAAAGTAGTTCCACGAACAAAAATAATCCCTCACAGTGTCTCCCAGGGACGTAAAATATAGTTCGGAAAATTTGAGATAAAACAGAGGACAAAGTTGTGAAGTGGAGGTGAAAAGTATGAAGATGAATGCGAAATTAAGTGGAGTAGAAATAATTAATAATGGATTAACTTCCATTGTATGAAATGTGTTTCATTCCAATTTGTGTTAATGATAGTCATCGCGTTTCGCCAATGTGAGAAGCGTCCCATACAATATTGTTTCTGTTTAATTGTCAATTAAGCGATGATTTGATTGATGAAGGTAACTTCATTTCTGCAAATGAGCATCATTTAGTTCCGGGATAATTAATACTTGCTCTCTTCTGCAGTCACTTGCTCTAAAAGTGCATAATATACTGAATTTAATGAGATTTCTTTATTATATTAAACTTTTGAAACATTGATTATTTTTGAATATTTTTGAAGAGTTCCTCCGTCATGAAACTGAAGCACCGGTTATTTTATTTCGTTCTATTAATTTATTTTATATTTAATATTTATTTGTATTTTTTTATTAATTATTTGTATTTATTTGTATTGATTTATTATTTATTTCAATGACCCCTTAATGGCTGAATTCGAAGAAACCTTGGCAAATTTACTGTAGATAATACTGGCAATAAATAATGAAGAGTTAATTTTGTCCAATTCAATTTCTACAAGCATCGACCATATTCGATCTCCAGTACCCAAAGGTTGAAGGCATAATGTTCGGGAGACGAGTCAGGATCATGGAGCTAATCCCGGCTGGTGTGGAGGCCCGCTGATGGGAGAAACCTGGATGGAAAAATCCATGCACACCGAAGGTTAGCAGGTAGGTTAGGTAGGTTAGTGCAAAATCTCGCCATCCAGTGAGGAAGAAGACCTCCACTTCTGACCGGGAGATCCTATGTTCAAGTCCCGACGGTGGCAGAATTTTTGACACTAGCTTGTCAGCTACATCAAATTCAGTCGCTCTCTGGAGGTGAATTCTAGCGCTCAGATGCTCTGATCGGTTGTTTTTCGCGGTTTCCCCAATCAACACCAGACGAATGCTGGAGCAGTATCCTAACAAACGGGCCACGGAACGCGCGCCATCTTTCCTACCTCTTATTTGTCTTATGCTCTCCCCTTACACACACTAACAGTCACTACACAAGCGCACATGCCGGGAGACCGGTCGAGATCTCAGAGCTTGTTCCGGCTGGGGCGGTGCTCCGCTGGTAGGAGGTACTTATTTGGAGAAAGCCCCGCTAGACGACGGTAGTTCGGCGCCGAATCACGCCACACAGCGAGGGAAAGATCACCGCCACCTCCAGAGCAAAAACATGCACAACTCTTACGGGACTAATGACTCGTAGTTGACGTGCCCGGAATCAATAAAACAAACAATAATTCCACTTCCCGTGATAAAAACATGCACTACAGTTACCGAACTGATGACCATACTAGTTGAAACAAAATAACGTAGGATTCACGCAATAATGGTCAACCCGTCCCCTCCCCTTCTTCCGGCGCCGACGCAGGATCCGCGCCTGTTGCCGTACGCGTCGCCAATCGAAGAGAAAAAAAAAAAGAAAACTCACAATTTCCCACCAGTAAAAGCAGAGCTGGAAGAATGGCGGCGCCGCGGAGCAGAAAACTAGCGGCGTCTCGTCGGCGATGAGCCAATTACGAGGAAGAATGGGAGCGCTGTTACCAAAGTGGCAATTGCACGGGGAGGCGAGAGCGGTCTTACACTCGGGGAGATGCGGCGAGGCGCTTTCCTGCTAATTTTCTCTTTGGTTGCAGCCGCGCGGCTTTTCAGCGAGTAGGACTGTGCTTGCTTAACGCGTGGTAACGGAACTCTGTTCCGAAATCGATTATGCGCAAGTGTTTGCACACGAAGAATATAATACTACTTTATTGCTTATGAGGCACCTCTAGCCGCAAGAGTCAAATTTTGTCGTTGTATGGAAATATCTTCTTAGCCATTAGAGATGGAATATCGTAACTAAGGGAAGTTGTTAAATTCTGTACATTTTAAGTAGTTTACCCTCTTGCATACGGCGGTTGAAACGCCTAGTATTCTCTTCTCGACTAGTACGCTCTTGGTAATGTTATTAGTTTTACTTATTTCGAATTAAGTCTGCCTCTAGCCAAACACATAAACATCATCTTAAGAGAAACGTTCTTATACAGTTATTTCTTCGATAGTGCTTCTCTCTTAATGGTATATACTAAGTAGCAATCAGATATTTTAATTATGTGGCAGCAACAGATTAAACTGTTAACGACATAGTTTACTATGTTAGTTTATCACTTCTTAGTTTGTTTGCTTTTTCTTATCATTTGCCTGTTTCTATTTTACTATCTACTCTTAGTGTCCCTCTTCCTCTTGTTCCCAATTGCTCCCCTACTTGTTTCCACTGTCGCGGTGACTCCCATGTCGCGTTGACTTTCGTTTCACCGATTATCGTTTCGCTGGTTCCCATTTTGCTGGCTAGTTTCCCGTTTCCCTTTCTCCTGTCTCACAGGCCCCTATTTCGCTTACCCGTCTTTCGCTTACCTCTCTTTCGCTTAACCCTCTTTCGCTTATTCCTGTTTGCCTTGTAGTGTCTTCGCGGAAAGGATCGTAAGAACAGAAAATATTTAAAATGTATATGTTCTTACTATTACTGAAATATTTCAGCACAAACTTGCAGAAAATAATTGCAATGTGTTGTCAAATATATGTAACATTGCTTTTCAAATTTATAAAGTGTTCCTTCAATTTGTTCTTTGGGTCATCGTTAATTGTCCCTCTGATTGGTTTTCTCCGGGTGCAGGGATGGTATTTTTATGCAACTGGCAAGCGTTTGCATTTTATTCTAGCTTTCCTTTATACATCTCATTGGAGGCTTACGTCATTTCAAGAGTAAATAGTTGTTGGACGGCCACCGTGGAAGTAATTTTTCCAAACGAGAAAATAATAGGTAATGTATTTATAAATTTCTAGCAATTTTTTGAATATCTATTAAATGCTGAGAGTTTCTAATAAATCATAAATACTAACTGGTGTAGAGTATTCATTTTTGTTAAATGTATGTGAAGTTACTAATGACCACGTTGTTGAAAAACGACCTAAAATAAATAAATAGAGTGTGTAGATTAATTTAGTTCTCTTTTAATCGGCTCTTAACATTTGCATCTGCAACTTTTGTTTTTGTCAAATGTATATTAAGATTATACATTAATTTGCCAATAACCAAACCAATTTTCCAGCCAATAAGGGCTATGAAACCTCAATCAATCACTCTCTTATTAAGGAGTGTTCACTGGGTGGGGAGAGGCGTAAGATCACTAGATCGAATATGGGTTGAGCGACCTTCGCGTTTCACTCTCTCCGGCTGCTTTCATGGGGAAATCCGTCAGCCGGAGCCTAATTGCTCGACGTTATTCTCCTTGTGGTTGTTAGGAGCACGTAGGGAGGTGTACCCTTCAGCCAATCAACAAGCAATTCCAGCCGCTAGATACTACGAGGCTAAGCTGTAATAAAAAGGAGCAAAAAAGAATACGAAAAGGAGGGTAAAAATGAAGCGAACTGGCTTCGAGTAACGTGCAGTTTCGTCGCGCGTTTCTCGAGTCACTTCCTCGAGTGGGGCGCTTCCGCGGGGTGATGGAAATACCTCAGCACTAGTTATTGGACGTCCGCTCGCGCTACGCTCCCTGTTCGACCAGTCGACCGGAGGGAGTTGCAGGCGGAGATTTTCTCGCCTCTTCGAAGTGCTGGCCTTTCTAGCCACTGGCAACTCTCCCTTCCCTATATTAACCGCGTTTTGTGACACTTCGCCTGCACATGTGTAATTTGTATGTTTGCCACTACTGGTCAGCCGAGGACCAGCCGGGATATCCGAGGTCGCTAAGAAAACCGTAGCTGCCTCGTGCCTGGAGGGTCGTCGCTTCGAATCCCGCCTTAGGCATGGATGCTTGTGTGTGTCGATATACCATTATCCCAATGTTATTTACAGTGATCACTATGTGACCTTAGTAGTTGAAAAGTGTCCTAAAAATAATTAATTCCTGAAAATATATTTCAACGGCATGGATACTTCTTTGGTACTACTTGGTTTTCTTTTTCTTCCGTTGAAATGAGATCTATTTATGCAAGAGCGGGCTTCTCGCTAGGCAAAGTAGGCAGCTGCATACTGGCCAAATCTCAAAGAGCGACCGAAATGATAGTAAAATATAATGGGTGTCCAAGTAAAAATTAACAAACATATATTTAGTTCGGAAACATGTAAAGCAGTTTTTAAGTGTTTAAGAGTTGTTGTTTCTAGTTGTAAAGATTTTTAAAGATGTGTATTTTATTATATTTTAAAAGATTTGTATTACTAGAATATTAATTATAACTAGTGAAAAATATAAAACAGTAATAAAAAATTCAAATAAATTAAATATTATTAGTAATTTGCGTACAGGATTGTCCTATTACAAACACAAATAACGCAGTTACATACCAAATTCAAACAATACAGTAATACACAACACATACTCAATAGATAATAACAATATAATACAATCGCGAAAGTTACAAAATAATTGAGACAACAGAACATACAAGTATATTCAAGACAACTTGTATCAAGTGAGGCTTGACTCGTTACAGATATGATGAGGTACTAATAATTCCATCATTAGAGTGCTCGTATAATTTAACTTCAACTGTTAATTTATACAAAATTCCCAAAATTACAGAATTGATGAAATAAAAATATACATAGGTTTTGATTTTACAGAGTTTAGATCAACCAGTTAATTGGGAAAGGATAATACATCATTCTGGTAAGATCCTCTAAGATCTTTATAAACAGGACACTCATAAAATATATTCAAGGTTTTTAAGGTATATAAAACAATACTAAATCAATGTTTCTTGCTCCAGATTTCAGAATCCTAACAGCGTGGACTGTGGAGGGTAGTCATCTCCTGCACCAACACACCGTGTCGTCAAAAAAACAAATTCAATCTCGAGTGCTCCTTTACAGCTGAGAACGTGCGAACAATGTATATTTCTTGAACGATTATTAAAGAGGATGAGCCTCAATATTTTGATTGTCTAGGGGGCCCTAGGCCTAAAAGCCCGACCCTCTGTAGATGAGTCCTTCTTACGGTGATGCAGTTCAATCTGAGGTTTGGAATTCCAGCCACATTCTCACAGTTCTCTGTGTCTCTTCAGCATTTCAAGATTTGCCCTCATTTAACTGTCTCCCAGCTCGCGGGTACAGTGACAGGTATGTAGCGGCGCTCGCAAGTGCCGGCCAGTTCTGTGCTCCTCGCGGAGGCGAAGTGGAATATCTGGGAGGATGAACTCTGGATTGGAAGGCCATTGGAAATTTGCTACCGATGCTGCCTCTGCTCCGTCTCTTCTCCTTTTTTAGCCTCCCCTTGTCCGAACTGGCGAGCTCCTTTGTGAGTTGTTTCTTTCTTTTTTCTAAAGGTAAACACGTAGGTAGTTATTTAAACTTTACATAGGTAATTTTTGTTACTTACTAACTTATTCTAATCTTACAGACTACAGTATGTAAGCTTAGAATAAGTTAGTGAGTAAGGGACCCCTATATATACACCCATAAAGGGACTCCTTCGCTTGTATAGATACAATGGGGAGGTGTCCCATTATGGATCCTCTAATCTGATTCAATGCTTGCGAATTTCATTTGGAATACATGGAATGGATATTTATTTTGGATTCTGGTTCTATGGATTGGGGTTTTTGTCAGTCTGTATTCGGAGAGTGCTCGGATTTGATGAACGCTATGTGTGCCAATTTGTGCCAAGGTAATAAGGTAATAATCTAATGGTTCTATTTTGAATTTCTTGTGAAGCTGATTATTGGAAATGAACTATGAGGCGTTTGTAATGGTTCTCAGAACTTGATTTCCAATGATTTGTAGTTTGCGGATATTTGTATTTGCGGTATTTACCCATATGGGACAGGCGTAAGTAATTGTGGGTCTTATTATGTTTTTATATAGTGCTATGTCAGTATTATAATGAATTGAACTGTGTCTGTTTATTAACGGTTTTAACTGATGGAGTTTTGTCTTAGTTTGTAATATCTTTGATTCAATGTGGTCGCTCCAGTTTAATTTTGTATCGAGGTATAATCCTAAGTATTTAATTGGTTTGTTGGGAGAGTACCATTCAATAGGAATGTTGTTTATCGTTAGCGGGGGTTTGTGAGGTGACGGAGAGCGCGGTTTGGTCATGTAGACATGACTTCTACTCCACACACTTGTTAAGTGCCAGAAGGATTTTACTTCCCAGAGTGGGCACCAGAGCAGTGTTCTTTTCCTCTCCTCCCGCAGATTAACAAGTACTACGTTTGACTGGTATCAGGATACGCCGGAACGCGATGCCGGGTCGCGAAGTTGAAGTAAGATAGGTAATAGGTGTTGATGATTAAAGACAATCTGTCATCATAATGCACAATATCTATTTGAAACTGACGTGTACACGAATAGTTACAAAAAGGTTGAACTGCAATTGTTTTACAACGATAACAAGTCACAGCACTGCACTTGTTGCTTCACAAGGCGGCTGCTTGCTGCACAAGGTTGTTAATATTCAAATTATAAAATTCGTGTATTATGAACTTAAACACCCCCGTGAACTGATTTACAAAGAAAACTACTAAACTACTTCATTTCAAAAACCCCATTTCTGGAGCACATAGTTTTGAATCTGACTGAATTTAAGGGTTTTATAAATAATTGATTCTCAGAACGTACAAATTCTACCTCGTTATATATTTTCTGATTAAGTTCCAGAACAAAATAGTAACGCATTGCAATGTGTTTTGACCGTTTATGAAATTCTGGGTTCTTTACCAAACTGATCGCGCTGGCATTGTCGACGAAAATAACTGGTACATCTTCAACTGTACCGATTTGAGATAATAATCACTTGAGCCACGTAAATTCTTTAGTACCTTCACTGGCAGCAACAAATTCTGCTTCAGTTGTAGAAAGAGCAACTGACTTCTGCAATTGTGAGGCCCACGATACAACTTAATAATGAAAGATACGAAACCATTAGTCGAACGGTGAGTATTGACGTCTCCTGCAAAATCGGCAAAATAGGAATAAGCACGTAGATCATCACCAGTAGAGGTGGAAAACAAACCAAAATCAGCAGTACCACGTTAGTACCGAAAATTTTTTTACGGAGATCTAATAAAATACCATGGTGGGTTTATTCATGGATCGAGCAACTTTAGAAACAGCATAAGCTATGCCTGGCCGAGTAACACAAGCCAAATACAACAACGAACCAATCACTGAACTATAAAAACGGAATCATCAAGAGCGTCACTAGTCGAATGGACCGGTTGTTGATTATCAGCTGGGGTTTTCGTAGAGTTTGCAGCTTACCATTCCGAAACGATGCAGAATTTTCTCAATGCAGGTGCGCTGCGACACAAAAAAACCAGATTCGCGTGGTTCGATGTGCATCTTCAAGAACGAGGCAAGTGAACTACAGTTACCTTAAACTCAGAAGTCATTTATTATGAACTTCAACATCAAGATACGCCCTCTCCCTAAAACCTGGGTAAAGACGTCCCGCCAGCTCGAGACTACTAACGCGCTGTACTGGAACTGCTTACGCCGTTCACTGTGAGGGAGAAGTTCCTCCTCAATACCCATGAGTATCGAGCACTGCCACGACGAAGTCAAGTGCCCAACTGGTGGCCAGCCGGTTTGTAACATCGCCACCAACCACGAAGCCACCAACCCGTTAACTGCGATCGACCTTTGCTTATGATGTGTCTCCCTGGGAATCTGGGCACCTCGGCGGGAGATTCCAATTCCCCAATATGGCTTCTTTATGAGCGACCGCCACAAAATGCCATATCCCCCGCCAGAATAGGGGGCATCAGGGCATTAACTGATGTCTCTGCAGAGCCTCTGATCGGGAGGTTCTAGGTTCGAGTCTCGACGGTGGCAGGATTTACGACACTAGCTGGATAGATAGGTCGAGATCAGTCGCTGTCTGGACGAGCATTCTAGCAACCGGCTGCTCTGATCGGTAGTTTTTCGTGGTTGCTCCGATCAACATAATGCGAATGCCAGAGCACTACCCTAACAAACGGGTTACCAGTTACCCGGACGGGCGCCTTTCTCTGCGGCGAAGACGGCGAAGTGATGGCGACGCACACGTTTCGACAAGAATATAACAGTATGAAGAGCAAGTGCGTCGGCGTCGCTTAAGTAAGCTAGTACATATGTGCAAAAAATCAAATACATGTACAAGATGTCCTGGCAGGAAACGTCGAAACTTCGCAAATAAGCTCTTAAGACAATTAAAAGCATATTTTATCTAATAAACTACTTGGATATTCCGAATAGTTGAGCCGCAATAAGTACTCAAAAGTTAGTTTGGAAATATTCTAGACTGCTTCTATGCTTCTGCAATGCAAATTTTGCCTAGAGACTATTTTTTTAAACCAAATTTTGAGTACTTATTGCGTCTCAACGATTCGGAATATCCAAGTAGTTTATTAGACAAAATATGATTTTAATTGTCTTAAGAGCTTATTTGCGAAGTTGCGACGTTTCATTCCCGCACATTCTGTATAAAGGGATATATATAATTCTAGGATTGTTTTATCATTTTTGTTTTTTACCGTCATAAATAATCGAGAGTGACAAGGGATAGAAAACATTATAGACATTACTTTTATAACTATCTACAAACCTGTTTAGAAGTTAATTTATGTTTCACAATGGCTGAAGCTACATCTAAAAAAATTCCGGTAGTATAATATTACGTGTTTGAAATATGTATTTAGATAACCTTCTATAAATCAATCATATGCCTACTTTCCAAAACGTGCAAATTAATTTTTAAATGAACATACGCTGCCGTCTAGGCTACAAAAGCATTTAAATAAAATGCATGCTGTTAAGAACAGAGTTTGATTCTATTTTGAATGACTGAAAAAACAGACGATTATACTAAATTTTTTGCGTCGTCCCTTTAACAAGATGATGGACAGTGATCTCATAACGTTTCATTTTTAATCGCAAAAGCAGGAAAACCACACACAATTGACGTGAAGAACAAGAATTAGTTTTGCCAGAAGTCAAAAAGAGAATAAAAACTGTTTATCGTACGCCACGGTCAGATATGAACAGATACGTTCCTCTAAGTAAGAATTCAGTTCAAAGAACAATAAATATAACGATAAATTATGTAATTACTTAAAAAGTTGAAACTTTTGTTTAAATTGATGTATCGACTCTGCCAAATAACGAAGTTCTACTCTTATCATACTTCGACAAAACAGAAAGATTTATTTACTTATTGCCAACACTTGGACATTCATGGTGAATTTACGGAGCATTTTCAAGATATTTTAAACATAAATAGAATTAGGTTTTAGACCATTTCGCAAAAAAAGATGCAGCAAATTCACCAAATGTGGAAGAGGAATATGTAGAACTGACAACTAATGAACTCAAAGTAAAATTCAGACAAGGATACCAAGCGTTTTAACTTCAAAAATCAATACTACAACCTACTACTCCCTGGAACGTGGGCAATACAGGGAAGATAAATTTTTAATTAATCTTATTTCCTTCATCATGTAAGGCTGAACATTGTTTCAGTACTAGGTAATTTACCGCTAAAGAAAAGCAACAGACTATACATCCTTGAACGCAGAGATCTGTGTTTGATGTTAACGAAGTTTGACAATGGTTACAACTCCACCAGTCACAACCATTCCATCAATATTTTTGTTTATTTTTTAACTCCATTTTTATTTTTTAATGATATTCTATTAATTTTTAAAATTGTAATAAATAATAATTTTATTGACTACTTTTTGATTTGTACTTTTATTTTAATAGATAGATAAACAGATAGATGAAGTAGAGATAATATGCAACAATCTTTTGATATTTCGTATAAAATTAACTGCTATGGTCTATGGACTGTTGGGGCGTTGGAAGTTTTTTCGACAGGAGGGGGGACTTAGAAGAGGTTGGCTCACCGGAGGAATACGTGTTACAATTTAAACAAGACATTAATACCGACAAACAGCAAGCTGCTTAGAATGCTCTGACAAGGCACAAGAAAAAAGAAAAAAAAATCTGATCCCTTTTTTTACTCTCGATCTCATAGGCTTCATTCAACTTGGCGATATCCGTGTTACGTGTGCTCCATTCTCCGTTCAAACCTGACTCTCCAGCTGAAGAGATATGCACTCAGCCACGGTGTTCGCAGATCTCTCCTGGTAAGAGCACCGCCACAGCCCGAGGGAAAACATGCACTGCACATACGGGACTAATGGCGTTAGCATTTGACACGCTCGGAATCACTAACCATCACTCATCAATAAATCTTCGACTGTCGTCGCGATGTAAGCGAACCTCACACGCCTCTGCCCCCTCTTCTCTATCGACCTGCGCTTTTGACAGCGGCCGAGGCGACGGCCGGTCGGCTGGAGAGGTGCGTACAGGCTGCGGGCGCGCTCGGACGGCAGAACGAGACACTACTAGGGCTGGCATCAGGCTCTCGGCAAGTCTTCTTTTGGAATCCAATGAATTCCGCGGGAAATTTATAAAGTAAGTCAGAATGCATTGGAACATCACGGAGTGTCTATCAAATTGTCGGAAAATTGAACCGCTGTGATTGCAAACGGAGGAAAATGTGCTAGCAATTAAAACAAATTCTAGACAGTACCTCGAAAATTGGAACTGCCCCCAAAAATGAGAACGTCTAATCACCTTATCACAGGATATCTCCTACAGTTTGCGGCGTCTCGCGGACATTCTGAAGCTCAGTGCTTGACTTATGTAGCAGAAACCCCTCTACTTGTGAGAGGTATATTCTACGCTGACGCTAGCGAATCAGGGCCGGCCCGACATAGAAGGATCTTGGAGGAAGGGCATGTGCGTCCCAGTACAAACACCAGGGCTGTGGGTTCCGTTATGTATTACCTCTGCACTTTAATGATTTCTAAATCTATAGCACTTACTAGTAATTACAGTGAATTCTGCTTAAATGACCACTTTTACTGTACAGTCATTTTCACTTTCTCGTAACGGAGTATAGAGAATGTTATGTAATGCTATGTGAAAAAACGGCGTTTTTTCAGCATCAAATTCTTACTGTAAAGCCCTGGTTACGAAAAAGTGGATAAATCAAGGTTCAATTATTTTAGTACGCCAAATGGTAAGCGAGGTGGTCAAGGAAGTTTTCTTGAATTCTCGCATTAGGTTATTGGAAAAATATATTTTGCATAATGGAATGTGACTTAAGACAGGGAACAAATAAAGAGAAGTAGATCTCATCACATCAGTGATAATACCGTATTCTGGTATTCAAACCAATCATAATCTTGTTAGTGTAGGCATGAACCTACCACACAGAGGAACAACAGTCAGCCATGGAACATACAAGAATCACACTCAGTGTAGGGGATATTTGTTACGGAGGATCACCGGCCAATGCTGGCATATTTCATTATTATGTTGTTCCAGAATATCAATATTGCTGCAAGGTTCGTTGTTTGTTAAAGGAAAGTGTTCGGTCTAGACTTACACACAGTATCCCAACGGTTTCTAAGACTACAAGTCTCCTTCAAAATGCGGACACGTTTCTGTGATTTACCGCAGGTAGAAGCAAAATGTATCAATGTTCTAGAAGTTAGGGAACAGACGTCACTTGTTTAATAATTTGGATAGTTTTCCAACACCGTTTTGAAGAATATCTTCCAGAGTGAAGTTCTCAGAATAGGAGTGGATCGTCAATATAAGAATATTTTTGTGAGGTGATCTTGGGCTTAATTGTTGTGTAGACACTAAAGATCAAATAAGCTAGTACGACTCCTTAAGGCAGTTAATTTTGGAGTTTTTTTGTCTTTCCAATTTCTTCTGATATTAAATGGAAGAGATAGTTCCCGGTACACATATCATACAGTTGTGCAAACGCAGCCAGTTTTTGTTTTCCCATATACGTACTTACCTAGGGAGTGATTTACATACATTTACATTACAGGGAAAGTACGTAAAGCTAAGGAAAATCGATTTCGAGATTTGGACGGAAATACACGTTTTGGGGACTCTTGATACTGAAAAAGTGTTGTTTTGTTTTTTTGTTTTTTCAAAACGTCTGTCCGTCCGTCTTTCTGGTGTATGTGAACAACACTAAATCCTTAAACATGCGTAGAAGTTTTTACAAATTGAAGAAACATTTGTCCATTTGACCTGAGTAGAAGCTCTGAGATATTGAAAATCAGTCATTAGTTTTATGGGGTACTTTTCATGAAGCCCCTGGGACAATATCAAAATTGTCTCGAAAACAGTTCCAAATTTTCTCTTTACATTTCTTCTAAGAATGTAGTGAAATGCACTGACAATTGTGGCATTGGTAACATTTTCACGGTTAACTATGCATATCCGAAAATTTCAAAAGTTTTGATTTTTTCGGGGTCTTCCTTCAACTATAAAATTAAAGAGAAAAATTTTCCCATCAGATAAAAATTTGTTGCCCATAATTTGTTCTTTCATTAAGCTTATGTACTTTTTTTGGAAATTTTAGTCGTTTTCGCACAATATTGTGCAATATTCCACAATATTGCAATTAAAAAAAAACAGATTTTCTCAAAAAAAGCTCCATTTTTTTCTTTAAACTTTTAGTAGTGGTTGTGCTAAATGCACTCTATGAAATTACATAATATGTTGCTCTATTCCTTTGATTTTTTCCACCATTTATATACACATTTATATACAGCAATTTGTAAACACTATTGTATTTGTGAGTTAAAATATTTAAAATGACTTTAAATGAAGTTTTTCGAAAAATTTTCCGTGAAAAGGAGCTTCAAATTTCGAATTTATAGTAGCGCTTAAACGCTATTTTCTTAAAAAATGCTTGAAATTTTTCAAAGAAAAAGGCTTAGAACCAACGTTTTAACCTTACATTTGACGTGAATAGAGGCATATTTGATATCCACCAACTGAATTATTACACTTTTTCAGTTAACACATACATAACAATGAGTGTGTTGAAAGGGTCTGATTTGTTCTGCAATTAAATGCAGCAATTATAAAGGAAACAACCCTGAGTTATGTTTTTCTCCTTTTTCAAAAGACCTCCGGTTACTTCCTGTTTACCCGCATTTACTATTTAGATTACACTCTTGAAAAATAAAAAAAACTGGTTCTTCCTCATGATTCCATTATTCACTTTCAATGGAAAACATTCATTAGCATTAAATCATTTATTTTTTAATGTACAAAAACTCACCGCCATGTGTTTTAGTTATATGCATAAGGAAATTAATATATATAAAATAACATTTCCTCTTTGGACAGATTTACCAGAACGATGGTGTATAACAAATGGCATAGATTTCCTTTGTCGCCGCGCGAATCGCTAGAGTTGCTCACCAACACGTCGCCATAAGGCACGTGACGGAGACTGACCACACTGGCCATTCTCCTACAACAAGTGCATCAATGGCTTGAATCAAAAACATATTCTCAATTTACGTATCTTTTTCAAAACCGGTACTATTTGAAAGGTGGAAAAATTATATTCAGTCGAGTGGTGGTTTCTATTGGTAAAATTTATAAAAATATGGTTTAAATTGTTTCTTTTAAATTTGTTTTTAATTTTTAAAAAATAGTAGTAACAAAAAGCAAAAGTTATAAAAAATTAAAGCATTCAAAAATTTTCTTTCAATTTTCAATTTTTTATAGATATTTGATGTTTTCTTAGAACTTTAATTTCAAAAGAATTACTCCACTTTTCACAATTTTTGTCAATAACGAAAAATATTACCCATTGTAGGTTTTTAAATACAATATTCCAGACACAACCGAAATAGGTGTTGAGAATTCATTAATTGCAGGAACGTGATGCACCGCTAAAATTTAGCAATGCTGCAGTAAAACGTGCCGGAAAAATTACCAAATTAATGAAGAGGTATAGGAATGTTCATAGTTAATTCAATCCGGTCCCCCCACCCGTATCGCACAATACCCACTTAAGTTCATTTAATTTACTGAGATTGTATTAGTATTATTGAGTACCGTTAGATCATTCTCGCAAATGATAGTTATATTGAAGAGAAAGTAGCGTATTTTGAAACATGAAAGTTGAAGCAAAAAAACGGGAATAAGTGTGACCGTGTGGCCCAATGGATAAGGCGTCGGACTTCGGATCCGAAGATTGCAGGTTCGAGTCCTGTCACGGTCGAATAATTTTCATTACTTTGAATGTGCAATTTAGCAGAAAGCAATTAGACAACAAAATTACAGATTGATTAATAGATAGCTCATTTGAGTGTTTCATTTCAATGTAGAATGCACAATGTTTTCGAGAATATTTCCACAGTGAAACGACATGAGCCTAAGACACTATTTAAATGAGTTTGCCAGTTCATTGTATTACGCATGGCAAAACGGAAGCGGACATACTTTCTGTGTGTTATTTCTTGTTTTCTTTGTGAAAGAGGGGGTGAATCGACATGTTGCTCAGAGTGTCTAAGGGAAAAGACGCTGAGGGATTAACTATTAAAGGACCTTTCATCATGATGGAATCTAGATATTACTTTATTAATAATCTGAATGAGTTCAATATATATATATATTTATATATATATATATATATATATATATATATTTGTGGCGTTATGGGATGTGCAACCCCAAACACAAACCGTCTCATATGGAACCTACGGAAGCAGCAGGGATAACAGGTGTAAGGCAGAGGTACTTAAACGCGCGGCCTGGTAGTGTCTGCGTACTAAAGGCAATGCGAACTAGCGAGCTATGTTTTCTTGTTGAAGGGTTAAGAGAGGAAGTTACGACCCCCCCCCCATCCCATCACGGAGATGTCCCCCAGGCGCCGCGCATACATACGCGAAACCCGCAATCGGAGCTCTTTTTCTGTCACCACGCGTCGAGTAAGCAACGTGCTCTTTTGATCACCGTTCGCCGAAGTCAGCAACTTTCGGTTAAACATTATTTAGATAATGTTTGCCGCTGCAACGACTACTAAGGTGGAGTATTTGGCGTCGAACAGACGTTCTTAGTCGTCCGCAAGATAGTGCAGAGTAAGTAGTGGTTTTCTTCAATAACAACACGGGAAGTAAAATGTTACCCGTTGTGAAGGAAACAGTTAGAAAGTTCTGGCTTGTAAAAGTAGAAGTAGAACGAGCAGAGGAACTTGCACGAGTATTTCGTAAAGTGCAAGGGACGTTTTTCGCAGACTGGGCGGTGTCAGAGGCGCCGGTAGCAGAACGAGGAAGAAAAAGAGGCCGAGGATCCAGGGCGCACGTGGAAGAAGACGGAACGGTGTGGGAGGAAGAATCGGAATGAGGACGCAAGAGAGGCGAACGCGACGCAGAGGCGATCCGTCTATCTCTACGACGCAGAGCGCGACGAACGGCGTCGCGCAGCGGACCAGCGCACGACCATGCAAGGCCAAAATCTACGAGAAACAGTTAGGAATCGCAGAAAATAGGTCAAGTTCACTGTCCGCAGGAAAACTAGGAGCAGGGAAAGTGTTAAAATTTACGGACCGGGTGGTAAAAATTACAGTATTATAGTAGGGACGGTTTTGATGCGCTATTGCCGCCTAAAACATTCTATTAGACATTTTTAATTTCGCTAGTTTCAGACACAGTGTTAAATTGTAAATTAGAAGTAGTGCACTTGTACAACATTTTGTTCTTTACATGTAATATCTTGTAAGCGAGAGATTGTAATTGAATTTTTGATTTCATGGTGAAATGTTATTAGGATGCACAAATTAGATATAATTAAATTTCCAGAGAATTCCCAGTGTAGTTAGCGGTAATTACGTCAGAGTTCAATTTTTGAAGTCAAATTATTGTTCATCCCATGAGTGTGTTTGAAAGGTTTCTTTTGTGTTTTGATTATTCTTCTGTAAAAGTGTGAATTCTATATTGTTTTGGTCATAACTTATGCCATTAAGAAGTTGTATGTAAATTATACGCTCGTTTGTGTGCTATATCCTTGTGTGATTTTATTGTGTCAAGGGCTTCAAACCTTCTCGCACCCTGAGATCTGCTCCTAGATTTTATAAGCTCCTTCCCACGAGCAAAATTCTTAGACAATCTGCTTACGTTTCATTGCGTGCTACCGTGAAGGTGGTAGTTGTACGAGGTAGGTGGGTCATGTTAGATAGTATATATATATATATATATATATATATATATATATATATATGTGTGTGTGTGTGTATATATACACATATAATCGGTATTCTATATAAGGATATGATGATATTATTATTATTACTATTATTATTATTATTAGGTGAAGTAGTGAAAGGAGGGAGATGTTCTTGGGATTTTGAAACCATCCCCGCATTCGCCTTGTGACCGAGGGAAATCACGACAACCCTGGTCACGAAGGCCGGCTTGGAGATTGAACCCGGTCCTCCAGTTTGTGTAGCCAGCGCGCTAAGCACTGATTCGCTTTCAAATCGGAATGGTTTTCCCGTAATACGAATTTATTTAAATCCCCTTTGGCCGACCACCCCCGTTCCCGACCAACGATCATCAATTTTTCTACAAAATCACATTTTTTGCCACTTTCGTTTCAAGAAAAGGTGTTACAATGCCTTATGTCGTTTTCTGCTAGCTGCAACTTGAGGCCTAGGCAGACTTCGTGTTCGCCACAACATTGATTTCCGATGTGTTAGAAAAGAATGTGGTGAAGTCAAAGAAGATGTGATCAGTGACTGAAAATCGTGAATTTCCGATATTACCAAAGGATATGCGACATTTGGCACCAACAACATGGACGAAACAGGCCTTCTATTTGCAGCAATATCGGATAGAAAGCTTGCAGTAAAAGGAAATAAATGTAAAGGTGGTAAATAAGCAATGCAGAGACTGACAATTACGTAATATGCTAATATATGCGGGGAAAAGGAACCACCTATGGTTACTCACACATCTCTGCGACCAAGGTTCTTCAAACATGACGACACTACGTTGAGAAATATATTCTGGCACGCCAACAAAAACGCATGGATGACGAGCGAAATTTTTTGTTCATGGCTGCATAAACTGAACAGAAAAGTGTAACATGTAAACAGGAAGATTTTACTGTTAACGATTTAGCTGTTTGTCATTGGAAAATAAAACTTTCAAATATAGAAATGAAATTCTTTTCACCAAATACATCTTGCTTTCAACCCCTAGACCAGGGTTTGTTCAAAATAGTGTACAGGAAAAACTATTGAGATCATTAGTCGCTAGAATGTACGTTACCACAACAGTTCATGAATTAGTGAAATCTACCAGAGTTTCGGATGCTGTGGGCTGGGTGAAAAGTGCTCATCATGAAGTGAAACCTCAAACAATCAGAAATTGTTTTATAAACTTCATATTTGGAAGTGTTGATTTGTCTGAAGAAACGGTGCCTGACAAGAGAGTAGAATTCGCGAATCAACTGTTTCAATGAAAATGAAATTTGGGATGACGATGTTTCGGATGTTGGCTCGGACGACAACAATGAAATAAGTGACGGAGAAAGTGATTGGTTTCAAGTTGAACCACTATTGTTACCCGATGTACTCTCCAGTATTAGAAGGTACAAGTTATTGGCAAATTAATTGAAAAATGAGAAGTACATAAATTTGTTTGGTGAGATAGAAAATGAAAATAAAAATATTATTGTGGCTGAACGCGTGAAGAAAATCTAACATACAATTATATCGCATTTTTTGTTCAAGATAAAGAATAAAGTAAATGTCAGGTATGTAAAAAGTTATTCCTGTGTTATTACACACAGACCGATATGGCTCACAGAGGATGTGAAGTAGGGCTCCACCGATTCGTCGCCGTCGGCACAAGGAGGAGAGAACAACGCTCCGGCCGCCTTTATCCCCAGGATAGATTCTGGTACTCAGTGGGAAAGGAGGCTGCGTCGATCTCGAAGCCACCCTGAATGGAAATAACCAGATAAAAAATCCCATCCTTCGGGATTCGAACTTCGGCCTTTCAGGTCAGGAAGCCAGCGTATTGTTACTATTTTAAATTTTTACATTATACTCATAAATGCGTGGTATGTGTATGGATGTAGTGTATATTTACGTCCATGTTCAGAATGTAGACTTGATAAGTGAAACCCCTTCATGACCACTACTTTTAGGTGCAACTTTAGGTAGTCAGCATGAAGGACTTTCACATATGTGCATGTATATATATATATACATATATATATATATATATATATATATATATATATATATATATATATGTATATATATATATATATTTCACAGCGACCTCTCACTCAATCCTTCCCGAGCGAAGACAACACGACGATTTATCTCCTCCCAACGAAACGAACCCTCCCCAAAGAAGCGATTAAGAAGATGAAATACTATACGCTTCCATCTTGTAATGATGATATGAACTTGCTAGTAATGCCTTAGGAATAGATCGTTTCCCCGAAGAGAACGGCATAGACATCGTGCTTACTACATTGAAATGACACCATCAAATTAGTTCCCTAGCGATCATTCTGCAATTCTGAAGAATAATTGCTTACCCTTCGTCTACACTTCAAAAGTAATGAAAATTATCGACCGTGACAGGACTCGAACCTGCAATCTTCGGATCCGAAGTCCGACGCCTTATCCATTAGGCCACACGGTCACACTTCTTTTGCCGCTTCTGCTTTAGTACTCATCTTACAAAAATGCTACTTTTTCCCTCGCACAATTCCGTATCTTTTGAGAGAATGGTTTACTCATGATCATATTAAAAAATTTAAAAAAAAATGTTACCTCCCCAACATAGTTTCAAGTCATATCCTGCCGTATAGCACTTGTCCTTCAAAAATTGCCTCATTAAAATATCTAAGCCTATTTCTATCTTATTCCCACTTATTGACTACTTATTTCTTCTGTTTAATTTTAACTTTGTCTCTAAAGCTCTGGATTTGTACAAGATATTGGGCGCTAAGATAGATGTTTACATCGAGAGTAAGGGATTCTTAAAATTACCGATCGACGGCATTCATATGAACAGAGAAAGCAACATATTCAAACTGAATAATGTGTAGCACTAAATTATATATTTGCAATAAACTAGCAAGAAATTTCATTTCAGAGTATAAATACATGATTGTTTCTGTCTGGTCTCAAACGGGTGGAATATAAACAAACGCATTCTGCATAATTTTGCATAAAGGATCTACGCCATTTACGGTGCAAGAATTTAGTTCGCTACGCTCATGAGCATCTTCTGATATTTCAATTTTCTGAATTCCATGATTGATTGATTGATTAGTGATTTCGGGTGCGTCAACAGCTAAGGTCATTAGTCCCGTAGGTGTAGTGAATGTTTTTATCACGAGTGCTGGCGGTGATCTTTCACCTTTGGATGGCGAGGTCCGGCGCCGACCTACGTCGGCTTGCGGCGATTTACCCCGACCAGGTATCTCCCACAAGCGTGACATCACCCCAGCCGCGACATGCTCTAAGATCCAGGCTGGTCTCCTCACATGAGAGGAAGTGTTGTGCATGTAAGTGTGTTTCTAAGTAAGTGCTAACGATAGGACAAAAAACGATCGGTACTCCCCCGACATTCACCTGCTGTTGATCGGAGAAGCCGCGAAAACTACCGATTAGAGCAGCCATTCTCCTCCAGATAGAGGCTTAACTTGTCCTAGTCATGTAGCTAACGCCCAAAATCCTACCACCGTCGGAATTCGAACCGTAGGACCTCGCGATCTGATCCGCCTTCCACACGCCGCTTTCCCGCGCTAGAAAAACTCGCGAGGGACGTAATGAGGTGATGCGATGATGACGCAGAGTCGGGCGTTGCAAAGCAGGCAGGGTCTGTTTCCCATCGAGCTGGTGGTCAACCACGGCGCCTTCCAAGGGACCTTAGCGGTGTGGGAGGGCCGTAAACAATCTTCACCATTGCCGTGCGTGGCAGCTCCCCGCTGGAATACAGCAGTGCGTGCTCATCACTTCCAGGTAGAGCCCAGTTATGTTTAAGGTATTCTACACCTCACGCACGTAATTGTAAAATATTTTATTAGAACATTTTTAGGACGTATGAAATGAATATGACAACAACCACCTAAAACATTAGGAAAAAATTGAAATTTATTAAGGGAGATTATTGAATTTTATATAAATGAATTCTCTCTTAGATGACCACGGAAGATATGTAAGAATGACATCTGCCTCGTCCAATCTGTGGCATTTTACCCGTGCAATTTTATCGTTTTCGTATAATCGCTTTCGATTTATCGCCACGGGGAGCACTTGTTTCCAGTACAACATCACAGAGAAATTTTCGAATTAACATAACCTAATTAGTGTTCTGTAAATCTTTGTATGTTCAAACTGTTGATAGAGAAACGAGGTAAACAAGTAAAAACGGAACGTCTCTTTTTCACTCCTAATCTTTCTTACCTAAAATCTAACTTCTAGTATAAGAATTGTCTTGTTGATCAGATTGAAATTTCTAAAACGATCAATATGCCACCCATAAAAAAATTACTACCCATTCAAGTCGCTTGACAATAATTTCTGGTCGGAAAGCAAGAACAAGAAACTATTAAAATAACGGGTCATGCAAATGTCTCCTTTTAAAATCTTATCTGCGATTACATGAGGAACAACAGTCATCATTTATGAACAAAATACGCATTTCATAAACCACAAGTACAGCTCTAGAATCAAAAAACATCTCACTAGCAACATATAATTTCAACAATTGCATATTTCAAGGGTGCTCATTTAATTAAATACAAAATTAATATATGTGTTACATTCACACATCTAAGTTTAATTTGTTTCAGAGTTACTTATTATTCAAAATAATATTAATAATCTAAGAATTTTTTTGATTGTTGACATGATGTTCTGATTTCACTTTGGCTAATTTGTGCAGAAAGTCTTGACATTGTTTCCGAAGCCGTGGTATCTTCTATTAAAACGGTGTTTGTACAAGTATTATTTTTAAGATACTGTTGATGTTATTTTTATTATTAACTATATATTTATTTTAATTTGGGAAATAATCTTCATGAATATCACTCAAGGTCCTGAGTTTCCCAGATAAATTCAATTGCCTCTACGCGGCTCATGAAGTGATCTGTAAACTCAGAACATCTGGTTGTTACCTTTGAAAAAAGACCCTGAGCTGCCAGAACATAACTTTAGAAACACTAGAAATGTTGTTGCGTGGTAACGTATGTCTTTCATCAACAGTGTCTCTCAAATTGAGTATCTAGGCGCTCCAGTTGATTTCCACTAAACTGCAATTTTCTGAAATGCATTTGATTTGCTGAAGTAAAATCTGTTAAATGTGAAAATTTCAGAAAAGTTGTAAAAATGCTTGTTAACTACGTGTGCACTTAACCCATATTCAGGAAAGAATAGTATTACTGTTACGAATCTTCGCACTTTCAATCCAAGTGTACTCAATGTATTCACCTGTAAATAATGTTTCCTAAACAATGCTAACACAATTGTATATACCCTCATTGTAACGTTCTCAGCTACTGAGGGTCTTCGAGCCAAGCAGAAGTAAATGGAAAAAGGGCATACAACTTTTTTTTAAATTGTAATATCATATCGAAACAGTCAACTACAAGAAAAATAAGCATTTAGCAACCCCCATTCATGGGCACCTCTCGCCTCAGAAAAGAAATCATGAAATATTAAAAAAATTATATAAGACGTTATATCTGAGAAATACTTGTTTTATAAATAAATATGTACTATTCTATAATGAATTAGTTAATTTAGTGTTTGTGCAACAATTTATTCCATTTATAATTAATGAATTTAAGTACACAAGGAGGATTTTTTTCCCTCAGGGGGCCTCTATTTTCTTTGAGGGTGAGCAGTACCTATGTCCGGCCCTGCTAGTACACAATTAATTTAGAAGTCCGTGACAATTATTGAATTGAAACAATAAGGTGCCTCTTTTCAGAATTATGAATATGGAAACAGTTTATTATCTATGAAAGAGATTGTTAGTGTAATATACCACTAACTAATTACATCTTATATTAAAATGAACGTTTCAGTAAAATAATTCTGAATTTGAACAATAAAATGTTTCAATTAATTAAAATATTGGTAGTTGTATACAATTGTTGTAATGACGTGCCACAATGAGAAAATGTCATGGGCTTTAATACTTGCTATGTTAAAGAAAATCCTTAATATAAATCACAGTTTCAGATTACCACTAACAAGAGAATTATTATAGGGTAAATGTAATGACGTTGGTAACTTACGGTATTAAATGTCAACGCAATGAAACCTTGTTCTTACATGATAGAATTTTGAAAAGGAATCAAGCGTAACAGGATTTGAACCTGCAATCTTCGGATGCAATGCCTGACACCTTATCCGTTAGGCGACATCGTTCTATCCGTAATGCTCTACGTTCTCTAAGTCATTACAGAAATAATGTTTCTCTTCCGATTCGGGTTGAAAATAGCTACCGGAGATGTAATGCCATGACAGTCCCCTCACGACTAGAAATTTCACTGTGAGCTCGCGCGCTCTTGCTGGAATACGTCATACGTAGCAACGTATGTGTACCTTGTTTTTTCGGTTCGTGAGTCAACTGCTGAGGTATTTCTCCGCTTCCTGTCTGTTTATTTTTTTGTGAACTGTAATTTTGATGTATACTTGCTTACTGTTAGGCTACAATTCGAATATACTGAAAATTACTCACCAAAAGAGGTCTAGAACCTGCAATTTTTGCAAATGAAGTCACACTTTTTTTGCTCTCCTGCTTCATGTTTCATATTTCCAAACATGCTACATTATCTTTCGTACAATTCCATATCATTTGAGAAAATGTCTGCAATCTTTATGCTTACAAAATGCATCACTGAATCGTCTAACCGCATTCCTATGTCTCGTACCGATCTTACTTGTTCTACACGAAGTAATCACTATGATTCACATTCTCCTCCTCAAAAGGAGGACCAAACCAAATAATGTCCTTCTTGCCCTCTCTATTACTAAATACCTTTGAAGTAAATCGTCCCACTGAGGAAAATGGCGTTGAAACATCATGCATTGTATATGGAAATTATCATGGATTGAAATTATCATGGATGGAAATTATATGGAATTATCAAATTAGCTACCTATCAAGCGGTCTAAAATTCTGATGTATAATTGCTTACTGGTATCCTACACATTGAATGTAATGAAAATTAACGACCGTGACAGGACTCGAACCTGCAATCTTCGGATCCGAAGTCCGACGCCTTATCCATTAGGCCACACGGTCAACACAGTCAGGTTCTTCTGCTTTATAACTCATGTTTTAAAAGATAATTGTTTCAACGTAAACAATATGGACTAATATTCAACGCAGAAAGAAAGAAAAGTACGAGCGCTGAAGTCAATCTAAGAAACTACGTGTATATTAGAAATTGCCAACATGTGAAAATGAAAAGTATGCGAGAGACATAAGTTAATTAGTAATCATTGCTTTAGTCTATAGTTTATCTAGTGTAACTCTTCTTCAATACTTCTCTTTCAACTGCTTACAAAATATATTTAAATGTTCCGTTCACGTTTACATGCCGCTATAGTTAATCTATGGATTAATTGGTTGAATGACAAGAACGAAAATTCAACATTAACACCATTCATTCTACATTGCAAGGCCATCATCAAATTAGTTACCTATCAATAAATCTGTAATTCTGATGTATAATTGCTTACCGCTAGTCTACACATTGAATGTAATGAAAATTATTCGACCGTGACAGGACTCGAACCTGCAATCTTCGGATCCGAAGTCCGACGCCTTTTATCCATTAGGCCACACGGTCTCAACTTCTTGACGCCGTTTCTGCTTAGTACTGGCGTTTTAAAAGATAATTCTTTCTTCGTGTAATCCCGTTCACATGAAGCGTCTACTATTAATAAAAGTTAGTAAATAAAATGAACGTGATTGGAAATTTTGTAAAATGGATCATAGTACAGGTGTGTTCTAATTTTTGGGAACATTACGTGCCCCAATACGATCTAAAAGTGATATACTGTCGCACGGCCTTTTGTGCCTAAAAAAGTATCATTGGATCTTCTAAACTCAGTCGTATACCTCGTACCAAATTGCAGTTGTCATTCACTTTGGATAGCAGCTTTGCTACACTTATCCTGAGCAGCACGTTTCTTCAGTTAATAAACAATAATTCTCAACAATGTGTTTAATAACTGGCACTAAATTTTTCAACTGCATATTTCAACAAGCACGTTACCAGCAAAATTTGCTAGTGAATAATGTAGGTTAAGTCTAGAATATATTGTGGCGTTCTGGAATTAAGTTATACTACTATTTTTTAAAGAAGTATTACAAACATTTACAGACTGAACATACACAAGTTATAACTCAGAACATTTACATGAAACTACCTGCAACCTTTTCTTCCCTTAGTAGCGAAAACCCCGCGACCGTCCCAGGGCCTACAGCAGACCGGGCGCCGGACCGCGTACTTGGCGTGCACACCTACAGGTTTTCGACTCCCTACATCTCCCACGCGAGCGCAGACGCCGCTGCGGTAAGCACCCGGAGGGCTCACCCCTACCTTGTTGCGCCTTGCTCCCGCATCCCGAAGGCTGCTCGTCGATCAGCCTTCTCTAGGCGGTCGTGCGCAACCTCAAAACTCGCCACTACCTTTCTTGTTGTTGTTCTCCTTCTTCTTCTTCTTCTTCTTCTCTTCTTCTTCTTCAGCATTTTCCCCTTAGGAGCTTGCCGTTTTCACCCTCACAACTCTCGTCTCCCAATCTCCTGGTTTGAGGCCTCTATCCTCCATAACTTTCGGGTGTATTTTTCCCACTCTAAAACGGGTCTTACTCGTTTTTTTCCTCCCAGGTGGTTGCCACTTTAAGATCTTGTGTAGCCATCTGTTTTCAGACATTCTCTGAACATGTCATAGCATTGTAGTGCTCTATTTTCCAAGGTCTTCGTAGAGAACAAATTACATTCTTCCTCCTCCATATTTCTCCATTTCGCACTCTGTCCCTACCAGTAAAGTTGTAGGCATCGTCTTATGTAGTCCATCTCTATGTCCTAATCTTATCTTTACTTATTTAGTGTGTGTTGTGACACATTTCGACTCCGTATAGTACCTATATTTTTCTACTTAACAGTGAATAGCCTTCTTTTGACATCTTGTACTATTCAGGAACACAGAATACAGAAGCACAGAATCTATAAATAGCACCACCATACAATATTTTGAACCAGCTAATGACAGCACTGTCGCATTTCATGGAGTAAATGAGATTCACAGAAATATTGTTGATCTATGGATTTTGGTGGTTGTTAGGCAAGTACATTGAAGTTCAATGTAATTTATTTACACGTTTATTTAAATAAATGTTATGATGGCGCGATAAGTTTAAAAAGTGCAGTAACATCCGTACATCTTACGTCTAGGTTGATTTAAAAGTAATACCCCCCTTCCAAAAAAGGAGGATATTTCGTCCTTTCTTTTATAATCCACCCGGACAATTGATCTTACTCCAAAAAGAGGAAATGTCTGGGGAAAAGAGGACTATGATAATCACTGGAATGAATGAACTGAAATCACTGAAATAGTTTGAATATATTTTTCATCATTTGAAATATGATGCTTTCGAAAAACATACGTTAGTTAGGCATAACATTTTGAAGCAAGTCATTAATGCACATTGTTTGCAAAAAAGTCAGTGTCATTAATGCGCTTAGTGGTAGAAGGTCAGTTGCAGATGGCCAGTGTGGTCAAGAACATGTTTTCAGACCTTATTTTCGAAGGAATATCAGGATAAAATCTTCTTGCATCTGCGCAAATCTTCACCATCTTTAGAACATCATTAATGGACCTTTCCTGAGGTGTGTACAAAGTTAAAGCCGAAAAAAAACCGAAAAGAACTGTGAACAAGAATTTTACGACGATAACGAGAGAGATACAACCAAAATGGAGATCATAATTTGAGGTTAAGAATTAACAAAAGGAGATTCGTGAGATATAATTTTCAGAAAATATATCTTTCAATCGATGCCCAGACAAGAACTTCTTGGACGATTCCCATTCAAGGGCAAAGTGTCATGTAATAGTGTAACGTCACCATATGGCGGCCAGACATTCGGACGACTAACGGGCGTCGGATGCTGACGGCCACGTGGGAAAGAGCAATGGTAGCGTGCAACAAAGCCAAACGGAAGGGGGAGTGACTCCCCCACGACGCAGGATGTCAGGACAGTAGTATATAAAGGCAGCTGCTGTCCCAGACTTTTTCCACGCTATCATTTCCCAAAATTTAAAATTTTAATCACATTGTGTATATTTTTATGAATTTTAGAATTTTTATACAATATTTCCATGATTTTAACCATTTTTTCGTCATTTTTACACGAGAACAATTTCGTTGACCTAGCATAGCGGTCTGTTGAAATACCTGACTCACATTTCCTCCCACTCTCAAAGCATTGCATTTTTTATAATTTTAGAATATTTCCACAATTTCGTCATTTTACAACGATAAATTCTCTTAGATATTTCTGGCCCAATTTTTTTTCCACTCACAAGGCAATTAAATTTTTTTATAAATTTCCACGACAAATTCTGTTGAATATTCTGGCCCACAATTTTTTTCCCACACTAAAAGCATTTGGATGGTTGAGGTGAATTTATCATTGAAAATTGTTAAGTAAAAATTTTCTTATTAAAAATATTATAAATGGATGCTATAACGAAACTGAATCAAGCTACAGATAATGTTATAATAAAAAAATTGAAGAAATTAATAAAATATTGAGAATATCCTGTTAATTATTTTAGACAGGCACATACAAAATTTTGGAGATAAAGTTATTGTAGGTCTAAAATTGATAAGAAGGGTCAATTATAGTGATATTTTTACAACTCACCAAGCCATTAACTGTGTAAAAGAAAAATATTTTTAAAGATTTTCAAAAAATTTAAGAATTTGAGAATCGTCGTTTAAGGACTTTATGCGAATATATTATTGAAATTAAACTTAGTATTACCCAACATCACTCCTAATTGAATACACCTCATATTATTCTTTCAAAAGAAAACCTTCTCAATCAGGAAAAATGTAAAAGATATGTATATCACGAGATAGATATAACATAATTTTCTTTAAAGTTATTGATTTGTCATTTTCAAATGTTTGTGACTATAGAATAATGCTCTAACCGGAGGTCAAGGAAAGTATTAATATGTCGTATAGTTATCTTTTTCTTTTTACTATGTTATAACTCTATGTGTATTGACTACGCTTTCAACGAAATAAAATTCTCGTTAGGTTCTATTATGTTGTAATGCTTACTCGATAAAGTTTCATGAATAAAGTGATTTATCTATTATCGTCAGCACATGTACTATCAATATGCATACGAGCTTCTAGTGACCATTAAGCGACACAACAACTAGCAAATTACTGAATATAACTCTGAAAATGGTGATGATAGCGACGCCGATTCTGAACGAATTTTGATTCACTAAATTTAATAAAACAAATCAAATTATCCTCCCCAACTTATTATTAATTAAGGATTAAATTTTAACCACAAGATTTTGAGAGATTACAGCGTATTTATCAACGGCCATCTGGGAGGAATTTTATTTTTTATCTGAAAAATAGCGTATTAATAGAATAAGTTGTGGCGGAGGTGGTATACAGCACTGACGATTCAGCGAGGTGTTTAATTTAAATACATACCCACCAGCCCCGCAGCAATCTACGTCACTCCTTATGACGGCACCATAACATTCATAACTTCGAAGCACACACATACATTACAGGGCCAACCTGGAACGGTGTATTCTTGCTTATAAACTAATCGATTTGCGAAATAGTCACCACCAACACAGCAGACAAACTAGGAAATAAGAAATGTGGATTCAGATGTGTAATAAACTATTGAACAGTTACAATTAAAAGATGAATTACAATAATGCCTGCGTAAAAGCATTCTTCCAATTAATTTACTAATAAAGAAACGGTTAAAACATTTGCAATGAGTGCCATGATTGACAGGCATGTAAATAACAGTTGAAAATACAATTTAAAGTATAAGTTTACGCAAACGTTTACGCTGCTGACTGCAGTAACACAGTTCCAGAGATTAGTTGCCAAACTATATAGTTTTAAATGCTGTTTGTTAGTAACCACAGATCTTTTTTTTTCAAACTCAGTTTCTTTTTAAAAAATAGTTTGGGACAGAAAAGAATACTTACGCACAGAGGCAGTAACACATATCCCTTACACTTGCGTATAAATACAGCAATATGAAGTCAGTGAAATGAATGTAATGACCAATACACAACCAACCAGCACACAAATGTGTGCATAGCCACACTTGCAGCTCGACCTGTGCCCATTTGATAAGTTGTTGCACAGAAGAGTTAGCAAAACCAGCGTGCGTGTCGCCCAGCATTGGCGCAAAGTAAGTGAGCCAAGCCGCAGAGCCGTCATGAGACCTTATACTGACTGTCGGAGATTGTGCCAACAACCAAGCTGCACTCGTTAAAGAATTTACATACGAGACCATAGTGGCAACGCACGATGTGACAGCTGCCGGCCGCGACTTGATCCGCACACGACGCGTGTATTTCGGCGAACGTGTCTGCAGCGAGCGACAGCGTGCTGATGCACGTCGGTTCGCTTCAGCGGGGTTTTCAATGCTGACCGGACGAAATCAGCGTTTTCAAACTTATTGTAATCTGAAGATGGTTAGACAGATTGTCTAGCACGAGGGTATTGCAGTTGCGCGAAGACCCACAATACCGTTCAACGTTGACCAGGACGCCAGTCACACAAGCGAGTCACGTGAACGGAGCCACGACACTGCAAGCGCACGCAGCCATTAAAACGGCCAGGAAGCTCCACAGAGCCCAGTGCACTCCAATATTAGTTCGTTCTGCTAAAGCGCGTTTGTTGAACTGCGAGTTCTCATCGCGTCATGTGTAAGTAGTCAACTGCCAGACACCTGCACAGACCGTCTACGATACAATCATGCTTATCTAAACACCCTGTCTACAGCGTCGATGAGGACCCTCGCGGGGTAATGAAAAATTGTCATGCCAACCGCCAAATTAGCCGTTCCTGGATATCCTCAGGGAGTGTTTAGGGACCATTGCGTATTCTTGGGCTTCATTAACGACAGTTGCCAACAAACAGGAGCAACTAGAATCGAAAAAATATGACTTTGTCCCCTGCAATGATGTACAACTCGATTTAGGGTGACACGGTGATGACGAGGTGATTCTGCGTCACAAGGGCAAGGAAAGAATAGGCCTAAAGGCGTGCTAGGATAGGATGAAGGATGCATTCCAGAGCGTAAGGTATACAGTAGGACGCGGGGGTAGAGAAATTAGAGCGCCTCCATAGCGCTAGTCACACGCCGTAGGGGATACTATAGACAAGGCTGAGTAAGGGGAGTCAGATGCGGACCAATATATCAACGAAAACGTTCTAGTTGTCGCCTGCGCACGGCATGAACAAAATCATATGACGAGCAGTCGAAGTACAAAGGAGGCTGTTATGAAAACTTGGGACCCGTACCACGGCATCACCACAGTCAGAAAGAGTGTGTAGAGATAACGAAAAGAATAAAGATTGCTATCCCTGGCGTTATCACAAATGAGTAACTCGAACAGACGAACAACGTACACATTGAATTATGAGTTACGAACTAGAGCTTATGATGCGCAAACGTGTGAAGAAAAACCTCCCACAATAATTGAGCAGGGCGGTTGATAGATCCCAGCCGATTTAGAAGTATTGATAAGGCTGGCACTCACAAATGAGTTACACAGACGCAGGGGCGCTCGCGCGAGCGCGCCACAAGTTAAACCACCACAAACACGGGGCACGGGCCCGACCACCTACAGACGGACCCATAACAATCCAAAAGAAACTTGCCTCCCGAAACACCGCAAGGGTGTCTGTCCCACCCAAACACCACCCGAACCCTACAGATTCCATAAAGCCAATCCTAAGCATGTATACTACACTTGTTCGATCCTGTTTTAGAACAGCGGAATGGCTTTCTGGAACCAGCACAGAAAAAAGCAATCGGAGACCATTAAATAAAATTCAAAAACGAGCCGAAAGTTGTAAAATCGGAGGTGCAAACAGC
>BOPP01000013.1:7645902-7744212 GCA_017312745.1 Gryllus bimaculatus | reverse complement strand
CTGCTCACTACTTTCAAGACAATTCTGAGGCCATCATATTTAATACGCACGGATGGCGAGTGTAAGCCCGTTCTCAATGCCAATAATTGGTGTAACCTGCTTAGCCACTTCATCATGCCTCTTTTTGCTATTCCAACTGTGCGTGGCTGCTACATCCACTTGTCACGTTTGGATTAGTTTCGCTTGCAGCCCTCGCATTTCTTAGTTCAATGTTGGTACCACTGGTCCTGGAATAGCTATCATGGAAGACTTCTGTCGCCGCGAAAGAGATCCCGTGCTGCAGCCATGCGTGCAGAGCCATGCGTGCAAGATATCGAACTTTCTGGTTTTTACTCAGCTCGTCGAGGTAACCTTCGCATGCAGTGCCTTCGCTTCAGGTTCATCTAGAGTTATCTTCCTTCCGTGGTCAATGATTGGTTGAACAGGATCATTTCATCTTAATGTCGTTCGTCAGGGAATTTTCTCCGTCACGTTTATAGTTGCCGCCATTAGAAGTGTCACTTCTCATGTCTGACGATAGGCTTCAGGTTCATCCATGTTAAAGAAAGATGTGAGACACGAAAAAGAGTAGTTCCCCTTTAAGAAAGCGATCCATAATTAGATGAATTAAATAGAGTAGATCAGCGGGATTCAAAGGCAAAGCAGAACACATAATAGGACTTAAAGGAGGTCACCTAGAAAATCCCTCGGCGGAGTGCCTATAGTATCTTTGGACGGATTTGTTTTCCATTAGAGAGATTACAGTTTGTATTCCATCGGGACTCATCCGCGGTTTTCAGGAAGTTTTGGATAAACGGGTGGGAACCTTGTACACATTCCAAACATTGAAGGAGCCAAGAATGAGGCACGGTGTCGAAACTTTAGCGTAATCATATGTAACATGCGTTTACAAGTTCTTTGTTTTTCAAGCACTTGCCCCCATAATTAGGAGTCTATAATGAGGTTGCACCTTGCATCCCTGAGATTCCAGCGTCTCTACATCCTTTTCTGTTCATATTGCTCAGATGTTCTGTTCCTCAATGTGTTATGTGTCATCATCCATGTGAACACAAGATGTTATGAGTTTGTAGAAAGTTGGAAGGCAGGTTATAGGCCTGTACCTTCGAGGGGCTATAGTGGTCACCCTCACTTTTTGGTAACAAAAATGTTCTACCTTCAGTGAGGAAGTAAGGTAGATTTTCTGCATTGTGAAGAAAAATATTGCAATTATATTAGCTATATGATGGTGCAGTTGCTGGCTAATTTTTTGAAGCCAATAATTATGCAGTCCATCGTCCATCACTGCCTGGTGCCTTCCAGTTATGTGCTTTGTTCAAAGCTGCTTGGACAATTTCCACGGTCATGATTGGTTCATCCGTTAGAGGGATATCTCGGTGTTTGTCATATTCCATTTCAATCCACGTCCTATCTGGGTTGTGGGGCACAGCAGATGACCAGATAGGCTTCCAGAAGTCCTCTATTTGTGCCTTTGAGGGAAGCTCTGACTCTTTCATATCATTTACAAGACCTTTGACATAGTCCTGTAGAATGCTTTCTGTTAAGAAGAGAATTCTGTTGCTTCCTCGTAGTGCAATTCCTGTAGCGTCGAAAGCGTTTTGTTAACGCCAAAAACTTTTGTCGTAGGGTGTCAAGATGTTCTGTTATTGTTGAAATCAAGGGCTCGTGCTTCGTATCTATTTTTGTATTGATAAGGGTGTTATTCACCTTTCTTCTCAGTTTTTCTGAGGTATTTCCACTTTTAAATTGTGCGAGTCTCCCAATATCTCTCCTAGTGCTTTCTATACGATTCACCAGCCGTCTTTCCCAAGGTGGCATTCTTTTTTCACCTTCCCACTTCGATCATTGTGGGAAGTTGCTACGCGGCTGAAAAGCTTGCAACCGTTACATCTTGAAGCCACAACCGCAGCAAATTAAATTGCTGTGTGTACTTTTTCGAAAGATGGTCTTTGTTATAGATGTTGTGGCAGTACTTTCTCATTCAAGACGCTGATTGCTTTTGCTAATTTCTTCGAGCAATTTTGTCTGGGAATGAGATAGCGGTTCAGTGGGTCAGTTCCTTCAAATTCCGCAAGTGCGACTGCAAATTCATTGCGAATTTGCACCTCTTCACTACTCTTATCATCCATACTTTCTGACATGCTTGTCCCATTGCCATCCTGAGTTTGCACAGCTGATATCTCGACTGCCCTCAGATTACTAGGTTCTGAGGATTTAAGCATTTTTATTATTATTATTATTATTATTAAGGTCATATCTCTTATCCAGTGAAGTGTAGGGCAAAATAGGGGAGTGAAATGTTAGAAAAGCTCTACAGTATGTCAAAGGAAAATAAGGACAAAATGTCAATTTAGTGATGAATATAAATTAATTAGAACCAAGTGTTCAACATCTAATTCTGATTGTAATTATTTGTAACAGTTTTGGAATTGTTCTAACTGTAATTAAAATCATAGTTGTCACCGAGAATTAGCTCAAAGTTATCTTTCATCAAAATATATCTATCGAAGATGGTTAGAAGGCAGGACATAATACAGGTACTCACGCAAGATAATAAGGATTCCACAGCATTCTTTAACTGTTGCTTCTCTGCGAAATCATCACTACGATCCACCTCCTCCACCCCAATAAGAAACATCAGAATGAAATACGATCCGCTTCCATGTTGCCATGAGTAATGCAATGATCTTGCAGTCTCTATTATTGAATGCCTTGGGCTTCAATAGTTCCTAGTTCGTTTTTGTGTAAGACAGAACTGACACACCGTGCTTTTCTTCATTGTATTGACACCGTCAAATTAGTTACCTATAGGCCAATCTGTAATTCTGATATATATCTTTGTTCGCCGCTATAGATTACACATTGAATGTAACGAAAATTATCGACCGTGACAGGACTCGAAACTGCCCTCTTCGAATCTGAAGTCCGACGCCTTACACATTAGGCCACACGGCCACCCTGATCTCCTGCGATTTCTCCTTCGTATAACACCATATCATTTGAGAGATTGGTCTACTCGATTACATGAATGAAATCATACTAAATTAAATGAACAAATTGTGTAGGAGATGTAATGTGACGAGTTCCACCCACTATCAGGAATTTCATTGTGAGCTCGGGCGCTCTTGTTGGAATAAGCCATAGCTATTCGCCTACGGACAACTGTTTTTTTTCAGTGCTCGTATCAACCGTTGTCGTATTATTTTGCTTCCGGAAAGTCATATTAGAAAGGAAAAGGCAAATGAGTAAGGCAAGGAATATTAACTCGTTCAGACAGAGGTTAATCTAGATCCCACAGCTTCCTCTCCCTCAGTCGCTCCTGAGCGAAGTCATCAGTACGCTTCATGTTCTTCCCAAAAGAAACAACTAACTGCAATGCTTTCGCTTCCATTTTATCATGTATACTGCAGTGACCTTAAAGTCTCAATTAATTAATGACTTAAGAGTAGTTCGTTTTACTGTAGAAAAGAGTAAACATTCTTTATTTAACTGACGCCATGATGTTAGTTACAAATCGATCAATATGTAACTTTGGGTATAACTACCCTACCACCCATAGAAATGAAAATTATTCGACCGTGACAGGACTCGAACCTGCAATCTTCGGATCCGAAGTCCGACGCCTTATCCATTAGGCCACACGGTCGCTCTGCTCTTATTTTGCTTGCTTCATGACTCGCACCTAATCATTTCCAGCTCATTCTATAAACGCACAATTATCAGTTTTACTGCATAATTTCTGACCGAACAAAGATGTTTTCAACGTAGTATTTCTCGATATTACAGACACTCTTATAATAGCTTCCTATGAAATACGCTTAATATGACCATCGTGAAGAAATGACTGCTGCTACCGGCACACGCGTATACTCCATTGTGTTCTTCGAAATAAAAAAAACCTAATTGCTAATAAATAACCATTTGACTATTTTTGAATTCATATTAATTAAATCGTTTTAAACTCCAGCTGTGTATTCGGCGTGCGCAACCTAAAGATAGTTAGATTTTATTCTAAAGAGAAAAGAAGAGGAAAAAGAAAAAAAGAAAAAAATTATATTCTTGGTATATAATAATCACAATATAAAATATGTTAGCCTCTTCCCCTAATAAATATATTTGTTCAAAGGTTATATGATTAATTGGTACACTTTCAATTACGCACAATTATTAGTTAAACATTTTGCTTTATAACTACTATATTTCGTAAACGCTCGTTTAATCTTGTTTTGGCATCTGTTAGAAATGATTACGTTGACTCGGAGTGAGCCAGTCTCTGTCTTAAGATAAGAGTTTCAGACCTTACCAAATTCGTGCATTTCACCTTCCAATTACCCCGCTAGGAAACTGGCAGGAAGTCGCGTGTAAATTAAGCATTACGTCGAGGTGACTGACAACTCCATCTCTTCGTGACTCAACACTGCCGACGGGTCTTGTGCCTCACAATTTGGCAATTAATGTAGGTACGATCTGTGGACATATGCACTTTGCTGAATATTTTCTTTGCCTGTACCGTTCAGAGTGAAGCCAAATGGTGAAAGATCACATCGCTTCATTTGTTTTCTGAATGAGTGGACCTGGCTTGAATGGACGTCTTTTCGTTATCATCATCTTCATTGGACATTATTTACATCTTCTTTACCCTCTCAGTATTCAAATGACGCTCCCCGCCCTCAGCTAATCACTTACGTGTCGTTTTACATTCTACTGAACCTTGATCCTAGCCTTTATTTCTTTTGCTCACGGTGCGCTTCGTTTGCGGCCGAAAACTCTCTTGCCACACTAGCTCATACACATGTACCAACTCTTGAACTTTATTGCGGGTAAGTAGGTGTGGTGGCAACCAGCCATCCCTACTACTCTTCTTAGCACAGTCTCACCCATGCTTCATTCACACATACTTAAAAGAAATAAGTAGACGTGGAAATAAGAGCGTTTTTGAAGGAAAAAAATTGTTGTTTGCGTAGGCCTCACTATTCGTATGTCGCAACATTAAAGCAACATCCTTGCTCGAGTTTGGGGTCGATTCCGCCACCCTTGGAATCGAGACCGCTAATGCGCTGGCTACCCAGAGCCAGTCAATTACAGTAATAGTATTTTTAAATATTCATTCTATTGTATTTTTTGTTTAAATTTTGTGTGACCTATTTCATGTTTATTTTCCAAGGGTACATTAACAGTTTTCAAGACTTTTATTGATTATGCACAGCGCTTTGGCGTCCGATTCTTGTTCAGAAATGCACTGTATGTAATAGAGCGCGATAAGTGGACAAGGAAAACCACGCAGTAGATACACGACAGAGGCAATGATTCCCTAAAGGCGAGGGTAATGTCATTACATAAAGCAACCCACAGGCTCAACCGTAGATCGTTCTCGTCCCAGTTCCGCTGCACCTGCCACCAATAAAAACAGGACTGGCAGACATGTTGCTTCCGTATTATTTTTAATTCAAAATTTCGGCTTACAAAACTAAAGTTTATTCATCAGTTTGAAGCGTAACACACAAAAGTAATATTTTAAATCTCAATTTGATTAACGTGAACTTAATAATTTATATTTATTAATTATATAATTATCAAAAATGAAACATGAAAATTCAACTTTTCAGAGTTATAAACAAATGTAAACGTATCGTTAGGTATCTATTAAATATTTTATTCAATCTATACTTATAAAAGTGATTTTGACGACTTGTAACCGACATCAATTCCACAAAAATTAGAGTAAGAATAGTTACGTTACAGGATCATCTTCACGTTTGTCGCAGTGTCCTTGCAAATGTTTGTAATTATTAATCCAACACAAATGCAGAAAATGAAAACTTTAAATAATATGTGATAGATGCACCACGATCATTATTTTTGTCTGTGGCTAAAAGCAGATTGGTTTCTAAAATATTCCGCCAGAGGCCAGTAGCGGTGTGACTGAACTGCGTTCAGTAGTTCGCTAAAGGCTAGTAGTGATAGCCAAGATAAAAAATTATAATAGCATATTCTGTAAAATAAAAGCAAATTATAGTATTCCATTATAATATGAAAAATTTATTATTATTAATAACAACAACAACAACAACAACAATAATAATAATAATAATAATAATAATAATAATAATAATAATAATAATAATAATAATAATAATAATAAACTTATACACCGTGGTTTGTATCAAATTGATCTTTTTCCTCTTTCACAAAAATTGGATATAAAGAAAGCCCGGGCAACGCCAGGTATTTCGCTAGTGTAATAAAATTGGAAATAATTATAACCAATTACATATATTCAGCATGTTCGGTGGTATAGCAATTAGCGTGACCCACGTTTATGGATGCAAACCCAATCGAAGCCGTGGATTTTTAAGAGTGAAAATTTCTTCGTGCACCTTCCTTCGGAGGGGAAGAAACGCCGGCTGTCCCATGTAGTAGATTTACTGCATGTAAGCCTCCAGCTTAAAGAAGCGTCTGAGCTAAATTAAAAATCGTCTGTTTCGTCGCCCGAGATAACACCTTCTTTCTCCGCTAGGTGGTGAAAAAGAGCGTAGCGAAATTTGTGTGGTAGGACGGAAGACCGAGTCTGATCGCAGGAGTCTCGCCATATAAAAATAAGACATTAAGTAATTACCTAAAAATGAAATTTCCTTCCAAATAATTATCTATTTGTACAAGATAATGCTTTTAATTAATTAATTAAAGTTAGGGAGTTCTGTAATATGGTTGTAACTGGATGCCGCAATGAGAAGCAAATTGAGATACAGTCTTCAATGCTTGTGGTACTGAAGGAAACTGTTAATTAAAATCCTCGTTTAAGATTACATTTAACTAGAGTATTAAGGGTTCAAATGCAGAACATTGGGGGACTTACGCCATTAATTTTGAAGAAATAAAATATTTTTCTTGCAAGTTAAAATATCGAAAACGAATCGACCGTGACAGGACTCGAACCTGCAATCTTCGGATCCGAAGTCCGACGCCTTATCCGTTAGGCCACACGGTCACGTTCCCCATTGCCCTCCTGATTCAACACAGCGTCGCTTGAGGTTACCTTTCATTCTCAAAATTATCACAGAATTATTTTTAATGCGTTCGTCCTTCTAAAGACAAATTGACTGTTAATGTATTCCGGGCGCGTCAACTGCCGTCACAAGCGGCGCGTCGCGGGAGGTGGCGGTCATCTTGCCTCGCTTCATGGCGAGATCCGGCGCCGACCTACCCGCCGCCTTGCGGTTTTTTCCGCAATGAGGTATCTCCCATCTGGGCACAGACCCAGCCGACACAGACAAGCTCTAAACTCCCGACTGGTCGCCCGGCATGTGTGGTAGTGTAGTGCATGTAAGAGTGTGTGTAAGGAGGGGTGAGGATATGACAAGGAAGAGAAAGGAAAGATCGCGCCCGGCCCGTGTCCCATTGCACTTTTGTTAAGATATTGCTTCGTCATTCGCCTTGTATTGATCGAAAAAACAGGGGAAACTAGCAATCAAGACAGGGCCTCTAGAATTATCCTCCAGACAGCGACTCGAATTCGACTTAGCTGTGTATCCAGTGTCGAAAACCGTCGGGACTGGCACCGTAGGACCTCACGGACACACGCACAATAGTGACATCTATTGATGCCTCGGGCCGCTTATGTTGGTATTTCGAACGAGGAACAATCCATCGAGGAGGAACGATCAATCCAAAAGGAACGAGTTGCTGGCGTCGTTAGCCAGATTGATTAACTACGCCTCATCAAGTTAAGCAACTCGATTCCTGGACGGGTGTCTATTTGGGAACTTCACTTACTAACGGCTCCGAGCCCCTAACCGAAGTGATAAAACGCACTGCTTGTCTGTGAGATAACGAGACAAAAATATAGAGATTATTGTAGAATTACTTCAGATATGCTTAATGCACAAGAATGGTTAAGAGTCATGATACAAAAAATACGCACAAGAAATTTAGTTTCCCCTTTCGGCCTCATAATTGCAACTGACCATGTATAGCGACGACTGAATTCCATCCATGACCTGGATTCACATTGAGAGCTCCTGCGTTCTTGCGGGAATGTCATAAATAGAAGTCTACGGATGAGCATCTTATATGCGATGAAAGCCTCGTATTAGCACATGTTTTTGTCAGATACTATGTCAACTGCTGGCTAAAGTCATTTTAGAAAAAAAGAGAGAAATGTACGAGGTAGGGGATAACAACTCTTTCAGATTACTCATGCACGAGGATCTAGATTCCCCATTTCACAGAGTCATTTCCCTCAAATAACTTTCACCCCTTACATCTCAAAAGAAAGAAACAACGATCTGAAATATTGTCTGCTTCATCTCGCCATGATTAATGCTATGTTCTTGCAGTCTCTTTGATAAAAAAAATTTCAGCGAAATTAATCGCAACCGGATGTATTGCCTCTTGGACTAGGAGTTATGCTGTACAAATAATACCATTGTCAGAACTGTTAAAATAAAACACACCCACCTCTACAAACTATTTGACGATAATTCACTTTCAACAACAACAATGAGGCCTAATAGTAAAAGCAGAAAGAAAGAAAAGTAAGAGCGCTGAGGTCAACCGAAGTCAACCTACAATAGGAATTGCCAACTTATGAAAAAGTATGCAAGAGACTAAATTAATGAGTAAATATTGTTTTTCTAGTGCAACTATTCAATAATTATCTTTCAAGTATTTACAAAAAAATTTAAATGATCCGTTCACGTTTACAAGCTGCTAAAGTTAATCTATAGATGTAATGATTGACTGACTAGCTTGAACATTCTACCTTAATACAATTCATTATACATTGAAATTACACCATCAAATTAGAGAGGTAGCGATCACAATTCAATGCTCTGTATAATTGCTTACCATTCGTGTACACAACAAAAGTAATGAATATTATCGACCGTGACAGGACTCGAACCTGCAATCTTCGGATCCGAAGTCCGACGCCTTATCCATTAGGCCACACGGTCGCTCTTCTCCACACTTTCCTGCTTCATGATTCACACGTAATATATTACACGCTCAATTGTATAAACGAACAATTAATCGCTTTGCTGCATAGTTTCTGACCGATATAATGTGTTTTCTATGCAGTCTTTTTCCATTTAACAGAAACTCGTGTAATAGGTTTCTTCAAAACAGGCTTAATATGAACCTCAAAGAAATTGCATTCAGCACAATCATATACTGTTTCGTATTCATTGAAAGAAGACCTAATTGTTAATAAACATATTGATTGTTTTCAAATTCATAGACATTTATTACACTAACATACACTACACTGATACACATTCCAGGAGATCGATTGGTCGGCTAAGGGCCCGTTTCACCAAACGAAGAGTAAGAGTTTACTCTGGAGTAAATCATGTTCCAGAGTTCCAGAATCCCTTTCCAACATTTTAACTACAAATAGTTGAAAGATGAATAAAAGTTTAAAAAATAAAACAACATATAATAATAAAATTTAGAAAAACTCGAGATCAGCACCATTTGAAAAACTAAACATTTTCGTTCCCTAGTTATATAAAATTCATTTGCACCGCCATCGGTAAACGAACTGAAAATTAGATTTTTCTGCATTGCTAACAAAATAGTAACTGAATGAAGAAGAATGAATATTTATTAAGAAATAAAGATACAGAAACTAGGAAATAAACTATGCTAACTCAAACCATCATAACACCGCACCCGATTATAACGCCAAGAACTCCGAAACTGAAATAAATGATAGAATATAAGGAATTAATCAAAGGTTTACGTTGGTCCGCATTGGTTTCCAGCGTCATTCTTGCTCACAGCCTCTTGAATCGCTCTCAAATATTGTGTGTTCAGCTGATTTGCGGAGTAAATCGGAGAGTATGTACTCTAGAGTAAAATAACCCTCTATAAGCCTGGTGAAACGCTCATATTCTACTCGAGAGTTACTATCTTGGAGTAAATGGTTACTCTCAGGTAACTACTCTCAACTTTACTCGGCTGTTGGTGAAACCGGCCCTAAGAGTTGGACCGGTGCTCCTCTGGTGGGAGATACCTAGTTGGAGAAAACCCAACTAGCCGATGGCAGGTCGGCGCCGGATCTCGCTCCGACATTACCGCCACCTCCCAAGGGGAAAACATTTACTACACTTATGGGACTAATGACCTTGGCCGTTGACGCGCCTGGAATCACTAACAATCAATCAATCGATGTGCCCCCTTGAGGCTGAGAACTGCCTCCTGGAGCAATAGCTCATGAACTGTGGCGGCCCTGGAAGCTAGTTATGAAGGTGCAGTGGCAGCCAGGTGGCCTTACGTAGATCCATTGCTACCCTTGACCCGTAGGCAGCCTCTTTCTGCGTCATTCACACATTCTTTCAGGAAAGGAAAGATCTAGAAGAGATTAGGGTTTTTGAAGGATATACGTGGTTATTTGGATAGGCCCCGCCGTGTCACCCATAACCAAGGTGGGATTCGAACCTGCTACCCTTCTAGTTGAGATTGCTAATGTACGTCTTCCTTAAAGATCTCGCAACCCGTAGTCTTTTAAGTTAAATAAGAACATTTTTACACAGTGGTAAATTCATTTGTATTTTTTTTAATTTATTGTGAATAATTTAACGTTTATTTTCCAAGCTAATGTTGCACTGTGCTCTTGTTGAGCAAAGCGCAGAACGTGTGATAACATGGAGCACCATAAGAAGACGAGGAAAGCAGGCAGTAGCCAGACCACAAAGACATTGATTCCAAAAAGCGAAGGTAAGTCATGGTCATGCACAACCACAGAACGTTCACGTCTCATATCCCTCCCCCCCCCCTATCTGAAAAAGAGACGACTGGCGGACATTGCAAGCGTATTAGTTTTAATTATATACTAGACCAATAAAATTCTCATCCGTTTGATGTGTAACAAACAAATGGAAGATTTTAAATTTCATCAATGGCAAAATTCTATCGGATAAATTCTAATTTAATTTAATTACCAAATTTAACAAGCAAAGTAATCGTTTGAGTAGTTCAAGGAGTAAAACATCAAAGTTTTATTAAGATTTCTCAATTTTAAAAGAGATTATCTTTAATTAATTGAAGTATAAGGGAAATTTATAAAATTGCAATTGGATGGCGCATTGAGACGCACCTTCGGTGAGTCCTCGATACTATGGTGCTAAAAATGTCTTAATCTAAATTGTATCACATCGCTTCTAATTAGTGAATCTTGGGTTCACGAGTGCAATCTGTCTAAGGTAACTTACACAATTAAATATTAAAGTAATGAAATATTTTTCATTCACGTTAGAAAATTGTAAATGCAACGACCGTGACAGGATTCGAACCTGCAATCTTCGGATCCGAAGTCCGACGCCTTATCCGTTAGGCCACACGGTCATGTTTGGTAGGTCTTTTCATTTCGTAAATGTTCACAGGTTACACAGCTACTTACCTGGTCTGGGCAGGTAATTGCGACTGGAATGTTAATGCAACAAATGCGATGACAGAGTTCCACTCACGACCAGAAATTTCATTGTGAGCTTCGTCTCTCTTGCAGGAATAAGCCAAAGCAACCTATGCGCGCCAGTTTTACTTTCTCGCGCTTAGTTCATTAGAAGAGAAAGTGTTGTAATCGTGCGTCGGAAAACGGAAAATTTTCAGACAGAAATACTGTTATTGTCTGGCCCTGATGAAAAGTGGATAAATCTTGTGTTTTATATTCAGTAAAGTACTTACTCTACCTCGTTGTGTAGCCAGTATCCATGGTCCTTCAATAACAATAGTAACTGCTTACAAACTTCCAAATATAAAAATAGCAATAATAGCAACATCTCCACATTATTATGACTACCAAATCCATTCATTATTGCAGGTGATCTAAACTCTAAACACTTTTCATGGGGATGTCAGGCTACGAATCCCGCTGGTAAATATTTATACAACGTAAAAAGGAACCTGAATCTCAACATATTATCACCAACCGAACTCACTTACTTCCCATGTGATCCAAACAAAAGTCCAGACATACTTGACATAGCAGTCACAAATATGAAAACTCAATTCATTTCAACAACGTACCATGAACTAGATTCAGACTACTTACCATTAATAATATCAACTCACGTAGAAAAGCCTCCCTCAACCCCCCACCCACTTTAAATACTTATAACATTAATTGGAAGTACTTTAAAGGTTCTATAAATAAATCCATACCTCCATTTCACAAACTGAACTCTCCCCAAGAAATTAACCAAGCCATCATGACCCTCAACAATATAATAATAAATAATAAAAACAACAGTCATATTGAAAAAAGATTAGATGTTAACAAAATAATGCACAAACCGCTTCCAACTAATATAATTAACTTAATCCGAATAAAAAATAAAACAAGAAGACTTTGGAATTCCCTAAGAATTCCTTCTTTAAAAAAGAACTAAATCTATTAAATAATATTTGTAAAAAGGTTCTAAACAGATATAAACAAAAACAATACAATTTCTATACTAATAAACTCTTAAAAAAAGAACAAGTATTCCCTCATTAGCAACTAGTAATGGTAAAAAATACTCCCCAATGGAAAATCTGAAGTACTGGCCTTCCACTTTGTTGAAATTTTTACCCCCAATAACTCCCCCAAAGATCCGAAACACAACGAAATTATGACAATGTTCAATGCTTCCCTATATGATGTTCCTCATTAAATACAATATCCCCTCATGAAGTAAGAAAAATAATAAAGGATATGCCAAATACAAAACCACCATCATTTTAAAAAACCTACCGGAGAAAGCCATTGCTTTTCTAAATAACATTTACAACTCTGTATTGAGAACGGCATATTTTCCTCAAATATGGAAACACTCAGTCATTCACCCAATAGCAAAACCAAACAAGAATCACTCAAAAGCAGAAAATTACAGACCTATCAGCCTGCTATCTATAATTTCAAAAATCTTAGAGAAATTAATACTCATCAGATTGAACAAACATATCAAGAAAACAGACAGTATACCACAGCACCAGTTTGGCTTCAAGTTACAATACTCTACCACCCACCAACTACTAAGGCTTATGGAACACATTCACACTGCATTCCAAAAGGGAAAACATAGCTGCATTCGTAGATATTTTGCAAGCATTCGACCGAATATGGTATCCAGCTCTCTATTTTCAATTAATTTCAATAGGTACACCCAAATATCTAGTATTTGTTATCGTTAGCTATATAACAAATATAACATTTTCAGTTTCAGTCGAAGGCCACTGCTCCAATCCAAGAAAAATTTCTGCTGGGGTTCCCCAAGGTTCACCACTTTCCCCCCACGTTGTTCAATTTACACACAGCATATATTCCTCATTCAACACATAGAAACATCGCTCAATTTGCCGATGACACTGCACTATATATCTCAGAGAACACTTTAACAACTCTTCATCACAGCTTCAGAACTACCTAAATTTACTAGTAAATTGGGCTGGTGTCTGGAAAATAAAGTTGAACCCAACAAAATCTGTATCAAAAATATTCACATTAAAATCATTCACACACCCTCTTCCATTCTTCATAAAGAACAACATCATCAATTGGACACCTGCTAATAAAACAATAAAATACTTGGGCTTAAACTTCGATACCCGACTCAACTGGAAACAACATATAGAGGTAAAAACTCAGCAAGCCAAACCTAAACTAATTCAACTACGACCTTTACTGAATCAACACAGTTAACTCTCCAAATCCAATGCTCTATTACTCTACAAAACAATAATCCGGCCGACATTACTCTATGCTTTTCCCGTCTGGACTAATGCTGCAAATACCAACCTAAACAAAATAGAAGTTATCCTAAATATTTTTTTAATATTAATTACAAAAGCACCATGGTTCATCAGTAACAATCAATTACATAATGATTTAAATACAAACACAATAAAAAACCAAATAGCCTACCTAGCACACAATTTTCACACTAACCTACCCCTAATTCAAGCATCATCCTTCTATAAACTAGGCAAAACCCCCAATTATCAAACGAGAATTAACAACAGATATCCCCTCCATTCATTTTATAAAATGTTCGCAAACATGGAATAATACTAATCTGAGGTGTTTCCTGCTTCCACTCCCAGTATATTTTTTTACATAATTGTAATGTATAATTTTAAGTCATTATAAGTTAGTATAAGATAGATTAAGACTATCAAATATTTTGCACAATTAATATGTAATGGTCTCTGATAGAAAGTATGTGCAGTTGTATCAACAGAAGTTCTCAAATGTTCTTTGCAATTGTCAAAAATACAGAGTTCGTCGAAAAATGATACTAGCACCACTTTCTTTACCGTTCTTTCCTACATACAAGAAAAAAATTAAAGAAAATACTGAAGCAGTTTTTAAGAAAATATTTGTTTAAAATTATTTCAAAATATAGGTTTCACGCAAAATTACACCCAAACTACGTCAAAATTACGCCAAAAAATGATTATGACCATATTTTAATATCTTTTTTTGATGAACAAATTTCATTGGGAAAGATAGTCTATTTTCGTTATTGTAGTTGTACAAAGACGCCAAAAAAATGAGAACTTTTGCAATTGAAAAAATCAGGGATTTTAACGAAAATGATACCTGTGCCATTTCTTTAAGAGCTCTTTACTCTATCCGAGAACAAATTTTAATCCAAAAATTTAATGTTTGGGTATTAGAGAAAATTTTGAAAATGTCGATGCATCATGTAAAGAACATACAATCAAAATTTCCGTATCAAACTCGCAGATTCTCGAGTCCGTTGTAATCGTACGGACAATATCAATTTTGGAGAAAATTGTCTGAATGGTTTAGGTGCTAGATTTGACCAGACAGACAGACAAGACAGGCAGAGACAAACGTTTTGCCGTCAATCGAATTTTCGATATCAAGGACCCACAAAACATGGAATCAGACTACGCTACGTGTTAGAGGAAGTAACGTACCGTATATAGGGATACGATTTATCAACGTTTCCTGACCAGAACCTACCAATAAAGGATGTTCTGTCGAGAATGTGTCCTTTTTCCCGCAGCATTACAATACTTTCACTATATTCGTAAGTAGTAACGAAAAAGTAATACAATTCCTAAGCAATAACAAGAAAGTAACAAGAGAGTAGAATCTCTGGCAGAATAATAACAACAAGAATGCAAATTACCACTCTAATATGACAATAATACGAATAAAAGGGCACTAACTTGAGACAATAACAATGAAACGAAAGAATTCTATGAAAACCTAATTTTACGATTATGTGACAGCATTGTATATTGCTTAATACGTTCTTTAATTTATGTTCTTTGCTGTTTATAGACAATCAACTCAGTCTTACAATATTTCATGTCTCGGATATGTTAAAACTTTATTTAAACTTATAGTCAAAAGTTCAAAACATTATTTAAATTCATATAATTAATAGAATTATCTCTCTTCAGCAAAAGAAATACATGAGATTCAAATATTGGATTTTCAATGATCTACAATATTCAAATGTTCACAGGTTGTGATGAAAATTGAACTTATGTGTGGCATGTGTACGCTGATTACTCTGTATCTTTTCTAAACATTTTTTACATCAAAGAAAGAATTTACCTGTCTGTTACTTAAAATATACCTAGGACTACAGAATGGTTAAAAATTTAATATACAATTATAGGTGTAGTATGAAATTAGTAGTGTGTTATTTGGTCACGAAATTTATACACACTTACAGAAGAAAGAGTTACTCTTTGCAGTACTTTTCAGGCAATGGTATTTTCCTTAGTAAATAATTGGAACACTATACAAAATTTAATGGCTCATTATGAGTTTATTGAAAATTATATTTTATCATCGTAAAGTCTTTTGTAAATGTATTTTTTCTACTGTACAAAATTTCGATTGCCGATCCGGTGGCCGAGATCGCTAAGGCAGTAGTGCCGTAGCGAACTCGGACCGAAGGATCACGGGTTCGAGTCCCGCCTCGGGCATGGTTGTATTGTGTTTCGTCCTTTCACCCCCTATCATCATCATTATCGTGTCAACCCACAGTTACCATACCGTTACAAACAATAGTGGTCGCTAATGACCTAGTAGTTGATGCGATCTTAAATAAATAAAAAAAAATCCATTACTTGGAGAAAGGGCGCTTTTACTGGTGCATTTCTACCCTGAAGAGAAAGGATGAACTGAATGAAGAAACATTTTGTTGCCAGACATATTCCTTAAAGTGAACATAGATTTCAGAGCATCGTTTATCTCCGTATCTTTCAGTTCAGTCGTTGCAGCGACCGCGAGTAGACGTGCCTGCCGCTCCGAGGGTAGTTTGTGCTTATCGCAGTGCCTAGATAAGAACCCGGGGCAGCCGGTACCAGGTTGAAGATGCGACAATGTACCTTAAAACTTTTGTTCAGATTTGTAGCCAAAGTGAAATTAGAATTATTAGTGAAGTGAACCACATGTTAAGCGGCGATGTCCCCCTAGGGAGACTCATCACCAGGTCAGTGCAAATATTAAACAATGAAAATGCAGAAGAAATGTATATAGACCCAAACAGTGATTCCACAAATATGGAGGACGAATTCGCAAAAATTCACCAACAACACCAGAAACTACTACAGCAATATGAAGTAACGCAAAATCAGCTTCAGGAACAAACACAGCAAAACCAAATGCTACTTTATCAAATCCAGCAACGTGAGCTTCAAAGTTCTGTGCACAGCAACCACCACAAACAACCCTACCTCAGGAACACTCTAATGAGGAGATGTATGCAACAACATCAAACGAAACGCCTTCAAACGGAAGGAAACGAAAAAGAAATGATGATGAAAGCTCTATGCCATTATATAATGTTCCAACTTCATTGCGTTTCGAAGAGCTTCGAAATCTTAAAGACTGTGATCTAAATACTTCAGAACAAACTATAAAAATTCCTCTCATAATTATGCACAACGTTGTTGATTACAACCAAATGATTTCTGAAACTAAATCAGTCGCCAAATGGTTTTTCACAACCAAGACAAGCGGTGATCAACTAAAAATCATGCTTACTGCAATAGAAGATTTCCGTAATATTTTGACATTACAGTGTAGAGAAGAGTACACAATTCTATTCTTTCCGCGACCCTTCTATGAAAACCTTTAATGTTGTGCTGAATGGCATTCCCACATGCTACTCAGAAGCTGACATTTTAAAAGAACTCAAATACCCTATTACCAAAGTGACCATATTATTGGAAAAAGAAACCATCGAAATTTGTGCTTTAGAAATAAAAGACACTAAAGAGGCAAAATCAATATTCAATTTAAACCGCCTTATGCATTGCGTCATTCAAATCAACCTAGAACTAAACGAAATCACCCAATACAATGTAAACGATATATACTCTCTGGTAAACGTTGTCAAACGTATGGACACTTGCATGCAAACTGCCGACTCACTTCGAGATGCGTTAGATGCAAAGAGTCACATCATTACAATGCGCAAAACCGAAAAGTGGGAAATCGAATTGCGTAAACTGCGGAGAGAAACACACACGACAAATTACCAAAGCTGTCGCATTTTCAAGGAAATTCAGCAAGCACGTTCAAATGTTCAAAAGGAACGTAGGTCAAAGTCAGAGCAACAACCGCCGCCTCGCAACAATACCACTCGCAGCCCACCAACTGCCTCCTCCTCCTTCCCTTCACAAACGCAGTGCACCATGGTCACCAGTCCAATCTTTGCAATCCCAAATGCCAATTGATGTTTCCCAACTAATTACCACAATAGTATCACAAGTGATCTCAGCTATAATTCCGTAAATTCAAAATATTTTACAGTCAGTGGCAGTAAATTTCCATAATGGCAAATAAAATCATTCTAATGAACTGGATTGCCAACGGAATTAAAAGAGAAGAATCACTAATAGAAATTTTTCTTCACAAACACAAAATCGATGTCACATGCATAACTGAAATCCACTTGATTCTAAACGAAAAATTCACAATTTCTGGTTATAAAATGTATAGAAGTGACAGAATTTCAAATATTGCAGCGGGGGTTATTTTGATTGCTCTTTCAACTCGAATCAAACATCAACTGCCACTTAGCCCCAGCACATCTCACCTGGAAACTGTTTAAGTTCCCGTAACCATAAATAATAAAGATTATACAATAATACCAGCTTATAAACCTTCGAATAAACAATTTCCAGTAAAAGAATACAAAGAAATATTTAAATACAACTCCAACGTTGTTCTTTTAGGAGACCTAAACAATAATTGTAACAGTAACAATAAGTAATTGAAAAACCAAAAATCAGCAGGTCACGATCATATTAACAACAGAGCTCTTAAAGAATTGCCCAAAAGAGCAATAGCTATTTTAACCGCCTTATTTAATTCCTGTCTAAGACTGGGCCACTTTCCAAAAAATTGAAAATTCTATATAAATTTACCCTTTTGTAAACCAGGAAAAGATCCTCGCTTTCCTACAAGCTACAGGCCGATAACTCTCCTACCCAATCGCAAAGGTATTTGAAAAATAAATTCACAGCAGATTATCTACATACGTAAATGAAATTAGCGCTATCTCTGACTTTCAGTTCGTATGCAGAGCACAACATATCACCACCCACCAACTGCTTCGATTATCAGAATACATCGCAAATTCATTTCACAGCAAGAAATACACAATTGCAGTTTTCCTTGACATTGAGGAAGCCTTTGATAAACTCTGGCATCATGGTATTTTGTACAAACTGTACCAAATAGTAACTCCCAAGTATCTACTCCATCTAATAAGAAGTCTTCTAAAAGATAGATTTTTTCGGAACGTATTAACTTAAGCCACTCAAACAGATTTCAAATTAACAGGTTCTTGCCTTTCTTGCCTTTCACAATTTTACATGTCGGATTTACCACAGTTAGACGATACAAAAAATGCCCTTTAGATGACACAGCACTTTTTACCTCTCATTCAGACATTAGCTAACTATGGAATTTCGGCCTTCGACAGCATACAGATTGACCTAAATAATTTCATTAAATGGACCACAAACTCGAAAATAAAGATAACCGCTTCTAAAACTCAAGCCAAAATTTTCACAATCCGAAATTTTCCTCACCCCCCCTTCGTCTGCTACTAAAACACAAATATAGAATGGATGAATAGAAATACACCAGCAAAATACTTAGGAGTACCACTTGGCACGAAACTAAACTGGAAGCAGCATATGAAATCTATAGCAGATAATGCTTATACAAAAATATCTAAACGATATCCAATAATAAGACCAACGCTCACATATACCTGCCCGATCTAGAATAACGCCGCACGAACAAACCTTAATAAAATAGAAATAATACAAAATAAATTTCTCAGAAAGGGCATTAAAGCTCCTTGGTTCATAAACAACATGCATATCCAAAATGAACTAAATATATTATCCATTAACGACTATATAAATTCTTCACATTCCATCCCCAATCTCGTAGTATAACAATATTCCAACTAGGTAAAACGTACAGTTCATCAAAGAGAATTCCACCCAGAGAATCACAATTCCTTGAAGATTCCCTTCGTCCACCTTAAATCATTTACCCATCTTCCCCTTTCCTAGAATTCCACCCACTAACACCCTCCCTTCGAAATTATCACAAATAATACCAAAAACTGTCGTCCACAGTTTCTTCTCAAAGTACAATGTATCACCAGACCCCTAGAAGAGGAGGTAACGCATGCGGATGTCCATCCCTAAAAGTTAATGTGTAGAATTTTGTTTAATGAACACCTCTGAAAGGCAGAAATGCCGATCAGGCAGAAATAAATTTTAAAAAATCGTTTATCTAAACCTTCAAGGACACCCAAACTAATTCACATATTTGTTTGTTTTTTACTTTGTCGCCTAACGAAAACTTCGTAAGAAGAGAAAGTTATATCATCGTGCGCCACAAAAAAAGCGATTCTTTTCTTTTCATTTATTTTTTGTAACGTACCTTTTAAAAAATCATCAATAAGTTGTGCGTTTTATCCACGGCAAATAATCCTTACCTGATAATGAATGCTGCCTTCTTTTCAACCTCAGACCTAGTAGGAACAAAGTTTAACTAACTGAAGCTAACCTTAGAGTCCATGAAATTTTAAAACACGTCTAAATACTATGGAAATGCGGGACATTAAATTTACTGTCTACGAAGGAAGGCATATTGGCGATCTGCATTATTGACAAATGTTCGGAGATCGGGCTGCGCAAAAGAACTGTCCTCCCGAAGGAAGACATCTGGTAAGTCTATTGTTTTCAATTCTACGACGCCAGGGAAAGTTCCGGTAAACTAAAAGTGTTATGAAGTATATATTACACTTCCCGAAAAAGTTGGATCTCTATCAGATATGTGTTTAAGTTTTGGAAAGAATCGGACATTGCGTATGATTTGCGGTACTTTTCTACGAAAAAACACTATCTGTAACTTTCAAAATTATCGTCAAACAAAACACCGTGGAAAATAAACATTGCATATAAATACTTTTTCTTTAAATTACTCTTTCAAAGAATGTGAATTTACGTAAATGACTTCTGAAAATTATGTAATGAGTTAAAAAATGTTTGAAATGAAATCATTAGTTTTGAAGATAAACCCAGTTTTATTTAGAAGTTATGGAAAAACCAACGATACGATTACAACTTATCAACACCCATCCCGACAAAAGAATAAACAAAGCCTCTGGTGCATGTCTTTGACTTTGCGCAGCCTTGCCGCGACTGACCCCACTGACAAAGCCACGCGATAGAATCGGAACGGGTGTTGAACCGAAAGGTCAGCGGGACGCATGAGCAAGGTTCGCGATCGCCATGATATTAGAGGCGAACTGCAGCTGCTGAGATCAGTTGGTCATCCGTTGGCAACCATGCAACTGGTCACTGCCCTCGCTGCGCTGTCCGCGCTGGTGGCGGCGGTTAGCGCTGTCGCCGAAGGACCCCTGGCGACGGAGTGCACCTGTCGGGAGCACGTGTTGGTGTGCGTGAACGGGAACTGGACCTCGCTTCCTCCGCTCGTGCCCTGTCCGGACGCGACAATCATCCAACTGCAGGGCAATCTCTTGCAAGACATCCCCGACGGTCTGACTGCCTTCGTGACCGTGAGCGCGCCGCATAACAGGTTGACGCGGCTTCCCGAAGCATCGAAACTCAATCCGGAGATTAAGAATTTGGTGCTGAATGACAACCAGATTTCGGGATCGACGAATAATTTTCGGTCGTTGTCAAGTTTGTCAAGATTGCGTCTGGAGAGGAATAGGTTGACTTCGTTGGATTTCTTGCCGGAACGGTGTAACCTGCGAAACCTCGATGTGTCCGGGAACGCCCTTACAAGCTTGGCAGGACCTCTGAAGAACTGCGCAGAGCTTACGTTCTTGGGACTCGAAAGCAACTTAATCACTTCAATTCCGAGCGATGTATTTTCTAGAATGTCTAAACTGAAACACCTCTATCTATTTAAGAACAAGATCGCAGCTATTCCCGATGGGACTTTTGCGCACTTAAGTGCACTTATTGACCTCACTCTTCAAATGAACCCGAACATACAGTTATCTTCTGGTTCCTTCCAAGGGCTTTCGCACCTTCAATACTTGGACCTGTCTTTCAACGAGCTTCGGAATCTTCCGGCCGGCCTTTTCACGCCGTTGCCACAGTTGCGCAAGTTGGTTCTGAGCAAGAACAAGCTCACCACTCTCCCTGCGAACACCTTCTCCAGCCTCAACGCCTTGAAGGAGCTCACGCTGTGGGCCAATGAGTTGACTCAAGTACCCGTGCTGCAGAACTGTTGCGGCAGTTTGGAAGAGTACAACTTGCTGAACAACAACATCGTGGCGCCCAGCGAAGAAGCTGTTCGCTCCGTGCTGAAAGGCAAGATCGTCACCAAGATCGGCGGCGCCCTCGTGCACCCTGACACTCTGCGTTGGGCGGCGGAGGCGCAGGACGTGGAAAAATTCGTCGGCTCAAGTTGCAGGTAAAATATGCCTTCTCCTTTTTCTTGTTCTTCTCCTCTTTTTTGTTTTTTCTTCTTCCCTCTATGTCCGTTCTTCTTGTCTACTTTCTATTTCTGTTACTTCTCGTTCTTCTCCGTTTTCTTCTTTTCCTCTGTTCCCTTCATTTTCCTCTTCATTGTCTTGTTTCTTTCTTTCCTTCTTTATTCTTCTTCCTATTCTATACTGCATTCATGTCTTTCTCTTTCCTTTATTTTTCTCATGTCTCTATTTCTTCTCTATTTGTTTCTAACCTTGTTTCGTCTTATTTTTTGCTTGTTAACCTTAACCGTTCGTAGATGGTTTCAATGAAGTATATTACCCACGTTTCTTGTTGCAATAAATTTGTTAGTAAATTTCAGAGAACCTACAGCCACCATATTTTACCTTTTCGCCTTAACGAAGGTACTTCTTAAGAAGACAAGGGAACGTGGGCCGGAAAACACGCATTGGCAGAAGAAAAACTCGGGTAACGAAAAAGTAGATAAATCCTGTTGTTATATAAAGTAAATTACTTCCTCTAACTCGTGGTGTAGCCAGAATCCACATGTTTTGTGGGTGCTTGATGCCGAAAAATCTATTAACGACAAAAAGGCTCTCTCTGTCCGACCCTGTGGTCAACGCTAGCGCCTAGACCGTCCAGATGATTTTCTCCAAAATTGATATTCCCTGATCGATCTGAACGAAATCGAGGCTTTGGGAGTTTCAAATGGATATTTTAATTTTTGATGGTCTTTTACATGAAGCCTCAAAAGAAGTTTGCAAAAATTACTAAAAAATAACTCCAACATTTTTATTAAACTTTGTCCTCAATAATCTAAAGGACACTTAAGAAAATGGTGCAGATCGTTGTAATGGTAAATAATCATTGAAATCCCAGATTTCTCGGAAATTGCAAACGTGGAATTTTTGGTCGTTTTCCTGTAACTGTAATATATAATATTTTTTCCTTTAATCAATCAAATTTAAAGATAGATCTTGAAATAAGGTCATATCTAATTTTTCAAAAATTAGTGTTCGTGTTTTCGTGTAATTTTGCAATATTGTGAAACATAAGCAATCTATTTTTTTTATTATTTATTGACCTCTATCACCATAGAACCCATAATGACGTAAAAATTATTTTGAAAAAATTAATGTAAAGTGATTTAAAAATTATTATGTGATAACATTATTAAGAAATATTTTGTATTATGAAAGAAATATCCAACTTGAATAATTTAGTTGCGTGAGGGTGTCGAAAGAATTTTGAACTTGTGCAGTGTTCGAAATTCCCGAGCTTATAACGAAAATCGGACCTATGTCATATTTTTATGTGAACTTTTCCCTATTCGAGGAACACATTTAAAGAACAAATTCGGAATCTTTTTGAGAAAATCTTATTTAATTAATTTTTAATTTTATAATTTATTTGTTATTCAAAATTATTTCACTCAAGGAGATGCAAAAACCAGTGAAAATTTCAAAAATAATGTATTTGATTAAAATTAAAGGTCTAATATTAGAGAACAAACTTAATTGACGAAAACCTTGAATAATGTGTTTAAGGGTCAAAAATGTTTAACGTTTAACATTTTCAAAATTTTAATGATAATGAAAATAAGACATGCGATAGTTAATGAGAGTATATTGCTCTATCCGGGAGAAAAATAAAAAAAAATATTAGACTCGTTTTTTAGAAACTTTGTAAACTATTCAAGACTAAAAAATACCACCAAAAAATTACCATTCGTACACCAAAAAATTAAAATGTACGGGGCAAGCGCTTCCGCGCACAAAAGAAAACACGTTTTCTAATGAAGACTTACGGCCCTGGAAGAGGAGTCCCGTGCTTGGACTGCACCCTAGAGATACGGCTCTCATTTACATCAACGTGACACAGTGCTCTTCACTTCGCTCGCATCTGAGTTACGTATATCACACCTCGTCAAAAGCAAGGGAGTGGATAGAGGTTCGAATGTAGCTTCCGCGGCTTGAGTGCATGACTTCTTGGCTGTCCGGGTGACGCCGCGTCTTCTGAAGCCTGGGATGTGACAGGTGAAACGCTGGCCTCTCAGCCAACGCCGCGGCGTCACCCGGACAGCCAAGGAGGATAGAGGTTCGCACACGGTGTGATCTTACTCCGTGGACTGGCCAAAGTCCGGGTGGAGAGGCAAACTAAACCGGTAGTTCTCTCTTACCCTTTTGCAACCTGACATATGTAATCTAATTTGTATATTTTTAATTTAAAGTAGTTTACGCAATTGACTTTTTTCCGCTCTTAAGAAACGAGTTGACACTACCTTTAGAGCAGACGAACTTGTTGATTCTTTATCGAACGACACTGTTGTTAAATATATATCCCTGACACATTTTGTTTTTTCAGTTGCGGAGGGCTACGGCGAGGTACGGCCAAAATTGAATTTTGTGTGGACACCCCCTGCGGCGCTGGTAAACGCTACGCAGACTGGAGGGAAGTGATCGCTGCTTGATCGACGCAACATTGAAAAGCTATCGATGTGTATTTGACCACGAACTTACATTCACATACAAACTTTTCATAAGTAAAAACTGTAATTGTACAGAATCTCGTTACATAATAAACATTGAGTAAACAAATTGTCTCAGAAATTACCCATCTACCATCAGTAACGTTCAAAGTCTCACAACAAATTGGGCAAGTTTTGTTAATCACATTCCGATATTTTGGGTGGCGTCTGGTGTACTGTGTCCGGCGGACTCTGCTTACTCACGCAGCGCTGGCTGTGAGGACGTCTACACCAACGCCACCTTAGGGCACTGGTGTGTCCCAGGCTGCACAGCGTCGGCCACCGCACTGACTGTACGGGTGGTGTGGCGCCTCCCGTGGCGAGGGCGGGCGACAGGGTTACGTTGCCGGCCGGGCGCGAGGTTGGTATACACCCGGGGGCGATGGACCCTCGCCGTGTGCGAGTAGAAGCAGGCCACTCTCCACCACAGGAAATTTAGTTTAACATTTATTTAGTTAAAAAACAGTTAAAACTGTATGTGAGGCATGGGGGAGAAGGTAATATGTTCACGTTTCTTTGAGTTCCAGGATCCCTTCCCATCATTTTAACTATAAATAGTTGAAAGATGAGTAAAGGTTAAAGATAAATAAATTAATAAAAATAAAATTTAAAAAATCGCAATATTAGCAATATTTGAAAAAAACTAGACATTTTCGTTCCCATGTTACAGAAAACGTATTTCATCGTTAAACGAATTGCAAATATTATTTTTCTGTATTGCTAACAAAATAACAACTCGCCCTTACCTCGACTCCTACCATTACAAGCAAAAGGAGAGTTCAACTAAACATGCGCATAGTGAAGCAACATTTACGTCCAGAAGCAAATCAAGGAGCCATCTCAGCGTTTGCTCAATAGATCAGGAAAACTGGACAAAAACCTGATCGAAGTGTGATTTTTTACAAAAACCTGGGGGATGGATTCATAATGCAAGCATAAACAAAATCATGGCGTTAACATAAAAGTTAGGACTACGTTCATAGGCGGATTCATTCACAATGCGTTCGCATAAGCATAACACGTAAGACGTTAACTTAAAAGCTTGCAAGCTTCTGTGCTAATGCTTAATTAAGACACAAGGAATGAACCAATCACAGTACGTTAACTCAAAATCGAGAATCGAAATAGAAGCGAAGTTGATAGACGAACTAACGCCACATGGGCCATGAACACAGTCGAAATCGATTCTCACATCCAACCAATAGTAAACCAAAATGTCTCACTACCATTGCATCGTGCTTTTGTTTTTGTTTTTCGCGGAGAGGTGCACAAGTTCTTTCACGCCTGTTTTGACCACGCACTTTCTCCACCAAAAAGATCGCGTAGAAAACAGAAATGAGCATCCAATTGATCACATCCGAATTTTCACTTGTTTCTTTCATGTCTTTACTGAAACGCCTTGTAAATGCTGTGCCTCGACTGCTGCCTAAAATTTTGTTTTAATTTCGGAAGGGGCCTATCTAGTTCTCTTACTCGTACCAATCATCATAAACCAATGAAGAAATGGTTATTCAGGAAGGCAACTCAGAATTCATTTTCGACCGTATATTATCATAGCAATATGAGTAGTTAATAAGCCACTTTCGCGCTCGAACACGCTTATCACTACGCTGTATCAAAGCACGATACACCACACACCAAAGCATCACCGAAAACCATTACATCAAGCAAGTGTTAAGGAACCTATGCGAAATGCATGTGTTCTCCCTTCTGCGATCGCACGTTGGAAGGGCAGTTGCGTAATGGGATTCGACATTGAATTCTCGGCTATCCGGGAGACGCCGCGTCGTTCCAACGACGAGCCGCGGAAGCTTACGTATACATGGTATACGCGGATGGATTCGAGCCGCGGAAGCTTACGTATACATGGGATTCGACATTATTTCGAGAAGCAATCTGGGCTCCTCGGAACCCTAGAGCTGCTTTGAGCGCGGCTCGCATGGTCTCTTACGGGCGAGCGAAACCCCGCCCAATAAATGAAATTGACAGCAATGCAAAATTTTTAAGAGCCTAAACGTGCAGCTCACGGAAGCCTCGGAGAATGCTGCGCGCCTGGTTGGGTTCGCCAATTAATCGCTAAGAGAGTAGACTTCAATATATCATCTACAAATATAGAAGTTGTGTTTCTAGAGCAAACCCTCTACAGAAAATATTTCCGAGAAGTAGAATACGGGGGTGTCTGAAGCTCTCATTGTAGAGCCGCTCCTGGCATGTTCAACGTTTCTTCGATTTTCTATCCCATTAACTGGCTTAACGTTTATTTGGCTGATTTTTGGCTGATTATTTATATTAGGATCTTGGACTAAAGTCCCTCCTGTACAGGATAGGGAAATAATATTTATCATTATATTTTGGTGATGTGAGGGGAAATTACATTTCCTTATCTACAATAAAAAACATTATTCGAATGTATTCTGCACCGATGTACAATGGTACCGTTAATTTATTCTAATGAACATCAAATTTCTCTCTTTCTCCTCTCGCCTTTAATTTTTTTTACCAACTTTTTATTATGATGATGGCCATCAAAACTGCATGAGATTTAATTTTTTTATAATCTGTTTTTTCTTAATTTTACTTATTAACTAAACATTATTGGCCTTGAACAGTTTACTTCTGTAAGGTCTTTTTTTTTGTACTTAATTTCGAAGCTTTCCTGACGGTGAGGAAGCACTGCTAATATTGACGCTGAGAAGAATCCGCGTCCTACTTCCATTAGCTGTCTACGTTTGCGCCTCAAAATTCGCATCTACAATCACGATATATCTTAATATTATGAAGAATATGAGTTATGATGCATACATTTATTGTGGTTATGAGTTTATGTGGTGGAATGTTATAGGAATAATGAATGGTAAGTTTATGTCTATTGCATCATGTCATTCAATTTAACTATATTCAATTTAAGTATATTCAATTATATTCAATTATTTTACCTGATGATGGGGTCACAATGAGCTCCTGTTGTGAATAAAGTGATGTAAATGATGACAAAGAATTGTCTAACATTTATAAAAGCGTATAAATGAAAATACTATTATACAAACTAATACAAAAAATCCCTTTTGCAGGCTCTATAAAGAGAGAAAAGAGAATGGCATTTATGTGTGTATTTTTGGTATAAAAATGCTTTGGTAATATTGCAGTTTTTTTCTTTTTTCCCCCCAATATAAGTACGTAATCTTTAGGCATAAACCAGAAATGTGTCGATAGAAAAACTCTTATTGCCAATACCAGGTAACAAAAAATGGTAAATCTTGTTCCTATATATAGTAAATTTATTTCTCTGACACGTTGAGTAGTCAGAATCCATGTTTTGTGACTTTTATGTCGAAAAATTGATTAATGGAAAACGTCTGTTTGTCCGTCTGCCTGTGGTCAGCGATAGCGTCTAAACAGTTCAGACGATCTTCTCCAACATTCGGGGGCGTGCGGACATTACGTACCTCAGCTGCTAGCCACTAACCACCTTCCTCCTTCCCTACCACATACAAAGAAGTCGTGGGACAGGAGATACTTTACAACAACTATAAAACAAAATTTGTTTAGAAAATAAACAATTCCAACATGCAATTTGTCTTTCCCACACAAGATGTATTTTCGTGAAAGAAAAAGTAGCTTACAGAACAGAAAAATGATTGACTGTCCATTCGGACGCGTCACAATGATTACTAAAAAGATGCAATAAGATAACTAAAAACTGACTTATTTAATAAAAAGAGAAACAGTCGAAGGTGCAAGGGAGGAAGTACAAAGTGTTTATTTCTTTAAAAAATCCAAGCAACTATGCTGGTAGTAGACCTGGAAAGAAAGATAAACAAAGAATCATTTAGGAAGGATACATAGTCAATCGAACTCTGGATTATTATATAATAATGAAAATATTTTATTAAATGGATGAATGTTTGTATGTTGGGAAAATACAAGTGAAGGATATATGAAATGGGCAATTTCACAAACGGTTAGACAATAATATTTTAGAAATTTGTAAAAGAGGAAAGGTAATTAAATTTATTGTTTGAAGTTTAATTAGAAGGTATTACAATGAAGAAATAGAGGAAACCAAAAGACATCTAAAATTGGAATTTAAAAATGTACATCGAGTTTGACAGAAGAGGAGAGCTAGCTGTCCTTTGTTTTTAAGCTGCGCAGTGAGGAGGGAGGTGTACAACAATGAATATGGACAGACGGGTTGGCGATCTGGTAGTGCTGACGTGGCAGAAGTGAAATCTGGAGTTTTTATGTAAACGTGGGTTGGAAAGTGAGTGGGTTGAAATGTTGTTGAGTGGTATTCCATAGTAAGGAATATAGTCCGCGAGTGTTTCGATTTGGAGTTCGAAAAGAAGAGGATGGTACCCGCCACGAGAAGGCTCAAATAATCGCAGCAGTGGAGACGGCGCCATTTTACGGGTTCCAGCAATCATGGAGATGACGCATTTTTGCAAAATTCTTATAAGAAGGCCAAGATTGTAACAACTAAGTAATTATTACTAATTGCCGTTAGAGTTAATTTTTTCAGTTTCCAAAACAAGTGCACTCGCGTGAATGAAGGCAGTTTAAATATATGAATGGGTGAGTGTTATTGAATGTGTTGTTCTCAAGATATGTTGTGTTTAAAGGGTAAATTTTACGTGTTATGTTATGTTTTGGTACTATAGGAAGCTGGTGTATATACGTTGTACCTGAGTACAGAATTCGCCGTCTAGCATTTTGAAATATGGTGTTTGTCAATAAATAATTGCTACTCAAATTGATGGCATTGTTCAAATTTGTGTGTATATATTAGCAGGTAATATAAACCCAATGATAGGAGAAAGAACATAGAGAGCCAGGTCCCCAAATCAAGATGACAATATTTCGGTTTCCTGTGCAGGGGTGACTTCTCGAATTCACATAAAATTTATAAATTTGTACTGTTGGAGAGTAAACATTTTTTTTGAGAAAATAAACAATTCCAACATGCAGTTTATCACTTCCACACAAGATGTATTTTCATTAAAGAAAAGGTAGCTTACAGAACAGAAAAATTAAATACGTTTTGTAATTCAAAAATTTTGGGAATGTAGTGTTCTGATCACGTGTGTCAGAACTACCTTCCTAATAATATTAAATTTATAGTGATATCGACGTCATGTCTCCAGAGAGAAGATCGCTCTCCTGAGAGTTTACACGTGTCTCGTAACCAGTTCCGGAAAGTTAGGAGAGAAAACTCTCCGTGTAAACGCGCCTTTAGGCGAGAAAACTCTCTTCGTGTAAACGCACTTCTATTGTATTGAAGAAAGAGCATTTTATTCTGAATAAAATCTGTTGTTGAAAGACTAATCTTGAAATAATGTCTTGTACAATTTTTCGAAAATGTGAATAGTTTTTGCGGAAGCTTGCGTGAAATATGGCTATTTTAAAACAATGATTGATTGTTTAACTATTTCATCTTTATTATTAATTCCTAAGGTTATTAATCAAAAACAGAGCAAGATTTTTCTCGGAAGGTGGCGGTCATTTTACTCTGTACGGTGAGATCTGGCGCCAACCTACACGTCGGCTGGCGGTGTTTTCCCTAACCGCGCGGGGCACCGTCCCAGTCAGGACAAGCTGTAAACTCCCAATTGGTCTCCCGACATGTGTGGTGGTGTAGTGCATGTAACTATAGGTAAGTGTGAATAAATAAAATTGAGTAAAAAAGAACATTGCAAAACTACAAATTTGAAAATAGTGACTTTTGTCTTAAATAAAATCTGTTATAAAGAATCATATATCGAAAAACGGTTATATGCATTTTTTTTTTTTTTTTGATAAAACAAGTAGTTTTAGCCCAATTACTGGTGCAAGTTAAAGATAATTAATATGTTCTTCTTTCGAAACCCGTTCCAATTTTTTCCACAAATGAAACAAATGATGCCTACAGAAATAGCGCATGTTTCATTTTCATTGAACGGTATTTCGAGAACTGAAATTTAGAAATAATGCGTGAAAGTATGTGCTAGTATTCGTCCACTTGTTTTAATTCTGTTTCGATATTTTGCTTTCTAGGACTTTACTATATTCCGTGAAGGTATATTTACTTTAATATCCAAACTGAAAGAATGAACTGGTCTTTGGCGCAAGATTCACCCAGAAAATCAGTTTAAATCTCCACTTATAACAGTGGATTTAAAAGAGCGATTACAAATTTTGTTCAATTATTTATAGATATTCTAAGGCAGTGAAGTAATACATATGTACTAGTTCGCTCTGTGGATGCAAAGTATGATTGTTTTGACCGTAGTGATATGTAGACTTATTTCCTTCGGCTATATTGATGCCAGTATTGTATACCGAGTGCCTGTATTGATTGAATATTGGATTTAAATTTCCCTCTAGAAAGGATGGCCAAGTCTATTTTTTTTGGGTTCGTGATATTTATGAAATTAGAACTTTTAGTTCTGACATCACGAGTTTAATTATATACATGAAAATATTGAATAGAGATTCAAGCATTATTGATCTTTCTTTTTCTTTTCATAATCTTCCCGTAAATGACATTTCGTTCAGACTAGGTGAAATGGTAATCGTAAATGTTTTCTTTCGTCACTAGATATTTCGCCACTAGGCTGCGACACACGCGTTCTGACCTCTATTTCAAATCCGTAAGTCCGTTGAACGTGCCAACGTGCTGCATTCAATGTGGACGAATGTGGAAGTTAAAGGGATAAACAGGGGATAAATGACTTGTTGGGACTTGAAACCATCTGGCAGACTCTATACACTGAAGAAGGAAACGAAGGAGGTTGGGAGAGATACTTTTGAGAGTTGAAGAGAGCGTTGTGGACCCGTATCGTGAGTTTTGTGTGAACTTCTGAAATAATAATTTGCGATTTGTTTCATCTATTGTTTGTGAGGCTATAAGTCGTCATTCACAAAGTTATTTTTATAGGAAACGGAGTGAAAATAAGTGAATTTATCGGTGATATATGATAATTTGACGAGTGTGTATCGATACATGAACTTTTATGCAGTTGCAAATTTTTGTACGTATCGAGAAGTGTGTGAGAAGTAGAGAAACTTTTTTTTTTGAGTAATTTTAATTTTGGCCTCAAAAATTTAAATATGACCCAAATCAGAAACTAGCATTCATTCTTGTCGGGAATCAGAGGAATAATCCCAAAATAGGCCTTCAATGTGCTTCCAGATAAGCTGTTAGAAGAGTGTTCCACTTTTCTTATAATTTCACTAATGCTTTTCTGGCATCGTTCACTTGCTTCTTTATAGCTTTTAGTAAATTTCTTTATTAACTGATTTGTTGTTTGATTAGAGAAGGAAGATATTGTTCACTGCCAAATGTACATAATATTGTTCATTATCATTAATATTCTGCAGAATAAAAGACCTAAGGCATGTCCTGCTTCAGTAGTAGGACTTAAAAGTAAATTATTAATCTTCTAAATGTTCCAGCATGATCAATTACTTTTTTGATTTTCCCATATTACTCTTCCCTTGATGGTTGCATACTAGAGCAGCCTATGGAACTTTACTGTTTCATTCATTTAACATGTTCTATGGATTCTGAAAGACATTCTGATTCTTTTTAACTTCTGTTATATTTTTTGTTTAGTCTTTGCCTTGTATTTATTTCTCTGACAATCCACAGTAGTGAAGCCAAGTTGATGTCTAAAGAACTTCATTTGAACTATTCAGAGTTTGTTTTTACCCCTTTTCTTCACAAAACCATTTGTTTGTCTGTCATTCATTTGGCTGTATTGTAGATTCTGATTTTGGCTTCTTGTGTCTTGCCACTTTCAAATGTCTTTAGATTCCTCCATTATTCTATCCATGAATACTGTAAATCTTAGTCTTCATGGTTTTTGTATTTCAAAATTTTGTGTTGCATGTCCTGGTAATTTTGTCTAGTGTTGTTAGCTAAATATAGAAAAGTAGTATTTGATTGCTACTATTTGTAATTGTTTTGTTCATTTTTTTGTTTCAGGCAAATGGATTCTTCCTTTCTTACTTTCTCCCCCAAGGCTCTTTCAAAGAAAAAATGTAGGTTTTAATTTTGATATATTGTAATTCTTTTCTGGAACTAAGTGTTAAATGAAAGTTTTAATATTTATTCTTGTTTCCAGTGAATGGCAACATTGTGCAAGGACCAGTTAAATCTAGGATACTGAGATCCAAAGTTTGTCCTCTTCAAGATGCTCGCTGCTCTCCATCCAGTCTTTATAACATTAAAAATAATCGAAGGGAATCTACGGAGTCAAAGAAATCCAGTGTGCTTGAGGATTCTGTTGTTCTAATAAGCGAGAAAATTAATAGCAGAAGTACTCCCCACGTTCCCAAACTTTTTAATACTGATCAAGAAAGAACTGCTTCAACTTTGATTTCTAAGAATGTGAAAAGTGGCGAAATTCAGAGAGCCGCAAATGACAAATTTGATGAAATTTTAAGTTGGTTGAATGAACTTTACACAGCTCATGAAAGAAAAAGGTTCTCATCACCATGGTCAACTTCAAATTCGAGTTCTGTGGTTGAATGTTCTCCTGTCTCATCGAATCCCCCAAAATTGGGTACTGAAAATACTTCCAAAAATAGAATATCAGAAACTAGCAGCGATGAAAGTTCGAAAAGCCGCCAGCAAAATAATTTTTTGAGTTCGGATTATAATTGCAACAGTCAAGAATTTGAGAACACTGATAATTTTAAGGGAGTGATACCAGAGAGTAGTGATGATGCAAGTGAAATACAGGGGAAAGTGAGGCGTAAAAAGGTGTGCCTTAATTTTAGTGATAGTGAGTGTGAAGATGGCAGTAGCAATTGGTCTCAGACCTCATCAATTGGCAACAAATCTGATTTAATTTCCAAAAAGTCAGACAAAGATTCAAAGTCATTACCATGCAGTGAACAAGGTAGTAATCTGTCCCATTCATCTTTGGGGAAAAAGAAAACTGATTCAGTTTCTAGTAAGTCTAGTGAGGATTCTTTTAAGTTATCATTACCACGCAGTAGACGCAAGAATGTGGATTTAATTTCCAATAAGTCTAGTGAAATCTCTTTAAAGTTGTCATTGCCTCGCAGCAGTGATGATGGTGGCAGTTGCTCCAGGACAAGCTATCACAGTGATGAAAGTATCATTTCAGTAAGTTCAGCTGATAGAATTATATCTAACCTCTATGCCAAAAACTGGAACAAGGAAAGTGTGTTGACACCAGTAGTTCAGAAAAGAAAAACTGTTACAAAGAATCCAAATTCTGAGATAGACACAGGGTCCATTGATGCAACACTATCCCAATTATATGGAAAGAATTGGGATGAAGAAAAAATTCTGACGCCGCTCTTAAATAGAAGGAAAGTTAGAAAGGGAAAGGAGAACACTCCTCCTGTAAATAAGAAGGAAGTGAATGCTAAAAGACCCTTCTTAACTCCCAAAACACAAGTTCCTCATCCTGGTATCAATGCACCAAAGACCTGTCCTTTAAAAACAGGGGTTTCAAAAATCAAACAAACTTTTGAAACTTTGAGTTTCTTGCGGTCCTTATCTGGTAAGTATAGGAGTTTATTTAATAAAGTTAAATCTGTGAGTGTTGTTCTCTCTCTCTCTCTCTTTTTTTTTTTTTTTTTTAAATATATTTCTCTCCAAATTTCAACTTTTTTAATGCTTTGCAGAAATATTTTACCAAGGTGGTTTGTTTTGTGTCACTCAAAATTTGTTTTAATTCAAGAGTAGGGTTTCTTTTTTTGTCTTTTTACAGTAATAAATTAAGATCATTTTTAATCTGAAAATAATTCAATTCCTTTCTAAAGTACATTTTTAGAAGATGTTTATAAATATGTGTATCCCCAAATTGTGGAAGTGTGACTCTGTTTATAGCCACCAAATTTCCACAAATGATGAAATGAAAATAATTTTAATTAATATTTGTATCAGTTGTCTTTTTTGAATCGTTATTTTTGTTGACTTTTCAAGATTGACCTAAATGACTTATTTTATGTCCTACTTTTGTTTTAATTGTAAAAGCATACCAATTGATGTTGTGATAAAATGCCCTGAACTAATATGTAAGTAACATTTGTAGAACGTTTTGAGAGGTGTAACTTTGGTTAATGTAACTTGTGTCAAGACAAAACAAGATATACTGGTTTGCACATATAAGTTTGCAGTATAAAGAGAGGTTGGTTAACTTTTTAATTACATGGTGCTCAATTACATAGCATCATGTTTATTTGGGCTTCGTAACATTCTGTACTAACATCGTAAAATGAAATGGTTTCTAAGTGTGACACTTAAAAATAAAACACTTTAAAAGTATTTCTGTAGATAGGAATATTTCCACAAATTTCATTGGCTACAATTCTTTAATAATGGGCTAGGTTTTGTAAACATTTAAAAATATTGGAAGATACCACACCAGTGTCACATCTGGCAAAAACTATTTTGTTTGTAAAAAGTTGAAAAGGTTTCATAAATGTTTATTTTACTACATCATCATGAAAGTATTTTGCTCGTATTGCATATTTTGGAATGTACATTCAAATCAGGGTTATATTCCACCAGCCATAAGTGTAATCAGCATCAGAAAAGCATTGTTTTGCACTAGGCTTTTAAGAAGAATTGTCTGTGGTAGTTTTTCTGAAAACAAAGACAACTTGTGTTCTTTTCAGTAGCTTATGTAAAGAGTATCCTACAATAAATGAAGAATGAAAAAAGTCTTGGAGAAATTAATAATTTTATAGTAGTCACTATTTGTGATGGCTACTCTTTATATAACAAACCAATCAAAGGTGGCTTCTTACTCATTTCTGACAATACTTTGAGGCATTGTGTTCCGTGGATAAATGCATTTAATTTTTGATATTGCAGTGTTGGTGTATGTATACATAAACTTGCCAATGGGCTCTTTACTATGATTACTTGCTTTCATTTTTGTACCAGATTGATTTATGGTTGAAAGAGAGCAATGTAAATAAACATTGACTTCATGTACATGATAATTTTAGAGGAGGATTGACAAAAATTAGGAAAATGTGAAATATACATTTTATGAATGTATGAATCTGCGGTGAAAATTCAATTAAATAAAATATGTGTAACCATGTGAACTGGCTAGAATAGTAAATAATTGTAATTGTGAAATATGTGTTTGCATTTTCTGCAGCTGGATTGGTTTCAAGCAATTTTGGTTATGTTGTATTTGTCATATGTGTAAGTTTTATCTTAGTTTGAGAATCTTTTGAATGATTTGTTGCAGTTTGTTCCCCTAAGAAGAGTAACCCTGAAGCTCTTCTTTATAAAAAAGACTTCAAAAAGAAGAAGGATGAATTGTGTTCCAGACTTTTTAAATTATTTAATGCAGAAGTATTTGAAAATAAGGTAATATGTTTACTGCATTTTATATATTTCTAATTAAATTTATAACACCTGGCGTTTTTCAATTTTTATCTGGTGCATTGAGGAATCTTCAAACATCCTGGAGATCAATTGGGGTATATTTAAATTGTGAAAATTTACTTGAATTTTAATTGCTATTATTTAAGTGCTAGTGCAAGTGTGCAAAATGTAATATTTGTTAGAAAGAGTAATGTAGTCTTTGCAGCAGGTTGTTGTAATTTCCTAAAAATTTCTCATTTTATAGCTCATATTCTAACCCCCTTACATTGTTGTATGTCTTGGTGCATATGGTAATTTTAGCAATGTATTTTGTGATAGTTGATATTACCTGACAAGAAAAATTTCAGTGCAGAAACTGTTACTAGGACCATTACTTGGTGGGACATAGTCTGAAAAAATATGTAGTATGAAATGGCAAAATGCGTATATAAATATGTCACGAAAACTATAAGAATATGTAACTAATATGTAAAATCAGATATCAAAGTTCAGTGGAAACCTTCAGTACACTTCTATTTCACAATACTACCCTTATACAGTAAAACATTTGCAAAAAAAAACAAAAATGTTTACAATGTGAAATTAAATTAAGTAAGTAAGAAGCAATAGTCATTTTTAAACAAATTTCAAAAATAAAATTTGCTTAGTCCACTTGCTTTTTAAACAGTATATTTTTATATTTGGCAGCAATGAGAGCAATCGTACAAGTGCTACTCACATGCAGCAACCCATATTTCTTGAAATTTGTAATTTAAGTTAACAAAAACAACAAAAATGTCTGATTCTTGCCACACCCTAAAGATAATATTCTCAGTGCACTTGCTGCAGTGTAGATACGTAGGGAAGTACAGGTGGATATTATCTGTAATGGACAGCATATATCTTATCCGTGTCTTAACCTGGGGTACCTTGGGTTGTTATCACGCAATTCTGAATTTGTTGGAGAAGAAATACTGATTTTTTTAAGATAAAAACTTATTTTTGAAAAAAAAATTTTAGAGATAAAATTTCAAAAAAATTGTAGAAAATTGTGAAGTATCAGCAAAATCTGTAAAAAAACCATGATAGAAATAATTGTAATAGTGTCTAATTTCTGTAATCTCCTTATAATAATATTTTTATTAGAATAAAAGAGTAGTATTCAGAATTAGTTTCATGCCATTCAGTATAGTATTAGGTTTTTTATAAATTGGATGTGGATTGTAGATCAATTTTGCATTGCCTTTGTTGATTACTTCCCTATTGTCGAGGTCATCTTTCCCCTTTTGTGTTTCGTTTGTTAAACCCCCATTCAACAGCAAGTTGCCCTTAAAGCAATCTCATCAGTGTAGTTGACCAGAGAGGAGGAGGCTCTTGACATGCTCAGATATTCAGATATTGAATAATGTTTGGGAATCTGTCATTGTTCCAAGTTTTTTTTATATGTGAAACTTCTTTGTACTCAAACTGAAGAATTGATTGCACCTGGGTGTGTTTTAGGATTTGATTATTAGTGCTTTGTGTTTCCTTTGATTGAATTTTACTTGATTAGATTTTGATTGACCTGTAATAGTGATAATGTTTCATTGACATGAAACTGAGTTATTTTTTGAAACTGGTTTGCGAGAATTTGTCTATCTTTTTAAAAGGAATTTTTCATGAACTTAGATTTGAATGCTACTTAGTTTGGCTTCTTTGCCTAATACTTTATTAACTTTCAACTATTTTTAGTTTTAGCATTTGTTTAAACTCTTAATTGTTTTAAATTGTCTTATTTTAAAGAGTGCTTTAATTTGAAGATTTTGAATTTTAGTATATACTTGTTGGTGCAGTTGTCTCCAAAATGTTTTACAACACTTTTTAAATGATTTGTGATGTTTAATATACGTAGAAACTTCAACCCAATATAAAGAATAACAATCGCATAGAAAAATTATTACCAAAAAATTTGGATATTGTGTTTGAATTGCAATCAATCTGATCAGTTTCACTCTGTGTTGCAGCTTCCTTGTAATTTGAAAATTGACTGGAATGCAAGGATGAATAGAACTGCAGGATTTTGCCGTAATAGCTCGGTTCTGGGTACACAAGGCAAAGTTCGGTCTTCAAGAATTGAACTTTCTACAAAGGTGAGGCATCAGTATATTCTTTCTCTCTCTTTCTTCTCTCTCTCTCTTTCTTTCTTCTCTCTCTCTCTTTCTTTCTTCTCTCTCTCTTTCTTTCTTCTCTCTTTCTTTCTTCTCTCTTTCTTTCTTCTCTCTTTCTTTCTTCTCTCTCTTTCTTTCTTCTCTCTCTTTCTTTCTTCTCTCTCTCTTTCTTCTTTCTTCTCTCTTCTCTCTTTCTTCTCTCTCTCTCTCTTTCTTCTCTCTCTCTCTCTCTTTCTTCTCTCTCTCTCTTTCTTCTCTCTCTCTCTCTCTTTCTTCTCTCTCTCTCTCTCTTTCTTCCTTCTCTCTCTCTCTCTCTCTCTCTCTCTCTTTCTTCTCTCTCTCTCTCTCTTTCTTCTCTCTCTCTTTCTTCTCTCTCTTTCTTCTCTCTCTCTTTCTTCTCTCTCTCTCTCTCTCTCTCTCTTTCTCTTTCTTCTCTCTCTCTTTCTTTCTTCTCTCTCTTTCTTCTCTCTCTCTTTCTTCTCTCTCTCTCTCTCTCTTTCTTCTCTCTCTCTCTCTCTTTCTTTCTTCTCTCTCTCTCTCTCTCTCTCTCTTTCTTTCTTCTCTCTCTCTCTCTCTCTCTTTCTTTCTTCTCTCTCTCTCTCTTTCTTCTCTCTCTCTGTGTTATGACGCTTTGTTTCCAAGCGGGTAAATAAATTAATTCACTACAAGTTAAATGAACATGTGAAATCTTTCAATATTTCTCTTCATGAAATTGCCTTTTTAAATGACAAGGTATTTAAGAGAAACTGAATTTTCATATTTAGTGAATGTGCCTATATAACGTCAAAATTGTGTTTGAGTAAACCTCTGAAAATAAGGAAATAAATAAGCTTTGAAATTGTTCTATATTCAATGTATACATTAAATTAGAAAGAGTACTTGGCTATTAAAGGATTGGTTCTAGGAAAATGTGGTAGGCTTCACCAACTCAAGAGATATCTTCTTATTCCTGCAAGACATTAAAATGCAGGTAATACTAATTTTCTGTGTTTCTAATTACTAATTTTTACAGGTGTGCAACACAGCTGATAGAGTTCGTGATACTCTTATTCATGAACTTTGCCATGCTGCTTCATGGATTATTGATGGTGTTAAGAGTGGACATGGTGCAGTTTGGCAAGCCTGGTCAGTGTTATTTTAGTATTTGTTGTTGAGGATTTGAAGATCTTGTGGCTGTTGAAGAAAAATGTTAGAAATTAAAAACTTAGATTATTTATTATTGTTGCACCACACAATTTAAACGTATTACTTTGTGCTTGAAAAGTTGTTCAAGTAACAATAGTTATTTATGTTGTAAAAGTGAGATTTTATTTAGCAAGTAGGAAATACGTGTACGAGACGGTTGGGCCGAATGGTGTCCTCTTGCGAGCTAAATAAAATTACTTTCACCATGTGTTTTATGGACTCTATTTTTGACAGCCTTACAAGCTTTGCTTTCAAGTATACATATTACTTAACATTACATTAAGGTCAGTAGTAAATTATTTGGCTTGCCAGAGAAAAGTATTGATTTCTTTGTTGAATTCACAGATTTATCTGATCACTTCAGCAGTAGTGCTAGATTTTGAACCTTTAGCATGGTATATATACCTTGAACAACATACATTTACTAGCAACAGTAAAAAAAGAAATATTTTTTTTGAAGCTAATAACTAACAGAATTCTTCCAAGTTACAGAAATCTAATAACTGTGTGCCAGATGAGGGAGGTGTTTAGTTTATTGGAAGTAGATGATTATTCTGTTGTTTAACTTGAAATGTGACCTAAGTCAGGTTTTTTACTTTCTTCTGGAAACTATATGTAAGTTTGCAAAAAAATTGATGTTGAAATTTTGATTAAAAACTCACTATTTTGGGGTCCCTGTTACTGAAAGTGTTTTTTTGAAAAATATTTGATCGTTTTGACAATACGTACTTGCACCTCAATCATTGACAGGATTGCATTCAAAATTGATATTCACAGAACAATCTGCCTCGAGAATTTGAATTTCTTTCAATTTTTGAGATATTGTTTTCAAAATTTTCTCTAAAAATGGACTCAAATTTTTCTTTACATTTTTTGCTCTAATAGTTTATCAAAGGGTGTGGTTTGCATTTTCATTAAAACCTGTGAATTTTATAAAATAGCAGAAGGGCCCCTTCCCACGAGTACATTATTAAAGAAAGAGATTGGATAATATCTGTTCTTCACATCTAGGTAGAAAAGTAGTTCAAAGTAGAAAAAAGGCTCATTATATATAATGTAATAAAACTTCCTGCAGTGGGTAAAAGGGCTTATTGTTATTTCTAATGTAATAAAGGATTCTGCTGAAGTTGATTTACCATAAATCATATAGGCAAACAATTTTAAATATTGTTAAAATGTTAAAAAGGTTTCATAAACTGGTGAAGCTGGTGAAGTTTAGATACTGTATTTTGATAAACCTGTATTTAAAACCCATTCACTAAGTACTGTATTTGGTTGTATGTGTGAAAAGTATGTAGAATTTGTTAGGTAGAGTTGTTGCCATGACCACTTTATGCATTATTTGCCTAAGGGTGCTTTCATTTGCAAAAGGATGCATTCATTTTCACAAGCTATCAATCCCTTCTTGTAGTTTTTAATATGTAAGATGTTTTCTGATATTGTTTTTTTATTAGTCTAATTCTCTTTTCTTGTTCGTTTTTTCTTCTTCTAGGACTAAGAGGGCCACTGCAAGATTTCCTGAACTCCCACGCATTGGAAGATGTCATTCATACAGCATTGAAACAAAGTACACCTATAAATGCAAGAACTGTGGTTACAGGTCTGTTGATTTGGATAGTTCTCTGGCTTTCCCTTTATATTGTAACAAATCTCAAACATTTGCAAGGAAACGAAACAATGAAGGAAGTGCACTAATACTTTTTTTGCAAATTTTTGTATTTTTAATTCATATGAGTTTTGTTCTTGTTTGGGAATATTATGACCATTTATTAATTTTGAGGAAACTTATATTTTTGCTTCTTGGGACTTTCACTGAAAATGTGCTTTATTGGATAAATGGTTAAATGAAGGAAAAAATTAATAATTTTAATGGTAAAGAATGTTAATAATAGGACTGGATGTAACAAGTCGGCAATTGTGTAACTTGTAACCTTTGGCTATGAGAATTTTTTTATAATTTTGTTTATCTGCCCGTCACCATGCTTCGAAAAAACTGAAATTTTATAGGAGGTAGATGCAAAATTCTAGATTACGGCTCAAAAATGTGTATGTTAATTAACAGACCTGCATGTGTTTACATAGAACAACAAAGATACCTTTTTTCCCCTTTATTTTTCTTTTCTTTTTTTAGCTTTGCTTTTTATCTGAGATACAGATTCCTGATTAGTGTTTGTAATGATCACAGCCAAGGGAAATTATATAATTGACAAATTCAAAGAATGATCAGCAGTAATACAAAATGCATTTTTTGTAATCCATTATTTCAATTTAATTTTTTCACGTGCTTCAAAAGAATTTTTTTCTAATTTAAAAGATGCCCTCTCTCACCCCAGTTTGGCTAAGCCCAAATAGGAAGATACTTTTTTTTCTCTTTAAACGAATCTGTTTGTAGCTGAACTGTGTTTAGCCAAGTTTTGTCAGGGCTCTAAATTTAAGCAAATTAAGATGCCATTGTTCTTGAATGGTAGTTACTTATGATGAGCCACCAGCTGAGGGTTAAAAAGCACAATAAATCAAATAAATAAAAACATTGGTCGCAAACTACTATCAGCTACTATGCCTGTTTGTTGTATCTAAAATTGAGTTTCAAAAAAATCTTCGTGTTGTTACAATAAAATTGCAAATTGTCTGCTGGTAAAGTTAAATCCTATTGCTTCAGCTATTCCTTTTCTCTTGTTCATTATAATCAGAGTAATTTTTGTGTCTATCTTAATTTTCATTTGCATCATTATTTTTCTTTCTGGAGATAGTCTTGAGTTTTTAGTTCTTCTGAAAGTTTTGTATGTTGAATTAGCCTTTTCTGCCATTGCATCACCAGAGAACAATCTGTGACTCCATATTTTCTTCCTGCCATGGTTTTGTTCATAGCTGTTTATTAAATTGAAATTCGCATTATTTAAAGAATGGTTGAGTTGTGAACAGTATACTCTTAGATCCCCTTACTTCAACAAAATCATGGTCACTATTTTCACATTCCATTTCACTTACTACAGTGCCATTTATTTGAGATTCACTTAACTGGTCTGTTCAAAAAAGTTTGGTCTGAATGACCACACATCCCTAGGGAACACCAAGAACACATTGGGAAAGATAATCAGGAATTATTATAGAAGAAATTCAGAAATTGGTGCTGATTACTATCTTATTGATCATTATATAATTTTTACACCCATTTTGTAGGTATACACTACTTATCACCTCCTTTGCAGATTGTTAGGCCACTTAGTTTCTTGACTGGGTAGGGCAAAAAGGCAACACTGACTTTGCTTAATCTGCAAATGTAATATCATATTTACTCTATTATAAGTTAACCTCGAATAGGAGTCAATCCCCTAATTTTGAAAAAGTCTCCTGAGATTTTTTTAAATTTTTAACTTGTTATTCTATTTAGTCAAAATAAATTCACAATAGGTCTTTTTGACTAGATGATACCCTTGTTGATGATAATGTTTTATTTTCGTGTTTTTTAATATCATAATCATGATTTTTGTCACTACCCTTGTCATCTTCACATGTATCAATGTTACTTTCTTTTTAGTCCTTCCATGCTGTGACTTTTTCTGGCCCCTCTTGAAAGTTTTGTGTTGTTAAGTCTTTCGTCAGACGCAATCTATGAAAATTCCCTTCTTTCGCCAGATTCCCTATCTGTCCCGCACTTGTTTATGGCCTCTGTTTCTGTTCAAAACACAGATTCGTATTCGCCGAGCATCGAACAGAGTTTCTTTGCGGCTTTGTCAACCCCGCATCTTGTATCAATCTCTCAGCATTCATCTTCACGTTAGGTTTCATTTGAGTGATCTGAGGCAAATTCGTGGAGCTCCGAGTGGTATCTTTGCATACCTAAGCAAAACATTAGACAATATAAAACTAATTGATGTAATAAGAATACTGAAACAAGAAATTGTGCCCTCTAATCTTTTAAAACTAATAATCAATATACATACAGGAAACAAAATAGATTAAAACCAGGTGAAAATATTACCTGCTATACCTGCATCGAAAAGAATAAGACAAGGGTATTCATTGAGCCCATTGTTATTTAATGTAATAATGAATATTATTATAAAACAACTGAAAACAAGAAAAGGATATAATATGGGAAAATATAATGTAAATATCATGTTACACAGACGGCACATTGTTAGTAGCAGAAAATGAAGATGATTTACGATTACTGTACAAGTTCAGTTAACTTTGTAAGAATTTTAATTTACAAAGGTCTACCCAGAAGACTACAGCTATCACAATTGCTAAGAATCTGATTATGTGAAAATTGATAGAGGATAATCAAATTTAGAACAACTTCTAAAAATGTAGTATTTGGGAATAACTTTAAGAAGCTCAGGACAAACGAAGAAATGAATAAAAGAACTAATAGGTAATAGGATCGCTGGCTGTGTCAACTACTCAATATGGTATAATAAACTTCTAAATCAGGATTCGAATGTTAGAATATATCAATTGATAATTATATCAATATTAACATATGCAGGAGAAACAAGAAGTGAAATGAAACTTACCAAACAAGAACTTGGTCGCCGAAATGTGACTTCTGAGAAAAATTACAAATCACACTCTACTGGATAAGGAAAGAAACAGAAACATCAGGGAAGAGTGCAAAGTTAATCCCATTACGGACTTGGTACCAGACCGAAGAAAGGAATGGAACGATCATATTGAGAGAATGGAGGAGAAAAGAATCATCAGGATTACTATGGATGAATGGCCGAGAGGAAGAAGAGAAGTTAGCAGACAAAGGAGAAGTTTGAAAGACTCGTTATAATTTTTGGAAAGGATTAAGTCTTAGTTTTTGTAAGAACAAGTTTGATTTCATACAATGCCATTCAGTTAGAGATTCTCTTTACTGGCCCATTCGAAAATATCGGTCTGAATTGTCCGACATAACGCGATTGCCGAAAATATGAACACGAAAATAAATATGTATTTTTACGTGGAATATTTTTACAGTTTTTCAATTTATTGTTACATGAACATTCACAAGTTTCGTGACTTGGAAAGGCACTGTAAAAACTTCAATCCTAACCGACCAGGCTTAATCTGCGAATATAAGGCGACCCCGCATTTTTTAACTGAGGTGTTTAGAAAATAAAACCTTGTCTTATATTCACATAAATACGGTACTATCCCAAATTTTTTGAATGAGATATTTAGGGAGAAAATCGTATATTTGGGTAAATGCAGTATTTAAATTTTGAAGTAATTTTGATAAATTGACAGAATGTTAATTGTGTTTTTGTTGTGATACTGCTGTTTGTCATTGTGATTGGAATGTCTGTTTTGTACAAAATAATCGGTATCTCTTTTAAAAATTTGGAACGAATTTGCTCTTTTTGAGTCTTATTGTCTGAATGCCACCTACTAAATGTATTATAATACTTTTGTGAAAATAAAATAATCTGCAATATGTACAAATCATTTGATATAATTATAAATCTTAGATTGAATTTAGTTCTAAATAAAAAAAGTTTTTGCCTATCACCAAATTTGGTTCTTAGGATAATTTCTTGAGTTATCATATTATGGACATTGATAAATTACCAGTGTTTATTAGCAAATAGTACAGTGATAATGTTGCAATGTGTTTTGCTAATTCGGAATCCTTTCAACTTTTGTTACTTCTGAAAGTGCACAATTGCAATGCCACCTTCCAAACATGGAGCATGTGCCAATATGCAAACTTTTCATTTCTCATTACTCTTTTAGTTCAGTTTAGTTCAATTTCTGTTCAGTTCAGGCCCTATTATACATGGAGTGTCTCAAGACATCAGGCCCGGTCTTTCGCCACGCAAATTTTGCTATACTCATTTCACCATCTAGCAGAGAAAGAAGGTATCAGTCAGGCGATGAAATAGTGGGTTTGCATTCAGCTTGGTGACTTCTTTTAGGCTTATCTTACATGCTGTAAATCTACAACAAATGGGACAGTTGGCTGCACTTCCCCTCTGAAGCAAGGCATATGAAAATTTTTTTTCACCCTTAAAAATCCATGGCTTTGAACCTGCACTCAATACAGCTACAACAGCTCAATATGCTCATATCCCACCACAGCCTCACTTTTCCATTGGATTAAGTTAATTCCATTATTTTCTTCCTTTGTTCTACAAATGCTACTACAATTAATTTTTAAAAAATTGTTTACTTCAAATTTCAAGAAAATACGAATGATTGCCAAGGTGTTGCCTCAAGCTTTTTTTTACTTTTGAATGTTAATCAAATAGTATTTTTAAAATATTTCAAATAATCTAGGAAACTTTAGTTATGGAAAAAATTGTTTGTGTCATCAAGAACTCTAACAAATGGAATAGTCCATATTTTACTTTCCTGTATATGTACGAATATACGGAGTACTATACATAGAATAGGGAAAGTTATGTAATGCTGCTGAAAATCAATATCTAGATTTCAACAGAAATAAATTTTGGTGTTGACTCTAAGCCCTCTTCACATTTTCAAAACTTTTTCTTTAAATTTCTTGTAAGAATACAGTAAATTACGTACTAAGGTGTCATAGGTCCGATTTTCAGGTTTAACTCTGAATTTTCAAAATTTTTAATGCGCCTTCCTTCAACTACAAAATTGAAGATGGAGATTTTTCATTCCAATAAAAATTGTCCTCCACAGTGAGTTTTTCATTAAGGTCATGTCCTTTTTATTTTGAAAATTCTGGTAGTTTTCAAACAAAATTGTATTACATATGTGCAATTTAAAAAAATTACATAAACAAGATTTTCTCATTCAGTTTCAAATTTTTTCTTTAAACTTTTGGTAGGGATAGTACTAAATTCACTCTATAAGGTGACATAACACCATATATTGCTCTGTTCTTTTGTTTTTAAAAAATTGCAAAAATTTAACTTTTTTATTTTGTTTTCACCTTGTTAATATTTACATTAGCGGCAATTTCTTTATAGTAATGTGAGTTTGTGTGCTTTAAATAATGTAGATAAAAGTTCCAGTAAAACTTAAGTTTTCCGTGAAATTGAGCTCAAAACTCCCTATTTTCTGAAACAGATAGTGTTAATTGCACTGTTTAAGATGACAGAATTAATTTGGCTGAATTCATTTGAGTTTTCAAATATTACACAATTTTAATTTTTTTAAATATCTCTCATGCCTTTAATATGTATATTTCCGGTGATAGTAAACACTATTGCATTTGTGACTGGAAGTTCTTGAAATGACGTATGAAAGGTTTCGAATGATGTACATGGGGCGGTGATAGATGGCAGCCGGCAAGTGTACGTGACAAGTCCGAATAGCTAACCGAGACCAATAGAAATAGAAAACGAATACAGGAAAGTCTGTGCCATTCTGTAGCACCACTATTTTTTTTATCAGAAAGGTAGTCTGCATGTTTTGTTGTAAGGAAAATTAAATTTTATAAATATACAGTAGAACCCCTATTATCCTAAATATTGGATAATCCAAAAAAAATTATGATGGAAGAAAAAAATACAAGAATAAATAAAATGTTTTTCTGTAGCGGGGGAAGATTTATATTATGAAATACTGAACTAATTACTGAAACACAAGTTGTTGAAATGAAATGTTTATTGCATTGGTAATTACATTACACCTGTCATTGAACCGGATTCATATAAACTTAATTTATAAATGAAAATGCATGAACACATTGTAAGTCAACCCAATTTATTCTGAATATTGTTTGTAGAATGCCTGTTAACAGCAGCGACACAAACAGAACTTCATTTCTTCTAAACAATGTAGACACTACGACTTGCGATCAGTTACATACTCCTTTGTTCGTGATGTTGCCACTTCATGTTGTATGCTGTTTCCACTTTCTGACATCGCTTGCTACATTGCATTGTGTCTGGTAATCCTGTCGATGTATTTGCATTAGTAGGGCACGTTTTTTCAGATAATCCAATCATTTCCGAATCTGAACAGACTACACCCAATTAGTTTGAAATAGCAGAATTCTACTATGATTGCAAGCAAAATTAAATTGCATTGTAAAGTGTTGTGAGAATAGCAAGATAGGCACTTGTTTTCAATATTTCAGCATTCTATTTCAGTCGATCATGGCTGTTGCACACTTGAACAACCTAGGCACATCAAGGAAAGTTACAGTCCTCAGAAAGAAACTGGAATTTTACTGAATCATGTAGAAAAAAATTTAAGTAATAATTGTAATAATAAAACTTATATGCAAAAAATTGTATATTCTCAAAGTAATATGTATGTTCACAAAATATTCAAGTTTTGTGCAATTCTGATTTTTATAGTATTAATTGAGTTTAATGCTAAATTAACTGAACTTACAATGTTTACATTTTTGGAAAATAAGATTAACTGGTTTGTAAGATTTTTGGTAGTGCTAGTGAGCCTGGAAAAGGGAGTTAATTGAAATTTCAATGTGCATCAGCTAGGATCTTTCTTCCCATTACTGATTCTTTTTGAGTTTTCTACTGTCAACCTGTGTGTCCACAGCTTTGGACGGCATTCCAAATCTTTGGATCTCCAGCGTAAACGTTGTGGCTACTGTTATGGAGAATTTGATCTACTTGTCAACAAAAAACCTCGAAGTACCAAAACGGCTTCTTCAGGAGTGCAGTCTTCTCCTAAAACACCACGAGCAGTATCTGGGTTTGCTTTGTATGTGAAAGAGAATTACAAAACTACAAAAGAAAAAAATTCTGGCCTTAAACATGCAGACATAATGAAGCTTTTAGGGACTCAGTTCTCAGGTATGAAAATAGGTCCATCGCAGCAAATTTAATTGTTCTTGAATTTCAGTATGATTGTAAAACATCTATATTGAAATGTATGGATTGAAGTTCATTTTCATGGTAAAAGGCATTGTTCTGTTTCTTCCACACAGAAGTAGCTCATTTTCAACTCAGAAGATTTGAAAACCAAAGTATTGACAAATCCAATGAACTGTTTCATTGTGATGAACTATTTTAACAAGAGTATTTGTATTGTGTAGATAAAGGTTATGTTTTAATGTTTTGGATGAATTCATTGTTCAACTTATAATTTAGGATTAGAAAATTAGAACTTCAAGAAATTTTTTTTGGCACTCCAATAAATTTGATACTGTGGTTTGGCAAATGCCAGCTAGTTGTGATATTTGTCCTGTTTTGTATAGTCTTGGCTGTAAATTGTTACTAACGTAATGTATGAATTTAGTGGTTTTGCAATAAAATTATTTATTGTGATAGAGTTGTATCCTATTTAAATATATAAATATTACACAGTTTCTCAGGGCCACCAGATAATATTTTAAAACTCAGGATTGTTAATCATATGCAAGGTTTTTTAAGTAGCTGATGTAAGGGTTGTTAACTACTTGAAACAAAGAAACTGGTATTTAAATCACAAGCATGTGGTTTTCCATAATTTGGTGTAGTTTTTGCGATTTAATTTTATAGGCTCTCTGTACATTTGTTTTTTATATTGTGTATATTGTAATTAAGTGAAGTGATTTCTGTTTCTACAATTTAAGTAATTTATTTTTCAATTTTGTTGCTTTAAAAGTGTACTACAACACTATATATTGTACTTAAGTTTGTGATGTATGCTAAGGATTTAAGAAATACTGAATTTACACCTCTTCAAATCCTGTTTGGTTTGGCTAATGCATTTTTCTGAGAAGAATGCACTATGCAAAACTTACAAATTTAAATATAATGATTCCATTGTGTAAAACTTGACCATGACTTTGTATCAGTGAGAAATGTAATGCATCAAATGTGCTACATATTGTTAATGGTGTGAAGTAAGTGTTGTATCAATTTACCTTAAAAAATATATATTATTTACTTTTATAATTTTAAGTGTTTCTCTATTCAAAAAAGAGAGGAGGGCAGGAGTGAGGAAGGGAGAGAGAGACTAAAATAGCCTGTGCCTCATTATTAATTAATGTAGTTACCTGAATAGAAGTCGACCTTGAATATGAAATTTTGAAAAAGCCTCCTGAGAATGTTTTAAATTTTTAACTAATTCTACTATTTAGTCAAAATAAATTCACAACAGGCCTTTTTGACTAGAAGATACCCTTGTTGATGAGTGTTAAAGACTTATTGCTGAAATATTTTCTTGTTCCTTAATATCATAAACATGATTTTGGTCACTACCCTCATCATCTTCAGGCGTATCAATGTTACTTTCTTTTTAGTCGTTCTTCCATGCTGTGACATTTTCTGGCCCCCTTGAAAGTTTTGCGGACTAAATTTTATGTTGTTAAGTTTTTCATCAGAAGCAATCTGTGAACATTCCCTTCTTTCGCCAAATTCCCTATCCGTCCCGCACTTGTTTATGGCCTCTGTTTCTGTCCAAAAAGCAGATTTGTATTTGCCGGGCATCGAACAGACGTTTTTACAAATCGTGGATGTTTTCAAATCATCGACGTTGATGAAGCATCCCTATTCCCAATATCAGAGGGAGGTATTCTTTAGACTCCTGAAGGTCCTGTTACATGATATGGAGACGTTATTTTAATAATGGTACAGCTCCTTTGACACTCATTTCGAGATATTGAGCTCTAAAGTTAGCAAGGGGGAGAAGATAATCTGTCCACATTTTCTTGATTTCCAGAATTCTTACCATAATTTTAACTAAAAGAGAAATAGAAGATTAGTAAAAGTTAAAGATAAATAAATTAATGAAAGTATAATTGAAAACAAGCGCGACATTTGAAGAACTAGACCTTTTTGTTGCCGAGTTATAGAAAACTTTGCAACGGTAAACGAAACCAGATTTTATTTTTGCATTGTTCACAAAATAATACCTCTTCTCCCACTACTACAAGCAAAAGGAGAGTTCAAGAAAACATGCGCATAGTGAAGCTACATTTACGTCCAGAAGCAAAACAAGGGGCCATCTCTTTGCTCAATAGATCAGGGAAACTGGACAAAAACCTGATCGAGATAGGGGCCTTGACTCACTTTTTCATTATTTGAATAATTTTCTTTTGCAGTCTTAAGGTTTGGGTAGTACATGATGAGCTTCCCCAGAATATTTTGCCATATCTTAGGCGGGAATGCACATTTGCAAAATACACTCAACAAGCTGCATGAAGGCTGACAGAATTTGAAAGAATTCTGAATGTGTCACATAATGAACTTAATTTAACGTTTAATTCTGTTATATGTACATTCCATTTGAGGTTTGATTGAATTGTAAGACCTAGAAATTTTGTTACCTTAACATCAGCTAATTGCATATTGTTCATTTTCAATGGAGCATGCGATTGCTGATTTGAAATGCAAAAATGCATTGAAACAGTTTTTCCTTTGTTAGCTATTAATTTGTTATTTCAAAACCAATTTAATACTTCTGAAATCGTACTATTTATTGCTTCTTTTTTACAATGAACATTCGTGTCATCAGCACACAGAACAGTTTTTAAGAGACAAGGTCATATGGTTTACGTATAACAGAAAGAAGATAGGACCTAAGATTGAACCTTGTGGGAGCCCACAAGAATTAGAAAGATAGGTAAATAGTGGCCTTTCATGCCAGTATGGTATTTTTACTCTTGGAGATTGGTGTTTAAAGTACAAGATTATCCAATGTAGGGCGATACGAATTTCATAAGGAGGTAATTTTGATAGCAAGATGTTATGGTCGATAACATCAAGAGCTTTGGGGATAGATCTAAATATATTCCAATAGGTACTTCATTTCAGTCCATTGATAAAGCAACATCTTTAAGAGAAGAAAATATGGCAGTTAGCGCACATTTTGATTTTATAAAATCGTGTTGTGAGTGAAAACGCTTGATTTTTCCTGAGAAAAGATGATGATGAAATCGAAGATGTAGTTAGACAAAAAATTGTGATTTCTCTTATAATATATTTACTTGTTTGTCTGAAGATACAAACATATTGTAGGATGATACATGCATATTCGAGGAATATTGGGGGTGTAAATACTACTGTAAAACTGATATTGATGGGCCAAATCGGTAGATGTCGTTCTATGAAAATTTGGAAATGATAACAATATCAATTTATTAAAACATGAAATATAAATTTCATGTGTTTAGACTCATTGTTTCCTTCATCTTCTTGAAATCGTCTGACCCCTACCAGCTGATCAATGAAATAAGCATGGTTAATGCTTGACATGAATCGTTATTTGAATGATTAGGAAGCAAATCAAGCATGAATGTAACTTCAAATTAACTTCTCCCCATAGCACATCACGGTTTTGAACTGCTTATGATGTAAATAAATAAAGCATATCTTGTTAATACCCTTCCCAGAACCTTCCATTGCTGTTGTTATAGAAGCAGGATATTTAAGAATTTGGAAGCCTTAGTTCATTACATTGTTTGATAGTGTAAAGGACGTTTAAGAGACCAATACGTATATGACGTATATGTATGAGTCCCTTAAAGCCTAAGTGGTGTAATTCCATTTTCAATTATGTTCAGCAAGAGGTGTTTTACAACTATCTTATGCTAGTGGCCCTTGAATACATATCAACCTAACTGAAAATGGAGATGCACTACATGGGTGTTAAGGAGCACATATGACTGGGAGCTGTGGTTTCACTTTGGTGCTTGAACCAATGTTCCAAGTGTAGAAATCCAATTATGGAAAGATTGTGGTATTGATGTGATGTGGGACTAAGAATTTCAACATACCGCTATCAAAACTGAAAAAATTCACAGCCCACAGTTTTCAAACCCACAGACTTGGTGTCTGTGTGGTTAGAAAAACCTTTCACTACGCATGAGGTGACTCACTTGACTATTTGTAAATAGGCTACAGTTATATAACCATTCAATAAAAATAATATAACTAAAACTAATTTTTATGCATGGGACCAATAATATGGTAATATGCTTTGCAACATTGAAACTAGTTGTGTCAATGGCATTTGACACCATTAGTTTCTATAACAACAATGTAAACAAAATTACATTAGCTCTAAAATCTATGTACACTGCATTTGGTAATGAACAATTTTCACAAAATTTACTTTAAACAAAATCTTGTAGAATAAAGTATGTACAGATCATCTCAATTAACGCAATAGTTCAAGTCCCCCCCCCTCCAAATAATTGATATTGAGGGAGCTGTGCATTATCAAAAAACATTGTTTCAAATTTTTTTCAATTTTTCAGACCACTAATAGTTAAATTGAAATTCTATTGGGAGTATGAAGAAGACCAAAATTCCTTTTTATATCAACATTTTTGGGGGAAATTAAGGAGCAGTTTGTGAAAATGTCCTTTGTGCATTTCTTAAAATGGGCAATTTTGAGCTCGTTTTCACAGAAAATCTTTTAAAGATTTCTAAAGATCATTTCAAGCATTTGTTCTTGAGCAAGACAGCAAGAAACCACAAGAGAAAAAAAAACAACTACAATGTAAATTCAAAGACATGAGAGTCAAATTACTTTTATATCAAGTAAATCTGTAAAGCATTCTCTATCCACAAGAAGTTTAAAAAAAAAAAAAAAAAAAAAATTGGTGCCATTTTCCAGAAAGTTTTGAATACATATTATCTAAAAACTTTTCCACTTAAAATTCCATGAAAACTACCCCTTTTCAGGACTAATTCTAGATCCAATTTTTGAAAATGTTTCATTCAAGAAAAACAAATTCTCTAAGTATTTGTATATAGGGGTCCAAAAAAGTTTACCTTTTGCGATTTTGGAAACTTAAGAGAACTTGAAAGAAAATTAGCCCTTCCTATTTTCATTCTATTGAAGCAAAATTTAATCTCAAGGCATCTTCAAGAAAATTTCGAAAACGTGAAGTGTTCTGAAAAATTAAAAAATGCTTTTTAATTTGCAGGACCTCAAGTCAAATTGAAATGTCTGGGAAATATTCATTTTAGGAATACACTTTGGTTTCAGCACTGGCATGGGTCACAAACAGATTGATGGACAGACAGACATTTAGAAAAAGTACTTTTCCACTATCAGGATCCTATGATTAGCTGCCACTGCACACATAAAGAAAAACTATTTTTCTAATAATTACTTAATTTTTCTGTTATTAAATATATATTGTAGAACGATGTTTTCCCGCTTTTGTAGCTTATGTAACCCTATTTCTAAACCAATATAGTCTGTTAATAACATTGATTTCTTATGAAGTAATCGTAGACTGACGAATATGAATTTGTTAAAGGATGTTTTTATTATTTAAGGCACTAACAGGTGTTTTCTATACACTTTTATAAAAAGGCAGCGGATAATCGTTCTGCGGGCGGGCTCGCACTGATTTCGCTACTGCTTAGCCCTTAGGAGTACGTCCCGTATTTGGCGTAACAATCGCCGTTGTCTAACACACGGGCTTTGACCTTGGTATTTTCTCGACGGACTGCCGAGAGCTAACTCACTCCCGATCAATGGGTTCACACTAGGTCTTTGACTGAACCCGAGTGAGTGAGGTGTTATGGTGCCCCCCTGCGAGTGTATGTCGGGGTAGCAGCTATGCCAATCCCTGCTATGCCCCCTTGGGCTCCGTAATGGGCGTGGACCACGGAGATGAACTGTATATCCTTATGGATATCAAATCTGCACCCCTACTCTTTTCTGCTCGGAAGAAAAAACCAAATAAAAAGAATGTCAACCTCGACTTTTTTGTAAGGAAAGTGGCAGGCCGTCAAAGCCCCGTTTTTTGGAAGCAACCAAAAAGGCAAACAGTGAGCATAGGCGCCACCAAACTTGCCATGGATATGAAAAGGGTACGTTCCAAATGCGATTCTTCAGCGCATTCTCGACGAACACAGACTGCCAGAAGATTTAAGTAAATGGCCGGCCTCTTGGTTCAAATGTTCACCCATCCTACCTAAATTCTCTGCAAGGATGTGGAAAAGCACGGGATCTTAGCTACTGAATCCGGGGAAGATCTGACAACCTTTTTTCCAGGCAGAGGGGAGGAGGGAGTTTCCTGTTTACAAGAACCAGGATGTGAACAATCCGAATCAATGAGTTCTTTTGACAAGGCAAATTATCACAAGTGTGTTAACAACCGTGCCTGTATAAGCCAACACTCCAACTAACATCAAATGCATTTACGATTGATTGAACCTGATTTTGCCCAGCCACTCCGCATGTGAACATGTTTTGTTGTACTGTACGTTTCTTACTTTCTCGCTTCTGCATACGCAGAATAGACAAAATATTGAAATGCGAGAAAAACGGCGCATTTTCAACACAAAAACTCTTGTTGGCGGCCCTGGAGAAGAAAACTTGGGTAAATCTTGCCCTTATACATAGTCAAAAACTTCCTCAAACTGTTGTGTAGTCAGAATCCATGGTTTGTGGATCCTTGATACCGAAAAATCGACTGTCAGTAAAACGTCCGTCTGTGGTCAGTCCTAGGGCCTAAACCATTCAGCTGATTTTCTCCAAAATTGATTTTCCCCAATCGACTTGACTGATGTCCCGGCCCCTTGAATTTAAAATACATATTTTAATTTAGGGGAGGGGGGTACTTTAAATGAAGTCCCTGAGAAAAAAGCATTTTTTTAATTAAATTTTGTTGTTACCGTGACGGACACTTGAGAGAATGGTGCAGATCTTATTTTCGACAAAATTCCTGCTTTTTCGAAAATCGCAAAGGTTCAGTTTTTTTCGGCGTCTTCCTACAAATAAAACATCGATGATTGAGATTTTTTCCCTTAATGAAATCTGTTCCTTAAAAACAAATTTTCAATTAAGGACTTGCACAATTTTTGGAAAATTTGAGTTATCTTACGTGAAATATGGGCAATTTGATTTTTTAAACATTTTTTCTCAAAAACAAACGATACCAAACTTTTTCTTTTAATTTTTCCCTCGAATATATGAAAGAACAATTAAAGGTGGAGCAAATCTTCCTTCCGGTAAACTCTTATGTATTTGTAAAAACGGCAAAATTGAAGATAAAGATTGTTGCTTTAAAATCTATTCTAAAAAATGAGCCCTTAAAAAAGGTCATGTACAATTTTTTGAAAACTAGTATTTCGGGCAATTAGTGTTTTAAAGTTATGCAATTTCTAAAATAAAATATTTTTTTGTTATTTACGTCGATAAACACGCCCATAGCTACCAACGACCTAAACAATTTATTAAGAGCGTGTCCAAAGCAACGGCTATTAAAATGCTCCAGAGTCCATTAAAAATATTTTAGCGGACTCTCTGATTTAGATTTTATCAGTTCTCACAAATCTTTGGATACATGTCTCTTTTGTCCAACTTGTCCCCCTTTTCCTTTTGCTCCCTTGGTTCATTTTGTCCCATTTGTCCCCGTCCTATTTTTTTCGCTTGCCCCATTTAGTCGCAATGTCTCATGTTATCCCCATTGTTCCATTTCGTCTCCATTGCCATTTCCTCATTTTGTCTCCTTGCGCCATTTTGTTCCAGTGTCTCATTAGGCCACTTGCCCCTTTGTCTAATTTGTCCCCCTTTCCCCATTTCCTTCCTTTCTTCCCCTTTTCCAATTTTGTCCCCATTGTTCATTTTTGTCATCTTACCGCTTTCGTTCTCCTTTCTCCGCTTTGATCCATTTGACCCGATTTGTCCCCCTTTGCCCTTTTGGTGCTTCCGCGCACTGCCATTGTTATTGAAAAACGGTAATAAGACCCTGTACCAACAACCCTTGTAACAGAACATCGACAGTAATGTCAATTCTTAAATCATGAAAGGATGGAATGTTTATTTTGAATAAGAAGAATTACTCGAAATCACAAAAAACACTGCACTCTATTAAAGGACTAATTTAAAAGACTTGTTACATAAATAACTATTCCATTCTTACGAATATTATTTATATCATACGATCATCACGACCGCAAACAATAAGAAATCTAAGTATTTTAAATATCCGTATGGCGCTGACAGCGCTTCAAACAAAGCGCGGGAAATTCGAATTTGCAATTTCAATTTTATGCAATTTTCGAAAATGTAGAGAGTTTTCCTAAAATGGGAACAGTTGTCTTTGCCACTCTTTCTTATACGCGAGGGGGAGGGGGAAATTGACAAAATTTGGATCCATTCTTAAGAAAAAATTGTTTAAACAATTTTAGAAACAAATTTTTACTTTAAAAAAATTACACTAAAACGACTAGTTATTTCGAAAAGTTGAACATTACGTTCTTTCGAGATTATGTTTGATTTTTTATTTCACATCTGCACAATTTGCAATCTGTTCTTGAAGAACATTTAGTAAAGGGTTTGAATTATTATTGCATAGACGCAGTGGTTACATTTATTGAGGTTTTGTCTAATTAGTGATTAATGAAGCGGTTTGGCAGCTCTAATATGTGTTGACGTTTCAGTCTATATATGTGCTCACTATTGTCCAGTAAATTAATTCATAGATGGTTACTTAGACTTACTTTCTTCAAATACTCCTGGCTTCTTTCTGTAATGACGTCCGCAATAGTTGAGATGTTTGTCCTTGTAGTGTGTTTTGTTTGTGACGAACCAAGGTGCTCTGGATTTCTCAATGATTTTGTTTCAATCTTCTGAAAATCTCAATGTTCGATTCACTGGAAGATTTGATAAACAGATTTTATTAAGAAAAGAAACAATCTTCAATATTGTAATTTAGGAATTCACCAAAAAATTTCTAACTTTGCAATTCTTCAAAAATTTAGAGAGTTTAACAAGAAGGCGACCCACGCCTTTTTTTATTGTATTTTGCTCTATCAGAGAAAAGAATTAAAGACGAAATTGGAGCCATTTTTACGAAACTTTTGAAAATGTCGAGGGTATATGTAAAGTACCCTCTACAATTAAAATATCCGTTTTTAATTCAAGGGGCCACGACTTGAGGCAGATCGATTGGAGAATCGCCAATTTTGGTGAAAATTCTGCATACCGTTTAGCCGTTACCGTTGTTCATAGACGGACAGACGTTTTGGGGTCAATTGATTTTACGGTATCAAGGACCCACCAAACGTAAATTTTGAATACACGTGTTATCGGAAGTAACCTCTTACATAGAGGAACAAGATTTATGCAATATTTCTTTACCAAGGCTTGGCAATTAGCTTTTCTGTCGAAAGTGCGCGTTTCTCCCCCCTCCCCCAGGTTTACAGGTTTACAATACTTTCTGAATGCTGCGTAAGCGGCAGGGCAGCAAAAATCATCTTTGAGTCTGGACACTACAGTTTCAACTTCTCACACGTACGTGTACAAATAATATATAGTATACGTGTATGTTTCCTTTCTCTTTTCTCTTCCCACAGAACATGCAAACGAAGTTGTTTTTATTGGTTTCTGTAACTTTAAATTACTCATTTCAAATGTGTGAATGAGAATTTTCGATGTGAAAGTTCTCAGAATTTGCTTCACTCGTGTAATGAAAAAATATTTCAATATGACAATATTTATTCATGTAAAATATTTTGTCATTCCATTATCCTGCTTTATTCATTACATGAAACCATATTGTTTTTAATTTCAATAAAATCGATAGAATGGACGGAATGATATTGATAGTATGAGAATACAGAGTTTATTTATTCTTATGTGCAGCAGCGTAACCGATAGTGATGTCTGAAGTGTGTCAATGTGGACAGAAATTGCGGTATTATAATATTACATAACCGTTACTAAGTGCAGGAAAGTATGTGCTGTTGTAGCACCACTAGTGTAATTAATACGAACTTGACTGCGAATTCTCTTGCTCCAAATTACCTTATTCTTGTTTCCTCATTTATAGTTCCATATGGTACTGCTATTTTCTACTTATTTTATAGAAGTTAATACTTCACACTAGTGGTGCTACACAATGGCACAGAATTTCTCAAATTAGTTTCCTGTTTTCTTTAGTGTGGGCTAGCTATTCAGATGTGCCACATACACGTGCCAGCTGCCATCTATCTCCTCCAAAAGTACATTATTTTTAACTGTTCTCAATTTTTCGGTTTCCTAATAGTAAAACCACAATATTACTTTAACAATATTACAGAAGAGTATAACCTCATCCTAAATGTCAATTTTCATCGAAAGATTTGGGGTCATTTTAAAGAAAATTGCGTTTAAGCGTTACTGCAAATACTAAATTTGGAGCTCTTTTTCACAGAAACTTTTTGAGTTTTCGAAAAACTTCATTAGATGTGTTTAAAGTTCTTTAACTCACAAATACAACAATGTTTACAAATAGTTGTAAATGTGCATATTATGTGCGACCTTTTTTTTTTGAAAAAACAACAACATAAAAATTCCTCAAAATAAACTTTATGTTATATTAAACAGTGCCTAAACCGTACATAGGATTTTTTCCAAAGTGGATATTTCCCGATCGATCTGCGTCGAGTCGAAGCTTTGCGATTTTGGAAAACATTATTTAAAATTTGGATACTTTACACGAGACATTTTTACTTTCTCACATACGTACGTATATACGTAGTATACGTAAAATTTGGTTTTTGAAAAATTTAAAAATTTGGTGAGCTGCAGAAAATCGATTTCGAGATTTTAACTGAAATACACGTTTTGAGATCTCGTGATACCGAAAAAGTGTTTTTTCGAAAAAGCCAGTCCGTCCGTCCGTATGACGCAGATAGTAATGCAACTGGGAGGTTATTTTCTCACTGTTGACCTCCTTCAATTCTTTTTCACGTGACTTCTATTCCCGTTTATGTCCTTTTCTACTTTACATTTTTACTACCGAAATTCCTTCGCCTCTCTTTCCAAACTCACGTTCCTTTTTGAAATGGATCGTCAAAGTGCATCAGTCACTCTTGCACTTTCTTTGACATCTTTATCTCTTCGTCTAATTTTTTTCATTTGTTTTCACTCCGCCTTATCCATCTCAACATCCTCATCTTTTAGATTCATTAGCATATTACATCTCCGTGCTGACTGGGGCGCGAGGATTATAGTCAGAAGCGACGAAGCGAGAAGACGTGAAGACTTTGTAACAATGGCTTGGGGATTTCTACAGTTGAAACTCTTCATGCTTGATGATTACTTTCAAAGGCAAGAAATGCTATGAGTTGGGAACAGACGGGCGATTCTTGAATGCAAGCGCGTAGACACACTCCGTAGCATTTGGGGTGTTTTTCTTCTTTGAAAAAATCCATTATGCGCGGTGCAGCAAACGCCCTTTCATAATTCCTTCACTCTCGTAATTTTTCACAACTTGTCTTAGAAGCAGTCCGTTCATCCAGCGAAGTCGCATCATAAGTTTGTGAAAGGGCTCGGAATGTCGAGAGCTCATGCGAGGCCGTCTTTCTCTTCAGGGGGAATCGGATTGACGAATTTCCGAAGCGTGTGGAAACTGTCTGGCAACTGCGGAAATTCTTTGCCGCGCTGTCAGAAGGCCGAATACGTATCTGAAACCCACCACTTAGGCCGCTTACCCCGTCCGTGTCTTCCCAGTCATTTCGTTTATTTAGGTCTCCAACTCTGTTTTTGATTGTAATTCTTATTATTTTTATGAGCCCATTAAAATGTTATTTCAATTTTCGAAAATGCTTTTCACACTCATTACTTGGACCAGTCATATCCGTACTTTTTACCGTCCTTAACATAGAGGTTCCTCGGACTAAACGTTTTAAAGATGTTTCGATATAAATTTGCAGATGTAGTAGATATTAATGCCACAACACGGTTATTAATACCAGAACACATTCCTGGCAATCAATGAACATGTCAAGAATGTAACAGAACCACGAGCATTTGCTTTTCGTAAACAGAACTTTAAAACACCGTGAGAAGGACATAGTTAAAAAAATTGTATGTCTCTTACCAACATAATCAAAATACATACACATATGGACCTTAATGCAAAAAATGACTTCTATCGCGAACATCTTTTTCTCACTCGATTTCCCTTGATAATGTCATTGCACTCATCACATTACATTGTATCTACAGCCCCAGCCCTCTTTTTCTCTCCCTCGAGTTTTGAAGACCAACGTTGGAAAGCGTGAGGTAGGGAGCGGGCGTTGATTCATTTGGCTTTTTACTTTCTCGCTACGGAGTAGAGAGAAAGTTATGTAATTCTGCAAAAATTAGGGTTTTCAACAAACATAAAACTTGCGCCATTCTCTTAAACGCACCTAATAATATTCAACAATTATTTTTTTTAAATGGCACAAAAGTTTTTGATTAAGTTTGAAATTTAAATAGCGTAAAAAAATGGATCAGGTGTCATGTTCGTTAAAATGCTGATTTTTCGAAAATTTAATAAATTACAATCTTTCGGTTTCTTTCTACAACAATTCTGAAGATATATTTTTTAAAATGAAATGTCTTCATTAAAAACAGATCTTCAAATAAGGTCATGTTGAATTTTTCGAAAATATGAGTATTTTTTTGAGTAACTTGGCGTCAAAAGTGGTCGCCTACTTCGAATGTTTTGCTCATCGTGAACGTAATATGAGAAGTGTTTCAAGGCAGTTGGATGCTACGTAAGTTAGAATTTGTATATTTTTCATATTTCTTTGTTCGTTTCTTACATTCGAGCTTTTGTTGTATGTTTACAAATCAATCTTTTAAAAATTATTTAAAACTTATTTGATAATCCATATTTTTGTCCATGTTGCGGAGAATGTATTTGGATTCTTAATGTATTGGTATATTTTCTATCAAGCAATACGCAAACCGTAACTGAAATTCGCCCCATTATGTTTTCTCTCTTAAAAATACGATTTAAATGTAAAATGAAAGAAAAAATGCTAGTCTTCGGGAAATATCTGATTGGAATGCAATTTTGGCATTTCGCACTGCGAGACGGCAGTTGTTGTTGTGTGAATTACGTCGCATTGTTGGTTGGACATGATTTTGCTGCATGAAAGGCAGTTATAATTATTGTCTAATTTGTGTTGATATTTGCTTGAAAATACTTAGTTTTCTCGCCTAATATTCTACAATTTGTAAGTAGTTTTACAAAAAATGATGAATGTGATGTGTTGATTCGGAGAGAAATATCGGTATGAATTGTATGATGTTACCATTTCTAAGGGCGAGAAAGACCGTGCTGTTTTAGCATCAATAGTTTCTTTAGAGGCGCGCCACTGATTTCGGAAGAAGCGCTTTCATTTACTGGCTTAAATATCCTCACTGACTCCAGGTCTCAATCTGTTACTTACAGATTCAACGCTTTGATTGTTTGATTATTTCGTGTTTCCAGGCACGTCAACGGTGATGGTCGTTAGTCCCGTAAGTGTGGGCTTGTTTTAACAGGGGAAGTGGCGATGTTCTTCCTCTACTGGGTGAAGAGATCTGGCGTGGACCTAAACGGCTTCCCCGGTTTTGAGGGGTTTCCCCAATTCAGGTATTTCCCACAAAGAGGTACTGCTCCATCCGGGACACGTTCTAAGTGCTGGACTAGTCAACCGACATGTGTGGTAATGAAGTACGTATTAGTGTAGGTGTGTAAGGGGCGAGGAAAGAGCAAGGAAGAGGAAGGAAAGATCGCTCGCCGTCCAAGGCCCCTTTGTTAGAACACTACTTCGGCATTCGCCTAGAGTTAATCTGAAAATCCCATTGAAAACGACCGAACGGGCGCTAGAATTCTTATTTATATAGCGTCTGAATTCGATCTCTCTATCTAGCTACGAGTAGTGTCAAAATATGCGCTATTGTCTGGACTCGAAGTCTAGAACTGCCCAGTTAGAGTCGCTGTGGAGCCAGCAGGAAAGTTGGCTCTGAGCTAAATTCAGCCGGTACAAGTCGTCGGAAACCCAAGAAGAAACCAGTGGACATGGAATTACCATTATATCGAAATACTGTACCACTACAGATATTAAATGAATCGAAAGAGCAAGAAGAAGAAGAAGAAAAAGAAAAAAGAAGAAGAAGCACCGTGTGTATACATCTGTCACCTCTTACTATTAGCCTCCTTGCAGTCTTTTCCTTCGCTCCAGCCCGTCGTGGCGCCCTCCGTTGCGTCGCAGGCGTGAGCAGGGTAGCTAGGGGCCGGGGGCGGGCGCCAAGGAGGCTCAAGCACTTTCGCCCGCGGCCCAAAGGGCGCGCGCCGCCCAACCCGCCCTCCTTCCCTCCCTCCCGCCTGTTTGTCGCGCGTGTTTGCTCGTCCCGAGGGAGCGTTTGATCCCGCCAGCAGAGCGGCGCGACGCGCCGGCAGGGGGCGGGGCGGAGAGGAGCAGCAGCAGCAGCAGGAATTTGCATATCGGAACGCTGCCGCTGCAGCGACGTATTTGCTCTGACAAATGAATGCTCGCGAGCGAGCGCCTGTTTTCCGGGACGGACGCCCGTCCTCGCCCGCGCCCGCGCCCCCGTCCTCGCCCCATCCCTGCCACCGGCCCCGCTCACTGGCGCCGGAGAACCCGCCCGCCTGCCTGCCTGCCGGCCTGCCTGCCTGGCTGCGGGGGCAAATATGCGGCGTTTGCCCTAGCGGAGGCGGCGACGGCGTCCAAACGAAATATTCCGAGGCGTCTGGAGGGGCCCGAGTGGCATGTTCATCGGCGAAGCGTGGCGGACGAAGATGCACGATGTTGCGGACTTGCGTAGGCTGTAATGGGTTTGCCTACAACAACGCCGGGAACTGCGAGCCGCACTTCTTGAAGTGCTCTGAGTCCTTGTAGCCGTCTGTTGGGCTCCGCGGCGATGACGGTCTCTATTTCAGGTAGGAATTTTCTTTCGTGTCTTTCGTAGTCGCACATAGTACGAGTACGTACGTAAATAGCGTGTGAGTGGCGCGGGTTAGGCATCGCAATGCCATCTTAATTGCGAAGTGAGTTTCGATGAGAATATTTAAAGTTTCTTGAAATATGATAGTATTTTTCATCGCAATACGTCATTTTCTATCGCAGACTTTCACTGCAATGATGTGCATTTTAGATTTCTTCTTGCCATTATCTTCTTTTCTTTTTGGTTATATAGATAATCCTTTTCCCTCTTCAAGGATAGGTATTGTTCCAATGCTTTTAAGACTAAAATTCCTCGCACAAAACATTATTAGTTAAATAAGAAAAATCGTGAAGCTCGGTGGTGCTTTTGGTTTGATCTAATTGATATTTTAACAATTTTTGTACGATGCACAATGTTTGTTTAACTATTGAAATGTTTACATTTTCTGTTTAAAGGAAATGAACACATTGTTTTTTTAAATTTAATAAACATTTGTTTATGAATAGCTAATTCATTTATTGGCCCAATTGGATCTTGCCATTGGCTCGCGGTGGACCTTCCGCCCGCGGGGAACTTTTCGAAGGTCATTCACATACTCCATCGTTTGAGGGCACTGTTCACCTCTCCAGTTCTTTAAAATAGTTGACTAACGTAATGGAGATATACGTTTCTTCCCTTTGACTGCTCTCGACGTGTTGACTCGCAGAAAATGTCTGTGCCTGAGAGCCTGTGGACTTGGCGCGCGCAGTCTGGCTGTCGCTGGAAACCTCTGGACGTATACACACGCGATGCCATTTTTCTTCTTATAATGCCTTTTGCAAGGGCCATATGATAGCTGAGATGATGTTAACGATCAGCACACAAACCAGAAATATTAATGCCGTTCTGGATCGGTGATTTTGTATTTCTATGGGATCGGGATTTTGCTATAAAACGAATGCTTATTGTCTGGTTCAGAGCCCTGAATGTAGGAACGATCGAAGTTGGTTTCTTAAATTTCGTTTGCATCATTAGAGTAAGCTTCAAAGGGGGTTGCGAAGTCTCTCTCTCTCTCTCTCTCTCTCTCTCTCTCTCTCTCACACACACACACACACACACACATACACACACCAGGGACTGTTTCACAAAAAGAAATCTTTGGCAGCACTGACACGAACAATTGTTTTGATTTTATAGTTTTGCTAGCACCTCCTCCAATGCTACTTCTTCCGCAACTAGTAAAAATAGAACTCATCTAATGTTCACCTAAGGAAGCTCTTTTTACAGTCCAGAAGTAAATCAAAAGGCAATATACGCATTTTCTCAATGGATGAAGAGAAAATGGACAAAAATCTAATCGAGGTAATGGACATTTTACTAGAAGCTAAAGTACAATACTAATTACAGGCATATAATTTTAGTCATTAAGAGTTACATGGTATGAATGGTACATTTGCATCGTTATTGAAATAAATATGTTCGTTTTTTTTGTGGTCGGTAGTCTTTATGTAGAAACAGTTTTGTAGACGAAAACATTTTTCTTCACATTTAAACTTATATTTCGATTTTGTTTTATGACCTCCGAAAATGTGATATGACTCACTGCCAACAGCAGTTGCCGCTTAAGGATCTCTGGCAAGAAGATTCCTTGGTTTGAGCTCCAACAATGGCGGATTTTCAGCGTTATGAAGCATGTCCCTTAAGACCCGGACACAGTAGCTACCATAGTATACATCATATGTAGAAAGATCAATGTAAAGTTTATTGGCCGCGATAGTTTTGTAATAACACGAGAACTTGATTTAATTGCATTCTGTAGCAAACGTTAACTTAACGTCAGGCTGTACCGAGACATTCTGTACCGCGTTACTGGTTGTACTGCAATAACCAAACACAATCTTTTAGAACACATCTTGTTCTCAATGCCAATCTTGCGCTTCCACAGTTCCAAGCGAGCATACTGTGTGGAATTGGCGGATTTGGAGACGTTTAATATCGACGAGTATCGTGATAAGTACTTGATATTGGATGGAATGTCGCGGCAAAGCCAGCGTTACTGTACGAGCGTGTACACTGTACCGCGCGATATCCCACTTGCCGGCGTGCAACGCGCAACGTGTTGCGACGCCTCGATGCGGGTAACGTCCCTCCGCGAGCATTTGCCGGCGTCGGGACGCCGCGCCGTTGTGCTGCTCGCACCGCAGTGGCGGTATTACAAGCAGCGGAGGACGAGCTCACGAGCAAGTGCGTCGGCCGACGCGCAACACCTCTTTGCACCGGTACACACGACCTTGGCCGTTCTGAAACTTTGTCGTCCCTGCCGAAATTTTGGGACGTGTGCAACAAACATTGCGATGCGTGCTTTGGTATGTTCGCCAAAGGCGGAGGACATTTTGAGTACGTTCTCTAAAAAATATTTTTGGGACTGCAATAAAATTGACGGCGGTGTACCCTAAGTTTTGTTATTTCACTGTCTTCGAACTTCTTGCGTTATACTCTCAAGTCTACCGCGAAGTTCGGTGTTATTGTACCTCGAATGCCGCTGTTTTCCGGTACAGCAATTGTCATAAAAAATACAGTTTCCACGATGTTTGTCGCAAAATTGGTGCTTGTAATTGATTATTGTGTAGATGTTTTCAAACGGCAAACAGTACGAATGAGCGAATATTGTTATTTCGCTAACCAATCATACGCAGGTTCGCTCGGTATATCTTCAGGCCTTCAATTTCCAATTAGGTATTACTCGGAAACCAGCGTGTCGAAATGTGTAATATTGAGTATCATCATTTTTTCTCTGTTTTCCGATCTCCGTGTGACGGTGTTAAGGAACATCCTGCAGAGCTATATCGAAATCAGCTGTTAGCTGGAAGAGAATTCTTGGGGCATACTGTTCTCGGTAGTTTTCCGCAGTTTCCCGGATCAATACTATGCGAATAGCAAAACAATACCTTAAGAAACGAGCCATTGACCGCTCGTTATTCTCCTTGCCCTATCTTTCTTCCTTCCTTTCAGCTTACACCCCTAACACATGCACACTCTCACTTACGTGCAACACGATACCAAACTATCGGTTGTCCTGTCGAATCGGGAGAGATGGCTCACGGCATCAACTGATGTCACAGTAGTCACTCTGACTGGGAGGTGCTAGGTTCGAGTCCCGACGGTGGCAGGCTTTTCGACACTACCAAGGTAGAATTCAGTCGTTGTCCGGAGAAGATTTCTAGCGGCCGGCTGCTCTGATCGGTAGTTTTCCGTGGTTTTTCCTTTCAACAGAGAATGCTGGAGCAGTACCCTAACAAACGGGCCACGGACCGCGCGCGACCTTACCTTCCTCTTCCTTGTCATATCCTCACCCCTTACACACACACACACACACACACTAACACACATGCCGGGAGACCCGTCAGGAGCTAAGAGCTTGTCCCGGTTAGGACGGTGCTCCCCTGATGGGAGATATCTGGTTAGGGAAAACTCCTCTAGCTGACGGTAGGTCGGCGCCGGACCTCCCCATACAACGGGGGAAACATCATCGAGAAACATGCATTACATTACTTACATGACCCTGGAAGTTGACGTGCCCGGAATCACTAAACAATCAATCAATCAATTGACTTCTCGGGAGCTTAGAGCTTTTACGGTGGGAGATACCTAGAGAAGGAAAAGCGCAAGCACATATGTGGGTCTGCGCCGGTCATAACGTTTCAGGGGGGTTGGAATATCGCCATTTCTCGACAATAACATCCATTTTTAACTCACAGGACTAATGAGCAAAGTAGTTGACGTGCACGAAACACGAAATACTCATTCCCTAACTTATAGTGAGCTGTTGACACTGACACCTGATGGATATGATTTCTACGATGTGTATTGTAATTACAGATATTATTGAATGATAATTTGCCCCCTCCCCTTACGTAATATTTTTGGCAAAAATTACTTATCGACGTATTTGAAAATGAATGGGTGAGGCAATAGTAGTAGTGAAGAGAGGCTTGCAGGAAGCACGTGGATGGCATTTGCTTATTATTCATACAAGTTTTTCTGCAATCGAACATTTGGGTACTAACAAAAAAAGTATGTCGTATCTCAGGCGGAAATGCACATACACAAATTATACGCAACGAACTGTAAGTTGGGATGACGGATTGAATTTGAAAGAAATCTGAGTTCGTAATATGAATATAATTGTGTGTTAGTTTATATAGGTAGAGGATTTTCAAGAGGTACTTCGTTTGAGAATTGACTGAATTGAGAGAAAATATTACCTAATTGTCAGCTAGTTGCGTATATAAACCCTTTCAAATGCGCATGCAACTACACATTTCAAAAGACGAAAACTGCGCTGAAACCGTTTTTTTCTTAGTTTACTATTTATTTGTTATTGCAAAATAGATTTGAAACATTTAAAATGATACTATTTATAGTTTTTATTAGTAAAGAATACTCGAATGATAAGAAAATAGTATGTTTCTTCCGCTTATAGTCGAAGAGAGCATGTCATTTACAAAGAGAAGAGAGAGGACCCTCCTGTCTATTTGAAAATGTTGCTGTGCCATTCAAACAGAACGTCTTTGCCAAGGGGGCTGAGAGACATTTTAAATATAAATTTGGAATTCAACATCAACCTCATGGGAATGAGCAAACCACCGTGAATTTGGCAACATCCCATGCCTTGCGCAAAGGATTGTGGAGGCTCCCACAATTACTAAAAAATGTTCCTTAGGAACCTGGATGCAACTTTGAGTACTGTATCTTATATTTAACCGACACCTAACGTCTTTAGAAGATAACAGTGGAAATAATAATAATAATAATAATAATAATAATAATAATAATAATAAATGTAATAACTCTCAAAGAACTATTTTCCTTAAAATTTATGGTATTGAATTAACTTTTATCTTGGTCCCACTATGCCAAACTTTGATCTCTCAAGCTACGCCCATGGGTTCAGCCACAGATAAGGAAGTGTGGTGTGTCTCGAGAAGAGCGGGAGAGGGTGGGGGCTGGAAGGCAGCTGGTGGGGAGCCATGTAGGGGATATATCGCCCCGCCCGCCTAATGGGGACGGACGGCGCCTGCCTCCGCCCGCTGTAACGTTAGCGCCCGGATAATCAATAGGCCCTTCCGTTCCGCCACGCCTACCGCCGCGCCCTCCGCACTTAACCCTCTCGCAAGAAACAGCTGAAGGGGATAAAGAGGTGACGAGGTCACACATCGGCTGAGATGACCCTGTCACAAATATTGCCACTGTCGCGTCTGACCTGGAGGTCGTTGGGTTCGATTCCCCACAACGGAGGATTTTGGGTACTAAGTAGCTTAGTCGAATTTAGCTATTGTCTAGAGAAGAGTTCTAGTGGATGCCATCAACGATAGTTTTCCGTTGTTTATCTGAACAGAAACAGATGAATGTTGAACGAATACTCAAATAAACGAGTTACGGACGGCGCGCAATATTCCCTTCCTCATACTTACAAACTAGTAGTGCATTTAGGTCGCCGAATACATAAATGTTTTGGCAATGAGGATGTGGTAAGAAATCTCATACATCAAAGCTACATAAATGATATTTGCCTCTGATTGGTAGACAACTCGTCTGACACTTGTGTCAGGCAGATTCTCGAAGTAGGTATGCGAGATAGGGACACTCCTTTACCGAACAGCATGGGGGAAATGTTATATGTATTGCTCCGTCATATGCGCTTTCTCACATGCTCATTGGTGAACATCTTCGAACCCCCAACATATCCCAAGAAATTGCAACGTTAATTCTGAGACCCCCGCAGAATACGGTTTTACTTTTACCCTTCCCTCTCCCTCAGGCCACACATGCATCATGTGAACCGCGGTGGTGCCGGGCCACGCGCAACGTTACGTCCTTCGCCTCTCACGGCGGTCGCAAGCGCCGCCACGAGCGGGGGCGTGGCGGCTGTTGTCACGTCGCCCGCAGCCGCCGCCAGCGCGTCGCCCGGGCGGCCGGCGCGGGCGGGGCAAGGAGAGCGGCGCGCGAGACGTGCCACCGACATGTGCGGCCGCCCGCCCGCGCTCGCCCGACCCGACGCCGGCCGCACGTGCGCTAGACGCGACGCGGCCGGACGCGCCGGGACTCGAGCCGCGGCCCCCGCCGCCCCGCGCATAGCAAGTGGTCAACGCCACCGCGAGCCACTGGCGCGGCCGAGGCCTGGCGGTTGTTGCTGAGGTTTGTGGGTGCGGTGGTGCGCTAAATTCGTCTTGAGACCCCTCCACTCTTTACATACAGGGGCTTCATGGGGTGTGTGTGTGTGTGTGGGGGGGGGGGGCGATTCTGTATGTAAGATAAAGATTATCGGGGAGACTCCTTCAAAAATATAGATTCAATGTTACAAAGCATATTAAATGCCGGTAATGTACGAAAAGGCCACTTTTAGATATATATTATTGGTTTTATCATATTATTATGTTATAAATCCATAGCAAGTTTAAAATTAATACAGGCAAGTGATTCATCTTCATGAGCTAGGGGAAGGTTAACCAAAGTACGTAGACACGTTAACACACCCCATATGCCAAAATGTGTATGGGTAGAGAGCTTCACACCTGTTTGCTTCGGCGATGACGTCCATGCCTGTATGGAATAACGTAGCCAAGATGTGAATATTCTACAAATAATGCAAAGTGAATGAATACAAAGTATCAATAACAAACGCCGTATGATTTATAGCAAATAGATAATTTTACTTCAACAATTATTCTACTTATTAACAATAAAGCTTGGTTAAAACCCAACTACGAATAACTAATGGTGCTACAAAATGGCACCAATTAGTTTCCGAGTCTCATAGGCATTACAAACTATATCTTGGCTTCTCGCGGTACCCACAGCTATTTTGGGTGCCGAAGAGCTCTTTCACGCAGCGCTATCATCAATTAGAGACATACCTCGGTCCTGTATCTTTCACATACTTGGCCAGGGTATAAGTTTTCCCCGCCTCGGGGTTTGTGTCATTGTTATGGATGTGGATTCAGTTCCTCAATTTAAAACATTTAATTGCCTGTCAGATAAAACATTATGGAAGGATTTTGGTATGGAAGTGATAAACGAGGGAGTCGCTGTGCCCCAAATGCCTCAAACACAATTTAAAACATTTGTCTTTTGCGAGTTTCGAATCCACAGCGTGTCTACGTACTTTGGTTCACCTGCCCTTGGCTCATGAGGGCGAATCACTTGACTGTACTAATTTTAAACGTGCTATGATTTGTAACATAATAATATGATAAAACCAATAATATATATATAAAAGTGACCTTTCCGTACATTACCGGCATTTAATGTGCTTTGTAACATTGAATCTACATTTTTGAATAAATTTGTCACCATTTGTTTGCGTAGCAACAAGGTAATCAAAGTTCTCTTGGCATTATAATCTGTCAACATCAGTAATGAACAATTTTATAAAAAGTAACTGACTCCACAGAACGTTTTGTGGGACAATTTACAGCACGAGTCAGTTGCCACAATGGTTTAGTTTACTTTCATGAAATATTTATATTGAGGAAATAATGTTTCATTAAAAATACATTTTTCACATTTTATCAACTTTTGGGGCGGTGAATAGTGTAATAGGTATATGATTCAAGAACATTACAAAAGAATAAAAAATACCTATTGTATTACATCTATTACATAATCCGTCCATAAGCTCTCGGTCTATCAGGCAACTGTGTGTTTCATTGAGAAACTGGATCCCATACAGATGACCCGAGCACCTAGGTGGGGCCTTTTTGTACGTGAACAAATATGCTCCCCTACTCTGATGCCTCTTGAGGCCAGAGTTGAACCCGTGGTCCTTGATATGGAATTCTATTTGCGGCGGGCGAAGCGCGTGCTGTCCAGCTTTTCCGAGGTCTCCCTGCCCGCTTCCTTGCCTCTGAGCCCTCTGTTTCCCGTCGGCGCGAGGCGTAAGGCGCGAGGCGTCAGGCGGAGACGCAAGGCGGCGCGGGCGGCGCTCTAATCTTCTTAGGGCGCAATTTACGGCTGAGCGCCAGAGGGATGCGCTGCGCTGCCCGGGCGGCAGCCATTGAGCCCACGAAGAACTGCGGCCGCTGCTCACTGACGGGGTGGGGAGGAGGTGAACGAAGAGGCAGAAGATTGCTGTCTTTTTGTTTATTTTATGTTTCTAGGCGATTCAGCTGGTATGGCCATTAGTCCCGGAAGTGTAGTACATTTTTGAGTCTCGGGATGTGGTGGTGATCTCTCCTGAGTGGTGAGATCTGACTCGTCACTTGAAGGGTTTTTTCAACCAGGTATCTCCCATCAGCGGGGAGACGTCCCAGCTGAGATAAATTCTAAGCTCTCCATTGGTCTTTTGACAAGTGTGATTATGTAGTACATAAGGTATAAGTGCGTGTAGGTGTGAGGATATGAGAAGGAAGAAGGAGAGATCGCGCGCGGTCTGTGTCTTGTTTGTTAGGGTAATGCTCTGGCATTCGCGTGATGTTGATCGGAGAAATCTAGCGATCAGTGTAGTCGGCCCCTAGAATTCTCCGAAGGGCAGCGTCTAAATTCGACCGAACTACTATATAGTTAGTGTCGAAAATTCTGCTACCGTCGGGACTCTAGGACCTTCTGATCAAAGGCACTGCTGTGACATCAGTTGAGGCTCTAAGCTACCTAAGACGGTAATAGGCAGAAGAGGAGAAGTGGAGGAGTTCTATGTGCTGGAGGAGGAGGCGACAGAAGAAGCGGAGACACGGGAGGAGAAGGTCAATAAGGTGGCAAAGAGAAGTCAGAGGAGAATATTGAGGAGGAGGCGGACAAAAGGTGGAGGCGTGATGGAAGGCGGAGATCGAAAAGGCCGAGACGAGGAGACGAGAGAAAAGAGGGAGGAATAGGATTCGGAGAAGGAAGGAAGGTACAGGCACGGTGCAGGCGAAGGAGAGACGGAGCATGACAATGAGGAAGAGGTGACGAGGGAGGAGGAAGCAAAGGATGGGAAGGAGGACGCCTGAGAGGCTTCTATATACACTGATGTTTGTAAAAATTGCAACACCAGGAAGGAGTATTACTATTTCAATGAAATTTATTCCACAAATTAGAAATAACACAATATACAAATTATTGTAATTACAGAAGTGCACCTGCAATTTGACCTTGAGTATTTAGTATGGTGTGATGCTACCACGCGTTGGCGTCAGTGCCTCTAGACGTCGTGGAATGGATTGAAAGAAGTTGTGGATACGCTGCTGAGGAACACACTGCCACACGGTTTCCATGCGCGACCACAAAGCATGAACAGTGGCTACAGGAGGACTAGAACGAAGACGTTGCTGACCGACCATACCCCAGACATGTTCGATGGGCGACGTGTCTGGCGAACGTGCAGGCCAGGGAAGCAGTGGTACCCGTCGTACTTCGCAGAGACCTTGCTTATTTCTCGCCACATGAGGTCGGGCATTATCCTGCTGAAATATGACGCGTGGGGTAGTTCCTCTGTGATGTAGCGGTTGCTGTTCAGATTGCCCTCAATGCGTATGCGTCGAGATCATACATTACAGCGAATAGCGTCCCAAACCATCACACTTGGTGTTTGTCCGCTATGGCGCGAAACAATGCAGTCTAGTAGATTGTGATCACCACAGTAGCGTCGAACACGTACGCGGCCACCGCTGTGCCACAAATTGATGCTGTACTCGTCCGAAAAACCACATTTTGCCACTCAGCACACCAGTGACCACGTTCACGTGCCCATTGCTCTCTGAGACGTTGATGTTTTCTGTACAAAGGAATCCGACGCAGTAGTTTACGTGCCACTAGTCCAGCCCTCAGCAGTCTGCGTCAAACCGTCGACGAATACGGAAATACACAAGTTGGGTTCCCTGATACCAAAAATGTATTCTTTTCAAAACGTCCATCAGTTAGTTCGTCTGTATGCCTCCCCAGCCGTCTAAAAACAGCCTTAGTGGTAAACGATAAATACGATTTCCACAAAATGAATATTCCCCGATCAATCTGACAGTTGTTAGGCCCGTCCTTTGTCGCTATTTTTGAACTCTGAACTCTTCTGATTGTTGAATTTGTGTTGATTTATTTCCTAAAAATATTAGTTTCGTGCAAAATATGTATAGTGTCCCGGATATAATATTTAAAATATAAAAACCGATTGGCTCTCACTCTGATTTTGATGAATTTATAACGCGATTTGTTGGATGGGGCTTTGGTTTTGGTGTTTATTGACGTCCTTTCTTTTAAAAATGTGTGATAGCTGGTTATGCTGTAATCATTGAAAAGTTGGAGTTATTTTCAAAGTAATCAAAGAAAGCTTATGTGGCAATATCTTTACTTCTCTGAATATTATTGTTGTTACGAATTTTGTGACAGTTATGATAATATATTGTTTGTGTAGTAGATGGAATAGAAGTGAGAACTCTTCCGGGTTGCCTAAATAATTATACCATTTTAAACCATTCATCCTTCGTTTGCTTCGAAGAGTTTCAAGCGCATGAAGGGTTTGTAAGACAGAAATTGCAATGTTACATGACCGTTACTAATAATACGAGAAATAATGTGCTTTTGAAAAACTACTAGTTTTCTTTTACAAAATTGCTTAGTTTCTAATCATCATTTATATTTGGGATATTAAGTAATCTTTTGGGAGTTGGAAAGCTTATTGTTGTTGCATACTTATTGGTAAAATGTTACGTTAGCTTTTCTCAGAAAAAATCTTTAAGAATTTGTTTTTTCTTTTTTTTAATTTTGCAAGCTCGTAATTTCCATGTTGTCACTTTCTCAATGCCATCACTTATCAAGCGGGATTTACAAGTTCAATTCTTATCGAGACAAGTGTGTATAAAGGTCGCATGGAAGTTATCAAGAGCTGAGAGTTTTTATGCGTTCACAATCATTTATATCTAATGATTTCAAGTTTGCGCTATAATAAGAATTCGTATAAAATAACAACAGCCTAGAAAGAAATACAAATACACTGTCAGAAAATTTGAAAATTTGGAATAATAATAGACTCTATATCAAATGCTTGGTTTTTCACACAATTAAAAGTGTTAAAAGAATATTTCATTGTTCATCGCATGGGTATGTTAGACCCAGATAGGTAATTTTACTGTGTTGTCTAACGTATACTTAAGTAGTTATGACAAAGAATTGTAATGCAGCAAAAAGTGTCGATTTTTCATATGTTCGATTAGTGGTTCTTTATACCTAAGTTGGTTTACAACCAAACGTCCTTCTGTGCCGCTGATCTCACTTTCAGTAAACTCTTTGTAATTTTGAAAATTGCAAAAAAAAAGCAATTAATATATATTTTCTGAAAAATAGCTCTATTTTTTATGGAATAGAACAAAGTATGCTTATAAAAATGACTCATGTTCTATTTTTGTTGAACTTTCTGAAGTTAATAAATGTACCACAATCTAAAACCCTAGGTGAAGAAATTCAGATTGCAGAACTAAGCTTGTTAGAGGATTCTGAATACTGACTAAGAAACAAAATATCGTGAAGGTAGAGCACACGATTTATGTGTTATTTTCAAATCTAACATTGCGTATCAAGAAATATGTAAATATGATGACAATATCTAAGAAAAAACTGATGATATTGCCCTCCAAAGCGTTTAACATATGTAAATTTTCAGTCCCACGGTACAAGATTCGTAGTTGGGAGAGGCTTGAAATCAAAACACCGACATTGGTTTTCACGCCTCAACACGAAAAAGCGTGTTATATTATCAATACAGCCGTGTGGTCTCAAGAACTAAGATTACAGCTTAGTAGGTTAGATCTTTCCTTCAATCACTTCAAGTTCAAGTAATATTGAACATCGCTTTAACTCGTATTGAACCTAACACGTCTCCTTCATCACGTTATAAAGTCACAGACTGGATCTATTTCCGAGAATATTTGTGCAGAAATAATTCTGTATCAGACATAAAATAGCTGTTGACATTAGGACAGCAATAGAATACCTCTCCATGAAATACAGATTGCTGCATGAGCAACCACACCTTCGATTAAAATGTGTAAAAATGCGTATGTATTCAAGCTGTTTGTGTCACTTTAACAACGCTAAAAAATGGCAACTGCCTTATGTATCAACTGACAACTCCTCTATCAGTTACATCATTGGCAGACACATTTTGTGCACTTCCTTTGACAGCCCTTTAAGAAGTACTCCTGAACGTTTGATACTGCCAGACTCTTAGGATCGTTAGCGCCAAATGGATATAACTGTTCTCGTGTAGAGCTTCATCTTGTTTTGTTTTCACGCCACATGCACGCGCATATGTATGCAGATTTGGCGTTCCATACTGAACCTTTACGCGAGATTTTCGAGCGGCTCTCTGCTACGCAAATAGCACTCATATTCAAATATTCAAGGAATGTTTCGGCGAAATGCAATCGAACGGCAAATGGCTGCTTTGTTCTCCAACGGAGTCTCTGGGCGAATTGAGTTCTGTTCGCTTCTCTGTGCATATTGAACTAGCGAACAATTTAATCAGCTCTATCACGAATACATCAATGTTTGGAAGTTTTTGCTTACACAGACCTACACCGGTTGGGTGCAGTATCGCACGCTTGGTTTCAAGTAGCTCATGCAGAAAGTGGGCTCCAGGGGTGTGAAAAAGACTCGTAACTTTCTGGAAATAAACCATTTGATTGCTGCCTTTAGATTTTAGAGTGGGAAATGAAATATTGGTGTACACTAATTCTCTTTTGTTGTATATTCTTGAACTATATAAATCAACTTATTGTGCACTTATTAATGCCTCTTTAACGTATCTCGTTGGATTGCAGATGTTTAATTTCGCAGATGATATCCGACTGATATCATCGACGCTATTGACTGTTATTTTATGCTTTTAATTGTTATTGCAGACTCTCAAAATATCTTAAAATATATTTTAAATGTCCAACACAATGCGTATTAATACTTAGGCATGTATCTAAATCCACGGAAAACAAAAGATTATGCAACTACCCTCTGAAGCAATTAGAAAAATATTTTTTGAAACGGTGTAAATTTAAAAATAGAAATAATCTTAAATGTCAATACAAACCTAGACGACGAAGTAAAGCTTTTATTAAGAGTCCAGCTAAATAATGCAGGAAGATACGCAACAATGTTTTGTATAATCACAATCCTGATTTAAAGAACAAAATTGCCAAATACAAAAGAGTGACAATCCCTACAGTGCAAAATGGATGTGAAAGTTGGACCATCTGCAGACTCATCAGAGCATTACAGAGATTGGAACTCAGTAATTTGAAATCCGTAATGAAGATACGGTGACATCACTAAGTTTCATTGCTGAAGTGTTGAAACGAGCAAAAGATATATCCATTGATGACCTCATGAGATGAATCAGACACATTCTTTGAATGAACAACAGCCACTCACATATAATTGTCACCTTACCTTATTGGACGCAATTACGTTTGGAAATATGTTTCATGATCTTAAATAAATCCAAGTTGTTACCATGTTACTGAGTATTGTATTTTAATAATTAAATTTGTACTGTGAATGTATTTTAATAATTAATTTTGTTCAAAGAATTGATCGCCGCGACCGGGATTAGAACCCAAGACTCCTGATTCATGCCCACATACTCTAAGGATGGTAGCTTTAGTGGTTATGCTCTAAGGATTGCTTGTCTCCGTTACTTTGTGGTTAGACCATCTGGGCGTAAACCAGAAAACCCGGGTTCGAATCCGGCTTCATTTCCTTTAGATCTGAAAAATGTATCCATTTTGATATCATTTTTTCACAATTTGCTTTAATTGCTATAATTCTAGCTTGTAGACGAGTGAATATCATCCATGTAGTTAAACCGCGTAACAATTCTTTCTCGTTTTAAAATAAATGAAATCGTGTACAACTATATTTGCTTTGCAAAGACAGGTACTGTTTATTTCTGGGTTCCCGGACAACAACTGAGCGGGTGGAAATGAGGGGAAAATAAGTTATTTTGCATTCATGATCTCATGTTTGTAAATTGCTCGTAACAGCGGCGCCAATAAATTTAAAAGCACTCAGAATGTACCGCATAACATCCACATTATCATAAATAATTGTTATGAATTGTCGTAATATGATTTTGAAACAGACGTGCAGATTTGACATTGCTGCCTCATAAAGCATCAACTATAATGTAACTAGACCGCAACTACTACGACATGTAGAAATGTCCTTCATCTATAAAGAATGTCAAAGTTATTACGAATTAAATTTACCCAAAGTTATTACTCTTATGAAATAAAAACAGTATACATGTGACGAAAAGAAAATACATAAAAATCGTCACGTCACAATACGTCATTTAAAAATATTTTAATACATTTCTATATTACCATGATGCTAGTTTTTGAAACATGACATTAAAATGTATTTTTAATATTTTATGTAAAATGTATTTCTGTTGATTATTTATCCTTGGAAGCTTTTCATCCAGTTCAATTATTTGTTTTTAAGCATGAGGGAGTGACTTCAAAATAAATTCGTTTCTTCTTTGCATTTTCAATGGAATGCTAAAAACGCACATACAATTCGTTAGACTAGTCCAGAATTTGAAAACATTCTCCGACTGTGTGACGACTATATTCATATGAAAATAAGTCACTTTTTACCTGAAAATGCAGAGAGCATTAAAGAATACAGACTAACACGGGTAACCGTATTCATAACACAAGCGACCCTACTCTGTTTACCAGAAGTTGAATACAATTACTGACATTATTCATTGGTTTGTTTGAAATGGAATCCTCACAGATTCACTGCACGAGCATGCTTATTATCCATACCTCACTTGTCAATAACACTGAATCAAAAATAAAGATTATAAGTCACAAACAGTCATAATTACGACTTTGCTGTTTCTAGTAATACGTTTGGCTATGTTTATGGCCCTTTAGTGCCACACACACACACACACACACACATATATATATATATATATATATATATATATATCATATATAATATATATAAAATATATATTATATATAATATATATTATATATAATATATATAATATATATATAATAATATAAATAAAATTTAAATACTAAAGGCAATAAAAAACATTTTTTGAATATTTTAAAGAAAGGAATGGATCTGTTGGAGTTTAAATATATAAATTCCTTAATCGATTGGAATGTAGATTTTCGGTTTAAAAGAGTATAATTTGATAATTGTTATAAACATTTTGCACTTTATATTGCACGAGTTCTTTCCAAGTAAATTAGGATACTAATGTAACATCTATTTAACGGAAGTGTATGTTGGAAGCTATTAAAAATAATTTTGCTGGCGTCAAGATTTAACTAAAAATATAGAGAAAAAACACTTTTTGGTGGAGACTAAATTGAGGTACGAAGACTTTGTAAATGAATATTAAAAATCACGCAGTTAATTTTAGTAGTTTAAGCTCCTAATGATGACGCACATGTTGACAGAAAAGATACATTTTATAAAAATAGTTGAAAAACTTACTTGAAAAATAAGTAAACGCAAAGAAGGTTTAGGTTTTTTCATTTTTATTTTCATTTTCATCTCATTTTTGCAAAAAATTATGGAAAATATCTTTACATTAGAATAAGAATAACTCATGTAGTCAAAATTTTTGCCACGCAATTTTCTAATTAGACAATGTCCTTTATAATAATTTCTTCCTTCTTTTTAACAAAAAACTTTCCCACTGGTTAGTTACAAACATTTGATAAAGTTTGAATAGTATTTATATTATAATTAGGTTATTAAATATGTTTATACACAAGTTTAAGTTGATCTTCTCAAACAGAATTTTCATACTTATCCCTCTCTCTCCCTCTCTCTCTCTCCCTCTCCCTCCCTCTCTCTTTCTCTTGATTGCAAACAACAGGGAATTATTATTGATTTTTTGTATGAAACGGTACATTGTATTTCAAGCACAAACCAGCGTCACAGTGTATGCGCATTGACCCAACGACACCTAAGCATTCATTCGCACACTTTCTCTTTTATTTTCTACTTGCCCAGTAGATGATCAGCTAAGATGTAGCGAATGCCGTCCAAAACTCTCGTTGACCTCTTCGACGATTCTCTTGGACTATCAAATTTGATAGCTGTTTTATATCTTGTGAAGTATGAGATGGCAATGTCTCTTCTGGATTGCAGTTTAGTGATTTTAGTGTCTGTCTTGTAAAAATGCCAAGCGTTATTTATCGCTGCATCTATGAGCTACTGCACAGTACCGTATCTTAATTCTGATAGATGTACAATACCGATTTATATCCTGATCCATTCGATCAATACCATATATTTGTATATATGTTCCAAACACAAATGTTTATGTTGGTAACTTGCACTCTTCAATAATCTTGTTTTTTCTATTATTTGTACACCCCAAATACCAAGTTGAGAAGATCTATGAGTGGACGAATCTTGAATAATCTGTCATTTAGTATAGGATTTAACTGCACTTTTCGTGGCATTCTTAGCGTTATATTACAAACTATAATCGACTTTTGATATAGAGAACTCGTAAATAGTGAACTTTTGGTTATAATGAATTAAAGTCACGGGGGCCAATCCATGTACATTGTAAATGAACACTAGATGATTTAGTTATAGTAAACTATACATATCAGATTTAGTACACATAGGAAATCCTACAACTTCTGGGAAAAAAGTACCTCGACTTGGGACCGCGAATTACAATTACCCAAGGGCTTCCGGGCGGAGGATTTTGTGAGTTAATTTTGTAGGAATTACAGCGAATGGAAAACTGAAGGCGTGTGAGGAACACACACACTACTGAGGAAATAATTTAAGCTTAGCTATGGCCATTCCGACGAGTCTGATATAGCGCTGATACCACACTGAACATCTTGATATAGCGCAAAAAAATACTGGTCCACTGAGGTTCACACTGACAGAAATGGTTCAGGTCATCAACTGATGTCACTGAAGTCCCTCTGCCTGGGAGGTCCTAGGTTTGAGTCCGGGCGGTGGGAGGATTTTCGACATTAGCTTGGCAGTTACGTCGAATTCAGAGGGTGTCTGGAGGAGAATTCTAGTGAACGGGAGATCTGATCGGTAGGGTTCCGTGGTTTCTCCGATTAACAACGGGCGAATGCCGAAGCAGTGCCCTGACAAATGGGCCACGAGCCCTACGCGATATTTCCTTCCTCTTCCTTGTCCTATCCTCACACCTTACTCACACTCACAAATTTACATGCATTACACTATTACAAATGACGGGAGCTTAGAGTTTGTACTGGCTGGGGCGATGCTTCGCTGATGGGAGATACCTAGTTGGCGAAAACCCTGCTAGCCGTCGGTAGATCGGCGACGGATATCGCCATCCATCGGGGGAAGATCACAGCTACCTACCCAGGAGAAAACATGCAATACACTTACGAGAATAATGAAAAGGGCCGTTGGCGCGTCCGAAATCATCAATCAGTCAATTAATCAATCAATCAATCCCAGAGGTTTACTATAATCGGAATCGTCTATAGAGAAAATGTATGGCACAACGAAACTCTTCCTCTTCTTAGTATCTCTAGTAATTACTCAACAACTTCTCATATTTTAAAAAAATGCTTGACGTCATTCATTAACAAAAATGAATGATAAATTTCATTGACAAATAAATATAAGATTGAATTTAATATTGAAGATGAAGGCAAGGTTCGAAAATAAAGCTGAACTTTTCAAAATTTTCAAAATTTCAGAGGATTTAATAAAAATCGGAACTATACTATTTTTATAAAAACACTATCTTCTACTCCAACAAAAAGAAACAAAATGCAGTGATTTTTCAGAAAAACCAAAAAATGACCAAGGGGCTTCCAAAAAATATCTTACATATCCCTGGAACGCTACAACTATATCTTAATTCTGGCGTATTTACCAAGTTTCAGCTAAAAAAGCTTTTAATCTGAGTTGTGCAAGACACAAACTTACATCCATACTTACAAGCACATACATACGTAAACACAAACACATAAATACAAACACATACAATAAACACATAAATACGTACATACGTCCCTACTTACACATATGCCTGCACACGCCTGCATGCATGCATACATACATACGTACGTACTGCATACGTACATCCATCCATCTTTATATTCATCCCTCAACACATACGTAGATTGAGACATCCCGATTTTCGGCTTCACATTCGCGTCTGTCTTCTCGGTACCTGTACCAATCTTAACCATTTTAATCTTCACGTTTGTACTTGTATAAAGTGACAGCTCAAAAGAACGTGAAACATGGGTTTTATGGCCGACAGTTCTATTCCAGTTTTTTGCTCCCTGTACTAGTATAGGAAAAGAAAGTAGAAAAAAACAGCATTACAACATAATAGCCAAGAAATATTCCGCTTCAATTGAATCTATCTTACCTTTAAAAACTCCCTACGTTTGGTTGTTAGTTGTATACTAAAGAAATTGCTAATTTTTGGAAATTATTCGCGTTCTTTGTTTTGAAATAATTTCCGTACGTCTTTCTGTGGTGGAGCAAGGGAGAATTATTCATTCAACGCTATATTTCCGACTGCGCGGATTCTGGAGAGGTAGTAGTTCACACCGTCGTCAACAGAGTGAGCGCGCAGCGTGAATGGTCGACTCTCTCAGCCGAAGCAGCTACTGCGGGGAACGAAGAGAGCACACAAAATTGCTGAATTACACACTAGAATCAACAGATAAGAGCAGTTTTTCTTAAAGTTTAGTTTTTCGTAATGAATTTAAGCATACTGCATTGGTATAAGTGCATGAAAATAGTTTCGCTCATTTTGTACGTCTTTAAACGGAATTCAAATGTGCATTCTTTCCATTCGAGCATCATAATTTATGAACGATGATAAACATGCGTACAAACATAGGATTATTAATTTTTGAATTTGACGGAGCACAAAACCAAAGACGAAAACACGCAAACGGTTCGGGATAATTTGATTAGGGTAAATGCTCCATTTTGCCCGACTATAGGCCGAAATAAGCGTTTAGCACCGTCTGCTCGTCTGGTAGTTTCGTAAATACCGCTTTAAGCAGCGTGCTAAAACGCAGTCGATCGGCCCTCATTATTATTATCGCGCATTCCTTTTACAACTTGAAGAGAGGAGAAGAGAGCGGAATTTCGCCAAGTTGGGCAAGTGCATTTCGTCGGAGGCGTTCCTTTTGTGAAGCAGGCAACTTGTGCGACGCCCCTTCCCCAACTCTCGCGGTCGCTGGAGATCGCGTAGCGGTTCCATTGGAAAGGAAAGGCAGGGGCTGCGAGAAATGGAGCTGTTCGCTTTTGGCGGTGGATGCCGTGTGTCTTGGTTATCGATGATAAGAGAATTAGATTTTATTGCTAGTTCTTGAATAGGTAATTTCCTCTTTCTTACCTCAATCTTTATTATATCAGTCAGTTTTGGTGGAGAAATACAGCTGTTTTCTTTTGACAGTTAATGCCGTGTGTCTTGGTTGTCGATGATAGAATTATATTTTATTGCTGGTTCTTGAATCGGTATTTTCCTCTTTCTTACCTCAATGTTTATTATATCAACAAGTGATGTTCTTTTGAGTGTTATATCTACATTTAGTGGTTTATGTTCTATTAATATTGTTTTGTTTTTAATATTTCTCCCAGGCATTTCCAAATTCATGGATGAAACAAATTCGCGGTCATTAAATTGTAATTTCTGATATAATGAATTAAACTGTTAAAATAAATTATTAATCGAGCTTTCTCGTTTTTAATGATAGCGTTGGAATGGAAAGACTAAAGCTGAGAGAGGAAATACATCTGGTGGCCTTAGATGGGCTATGTTATATGTGGGTAGTCGAGAATAATATAATTAAATTTCATTGCCCATTCTTGAAACTTTACCATACCACCCCGAAAACCTCTCCCGGAATTCTAAAAAGCCGGGAAGGCCTGTCTCAATTTATTAATATGGCGTCTGTGACTTAATACATAACTTTCTGATTAATTATGGATCATGTCTTTTTGGAATATATTCAAATATCCGACACTAAATGTGAGGAAGAAATAAGAATAGGAGACAACTTCTAAAGAATCTTGAGTCGTGAATAATTCTCTCGTCATTTCGTGTTTTCGGCTCAGCGTCCGTTGATTTCTCTCTCTCACCTCTTCGGCTCTCCACTACTTGACCTTGTTATGGGAGGGTCGCTTTTCTCTACGCTAGGGCGTTTCGTTAACTATCCCGTAGAGAACACTGTTCAAGAATCCGGGTGTTTTGCACAGATCTCCAGGGTATGCTCAAGCATGAACACAAATCACAAAGGACGCACAAAAATATATTTTATCAGTTTTAAAGACATTGAACAAATAATTCATAACACCAAGTTTTCTTACCAATATATTTAGTTTATAAAGAATTAGTGTTGAAAAAGATTTAAAAAACATTTTGGGCTAAGTATTTTTTTAAAATTATTGATCAAAATGTTATCAGTTGAATGTGGTATCAACTCTTCTTTTCTCAGAAACCAACAGTAGTCACCGTTTTTGTCGATTCTCTTATCGAGTTTCCAGAGTTCTGATGTCCTTCTATGTGTGTCACTATTCGGTGCTAACTTTGTCCATATTTTCTGGTAATCAATTTAAAAGAGAATGTAAGAAATGGAGTTGGCGCAACACTAGATGGATTGATAGGACAGGAGATTCTGTTATTTTTCATTTTGTAATTTTAGTCATTTTTTATATATATACTATATGTATTATAAAAATATTTTTATAGTATTCAAAAATATTTAGAAGCTGCTAACTTCTTTTGATTAAGTATTTAATTGAATGTCCGGGTGACGCCGCGTCCATGGCAAAGGTGCCGACGTTTCGGTCGCCATTCTGCGACCTTCCTCCCTATTACGTCCTGAGCAATACGCCCTGAGGAAGGTTGCAGAATGGCGACCGAAACGTCCGCAACATTGCCATGGACGCGGCGTCACCCGGACAGCCAAGTAAATACTGACTCCGGCCGCGGAAGCCTACGCTCTCCGTATTTTGATTAAGCTTTAATTTAAAGATAATGTTACAAATTACTTTTCTAATAAGAGATGGAATAAAAAATAGCCTCTTTATTGAGGCTTCACTTATCTGTGGAAATGTTAACTTAAATGCCTAAAACCTTAGAGACGTTATGCTTGTTATTTGTGTCAACAGCCTCAGCATTGTAGTTTTGTAATCTAGAGTCAACACATTACCGAATCATTCATTTTGGTTTCAGGAATAAAATGTGGCTTACCGGAGGTCTGAGATCAATAAGTAGGGTCACAAGTATATTGAAAAAATCTTTATTTTCATCAGATTGAGACTCATCAAATCACGAACTTCTTGAATGTTACCCAGTATAATGGCGAAGTTGGTATTAGTAGGCCTCCGCCATGATGAACAGGTCTGAGAGATGATTTAATCGGATAATCAGTTTTATATTTTATTAAATTTTCGATCCGTAAACGAGAAGTAGCAGTAATGAATGATTGCTAGCATCTCGTCACTCCATGTGGGTAGCAAGTGCAATCAAGCATCAGTAGCTTTTCAGACAGAGAATAAATCACGTAGCTACTCAAGTAACGTACATTTGGGGACCAATTTTTTTTCTTTTTAATGGATTTTCTATTAAAAATCTTTGCCAATTAGCTTATTCCACTTTTTGTATTAATCATGCATCTTTTGTTTTGAACATGAATATTCTTTATTGCTACGAGTGTAAACTGTAATTGTAAAAATAGACAACCAATCAAAGAACAATTCATTTCTTAAATAGGTACCAGAAATGGCACAGTTTTGTCAATTGGTTTATATTTTAATTAACTGTTATTTCGGTCATTTTATAATATTTTTGTGGCTGTGTCTCTGAGGTCATTATATAATACTGTCTATCATGTGTACAGTATCTGAAGAAGTGGGGCGTTTAGCTCTTACGAAAGTTGTATTAAAATAACAGTTCAACATTGAGGTGCCTTAACTGACTTTTCTGTGAGGCCCTACTCCCAAATTGGCCATCCTAGGACCACGCGAACGCGCCACTTGTACCCAACGAGGCCCAGTCATATTCTTCCGGGGGCAAGTGCATGTGACCTTTTTGGGGGAGATCAGCACTTATATGCCGAATCAGTTTTTTCAGCTCAGGGTTGGTAGCCTTGGAAGATGAAGTATAAGATGCTGATGATGATAATGATAATGAGTGCAGGGACAATCACAAACATACAGATGCAAACACACAGGCGACCAACACACCCAACCATGCCTAAGGCGGGACTCTAAAGGCGCCTTCCCACGCCGCCACGGCAGTGCGCGTCCGTCAAGCTCCAGGGCTCTTCGCCGACCCTCCGGCAACGACGGACAAAAGGACCGCAGCAGGTACGTATAAGCAACGGCTCTGCGCTGCGGCCGTCGCGCAGTGGAAAGGCTACCATTTAAAGGTAAGGTCTGCTAGCGGTGGCGCGTACGCCCTCCTCCGCTTCGCATAGCGAGAGTCTGCCGTGGCGGCGTGGGAAGGCGCCCTAACCCGCGATCCTTCCGAGATCGCCACAGCACTACTACCTTAGCGATTCGGCTATTCGGATCGGCTTATTAGACTTTTATTTGGCGCGAATTGGCCCTCTCCGGACCACGCCAACGTGCAACCGACTGGAGCTCAATCCTAATCATGGATGGTAGGCGGGCGTGACTTTTATGAGCATTTTTCTTGCTTTTTTAAAATATATTTATTAATCCTGGTTCGATTTATTTAGTCTTTCAAGGGTTTTCATATATACGTAATTGTTTTCCATACAGAGTTTATAATATGAAAATTATATTTTTTACATTGTACAATTAACATGAACATTTCGGAGAGCACCTCTTTTTGAGGGACCTGTAACATGCAAACAATAATTTGTCTATTTTTTATAGATATTTAATAATTTGATTTGATACATATCTATAATTTGAATAATTATTACACAGTTCGATATTATTTTCAGCAAATTATGGAAGTTGTAACACGTCTTTGGCATGACGGGTTTCTTAGTTGTGGTAAGCTGATTTTCCGAATAAAAATGTCTTAGGTGCAGGACATAAGGGTTAGAATAGAATTTTGATGATAATTTATTTACTAATACAACTACTATTTATTATTAATACAACATGTAGTTCTTGATGTATCTGTCCATTACTAATGAACCAGAGAGCTTTTAATGGTCATCGAAGAAATTTATTTTGAATGACTTGTATTATTTTGAAATTGGTAGGAGCTATACCTCTCCATATTTGACAGGCATATGTAAGAGAGGGCCGAATAATGTATCTAAAGATAGATAATGACGTTTCTATGTTAATTTTAGAATTTTTATTTATCAGGAGATATAATTTTATCACTTTAATAAATGTGTTGCTTGCTATTTTTGAGACATGATCTTTCCATGTTAATTTTTTGTCAATTAGTAATCATAATTATTTGGCCGGGGTTGTGGATGGAATACATTATATTGCTCTATTGTTTAAAATTAAAGGGTATATTTGTTTTAGTATTTTTAGTGAAAATATATTTGCTTGGCATTTATTAGAATTAATAGTCATTTTCCATTTTTGATGCCATTTAAAAAGTATGTTTAAGTCACCTTGTAATTTCTCTCGACCTATTGGTAGGTTTTTATTTAAAGTAATAACTGCAGTATCATCTGCAAAGAAGGCTATTTCAGAAGTATTAAGAGTTGGGACATCAGAAATAAATATATTGAATAAAGTTGGTGAAAGTGTGGAGACCTGAGGGGCTCCAAACTTTATTGGGTGATTGGTAGATATCCATTGGTAGATATAGTACTCCAAAATTTCGAGATGTGAGAAAACTTTTAAACATTTGTTGTAAATACTGAGGAAAGCCAATTTTTCGCATTTTGTATAGTAGACTGTTATGATAGACACTGTCAAACGCTTTTTCTATATCAAGAAATAATGTGAGAGAATGTTTTTACTTTTGAAAATTTGATGCTTTGTAATCTATTAGTCTTAATAGTTAATGTGTGGAAGAATGATTGTTTCGGAAACCAAATTGTGTATGAAGAATCATGTTATTTTGATTTATAAATTTATTTAATCTGGCTAAGATTGCTTTTTCAAATATTTTTGATAAAGTAGAAAGGGGCCCTTTAGTTTAGACTTTTTTGGTCGCGAATTGTCCCTCTCCGGACCACTCCAACGTGCAACCCACCGAGAGTAGAAGGCTGGAAACATTTTATGAAAAAATTATTAAAAATGGGATCATAATCCGAATTTAAAGCTGGAATTCGGCATTGAAATATTAGCATGTTTATATTCTGAGTAAGTATTATGTCGAGTATGTCTGGATTTAAATGTGTATTATAAGGGCAATGAGTGGGTTGAACAGGAGCATGAATTATCTAACACTCGCATGTGGAAATGTCAAATAGTACTTTTCCTTGAGGGGTGGTAGTTCTACATTTCCATGCTCTGATTTGCATTTAAATTATCCATTAAAATTATTTTGTCATTGTTAGTAAATATTGTTTTTAGAATGTTAATTGGAAGTAGTTTATTTGGGGGTTTGTTGACAGAAATGATTGTTATTTTACTAATGGAAAGAGATATTTGTATGGCGACCATTTCTAGGTCTTGTGAAGTTGGTACTGATATATTAGCAAGAATAAGTCTTCTATTTACAGTTATAGCCACTCCCTCTCCTGTATGGGTTGAGAGACTGTCTTTTCTGCAAATTTTATATCCTGGTATATTAATATTTAAATCTTTGCTAAGCTGCGTTTCTTCACATAAGCAATGTGTATCTTTCTATCATGAAGAAAATGCTTAAATTCTGAGAGTTACCTGATTAAACAATTGACATGCCAATTAACTAATATAATTTTTGAATTGTTGTCCACTATTTAATATTGTTGGCAATATTTGCTGTATTACTTTTTATAGTTGTGGAACTAATATGTTTATAACTTGAGATGTTATAATTGGAATTACGGGATTGTAATTGTTTGGCTGGGGCGATGAAATTGAATATCTATTCCTGATTATATTTTGTAATTCCAATGGTATAGTTGGTATACTTGGAAATGCCACCACTCTAGCCACTCCATACCACCATAACATCGAGGAGCCCTAAAAAGGGCTAGCCGCTGTCTTGAGAATTCTAGCGACGGCTGCTCTGACCGGTAGTGTTTCGTCGTTTCTTTAATGAAAACCAGCTGAATGCGGGGATGCTTGCAAGCTATATTTCCTATTTCCTTACCTTATTCTCACCCCTCACTCAAACACATTCTTACACTTACATGCACTGCACTAGCACACATGCCGGGAGTGTAGACGGGAGCTTACAGCTTGTCCCGGGTGGGGCGGTTCCCCGGGAAGAGATATTGGAAGGGAGAAATCTCGCGCAAGTTGACGCAGCCATGAAGCCAGGAAGATCGGTGACGGATCTCATTATCTGACAGGGAAGAACACAGCAACTTTCAGTAGTAAAGAAACATGTACTACACTTACGGGACTAATGATCATAGCAGTTGACGTGCCTGGCAACATCAATCAATCAACTATATAGAGCGGCGTTAAAACCCATCCGAACCGTGCCACACACCCAGCGACCAGCGATGTCTGGCTACGAGGCGTGGCGCGGAGCGTCGCTCGCATAGACTGGTCGATAGTTCCGGCGGCGGCCGCAGGAGCTCGCGGCGAGCGCGAGTCGCCGTCGGCGTCGGGCGTGTTTCTCCAGTGACGCGTTCGCCGCCTTCGCCGCCGCTGCCCTCGCCGCCGCCGCCATCGCCACCTCCGGGCCGACGCGCGGGCCGCGGCAGTTGACTCCGCCCCTGTTCCCGCCGCCCTCTCCCCACCGCCTACGCCGCCGCCGCCGGCGTCGAGACGTTGTGTGTGCCGCGCCGCGTGTCGAGTGCTGTCGCTGTGTGGGTGTCGCCCCGCGTTCGACACCGAGAGGTTTGAAGTCACCGTCTCGCAGGTATGGCTGCGACCACGAACCCTAGAACAGGGGGATGAACTAACTTGGCCTGAAATATATGTGGAGCCACATGTATTCGTACTCGAACGTATTTGTCATTTTAGGGTCGGATTAATTCGACTTTTGCCAGCTTGCGGTGTTCCAAACCCCGGCCCTGTCTTTGGCCTCTCCAAGCCTCGGGGGAAGGGAGACATGTGACAATCATGTCATGTATTCTTATCACCGAACCTAGATTACTTGGCCAGTCTTACCTTTGTCGCCTGGTTATGGAAACAGAGAACATTTGTATTAGAAAGCTACAGCTTTATTTTTCTCCGGCAGGGAATCGAATCCACGGCAGGCTTGTGGAAAGCTATCAAGCTGCCCAAGAGCCACCAGAGACGTGCAGGAACATATCAAAATATATTAAGTCCATAATATAAAGATGAATTATTCAAACAAGTTGGGATCAAATTCATAATCTTGAAACTGTTTGAACGTGTATCAATTAAACGCCGTTTCAAATAATATTAAATCCATTAAAAATAAAAATAATTAACAAAGGGTTAATTTTAGAAACGTATCGTTTAGTGACATAGTGTCTTGGAGTTAATGCACATTGGTTAATTGCTCCTCACTTATTTACGAAATAGATATTGTAGAGATATAGAGAGAACATTCGCAAAAGGAGATGGGAGAAATGAAACTATATATATATATATATATATATATATATATATATATATATATATATATATAACTATACATGTATTTTAACATCGAATATTGTAACAAAATATATAAGAATACTGTTCACCTTTTTCCCCATTTTATACAATTTCAATGTATAGTTTTCGTGTTTATACTGATATTTCATTCAACTGTGTATTTGAGAACGGGGGCAGAAATATTGATACAAGTTAATTGTAGACCAACAATAATTAGAACACATTTGTTCTAAAAATATGTCTTACGATCTGAATTTCTTTATTTATTTTACATAATCTTAGTAAACTGTTTTAATTGATATTAAAAAATCCGTATATCGATCATACGGCTACTTTAAATATCCGAAATAGATTTCTTATTCGAGAATTCAATATTTATTAAAATTCCAAGGAACAGTTCTATTCTGCTGAACTAAAATTCCAGGGAATTGTTTGATTGAATTCAATTAAAACTGCAGAAATATTTTATTTAAATAAAAATATAATTTTCATCAAGTATTCAATTTTCTTTCTTTAAAGGTCGTCTCTGGTAATATTTTTTCTACATAAAAAATCCTACATTTACGAACATTCAGGTCAAAATGATGCCAGATATTTAAAATATGAACCTATATATAAAAATATATTATATTATTAGCTCTATTAAAATGAGTGATTTGTAGAGATTTAAAAATTACCATGTATAATAATCGTGTATATAATCGTAACCTACGAAAGGGACGAAGTTTTTAATTTTAAAATATATATTTTATGAAAATGATATTTTTGAGAAAATTAATCGTTTCTTTCCTCTCGACGAATGTGAACGCGAGGTAAGGCCAATGAAGTTAGGCCTCGAGGAGAATTACTTAATGTATGCAAGCCATGTTTTTCTATAGTACAATTTACGTTTTAAATATCTTTATTCACATCACCTTGGCGACACTCACGAAGAATATAAAATATGTATTCTTGCTCGAAAATGCAAACATTGACTATATACTTAAAGTGGCTGATTCTCGTGCAAATAAATATTCTGTTTTCGAGCAAATAATAGGTTCTTATTGTCACCTGGGAGGCTAAACTTTCTCACTTGTGAGCGAAATCTTATTATCCTCTCTTGAACCACCAACCGTATTTATCTGTTTACGAAACATACAAAAACATTTTGGTCCCAACTTCCTTACCTCTTTCTAAAACTGCTTGCTACCGCAGGAAGGTGGCTTTACTGGATGTTGCTTAACGCATCTTCCCTGTTGCTTCGTTCTAGAAATTCCTCTGAACTTTCGGAACTATGTTATTTAGCGGCACGTAACAACTAGTTTTCGTCTCGCCTCATCATGGTAGACAGATTGATCTTACCTCTTCACCTCTTTTTGCACCGCACGTCTTTTCCTTGAAGAAATTATGACGAGATACGAGGACAACCCGTCATATATCAAAAATTCCTTCGGACCAGCAAGGTTAGGCTTATATCATACAAGATGATGCCATTTTTGCGAAAGAAATTTGGATATTTTCATCATTCTGAATTTATAAGAGATATTTTACCGACATTTTGAAGAGGAAGAAGCTTACGAAAGACTTCTTTGCGATAGAATGCACTGTCCTCATTAATATTATGCTAGAAAATACCGGCAAACGATAGTTTATCTTTATGGAACTCCTAATCTCTTCTATTTGAAATTAAAACGATCAAAAACCATTGATTAATCACAAACCAATGTGTCTCGGACGTGGCGTCTCCTGGTCAGCCAAGTAGTTACTGACTCCGGCCCAGTAGTTACACTCTCAAACAAGACAGATATTCAGCAGCTGTTTGATAGAATTTGAATTGTTGATTGCTATGATCGGTAGTTTTCCGTGCTTTTTTCTGATGAATACCAAGAGAATACCGAAGCAGTACCCTTACAAATGAGGCACGGATCGCGCACGATATTTCGTTTCTATTCTATGACCTATCCTCCCCCCTTACATACACACACATATTTAAAAGCACTAAACTACCACACATGACGGAAAATCTGTCGGGGGCGTACAGCTTGTCCTGGCTATGGCGGTGCCTCGCCTGGGAAAAATTTGAGAATTTCTTCCAAACGAATGTGTTGATTGATTGATTGTTAGTGATTCTGAGCGCGTCAACGGTTAAGTTACGTTAGTCCCATATGTGTAGTGAACTTTTCCTCGTTAGCTAGGGTTGATCTCCTCACGCCGGATGGCGAGACCCAGCGCGACCTACCGACGGCTAGCGTTTTTTTCAACCAGAAAAACCATCATTCGGAAACCATCGTTTTTTTCTAATCAGGGATATCATCGGGCATTGCCCCAACAGCGATAATCTCTTAGCTCCCAACAGTCTCACACCATGTGTGGGAGTGTAGTCCATGTTTATATAAGTATATGTAAGTAAGGCGTGAGTATTATATAAGAAAGATGAAGGAAAGATCTCACGCGGTCCGTGGTCCGTTTGGTAGGGTACAAATCCGGCGTTCGCTTGAAGTTGAATGAAGAAATCACAAAAAAACACTGATAAGAGGAGCTAACCGCTAGAATTCACCTCGACAGCGACTGAATTCAATCTAGCTGACACGCTAGTGTAAAAAATCTTGTCACCGTCTCAACAGGTCTCCCGTCATGTGTGGGAGTGTAGTGCATGTTAATATAAGTCAATGTAAGTAAGAGGGCGAGGATTAGACAAGGAAGATGTAGGAAAGATTGCGCGAATCAAACCTAAGACCTTCAGCCAGAGGCACTGCAGTGACGCAAAGGTGTACATCGAAACCGGATATCACCATTAAGTCGGGAGCAAACGCCGCAACCTCCCAGTACTAAAAAACCTTTCACTATTCTAACGGGATTGATGATGATAGTAGTTGATGCATTGGAAACATCAATCAATATTTCTTCGATTCACGGAGCTCTGAGACAATTGGCAGCACTCGCAGGTGTTGCGTCCCCGTAAGATTAAATCGATCCGGCGCGCCTCGCTGCCGCACTACCTCAACACAGTGCGCCAAGAGCGAGGACCACCGCGCCAGCGGAGGCCGCTGATGCTCATTGGCCAGCCGCCTGAAGTTACGGGCGAACACTGACCTTATCGCGCCACTCGAAAGGCTGCCGTCTCGGTCCTGGCTGGAAATATCGGTTGCTTGATACCGAACGAGAAACCGTTTGATACCGTGAGAGAAATCGTTTGACTTTTTTCATCCGAAAAACACCTCAATATTGCATTCGAAAACGTCCAAGTATTCCCATTATTCCACAGCTCATTCTTTGAAACATTTGCGAGAGCAACGCTCAAGGCCATTCACATGTATTGCAGATTGCCTTGCTAATGCGGATGGCTGTGGCTCTTCGGCTTAGTACGTGCGAATGGAACTGAAAGAACCAAACGAAACACGAAACATGTTCATCCGACAGCTACATAGCTTGGTCGAATTCAGCCGCTGTCTGTAGGAGAGTTCTAGCGGCCGGTTGCTCGGATCGGTTTCCGTGTTTTTTTTTTCAATCAGAACCAGGCGAATGCCGGAGCAGATTCCAAACAAACGGGCCACGGACTGCGCGCGAACTTTTCTTCTTCTTCCTTGTCTTATTGTCACTCCTTTCGTACACACGCTAACACTTACTTAAATGACTCTACCACATGCCAGGAGATTAGTCGGAAACTTAGAGCATGTCCTGGCTAGGGCGGTGCCCTGCTGCTGGATTGATTGATTGTTAGTGATTCAGGGGCCGTCAACTAGGGTAATTAGCCTTGTAAGTGTAGTGCATGTTTTGCTCGGCAGATGGTGGTGGACTTTCCCTGCTGTATGGCCAGTCTGGCTCCGACTTACCAAGGGCTTGTGTGATTTTCCCCAACCAGATATCTCCCACCAGCGTGGCACCACCCCAGCCGGAACAAGCTTAATCCTTATAACCTGTCTCCCGGCATGTGTAGTTGTGTAGTGCATGTGAGTGTGTGTTTAAGAGGTGAGGATAGCACAAGGAACAGGTAGGGAAGATCGCGCGCGGTCCGTGGCTCGTTTGTTAGGGTACTTTTCTGGTATTCGACCGGTGTTGATGGAGACCACGAAAAATTACCGATCAGAGCAGCCGGGCATTAGAATTATTCACCAGACTGCAGATGAATTCGACCTAGCTGGCAAACTAGTGTGTAAAATCCTGACACCGTTGGGACCCGGACCTAGTACCTCCCGGTCAGAGGAACTGCAGTGTTATCAGTCGATGTTCTAAGCCACCTCTCCTGATTTTGCTGCTGGAGGGAAGATGTTGGAAAACAACGCGATCCGACGTATAGGTCGTCGCTGGATCTTGCCATCCAGCGAGGGAAGATCATCGCCACCTCCCGCGATATAAACAAGCACTACACTTTTAGGATTAGTGACTTAAGCAGAAATCGCACCCGTTATCAATGAGTCAATTTCTCGATATATACCTAGCTTAAAATAAAAAAAAGTTACTTAAATCAAATTCACGAAGTGGTATTCTTCCATGTTTCTCTCCAAACACCACCCACGCAAAGTACTCTCCAACATTAACGTCACACGAAAAACAAACGCGAGTTTTATTTCGCTGAAACACCAACTCGATTGCAGCAGCTCGACGAGCGACATCAAATAGATCGATCAATCAATCGAGTAGTCGTAAACATTTCACTTCCCATCCGCTCTCGGGACCTTCGTCGAATCGAATCCCGCGCGCGCCGGTCGGCCCTTTTACTGCATTAAAGTGCGGGTGGACTAGACGAGGGTGGACCGTCTGGGGAAGTGGAGGCACTTTGGACGAGTGGCGGCGGGGGAAGCGGCGGGGCGTTGACGAGAGCGCGGGAGGACTCTTTCGGACGACGGAAAAAACGTTGAGTAGGGGCGCGTGCGGAGAAATGAGATGGAGGAGGAAAAGGATGAGCTTGGACGAGCCGAAATAAAGCAATATTATCGTTGATGATACATGATTGATATAATAGTCAACGTATAATAATGTATAAAAAGGGCTGTAATAAACGTATGTTTGAAAATTGGTTAATTTTTTTTAAATTTTAAATTGATTTTTATGAAACACAAAACATTTTCTTTCTTATAATTTCAGAATTTTATGTGTGATATCAAACGCAACAGATAAATAAAAAAAATACTGGCGGCCTCAACCCTGGAGCCTCGCTGTAACATGGCATCTGTTACATAAGAAGACACGCAGCGAGTGTGAGAATTTAGTCGGTACGCGAAGAATGAAAACAGGCGGAATAACACAGTCAAAGTCGAAACAGATGTCATTTAACGACATTTAGTGAGCATTTAACGACACCATAAACACCTCACCATGAATAGTTTTCTTTCAATTTCTGCGCTCATTGGAATTTAGTAATAGTGATGTTGTAGAACATGTTGCAATGAAGGAATGTCCGCGATACTTCCGCTACTGATCTTCTTCCGCACACCTTCTCAATAGATTATGCAGATATCTTCGCTATCGTCCACGTAAGCATTTTTATCTAATTTTAAATATTGTGACAAAAGTATGCGACCGAAATCATTCGAAAATCAATAGTTAAGCTGAAAACTTAGATTAAAAAAATATTATTCAAACCAAATTAAAAGTTTTCGGTTTTTGAAATATATTCGTAAATTTCTCGTACTAGAAGATGATTTCGTGGTAGAAATGGTTCGTAGTATAAAGTACATTTGATTGAGTTTTCAGCGTTTTTCAAGTATCGTTAAAAGATAAAACATTGTATTTTGTTCAATTGGATACTTTTGACGAAAATACACAATATTTTTTAACTGTTGCAAATCATTATCAGGAATCCCTGACGAAAGTGAATGCGTGAATACATCTTAATCAGGCATATTTCAAACAAAATAATAAATAAAATAGTGGGGCTACTGCAGCACATGCTTTCTAACATTATTTATAAACTTCGTTATTTTCGAAAATTTAGAGATTTTAACGAAAATTAGATCTATGCCATTCTTTTAAGCGTTTTTTTAGTGGTGGAAAAAACTGATAGAAAAAAATCTGAAGCGCTTTTTGAGAAAATACTTTTTTATACACAGCATTAATTTTAAGCAGAAATCAAGGCGAAAACGATTAATTTTTTCAAAAAAACTGTTCGCGATTTCTTTAAAAGAGCTAATATTATAGAACAGATTTTGTTTGAAGGAAAAATCTCTATCTTCAACTTTGTAGTTTGAAATTGTTACCTTTTTGCAATTTTTGAGAATATACAGTTTCCCAGAAATAGGAATATATCTGTTTTTATTACCAAACTTTAATATGTGCCAAGAGAAAATTTATTCAAAACAATTTGATTTTCTATACTTCGTAATCGTGTGTTTTTCTACTGTACAGTTGAATTGGTTAGTAATTTTCAAGTTGAGAGCAACGGTGATCGTGAATAGTGAACAGTCAGAGTAAGGTGCGCAGGAGCGTGGTCAGTTGAGGCACCACAGTGCGAGGGGAGTGTAAAGGAGCACAGTGGATTTGGGCATATCAATGTAAGGCAGGGGAAGCAAGACCGGGGATTCAGTGTAGGCAGAATTCATTCCTTTTCCTGTCATAGATGCATAAGATAAAGGGAAAATGAAATTCAAATCGCATTTAAACTAATCGTGAGATATAATCGCACGGATTTCCATAAATATTAATTATACATATTAATACTCTATCAAACACAAATTCGAATTGGTACTTATTATAGGTATTTTACCTCAATATTTATTCAATACAGCCTCACTTTCGGGTATTTGCAGCCAATATCCCGTAGATAAAATCAAATATACCATTAATTATTTTATTAGGTAATTAAAAATCAGACATTGTAAGAATTGTCTATGGTGCTCTAAATATGCATTTTTATTTGCTCTGAAATATGCGTATCTAGGACTTATGTGAGGAGTTAACACTGTGAGGACCGTGTTGATACATATTATCTAAGAGACAGTTTTGGTGAAGAATGTAAAAGTTCGGTATTTTATAAATAGTTCGATAGTTTTTTGATACCTTCTGTTTCATTAAATCGCGTCTTGTGTTCCACTAACAAATCCTCGTTACGGAAGATTGTTTGCACAGTGGCGCTTCACAGCCCGTGCGGTACTCAATAGAACTAGAACGTAAAAGTTTAGTATTTAATTTGTCGACCCCCAAGGGCGTATCGGATTGCGTTTCCCGCCATTGTAAATGTCACGGAAAGTCAGGTACAATATATCACAAACGTTTTTTTCTTCTGCGACGCGTAGTTTATCCAGAAAGTACGCTCTACTTTCTTCAAAACACTCATATGGCTCAAAGTGGACTTAACCGCCAGAAAAATAAATTTCATAAAAAAGTGTGTGCCATACTGGAAATCCTATTTGACAAAAACATGATGAAATAATATTACACAAACAAAAGTTCACGCCACTTCTTATATGGTTTTATATTTCCTGATTCATTCCAATCGTTACTATGATCCACTTAACAATGACATCTTTCAAAATGCATGCTTCCTTGAAACATTACCTTTGTCAACTTGCGCTCTTGTTTACTAAGTATGAACGTCTACGGTTGGTCGCAGTATACTCTTAAATTATTTGATGTGTTATTTTGGAATAATAAAAAGCACTTTGGATCATTTTACGATTTTGAAGTACTCAAGAAATCTCTTATTAGACGTGATAATTGAAACTTTGCAACTCGAACTATCTGTCGCAAAATACAGCAACATTAGAAGAAATAAAGCAATTTCCCGAAATCTCCAACAATATGGTTAAAATAAAAAATCACGTTCTATACAATGGTAAAATTAAACAAAATATTGTTAAGCGTGGTAGAAATTAAAGCGGCGCGTGATTGAGAACAACGCACACCGTGGAATAACAAAACATAAGCCATACACTGAGCAGATAATCAAGCATAAATACTGCGACCGTTTTGTTCTTCGCCCCTACACTGAACACTGAAGTCATTGGCCCATTCTGCGTACCTGGAATCCCCTCTGCGCGCTGTCCGCTTATTGGACCTGTTCGTTAGCCCCGCAAATGCTTCATGGCTGCGGGAGCCCTCTTTCTGGCCGGCGCTGCGCCGCGGTGCGGAATAACCGTGATATAGTGGCGTTTGAGCAGCGCAGTGGACCGAAGAGAAGCGACCGCGGCATGGCGGGGGCAGAAGTGGGGAGGGCAGTGACTCTAGCGTCGGCAGTGCGATGGTCGTGGTGATAATGAGGTACAGGAGGAGGCGGTGAAAATAGTGCGGGCGCAACGAGAGGGGGTGACTGGGCGGGGGGAAGTCACGGGATAGTATACGGCTGTGGAAGAGATAAAACGATATAGTGGAAGACGATAGGGTGGTGATAGGGCTGGGCCTGGGCGGGGACTACGCGGAGACTGGAGGGGACTAAACCTAGTCTGGGCGGGGATTGGGGGGATCTGGGCACGGTCTGGGCGCGGTCTGGGCGTGGTCTGGCGTGAACTGCCGGGGTCTGGCAGCGTCTGGCGGGGTCTGGCACGGTTTGGCGGGGTCTAGAGAGGTATTGTGGGGTCTGGGTAGGGTCTGGACGGGGTCTGGGCAGGGTCTAAGAGGAATCTGGGCGAGGCCTTGGCGGGGCTTAAGCGGGAACTTGGAGGCTGCGTGAGGCTTGGGCGGGGTCAGGGCGGCATTTGAGCGAAGTCTGGGCGGGGCACTGCGGGAACTATGGGAACATGGCAGGCGCTGGGTGGAGACTATGGAGATTAAACAGGGAGTTGCAAGGACAAAGCGAAAAGTGGACAGCAACTGGGCGGAGTGGGCGGTGATTGTGTGGGGTGTGAGCTGTAACGAGGCAGGGACGTGACGGAACGGGTAGGGATGAAGTGGGGACGGCGTGATGACGGGACGAGGATGGGGTCGGAGAAGTGGACGGTGCGGTGTGACGCCACTGAAGGGCAGAGCACTCCGTTGGTACTGGTGTACGCTAGTGGCAACAGGGCCTGAAGGGTGGGGCGAGGGCGAGAGGACCCACCCTGCGCTTCGCT